>OY728155.1:1432041160-1433283418 GCA_963277665.1 Viscum album | reverse complement strand
ATCTATGCAATATGAGTTAAATGAATTCGAAAGGAATAAAGTCTAGACCCTAGTTGAAAGACCTAATGAAACATTTGTTATTGGAGTAAAATGGGTCCTCAAAAATAAATGTAATGAAAATGGAATCACAGTAAGAAATAAAGATATATTGTTTACTAATGGCTATATTCAACAATAAGGAATATACTATGAAGATAACTATGCTCTAATAGATATACTTGGATATATTTTTATTTTACTTGCCTTTACACCATTCATCAATTTCAATTTTTTTCAAATGGATGTTAAATGTGATTTCCTTAATGGTTATGTTCAAGAGGAAGTTTTTGTTGAACAACCACCTGGTTTTGAAGATACAAAACATCCAGAACATGTTTACAAACTTACCAAAGCATTGTATGGACTTACACAAGCCCCTCAATCTTGGTATGATTAACTTATAATATTTTTTATTCAAAATAATTATATTCAGGAAAATGTTGATACAAGCCTTTTTATAAAGAAAGATAGGAAAAACGTTTTGATTGTTCAAATTTATCTTTATGTCATTATATTTGGTTCAACTCAGCAATCTTTAACTGATTCATTTGTTGATCTAATGAAATATAAGTTTGATAGAATGTTTACTTTACATGACAACTAGTCATCTAAACTTAATGTTTTCAGTATGATTATGTTCAATATATCAATAAAATCCTAATGAATATCATTTAAAGGAAGTGGAAAGGATATTTCGCTACTTAAATGGAACCATGGATTTATGACTCTTTTACACCTTTGGAAATGATTTTGTTATAAAATGTTTTTCAGATGATGATTTTTGTGGAAGTAGAATGGATAGAAAAAGTACATCTAGAATATTTCATTTATTAGGAGATTCATTATTTTATTGGTCTTTCAAAAAGTAACATTCAGTAGCACTTTCCACTGCTGAAGATGAATATGTAGCAGCAGGAAGTTGTTGTTCTCAAGTGTTGTGGATGCAACACAAAATCATAGAATATGGCATGAGTTTTACCAAAACACAATTTTTGTATGATAATACATGTTCCATTTCCCTATGTAAAAACCCAACACATCACTCTCGTGAAAAACACATAGATATTAGGCATCACTTTCTTTGGGATCACACACAAAAAGGAGACATCATTATTCAATTTTTCAGAACACAATATCCATCCATCCAATGTTAATTTTTTATTAAGAACAAGCATTTTTAATGGGAAAGTGGGAACCCTCACAATTAACTAGTTTCAGTACCAAAGGATACGACAGATGTATTAAAGAAAAGACTGAGTTATTTAGAATCGTTTTCCCTGAACAAAACCTGGGGAATTTCTCTTACCTTCGTTTCAGGGAAATCCTTCAAGGTGCCCTAAAAAATAAAGAGCCATGTTTTCCCAGGATTTCATGTACTCCTCTTTACTAATCTTCCCCATGTTGGAGCCTCTTAGCAGGATGCACGCCTACTTATCAGCCCACTCGCCTTGCTCCTTTGTAGTGGCTACCTGGATCGGTTGGCTCTTCTTCAAAGCTTTGATATCCAAAGTTTCCTCAATCATTTCCTCTTCCGAATGCATGAGTATATCCCTATGATCCAGAATAGAGACCATTTGTTTCTATGAGTTAGCTTTAGAACCACCTTCGTGTTGTTGCTCTCGACCCCTCAACTCCACACCAGATGAAGAGTCTAGAGGAGCAGCCTCACAGCATGACAGAACCAGGTCCTTGGAGATAGTGTTCACCTCCTGTTGGACAAGGTCTTTGGTCTTGTTCATGGTTTGGCTACCAAACCTTAGTGGAGGCCTTCAAGGACAACTTTCCCTTACTAGCGGATCTAGTAATGATGTTTTCGTAATCAAATCTTTCGAAATCTAATGTTCTTTAAAAAGAATTTCTCTCATTATGAATAATATTCCTAAAAATCAGAAAGGTTTGTATCCTTTCTTAATTTTTCGTAATCATAACTTGTTGATATTTCTATATGTTTTTAAATTTTTCATATTCAATTTTTCCATAAATCCAATAGTTTTTATTAAAAACCTCAAAATATCAGATCTTACCAAGAATTTCTTGCAACAATCTTTTCTACTGTCAAATCTGATCAGATGGGTTCTCAACTATTCGATTGAGTATGGAAGAAGAACTGTCACATCCATCACCTATATAAAGGAACCCCTAATGGTTGTACCTCATCGAAACTGAAGCTTGTTCATGCTGAAGCTCCGCTCTTCTACAAAATCCCATTTCGTACTTTTCAGTTTTCCTTAACAACAAATATCTGCTGAAGTTTCATCTCTGATTGATATGTCAACTATCCAGCCTATTCTTGAATGGATGATTTATAGGGAAATGTTGGTTCATCAAATATTTTTTGGCAAGTATGATTTTATAATCTCTAAGAACATCCAGTTGAATGGATGGGATAGTTTTTCGGTATTGAAACCAGGAGCTCAAGATCTGATGTATCTGGACCTGTTGGTTGAGTTCTATGAATCGACATGCTTTTTCAAGGAAGAAAGTAGAGACAAATTTTCATTCAAGTGCTATGGGAAGACATATTTATTATATTATACCAAGGATTCTAGTTTTATTGGAGTCCCATATGACGGATAAGCTGAGTTTTATTCTCATAAGCTTCCGGATGTTCAAGGAAGATTCGTTAAGGTAAAGGCTATGAATTTCCAAAAGATTTCAGATTTTATGACATCAAAGATTGTCAATCTTTCAACAAATTTCCGGAATCTAGAATTATGGGTGCAAGGATTTAACATTCTGAGAAAAGGGGATAAGGATACTTTGAAGAAGATTGATATGTATATCATGGATTTCTTTATAAATATAAGGAATATTAACTTAGTCAAGCGTATTCTAATTACAATAGAGAATATAAAGAATGGAAATCTGAAGGATCAGATTATCATGTATCCATCCATTCTCTCATATCAGATTGTTCTGTGTTTAGAATCATTTAAAATTCCATTTAATTCTAAGCCTAAAAATTGAAAAGTTGTTTTGGTGAGTTATGACAATTTGATAAGGATGAATGTTGGATTTTCGAAAGAATACAAATATTTTTAGGAGCTTCCTGAGAAAGAAGTCGAAGATATTTATAAGAAGAAAGAGGCGGCATGGACCTCTATGAAAGTAGAAAAGAAGAGGAAGATGAAGGAAATTGAAGAGAATGAAAATCCCTAAAGGCTATGAAAACCTAATCTGCACCTCCAAAGTCTAAGAAGAAAAAAGCCTATCCAGATGAAGTAGTAGATAAATGGAGGGAAGATAAGAAAAATAAGAAGGAAGGGGAGCCATAGTTTGTCTTGGATACTGATGAAGAAAAATCCTTAAAAGAAAAGGCTTATAATGATCTTTAAAAGAAAGAAAAAGAAAATAAGAAAAGAAACAATCTGTTTGATGTAGAGATTTTGCAATATCTTCCGAAGGCTGTTGAGAAAGCCACTGAAAATATTCAGGTACTAGAGTCGTTTCTTCAAGAACCACATCTTGATACTCTGGGAAATAAGTTTGTGACTCTGGAAAATTTCCACGTGAAATAATTCAATGAAAAGTAGTAGAAGAAGAAGAAGCTGTCAGTGGTGATACTGAATGTTTCATTAATCATGTAGAAGATTTTCATGAGAAGGAAAGTCCATATGAGAAGCATTCAATCCAAACTTCTCAATCCAAATCATCAAATCTCACTAATCACGGTAAGGATGAAAGAAATGATGATGATGAATAAAATAAGACATCTAGAGAAGAAATCATTAATAAAGACTTTATTCTTCCAGAGGAAGCTGAGGTAAGATTAGAGAAAGAAGAAGTAGAAGAAAACAAAAACGTTCAGTTGTCTAACAATTATTATGAGTCTCCTGACAAAGTGGAACCCATTCTGAAAGCTGAAAAAGTTCAATCGGATGTTGTGGATACACCTAGTAAATTTTTTCTAAAGTATAAAGAAGATGTTGGATCATCAAAGAGGAAAGCTGTTGAGATAGAAAAAGAATCCTCACCAATCAAAGTTTCTAATTCGGAATTGTCCTCCCTTGGACATGATTTCATGGTGTGGTCAATGAAGAATATTTTTGGCACTATTACGATATTTCCAATCATTTAATCAAGGTTCAAAATGCTTCAACACTCTTTAAATTACAAATTGGATTCAGTATCCATGGTGATCGATAAATGTGTTAAGCTTGAGTCAGACTTCAAAACATTCTTCGATAACTACGAAGATAACATAAGATCTTGCAAGAGGATGACTAGTTGGTCAAATAAAACCATGGTAGACATGATAATACTTGATGAGTTTTAAGATAATTTCAATGAACATTTAAAACCTAAGATATCGTAATCAAGTATCTCACAAATAGATTTACGGAGAAGGTAAATATGGAGAGAAATTCTCGGGATCAGGAAATAAAAGATCTAATGGGATGTTGTATAATGTTTCTCAGAGCTGGAAGAGAGAAATAGATCTTATAATCGAGCTTGAAGAAAACTTTTCTCAGAAATAAGACGTTTTAAAGGGGCAGAAATAATCTCTCAAGGCTCAAGAAAGAAGGATCAATGCCTTAGAGAATATAACCAATGATCAGAATTATTTTCTTAAAATAGTAGAGGAAGACCATAAAGAGCTCAAGAAGATTAATAAAATAGTTAAGAAGCTGATTCCGAAGGAAAAGGAAGGATTACCTTGATTAAATTTGATATTTTTTGTAATTCTTTCTTTGTATAAATTTTCCAAGCCATAATGAAATTTTGGTTGCTCTTTATATTTTTGTGTGTCTAGTACTAATATTTCAGGTACCACATTTCCTTTTCTATTTCCTTAATTATTTTTTAAAATCAAAAAGGGGGAGAAAGTAATGAAAAATAAAGGAATGAAAAAGAAGAAATTTCCCAATGTAAGGCAGAGATCATCTAAGGGGGAATTCTTATCCAAAGAATATTTTTTGGATACAATAAAATGCTAAGTCTCAATCTGGAAATCAAGAATATGATCCTTAGTATTTTAAAAGCCTAATGGGGAGTTCATTGTATTCATTTTTTTCTCATTTGTAAAGGGAGATATGTTTTATTTACAAGTCATTAAAATATTTTTCTATCCTTTTTATCTTTTTCGTAAGGATGTTTGTACTTTCGAAAAGGGGGAGATTATTGAGTTAATAAGGTTTCCTTATAAATTTTCAATTACTATATGTTTGGTGGAGATTGTTGAGTCAATAATATTTCCTTATGACTTCTACATTCTTTCATGTTTTGAAAATCACTAAAACCATTAAAATCTCAAACAACCTATCATAAAGAAATATTCATTTTTCCTTAATATTTCCCTTGATAAAGAAAAATTTTCCTTCTCCAAGGAAAATTTGTCGTTATCTTTTTTCATTGTTCATTGTATAACCTAACACATTTTATTTATAAGTGTAAAATTTAGTTTCACTTCCAAAAAATCAGAATCCTATAAATACTAAGTTATAGAGAATTTTGTTTTTAGGATCAAAATTTAGTTTCTGTATCCTCTAAATTCAGACTCCGAACATTCTATGTACAGGTTCTGAATTACCTGAATATAGACTTTGAACATTCTATGTTCAGACTCCGAATTCTTATGGATTAGGACTCCTAATTCACTAAGAATTCAGGTTCTGAATTCCTACAAAACAGAATCAAAATATTCTTATATTATTGACTCTGAAGAATTCTTTTCTTAGAATTCAAATTTGATTTTTGGTTAGACTCTGATCTTTTATTTTCCTTACATTTCGAAAAATGAAATTAGTTAAGCAATGTTATTTTTTCCACCTCATGTTTTTGTTATAAAATGATGTTGTACATTCAGTAACTAACTAACCGTTGTTTGAGTGACACATATACATGTCCCTTCAAAATTCATGGAAAAATATGACCGTTTGGAGGAGGGAGTCGAGCGTTAAAGTTTTACCTATATATAGGAGCTCCTTTGAACGAGCTCAGGACTAATACACAATTATATGATTTTAGGGATTATAATATGTTAAAGTGTTTTCTACAGAGAGAGGCTCATTCAACTCTCAGTGCTTCGTGTGGATGTTCTGAACAACTAGTACGGATGTGAAGTGCCTGTTAAAACTTTTCATTGTGCCGAATTGCTTCGTACAGAGGTTTGATTTCCTTAAAATCAGAGACTTTGTGTTGTGAAGACAGAGGTTCCAATTTCCATACAAATCGAGGTCTTGTGGGGATATCAAGATAGATATCGATATTCAGAGTGAGGTCATAACTGGGTTTGGGTAAGACATACTTTCTTGAAAGTATAAATCAAGGGACATTTATCTAAGGTTGTTGGATACCCTACTATTTGGGTTAAAATAATTCTATACTTGATACTTGTATTGTTTTAATTTTTGTTTTCAGCTGTAATTTTGTTTTTGAGTAATGTATAACTATCTTATACTTCCATTTACTTATAACTTGATTAAATAAGGTTCTATACTCTTTAAGGTAGAATATTTATTTTGGAAACTTTTGGTAAGTCACATTTTCTGAATCAAATTTCAGGAACCTTATTCCTTTCAGAATCATATTTTCAGAATCTAGATAGTTTGCTAAACTAGTTCCAATTCCTGAATCTAGTTCATTTGGTTTCATTTCTGGAATGAAATTTTCATAACTTCATTTTCGGAATGACATTTCAGGAATCAAGCATGTTAGCATAACTTAGTGGTGTTGTGAATTTTTTTTACAAAAAATTTCCTTAAGGATTTTTAAAGTATAAAATTCACCCCCACATTTATATTGAGTATCTACACCATAGTTTTACTACTTCAATCAGTATCATATCTATATTACAATCAAACCCATAGAAATAAATATAAGTAAAACAGAATGAAAAATTCGGAACATAAGAAAAACTTTCAGAACATAAGAAAAAGTTTTTGTGATTTTCGAAACATAAAACAATAAGAAATAGAGAATTCATAAGATAACCATATTGACTCAACAATATCCCCCTATTTAGAAATCACAAACTACTTTGTTAAGGAAGAATAAACTGACTTAGATAAAAAATTACAAAAAAGTTATCTCCCCCATTGAATGACATTTAGGATGAATTTAAATAACTCCCCCTTAGGTTATGTTTCCCACAGGTCGTATTCTTGATCTTTATCATCTAGTTTTATTTCTTAAGAAAATATCCCCCCCATAGGTAAACATATCTTCCTAAAAAATAACTTCCCCTTACTTAGGCATTATCCATACATACCATACTCCTCCTTAATAGATTCTCCCCCTTTGGAGTATTCATTAGATTCATCCTTCAAATAAATTCCCCCCCTTTTGGATTTTTAAAAATAGAATATAGAAGTATAATATGTACATGTAAGGTTAAGGAAACATGAATTTTAAAACAAAAGAAGAAAATGAAAGAAAATTATTAAGAATTTTTTTTAAATTAAGTTTATATTACAACAAAACATCGAAATGTCAAAAAATATCAACCATCCTTATTCTTCTTAGACAACATTTTATTTATTACGGATTTTAGTTTCGTCACATACTTATGACCTTCTTGATGTTTCTTCGGCAAGATATCATGATCCTAGTTCTTATTTTCTATGGAAAAGATCATTTCTTCTTGATCATTGATTCTATCATCTTTATTCTTAATTAAATCTTCTTAAGCATCTATATTTTTCACAAATTCGACTCTGAATTATTTTTCATTGCTTATAGACCGGGAAATTGAATTGAGTGGGCTAACTTTCTCAGAAATGGATGCCTTGACCTTGTTGAACTCGGTTTCATAAGTAATTGAGGGTGATTGTAAAAAAAATCAATTCCAATCTTTTCAGATAAGGTAAACAATTAATTGAAAAAAAACTTTATAAATATGTTTTTGAAATACCAAAAATTAAAATCTTAAAAATAGAAATTGAAATGTAAGAAAAATTAACCTTATAGGATACTCTGAAGAATTTATTAGTATTATTATATTTTTCTTGGAATTTTTCCATTCTGATAATTTCAATTCAGAAAAGAAAGATAATATGGGATTTCATAGAGAAAGATAAAATTTTCTTAATAAAAGATAAATTTTCTTAGAGAAAGAAAAAAAATTCTTAAAGAAAAAATTAGTAAGAAAAAAACTAGAATATGTACTCCCCCTGAAATAAGAAGTAACTTAATGTTAAAAGATTATTTAAAAAAATATGATGATATGAATAAATAACTCACAAATATATTTCCTAGCTTCTTCTTAATGTATTGAAATCTATCAGAAGGTGAGGTTTTGTAATAATATCAACAATTTATTCTTTGTTCTGATGAATTGAAGAACAATATTTCCATTATGTGTACGATCTATAAGAAAGTGATGTCTAATATCAATGTTCTTTTAAAGAGAGTGATGTGTAGGGTTTTTACATAAGGAAATGGAAATTTTGTTATCACATATTTTTTGAGTTTTAGTAAAACTCATACCATAGTCAGTGAGTGTGTGTTGCATCCACAACACTTGAGCACAATAACTTCGAGCTTCTACATATTCAGCTTCATCATTGGAAAGTGCTACAAAATTTTTTATCTTTCAAGACCAAGAAACTAAGGAATATCCTAAGAAATTACATGTTTTAAAAGTACTTTTCCTATCCATTTTAGAACCACCAAAGTCACCATCGAAAACAAAATTATGTTAAAAAACATTTACAGAAGAATAAAATAGTCCCAAATCTAAATTTCCCTTTTAAATATTGAAAAATTCATTTTACATCCTCTAAATTGGATTATATAGGATTTTATTGGTATATTTCACATAAGCATACTGAGAAAATTATGTCAGGTCAACTAGCTGTTAAATAAGTTAAACTTTTCATCATCCCTCTATAAGATGTTTGATCCATAGGTTTCCCTGCATCATTAATATCAAGAGTATTAGAGGTTTCGATGGGAGTGATTATACACTTAGTGTTGTCATACCCAAACTTCTTAATAAGATATTTAGTATACTTATGTGGAGATATATAAGTTCCCTCTCATTTTTATGAAATTTGAAAACCATGAAAATATGTTAACTCACCCATCATACACATCTCAAACTAAGATTTAATAATATTTGCAAAGGAATCAGTTAAGGATTGCTAACATGATCCCAAGATGATGTCATCAACATAAATTTGAACAATCAAAACATATTTATTATTTTTCTTTATAAAAGTGTTGGATCAAAATTTCCCATAACATTGCTATTTGGAAGCAAAAAACCTGAAAGTCTATCATACCAAGATCTAGGGATTTTTTTAGTTTGTGTAAAGATTTGGTATGTTTTTAAACATGATTAGGATATTTTGTATCTTCAAAGACAAGTGGTTGATCTACGTTAACATCCTATTGTATATAAGCATTACGAAAAGCACACTTTACATTCATTTGATAATGTTTGAAATTAATGAATGCTACAAAATATAGAAGAATATATATAGATTCAAGTCTTGCTACAGTAACATAGGTTTCTGCAAAGTCTATGCCTTCTTATCGATTATAGACTTTCGCAACTAATCTTGACTTATTTATAACTATAATTAATTTTTTTTCTCATTTCATTCTAAAAACCCATTTCAATCCAATAAAATTAGTTTCTTTAGGTATTTCAATCATGGTCCAAACTTGATTCCATACAAATTCATTGAGTTCATCTTCCATAACCTTTATCAAATCTTAAACACCCAAGGATTCTTCTAGAGTAATTGGTTCAAATTTTGAAAGAAATTCAACGTGTTCAACTTCATTCCATAATGAAATTATAGTTATTATTGGGTGATTAACATTACCAATGATATTATCATTGGGATGAATCCTAAGTAACAACTGACTTGGGTTTTGAAAAATTGTTCATCAACATAGTGTAGAAAATCATCAGGAGTAAATGTCTCGGAAATGTCTTCTTGAAATTTTTTCTTAACTGAAGGATATTATATCAAAGGTTGGTGATATGATTTAGGAAATATTTCATAAATATGTTCAGGTTGTTTGAAAACAAAAGGTTAAGTTTCTTCAAATTTATCAGGTACTATTTCTTCTACAGTACAAGTGTTTTTATTCAAAACTCTACATGATTTAGATTTAGTTGAGTAGCCTAAGAAAATTCTTTCATTAGATTTGGGTGAAACCATATGTAGGTTATCCTTAGTATTCAAGATTAATACTTTGAAACCAAAAACGTTGATGTTATAAAATTTTGGGTTTCATCCAGTCCATAACTCGTTAGGTGTTTTATTAAGAAAACGTATTATTAAAACTCAATTTATAGTACAACATGCAGTACTTTCAACATGAACCCCAAAATGTTTTGCAATAGAATATTCACTCAACATGGTTATAGGAATATCTTGAAGAATACAATTTCTTCTTTCGATAATACCATTCTGTTGGGGAGTTCATGGAGCTGAAAAGTTGTGAGTAAAACCTTTTTTACTACAAAAGTTTAAAAATAAGAATTTTCAAATTCCCCACCATGATCACTATGAATAGTTATCAATAGTAGTTTTTTTTCTCTTTTTTATCGTGATCTCTAATGATTTGAAAATAAGAAAAACCTTTATATTTATTTTCAATAAAATAGACCCAAGTAAATCTTATGTAGTCATCAACTAATACAAACACATAATATTTTCCCCCATACATTCATATTGTGTTGGACCAAATAATTCCATGTGAACTAACAATAAAGCATTAGATGTTGTAACTTCACTTATAATTTTAAATCCTGATTTATGATTATTTCCATATTGAAAAGGATATTATACTTTTGATGAATCAAAACTATGTTTTCGTAGATCCAAAAAAAGTATTTTCTTAGAAATTTTTCTATGATTTATTAAGTTATAGTGTTCTAGTCTTCATTGTCAAAGCCATGATTGATCTTCAAATTCACTAATGCAAGGTAGATATTGACTTCAATGGTCTTCTTGGTTTACGGTGTACACATTCTCATCCTGAAGGTCATAGATAATAATCCCATCCTTGGAATTGTGAACTAAAACTTTATCATTTATAAAATTCACAAGGCAACAGTCATCACATAATTGAATTATTCTAAATAGTTTGTGCTTAAGGACTTTTATAAAAACAACATTTGAAATAATATCTTTACCAAGAAGAATAATATTACCTATACCGAAAATTTATCCTCGAGAGTTATCTCCAAGGGTTACTTTTCCTCATTTATTCATGAAAATCTTTTTTAAATTGTCTTTGTTACCAGTCATGTACTTGGAACATCCACTATCCATGTACCATAAGTTTTTGGTACTTCCTTCATTATCCTGAAAATGAAAGAGAATGTTTTCAGAATCCAAACTTGCATGGATCCAGAATTGTTATATAATAAAATCATGGGTATCCTCTTTTATTTAGAAAAGTATGTTTTAAGAAACCCAGGGGATTGAACATTATTTAAAGAACAGTTCTTCTTCTAATGCCCACCACTTTGACATTTAGTACAAAAAAGGGATCTTGAAGGAACAAAATAATTATTTCTAAAAATAGGTTTTTTATGAGAATAACCTAATCCATGATTATTACCATGAGGTCAGATTTGGGGGGTACATCTTGTCAAAATTTTCCTTACCATAAGTAAAATTTTCAACATGTTTTTTGACGGAAAATATTTCATATTCTAGTCGCAAGACTAAATTATTATCCTCTAAAATATATTTATCTAAAAATAGATTTTTGAGATCTTTAGAAAGGTTATCCTTCTCAGAATTAACTTCCTCATGTTTCATAAAAATAATTCGTAAAAAATGATTTTTCTTATTAAGATCATAGTAAGATCTGAAATTTATTATATTAAAATATATTCTCTAGAATTTTCTTTTTCACGTTTCTTAGAAACATTAAAATTTCTTATCTCACGAAATGTAGAAATATATAAATTTCCTAATTGGAAGGTAAATAATTAATATTATATGATGAATAAGATTATTCATCTGAAGAAAATCCTATATTAAGAAAATTTTCACTTCCAGACATATTTTTTAAGGATTCAGCAGTTCATACCTTATCCATAAGACAATGATTTTGAAATAGATCTCTGTTTATTAGACCAATATTATTTAGGTTAGAAGACTCATATTATGAAGAATAATAAGAATAATCTCCACCACTAGAACTCCATGTGTCATTGGATTTCATGAATTTCTTATGCATTGATCTATAGAACTTATTTTGGTTCCTCTTATAATTTCTGTATTTCTTGTCCTTTTTCATAAGCAAGGGACAATTAGGTCCAATATGACTAATTCTTCTACATTCATAGAATGTCACTTCTACATATTTCTTATCATTACCATCTTTATTCTTGTATATATTTTGAATGTTATTCTATCTAACAATCTTTTTCATCCTCTGAAAAATATTTTCTAACTCATTATCCAAAACAGCACTTTCACTAGATTCATATTGAATAAAAACCTTATCATATTTAGATCTTGTAAATCTATCAAGAATGAAGGCTTTCATATGATTTGAAATAGTTGTGAAAGCAATGCCATCATTTACATTCTTCTTATTAATATTATCATCATCTATCTTCATTCTGGTTTCATGTTGAAGAAGAGTTCCAAACAGTTCATCATGAGATATCTATGTAACATTCCTATTTTGATTTATAGTTTTCCTCTTGTATTCCCATTACTTAGGCATGATGTCTATAATATTTTATACAAGAATCTCATCATCTAAAACTTTCTATCCCATATATTGTAGACTACTGATGATAGTCATTAACTTTTTTTTACCATACATATGGGTTCATTATAAGGAAAGCAGAAACCCTGATACTCAGCTCTGAGAATAGATCTTCTAGTTTCAATGACTTTTGAAGTACCAAAGTGAGTTACTTCGAGCTTCTTCCAAATACTATTTGCAGCTTCATAAGATGAAATATGACTATATATATTTATAGTCATGGAACAATGTAATTTTTTTACCTTAATGTTCAAGTGGTATTCCACCTTATCTGGATTAGTAATGGGTTTTAGTTCCTTATTATGAATCTTATAATCTCTAGTTAACATAATATAGTTTTCTACACCTGTGTTTATTAAAAAATGTCTTCATTTTTTCTCTCCAATACTCATAGTAATTTCTATTTAAAATTTGT
Organism: Viscum album; assembly: GCA_963277665.1. Lineage (NCBI taxonomy): Eukaryota > Viridiplantae > Streptophyta > Magnoliopsida > Santalales > Viscaceae > Viscum > Viscum album. The sequence continues at coordinate 1,433,270,271 of OY728155.1, read as the reverse complement.
GGTCTATTAGGATTGATATTATCTAGAGATCCAACATGAATTCCTTCCATGCTAATAGAAAATTTCTCTCCACAAAAATTGTTAGTTGTAAAAGATTGTTAAAAATTTTATAAAAAAAAAATTTGAGCAAGAAAACTAATATGTGAATATAATAATTTCAAGGATGTCCTCTAATTCCCATTTCAGTATCAAATACGTATAATGAGATGATTAGACACAAGAGGGGGTGAATTGTATACTTTAAAAATTCCTTTGGAAACTTTAATGTTGAAATAGAACTTTCATAAAGAATGTTTCAAAGCCTTAAAGAAATATATTTCTTATGGTTAGTTTTTAAATTTATGAAAACATATCATCACAAAGTTAAGAAATCATTCACAAAACTTCTGAATGAAACCATTACTTAAACTTGAAAACCTTAAGTTAAAAACATAATATAGATTTACTTAATGGAAAGATTCTATCTTAAAGCATATAGAATATTTTATATAGTCAGAGTAATGAAATTAAAAAGTATAAGAAAGTTATAATTTCTAACTTTAACAAAGTTAAGATTACTGCGAAATTAAAAACAAATTGAAATAAAAAACAAGTAACAATAAGATTCTATTTACCCAAAGAGAAGGGTATCCGACAACCTTGGATAAAGGTTTCTTGATTTGTACTTTTACGAAAGTCTATTTTACCCAAACTGAGGTAAGCCCTCAATCCAAAGATCAATATTTGTCTTTCTATCCCTACAAGCCCACAATTTAGAGGGAAGTAAGAACCTCTTCCCTTCAAACAGGGAATCCCTCGGTTAGTACAATTGGAGATTGCACAAGGAAAGTCTAAACAAGTTGTTCACAACATCTTCACGAAGTACTAAGAGTTATAAGAGACTATCTCACTATAAATAAAATCACAAACATTGATCGCTTTTCAATTCACTGTTCATCATTGAATTTTACTCTCTACTTTTCTTGTTAAAATGAACTTGTATTTATAGGAAAAATATCCCAATGGTCAGCTCCACTCCAATGGTCACAATTTCCTTACATTTCGGTGGGACCTGGACATGTGTCAATCATATGACTGTTAGTTTGTAGCAGATTGTATAACATGATTTCATTTATATGAAATGTCTTTAAATTAAAGATAAATATTAAGTACAAGAATACATAGAATCCAATGTTATTGGATTGATATATTAAGAAATTTTAACAATATCATGAAAATGGATTCTTAAGAAAAAGAAAATCGGATTGTGAAAATGGTATAACTATCTTTGGGTACTAGTATCATAAAAACAACATCACATTTGAACAGTAATCAATATCCTGAAACAGAATGAAATTTGTACTAGATTTGGAATCATAAAACCAAATGAAATTTGTACCAGATTCGGATTTACAAAACAGAATGAAATTTGTACCAGATTCAAAACCATAAAAAATAATTACATTTGTACTATATTTGGAATCATAAAACATAATGACATTTGTATCAGATTCAGAATCAAAAAACAGAATGACATTTTTACTAGATTCGGTATCATAAAACAAAATGACATTTGCACTGGATTGAGAATCATAAAATAGAATGAAATTTGTCCCATATTTTGAATCATAAAAAAGAATGAAAAATCTATAAGTAAAATGGAATGAATAATCTGTAAGTATAACAGAAAAAAAATTCTATAAGTATTACGAAATGAGATTTATATAAGTATAACAGAATGAGAAATCTTTATGTATAACAGAATGATAATTCTGTAAGTATAACAGAATGATAATTCTGTAAGTATAACAGAATGAGAATTACATAAGTATAATAGATATAGAATTTTGTAAGTATAATAGAATGATAATTCTGTATGTATAATGGAATTAAAAAATTATAAGAAAAATAGAATGAAAAATTCATAACTTTAAAAAAAAGTTCAGAACATAAGAAAAAGTTTCTTTTATTTTCAAAACAAAAGACCATATGTAATAGAGAAGTCATAAGATAACCTTATTGACTCAACAACTCAACTATATGAATATATGTGACAACAATTGGAACAGTTAGCTCAACACATGGATTATAATCTATGTTAATGCTTACTCTAACATGACCTATTGGAAGTGGTATGTTGTGTAGCCTATATTCTTATAAATTGAACATGGTATCCCTCACAACAAGGTGATGGTTGTGTGTTTATATATATAAATCATAGTCATCTTCACCCAATAGAATATTAGTACAGGAAACGTATCAGTGTATGTATGAATCATATTTCACAGAAATAATTATGAATGTTTTTATTACATCATTTATGATTGATCTTTGATGGTAATGGATCTAGTTAAAGCTGGATGGGGTTGAGGCATGATATTCATGTAATGGTTGTTCTAGAGTTGTTTCTTCTCTTTGATTTCCCCACATTAAAGTTTCTAGAAAATTAGTCTTCTAATGAAATTTTTATTCAAGGGAAGATAATATTTCTTTCATATCTTTCATTTCATTATGTTTATCCTTCTATTATTTTATTTTCTCAAAATATATTTGGGGTGTCACCCCAAAACCCTCACCTCTAATGTGGCCACACTATATTAGCTGCCTCAAGGCCACCAATAGTAGGTTTTCATTTGGTATAGGTGTTTATGATTCATATGACTAAGTAAGAAAACAAATATAGGAAAATAATTAATCATCTGTTATGTGATAGAGATTTAAATAAAACCAAAATTTTACTATTCCATACTTACACATGCTTCCCACACTTTTTGTGTATTTTTATCTGTTAGTATCCCATCATTATTTACATGTGCCTCATTCTATAGAACATTTTGTGTTATGGATGTTGGTTTGGATTTGGATTCATCAATATACATATAAAAAATGTAACATAATTATAATTGTGTTTCATGTTATATAAAATTATGATGGTAGATTGAAAATACGTACTAATTTTTTGGAACTAAAGCATACACCATCTTTTCCTCACGGTAGGGGTACATTGGATTTTTCTAACCATTCCATATTTTCAGAACTCATTTTAGTTACATAAATATAAAATTCTTAATCAATGTGATCAATCCACTTATTTTCAAAAAAATATTTTATCATCCATAATGAACCTCAGAACATATCTCCCCATGTTGGCCAACAAACCCATCACATGCTACTAGGATTATTAGGTGTGCATACATAAGTAGTGGGTGTATGTTTCATTCCCCTTCATCATTTTTAAGATGAAATTTCATTAGTATTTTGAAAAATCATGTGTGAGTATTTCCAACAAGAATCAATAAATTTCTCATAGTTTTCATCTACTATAAATTATCCATACAAGTAATAATGAGGAGTAAGTAAATGATTCATTATTTTATTTTTTTAGTAAAATAAAAAATGGATATAATAATGTTTCTGAAATATCATCCCTAATCTATGTCTTAATCATGGAAAAATCATGGTTCCAAAAATCTACATCTGTCAGTACACACTACCAAATGATGAGACCAATGTAACTACTGAACCTTAAATCGTCTAGGTTAATAGGATGGTGGAAAATATTCCATCCAAACTCGAATTTGATGTCTTTATTTTTTGCTTCAATATTTTTTCTAGCACCGTAATGTTATGATGCTCTGGTTTTTTCTATGTAATCAGTTCTTCATCATCTAATATTTTCTCTTGTTCAACATCATAATTATGTTTTTCCTCAATCTTGGTAGACTTGACATGTGTATAAGGTCATTGTTCCTCTACACTAGGAACAAAAATAAGTATAGAAACATGTAGTTCCTTAGTAATGGGAGCATCATCACATGCATGCTTCATTATCTATAGAAGTGGTTTAACATATAATTTATATTACATAAATTTAGTAGTGACTGGATAATAACATGAGGAAAATAAATTTATATTAAAAAAATATATAACATGATTATTGAAAAATAATTTTTTAATGGTTTGATGGGATTTTACCCCTCTATTGAGTATCAAAATCCCTTTATTGAGTTCTCTTATGACATAGAAAACCCTATCTACATTGGGACCACTATGTAATTAATGCGACATTCCAATTGAAGGGTCATCCTCAGTTGAATTTTCATCTATCCTTTTAGTGGTTTTGGTCGATAATATAAGTATTGACAACTTTTAGTTTACGGGATGTTTAATATAAAATACTTATACTGCTTATGATTCCATTATAAACAGTTCATCTTTATACCCTTCCTTAGTAAAATCTATATTCACAAAACCAAATTCATCTATTTTAACAACAATCTCATTATTAACCCACTTGAATTGAAAAATCATCTCTTGGAATGTTGTATAATCCAACTCACATTTTTGATTGATGATTCCAAAGTATGAAATAATCTCATAAATTGGATTTCTATCTTTTGTACCAGAAACATACATCACATTAGTCACATGTTTAACACCACTATTTTTCATGGTACATCCTATATCATGTTAATTTGTATACAATATATAAATATTAATTACATAACCATTATACTATAAGATATACACACTTGGTCTGCTGGTTATCCATCAATATCATTTTGAAAATGAATCCATATTTTCATATGAATCCATAAAAATATGGTCTCAAAACCATCCTATAATGTATTTATTAGGTGTATTTTATAACTATAATTCATCCATTTCTTACGAATTTATTTATGAGTTTCAATATATGGGGAAACATCTAAACTATTAATAAAAATTTAAAGGTCGGCCTGCTCTCGATCTGTAATATTTTTTGTTTCAACATCTACTCTAGAAATTTATTCACCCAAAAGCTAACCAGTGTTGAAAGATTTTAGTAGACTGATTCTTTCCACACCGGACAAGTAGTCCGTACAGAATTCAAAAACTTCGTCAACAATATTGCTCTCCACAATACAACCCTTTGGATGAATTAGAATTTTTTACATGTCCTTTTAAAATCATCATATACTTTTCAATGGGTTACATAAATCAATATTGTATAGGACCACATATTCAAACCTGTCTCACCAAGTGAACCGTTAATTAATCCATAATATCAAATAATGTTGGTAGGAATAACATTTCTAATACATATAATATGATGGAAATTTTCTTTTCCATAGTTGGAAATTTTATCGGGAATAAAACATTACCACATTTATCTTTGAAAAATAAATAGTCCCTGGTTAATGTATGATGGGAATTCATTGAAAAAATTCAACATAGATCTACATGATTTAGATCTTTCCTCAAAACATGGCAGTAATTTGATTTTAGGCCCTTTAAATTTAAATAAATAATTAATATGATATTTTTGATATTTAATGAATACCCATATGCTAGCTTTATTTTATTCATGAAGTTAACAAATTTATATCTCTCATACCTTGAAAGACTGTAAGAAGATGAAAGAATAATAGTTTGTTTTCACCCTTCACTATTTCCAACTCTTCCCGTATTCCCATGTCTATCATGTCTAACCAAGCCTTAATTTTATAATTTTTTCGAGTGCATTTAGTAAAATTCCAACAACACTATCACATATTTTATTCTACAAGAATAACATCAAGAATTCTTTTTGATGTACATACAATTATAGTATGGTAATTCAAAAAAATATGATCACTTTTTTAAAAAGTATTTCATGGTTTTTTAAAAATGGTTTACAAACAATAGTTTCCATATCTTTTAATATCTAAAATATTTGATCACATTTCATTGGAGATGGTGTTTTAGGTTCTTCTTAACTTCCATCAAATGATTCCATCCAAGAGCAGTACATATTTCACCGAGGTATATATCCACAGTGTCCTAGAAACACAGTGTTTGATGATTTATTGAACCTAATTGAGTGTGTACCTTGTACGAAAATGGGAAAACCTTGAGTTTAATTAATTATATATCATATAAATTTTCCTTAAGAATGAAATTCATTTATCATCCAATGAAACATAGATCTCAACGTGAAACCTTCATTTCTATAATCTCATAAAACATAACAACTGAATCCCGCAATAATTTCAAATCATCAATCAATGTAGACAAATAAATATCTATATCATTACCCAGTTATGTTGATCATGATATAATTATAGATAACATAATGTATTTTTTTCATACATAATCATGGTGGATGGTTATAATTTACCAACATAACCATCCATGTACTAGGAGTATTGATTTGAAAACCCAAATGATTCACTCCATCTGTAGATAATGCAATATGGTGGTTTCTCAGCTCATTTCCAAATTTCGTAGACTCTTGATCAATTAACATCCACTAAGGAGGTTATTCATAGTTATGAAGTTTCTCATCTTTATTTATTATATCTACATACCACATCAATTTCATTGCAGTCTCCACACATCCATATAGGCTCCCAAACATTGTAATGATTGGAAAGCACCATACAACATTCGCAGGACCCGATTCATCATTCTTGTATCGATATGCACAATAGTTAGGGAATTATTTAAATGCTTATTGGTAATAGAGATACAATATATAGTAATTTGGGTAGTTTTGTATTATTTCAGAGATCATACTCATTGAATGCAGCCTTTGTTTAACATTATTTGTTTGGATAGGGTACTCATTATCTTCTAGAAGCATATCATTCCAGAGAGTAAGTAGTTCAGTAAAATTAGCACCACTCCATTAATTTCTATATTTTAAATTATAAAAATTCATTACAGATAATAATGTTGTATATTTAGTGAAACCAACATACAATGGCTTCATTGAACAACTCTTTAAATTCTCAATAAATTTTTGAGAATCCCAACGTTCATCTTTAACTATAATTGTCATTTCCTCAATTAAATATTCATCATCATTCACACCTATTATAACATCCTCGATATGGTCATCTTCATTGTCCAAACATTTAATCATATTATATGATCAATAAAACGTAGTGTTATCCTAGTCACTAGCTACATTCTCATTTTCAACGTTTTTATTCTAACATTTATAACTTTGATCTATTTTTTGATAGATCAAGGTTTCTTCCAACTCCCATGGACTAATCACTCTTTAATAACATCATTGTAAACATGTAAAAAGTATTTTAGAATTTCCATATGCATAATAGTTTGTAAAATTCATGAACTCTTTGACACCATGTTCAAAGTCTTTTGTCATACGATTGACATCCATCCATTTTCTATTCATATCCATCCTATTTTATTCCATAATATTACTATTTAAATAAATAAATAAATATACAAAAATGAAATAAAACATGAAAAGATAAATATTAAATCTTATGTAATAGTTATGAATTTCATATGAATAAAATTTATATTAAATTGACAAGTCGTTAAAAGAAACCACTTTTAATACTAAGTATGATATTCCTTCCAATGTGGAACTCATTGATTCCTCAATCATTCCACTGGTTATTTTAAATCTCAACATGAATACCTCTATATTATCTTGCGTATATCGAGAAATATATAAGTATCTCAATATTTTCTTGTTGGTTATTATCTAGATTAACATTATTATCCATTTATTTTCATATGTTGGATTATTCATAGTGTTTGATGTCGGTTAAACTAACTGGGAATCTCTAACAATGATGATAATAGAGGAATAGAGTTGTGTGAAACCATGAAATATTTGGATAGGTGGTCATCTGATCAATAATCTAAGAGTTATAACTATTGTGAGTATGATGAATCTATACTGTAATAATCATGGTTTACTTACCTTATAACTAGTGTGGGTATGTCCCGATGAAATGTGTATCTTAGCTCACTAAATGGATAAGATATTTGGGCTCATCATTTTGTATAGTTCTTGGATATAAATTATTTTAAAAAATAACATTATAAAATCTCCCTCATTTAATATTTGATTTCTGAATACACATATGGTTTTATTTAATAATTAAATTTTCTTTAATCATGGAATGGTTTTTATGATATGAATTGAAATTTCGATTCAATATGTAAAAAATATATATGATTAAAGTTTAATGAATTATAAAAAATAATAATAGATATATATTCAATTAGAAAAGTGTGATATTTATATATGATAATTAATATTAGGATATATTGATGAAATTTAATTATATAATTGTTATATAAAGTTTAAATTATGAATATATAAGTCATTATTAATTTGACAAAATATTTCTCACAATCCTATTAGAACCCTTGTAGAGCTTATAATGGTTAACTTTGGAATGAAATGAAATTATGTTTTTTTTATTTTTAATTGGTTGTAACTGATTAAATATGAATGAGATAAAGGTTGTAATAATTTGGAAGAGGAGTTGATAAATTATTTAAAAAATATTATATAACACTTAAAGGTATTTTATTTAAGTTGAAATTTATTTTATTTTATTCATATATTTTATATGATGAAAATATATCCAATTCATTAAACCAAGGATCCAATAATAACAATTGTTTTAAAATTTTAAAAATAATATAAAAAATAAATGTCATGAATATATAATTAAAAAAATAAACGATGATTATGAAAATCTTGGTTAAAAACAAATATACATGTAGAAAAAATAATACATATATTTAGATACAATAATTGTTTTTAACATTTCAATGTTTTATATCAAACATATCTTATTGGATCAAAATAAATTTCAATTCACTAATTTTTTTTGTTTCTTTAATAAATTTTGAAACAGTAAATTTGATTTAATCCATCAATACAAAAAATTGACCATTAACCTAATTTCATAAAATTCAAAAATATCAAATAAGTAATATATATTTGGTACACTTATATGGGTTGAGGGATGATGGGAATCATGAACCACTGACTACATACCTCAGTTGCATGATCATGTGATCTCATTCGATCCATGAAATCACAGAAAAATATAAATTTCAATTGAATTTAATTCAATATCACAGACTTATATAACCATAGGATCGTGGAAAATAATTAGTATGGTTCTACTAGGTTTTAGTTGTCCAAATCCAACTAATATAGTTTATAGAAAATAAACTCATTCCCGGTTTAGGTTAATCATAATCAGGAGGTGAGGCCACATATCCCACATCCCATGAAAAATTCTTTATACCATGTGAAGAATTACAAACCACTCACCTCAATATATAGCTATCCATTGATGAAATATATGGGAAAATTTTCTTATGTTCATACAAGATCGTTAAATATCAATTATAAAACCTCTGATCACACAAGGCCATAACACTTTCAAATATACACTTCAATTATTTATAAAACTAGAAAAAAATTAGTTAATGAAATTTAATTAAATAAATTAAATTATTCATAATGTATGGATTGATAACAGTAAGTCATAACAACGCTATATCATGAATAAACATGTTATGTGTCACACTTGTCACACACTTGAGCCAAAATCTAAATGGAGTATAATATCTTATCCTATATTCATAAAAAATAATATTCTATATTGGTGAGAATATGAATGTAAATATGGGTTTTGGATTACATTATGTTAATCAATATATAATTTAATTCAAAAAAACCCTTCAAATATCCATTTGCTAAAAATAACCAAAGACCCAACATTCAGATCATCATTCAATGTGTGGTTTCACATAATCAAGTAATCAATTACCTTATCTACCACTGTCTTAGATTTAACATACTCTGGAAATATCAAAAAATGATTTCCACCACTAGAAATGAATCTTACATAATAGATGCATCTCCCAAGTCATTTCATACGAGTTTTTTTTCCAAAACTCATTTAATGAAAGTTGTTCATGGAGATCTCATGGGATTCGTGTGGTGTGGTGTGATGTGGTGTAGGGGTGTGATGTGCTGTAGGGATTTGTCACATGCCTTAGATTTAGAGAGGAATGGTTCTTCAAAGAAGTTGTTGAAGATCAAGAGCAGTGACAAAACACATGATTTGTGAGAGAGATGTTGAGACCGACGATGTAAAAAAAGTTGTGTTTTGTGAGAGCATGAAGGTGTGAGAGAGAATATCCTCCTATCAGAGTACTTTTATAAATTGGGTAAGGATTTTATCAGCACTTTCCAAAAAATTCTTATAAAGATAAGTTTTTTTCCGAACTAAAATAGAAATCAATGATAAAACTAGTCTTTATCAGTGCTAAAATTATAGTATTGATAAAGACTAGTTTTATCAGTGAGTGTTTAGCACTGATAAAGGGGCGTCTTTACCAGTGCTAGAAAAGCACTAATAAAGATCTAATATAACAATTTATTTATATTATTATTATATATATATATTTATGGTCTTCATGTCCACAGGACCTTCAGGCCATGTACTGAATAAATAAGACTTGATGAGTGGGAAATCCCATGGGTGGGCTATGGCCTACTCATTCTGCATGAGTTTGTGGTGTGTGTGTTTAATGTATTTATACCCCAAGCACCATATATATATATATAATTATAAATATAATAAATTTAATAAATTTAATTTTATAATTATTTAAATACATATATTTATTTATTTATAATTATAATTATATATAAATATATTTAATAATTTATTTATATAATTATAAATATATTTATATATTTATTTTAATATATATATATATATATTTATAATATTATAAATAAATATATTTTAAGATATTTCTCTATAATTATTAATATATTCATATAATTATACTTCATAGTCTCCACTGCTTTATCACATTTATATAATTATATATATTATGTGTTTGGGGGTAAAATTACATTCAAACACACACACACACACACCACACATACAGACCGGAAAGGTAGGTCATAGCCCCCTCCAAGGGGATATACCACCGATCAAGCCCTATTTATTTAAAACATGGCTTGTAAACCAACCTGACCAGTAGAACCTACCCGTAAGAAATAATACCCAGTGTACCCTCACATTTATTTTTTCCACCATCCACCACGGACTGAAATGAATGCTATTTTCCAATCAAGTGATCCTAAGAAGAGATGTTACCCACCACATAAGTTCGTCACCACCAACTCCCTAAAGACACCTCTAATCGCCTGATTCTGTTGAGTCTGACCCCCTCGTAAAACCTACCCCATGCATAAAATGGTCGCTGATCACCAACCCTCTATCAATCCAAATAGCCCCCACCATAGAACCATCCCAATCACATCATTTCTTGTGTACCCCACCAATCATCGGGCCACTGCCTATCCACATCATCCAACCGAAGCCGCACATGTTATAAGCACCATCAATGGTCACCCTCACCCTGAAGACCGCCAAACTGTACCCAAATAGCCACCCCTCATCCAACCTGAACCCCCCACCCCCCCACAAAGGATGTTGTCAAGAGTCGAACATAGGACTCCTACCATAGGATATCGTATGTAAAGTGTTGATCACCTCTTGACCACCACCCCATTGACATATATATTTATATAAAAATATAAATATATATAATTATAAATATAATAACAATATTTAATATTCAAATATATTTAATATAATTTTATAATTATATATATATATATTTATAATTATAATTATAAATAGATTTATTTAAAAAGTATTTATATATAATTATAAATGTATAATTATAAATATAATAAAGACATGTATTGTAATTTTATAATTATTTATGATAACATAAATAACTTCATGGATATAACATGAATGAAATGTATTGATCATAAAAAATCAGTCATCACATGCATGGAAGCATACATAACAAGAGTTTCAATGTATAAATGATCATTTCATGAGTCAATATATTACATATACATGTTTCATCATACGAATATGTAATATATCATTTAGAACACATATAGAAACCCACAATCATGTTCCTAAATAAACTTATGTTCATAACTAGTATCAATTATATTCACACATCAATATATGAACATAAACATGTCGATGAATATCATCATTATCTCATGATATATATATATATATGTATATATATATGTATGTATTTGTTTATTGACCCAATTCATTAGAGACAAATTTTTTTTATAATATATATATATATATAATTATTATTATAAATGAATACATTTAGAAAGTATATATATATATTTATAAATATGTAATTATGAATATAATATATATATTTATTATTTTAAGAAATTTAGTATAATTTTATAATTATATATATTTATATTTATAATCTTATAAATACTTTTTCTAGGCTAGTTTTTCAGACTTTGGGCTATGTAATGGGCTTCCTGTTCACTGGGTCATCGAGCCATATAGTGGATAAACAAGGATTGATGGGTGGGCTATCCCTTGGGGGGCTATGGTATTCCTTTCGAGAATGTGTGTGTGGCATGTGTGTTTAATGTAATTGTACCCTCAATCATCTTATATATATATGTATATAAACATTAAATATATTTGAATTATTAAAAATATATATTTTTATATAATATTTACATTAATTATAAACATTTGTTTTTTAATTAATGTATATAAATAAGCATTTTATTTAAATAAATATAATAATTTTATGTATATTAATAATATGTTTTTATTAAAAACTTTTATGAGAACTATGAATAACCATGATAATGATTATCCATTATTAGAGCTAAAAAAGCGATGATAATGGATATACCATTATCAATGATTTTTAGCACTGATAAAACATCCATTTATCCGCGCCTTTAGTCGGTGCTAATAAAGGTGAGGTTTTTTCAGTGTTTTCTATTTTATGATGATAAAAGATGGTTCTTATCTTATTCTAATTTGTGGTAGTGATTTTCACTTTGATTATATTTTATTATGAGTTATATTTTAATAAAATTAATTGGTTATAAAATGAATTTTTTTAACCTAAACTAATGTATAAGAATTAAAAATATGTATAAAAAAATATCATTTAGTGAGAAAAAAAGTAAATGTTATGTGAATTATTAAATAAAAATATAAATTATGATAGTAATATACAATTTTAAATGAATAATTGTTGAATGATAAATTATTTATTTAGTATTAAAATATTATATATTGATGAATGTGAATATAATGACTTCTAAAATTTTAAGTTGATAAATTATATAAATTTAATGAAACATTAATATAAGTTTGAAATGAATATAGTATTATAATTATGATCACAAATTCAAACATAAAAAGAATAAAGGTATCATAGAAATTAAGATAAATATAATTTATGAATGCATAAATATCATCGCACTGCACCCTACCACCGAATATTTCTCATTGATATTTGTACTCATTTAAAACTTAATTCATTCACAAGTGAACCACACCAAATGTTCCCATATCAAGATGCACACAAGGAAGAGGACAATATAGTGTTATTGAGCCCTAACAACAGTATACTGTTGTTGATAGCAGAAAAAAACATTATTGTTATTGCATCACACGCATTGTATTTTCTATTCCTTTCAGAATGAGAAATATTTATAGGTGAATACTTTTTATTGGTTTAAATTAACTCTCACTAATAAGATATGTATGTTGGTTTATATAATATCAAATTCATGAGACCTTATAAAAGGAGCTCCTTTTCTTGCAGGCATTCACCTAATGAATTCTGATTAGTCTCATTCACAAAAATCCCATGTATTTTTTAGTCAATGAGAAAGAATGTTAGAAAGAATTTTAGAGAAATTTAGTGTTGTTCATTACAGAATGAAGGTAAGAATAAATTATTCCTTGAAAATAATACTTTAAAAAAATTATTGAAACATCCTCTTAAAAGTTTTTCTTACAAAAAATATTTCTAAGCGGGAAAAATATAATCTCGAATATATTTGTTTTTATTAAAATTTTTTATAAGTTAAATTAATTTCATAATTTATATTTTAAATTTCATCAAAGAAAAATCATAATCATAAGGGAAAATATTTCCCTTTTTTGGTTTTAAATTTTTTATGAAGACCATCTTAATAGAAAATCATTTTAGAATTCAGGTGATTTTAAAGTTATTTTAATTATTTTTAAAACATTTCATGTGTAAGTTGATTTATATTTTTTAAAATTCAATTTTAGAAATTATATTAAATTCTCTTTTATTTTATTTAAAAATCATTTTAATATATTTTTTTCAAATAAATTTTCAAGGGAAATTGTATGGTATCAAAACTATAATTTTATACGTTAATGGTTGATTTTAGTTTTATATAAAAAAGTTTATGTTTTAAATTATTACAAAGTACTTACTACATTTTAACATTTCTTGTATGATATTATTTTATCATATAAATAAGTATAAATTATTTAAAGATTATTATTTTATGTTCTTGTTAATTATAATAAGTGAATGTTTTTCCAAAATGTATTTTAGTAGATTTAAAATCTTAATTTCATGTGATAATTAACTTATTTAATTATCATGTAATATTCCCTATATCATAAATTTTGTGTGTCTGTGATTTAATTATTATAATCAATTGTCCATGTATGTTTTATAGAGTTTTATTATCAAGATATTTGTTTTCACCAAATGCAGTGATTGATTATATATATATATATAAATAAGGATGTGTGTGTGTGTCATCATGGTCACAATTTCAAAATAATGGTTAAAAACTCTAGCGGAAAAAATGGATTAGATCGAGATGTTTTATAAAAATTTTGTGCTAGAATTTGTAAACATGATGAGGATTTGGATAGTGAACCCATCCTTCAAATATGGGTTTGCTCTATATAGCCTTCAATGTTCGATGAATCCTTACAGTTTTGTTTTCTTATCTTGTGAATTGTTTTTTTGAAAACTAATTGGTTTAATTTTATGAACACATTTTAAGTATTCATGTGGTTACTAATGATTTATTTGTAACAGATTCGATTGGTTTTATTTAAAATCTTTGTTTTAAGAAAATATTTTTCCATATTTAAAATACTTTTCAAGAAATATATGTTTCTAAACATTAATTTCCTCTAAATGAACTTTATTTTAATAAAATGAAAATATATAATTATGTTTAAATAATTTTTTACCTAGTTAACATTTTATTTTTTAATGAATTTGTTTTCAAAAAAAATTTCTCATATTTAAAAAAAAGGATACATCAATTTGAAAACCCCTAACTGATCTATTTTATCACCCATGTTTCAAAATCTATTTCACATGGTATTTAGTTGAGTAAGATTTTCTCAACCGACTAGTATCAAGTATGAAAATATTAGATCGAATAGTGCCTTTTTACTCATAGAAGAGTTTAGTTTTTTTAAAAAATGTATTTTGTAGAGAGTGAATTTTTTTCATTTGTTCCTAATTCTCCAAAAATATAGTCTTAAATGATCCTCAGACTGTATATTTTTCAAGTAATCTTCAATATTTTATTTAGAAAACAACATATACTGTGTTTTTTTACCACAAAATCTGGGAGTATGAGTCCAGGCATTACAATTAGTATGAGAGGAAGGTTTATAAATCATAGAAGATTATTAATATCGTTAATTAGGATGAATTTTATATTTTGAATTTTTTTGAGGATTTAAAAATATTGTTTTAGGTAATTTTGTATGAATGTGTTTTTAGAATGGACTTAAAATTTTATTAGGTAATCCTAAAAATTTTATAGGGTTTCACTATATCAGAGATAGGAGTCTTAAAGTGTTTTTAAGAATAATTAATTTTCCTTGATAAATATTTTTTTTGATTTTTCAATGAAAAATATCTTTAGAAAATTGTAAGTGATTATTGTTTGTGATTTATTATGAAATAAATATTTTTCTTAGATAATTCAAATTTTGATGGCGTAATTTATTTAAGGGGTAGAATTTAAAACCCCATGATCTTAGTATAAATTTTGCTATAAAATTTTTTATTTAGTTTCTCATATTATTATTTATTCTATATATGAAGTTTTTTAGATAAATATAATGTTCAATTTTATATGTTAAAATGTTAGGATTTTCACTTTGATCATATTTTATTGTGAGTTTTATTTTGATAAAATAATTTCTTAATAAAATAAAAATTATTTTTCCTAAACAATTAAATAATAATAAATGAGATGTATAATAAAATCTATTTTAACAAGATAAAAAATATGTTTCATGTAAATTATTAAATTGATATATAAATTATTATAGTAATATATATAATTTTAAATGAATAAAGGTTCAGTGATAGTATAAAAATTTAATATCAAAATATTATTTATGATGAATTTAAATACTATGACTTATAAAATATTAATATGATAAATTATATAGATATTATGAGACATAGATATAATGTTTAAAATAATAATATATTATAATGATGTTCATATATATTCTAATATTAAAACCATAATGGTATTCTAAAAATTTGGATAAATTTAATTTATGAACGTATAAGAAGATTGTATAAACTAGAAGAAAATTAACACACACACACACACACACATATTTAATGAAATAATTAATTATGATTACGTTTATAAATAAATTAGGTTTTAAAATTATATTTAAATTAACAGGTATATATATTTATAAATAAATATATGTATATACGATAAATTGTTCAAATATATATATATATATATATAAAAGAAAAGAAATAAAAAAACAAAATTTAAGGGGGGTGGTCTTATTCTCCCTATACAACTACCCACCATCACCTATATCAAACCATAGTCATCACCACCTCCTGCCATATGAATCCTATAATTGCCGCTTAAATTAGCACAACCCACCATCACTATGATCCCCCTCTTTCCCGAACACTGATGTCCTCACAAAATCGCCTTTGCCTTGGTCAAGGATCACAATTGGCCTTGTCACATTTTACCTCACTAGTGTCGCACTATACCCCATATCATAAACATAACCCTATTTTCTAACCTCCACTTCAACCTTATACCATTCATGATCATGCCACACAACCTATTCATGGGTCGTTATACACACACACCATCTCGTCATCACTACTATCTATGATGAATGGTATATGATATATATGGATGTTCTGATGAGAATTTTTGGATGTTTGTTCTTTAGGGATCAATGTGATTCTAGATATATTTTCATGAGGGGTTTATTATAAGATCATGTGTCTCTATGGGTGGATAATTCTAAAGTAATTTTAAATTTTCAATATGGGCGATATGTTTCTTTTAAAACCAAGCCTAAGAATTGATTTTTGAGAGTTTTAACACATTAAATTAGAGTTTTTGGATAAATTTTTGGTCCTGATTAATTCCTAGGTTGAAAAGATAATTTTTAGGAGCTTTGGGATTCAAAAAATCTGTTTTTATTGAAACATACTTGGGTGCACGATTTTTTCAGTTAAAAATAGGTACCTAAAATTGTGCGGCCTATTTGATAAGGAATGTAGTTTTTTTAAGCCATATGAGGAGATCCATAAAATTATGTAGTTTACAACAGAAATTTGGTATGGTCCACAAAAGTTTTTCATTGTTTTTTAAACAATGCGATGTAGCCTTGCGATTTGGCATGTGCTTCGAACAGTGAGCCCACACGGTTAACTCGTGATTTGAAAAACCATTTGATAAAACCATGTATCTCATTAAAAGATGAAAAATGATGGATTTACCCTCTAAACGTTAAATAATTTTACTCCTTTTTCCTTCTCTATTCAGCCAATTTCATCTCTCGTGCATGCCTCTCCCTCCCAATTACTCCATGGGAGATCTCCTTCGTTTCATTGTTGAATCAGACACCATCAATTACAATCAAAATACCTCAATAATCTTATTCCTAATATATCTTCCTTTCCCTTTTGTTATTTTTTCCAGTAGTATCATGCTAGTTATGGCTATTATTCCTTATTTTCATGGTTTTTTTAGTTCTCAATTTTCTTCCATTGTAGAACAAATCGAATGCATGTATCAGATAAGTAAAGCTTCATATGGTCAGGTTTGATCTATAGGTTTTTTTCCTAAAAGTATTTCTATTTATAAAATGTTCTATTTTGATGCACACTGATAATTCTAATCAGTATTGATAATATTTATAATTCCTTTCCCTTTCCATCAAAATCTCATCTTAGATGTAGTTCCTTAGTCCCTTACACTATTGAAGGTTGACAACCTCAACAAGGAAAACCCGTTAGGGTTATTTTATATTAGAACCCATGAATGATATTATTTTTGTGAAAACATAACACCTAAAAATGACTTTTTTGTCCTGACACTTAGTAAAGACCCATTATATTACTTCCCAATGTAATGAAACCACCACTTAGTGTGTATTGTGAGTTGACTTTCTTGATTGTGACACCTAAGGTTTAAGACAAAACACCCCTGATAGTTTTTTTGTTTGGAAATTAAGAAAAAAACTTCAAATTCTATTTTAATCCAACAATCCTCCTTAGGATGTGTTTGGAAATTCACTTAAATAATGGAAAAATTAGATAGACCATGGGAATTGATTAGGTTACATAAATATTTTTAAGAACATAGGGTATCATGAATAAATTCCAGTACCCAAGGTAATTTTTTGTTATGCAACCATAAAAAGACCCATTATCTTGATCATCATTCAATATGTGGTTCCACATAAACATGTAATAAATTTTCTTTATCTACCACTATCCTCGATTCAACATACTCTTGGCTCCTTGAAACATGATTTAGATCACTTGCAATGAATTTCACACATTAGAGACATCCCCCTATTCATTCATAAGAGTATTTTTTTCCAAATCTCATTCCAATACTATTGTTCATGGAGATCTGATGGGATTCATGTGGTGTGGTGTGATGTTGTGCAAGGGTTAATCACATACCTTAGATTTAGAGTGAAATGGTTTCTCGAAAAAGTTGCTGAAGATCAAGATTGGCGGTGTGTCAGAAGATTGGTGATGCAAACAAAGTAGGGTTTTGTTAGAGCTTGATGGTGTGCGAGGGAGAAACCTCCAATGAGGGTTCTTTTATAAAATCGGATTAGGATTTAATCAAATAATTCAACAAAACATTGATAAAGAGTAGTTTTATGAGGACTAAAATAAAAATCACTGAGAAAACTAGTCTTTATCAGTGCTAACATTATAGTGTTGATAAAGACTAGTTTTATCAGTGTGTATTTAGCGCTGATAAGGGGGAATCTTTACTAGTGCAAAAAAATCACTGTTAATGATCTAATCTTAATAATTTATTTTTATTATTATATATATTAATAAATTATATATATGATAAATAATATAAATTTGTTTATAATTATAATTTTAAATATATATATATATATATATTTGTAATTATAATTATAAATAAATATATTTAAAAAGTATTTATATATGAATAAAAATATAATAAATATAATTAATTTTTAAATATATTTATTATAATTTTATAATTATTTAAATATGTATTTATTTATTTACATTTATAATTATTAATCAATATATTTCAAAAGAATAATATATATATATATATATTATATAAATCTTTAAATAAATGTTAATATATATTTTTTATTTTTTATTATATACACATTTTGTTATCAATATACCTAATTATAAATAATTATATAATTATATAAAAAAAATATTTATAAATATTTTCATATAATTATAAATATATTTATATAATTATATATATTTAAAAAAATTTAAATATAACAAATATATTCATAAAAATTTTATAATTATATATATTTATATATTTATAATTATAATTATATATAAATACTATTAAAAACATTTGTAAATAGTTATAAATGTATATATTTTTATTTTATTATTATTATATATATATATATTTACTAATATATATATATATGTGTGTGTGTGTGTGTGTGTTTTTATTTATAAAATTATAATAAATGTATTTATGGTAATTTTATAATCATTTAATTATATCTATATATTTATTTATAATTATAAATAAAAACAAATACATTTAAAAATATTTCGCTATAATTATAAAGACATTTATATAATTATAAATAATTATATTTAAAGGTATTTTTATATAATTATATATATATATATATATATAATCATACCTCATATTCTGCACCGCTTTGGCATATTTATATATACTAGGTGCTTATGGAAAAAATTATATTCATGCCCAAACACACACCCCACACACACCGGTCGGAAAGGTAGGTCATAGCCCTATAAGGGTATGGACCACCCATCAAGCCCTATTTTTTTTGGAACATGGATTTTAAGCCATCAAGACTAGTAGACCCAGCCGGTAGGCAATTAAACCCATTTTAGCCACAACTTTATTTTTGCTACCATCCTCCACAGACTGAAATGAATGGTAATTTTCTGTCAAGTTATCCCAACCTCAGATGTTACCTACCATAGAAGAATGTGACCACTGAATCCTGAAAGCCTCCCCCTATCACATAACTTCATTGAACCCGACCGCATCACTTAACATGCCCCTCGCATTGGACACCCACTGATCACCGACCGACAGTCGAGCCTGATAGCCCCCGCCGCAGAACCTTCCCATCAAGCCATCACCAGCTGATGCCAATGATCGCCAGATTGCTGCCTATCCACATCATCCTCCCAAAGCTGCTCATGTCAGAAGCTCCATCAATGGTCTCCCCTGACTTGAAGTCTGCTAAAAACGGACATGAAGAACTATTCTTCATCCAAACTTAAATCCCCTCACAAAGGGGCCATTAGAAGTCGAACACAAGACCCCTGACAGATGATGTCACAGGTAAAGTGTTGATCACCACTTGACCACCACCCCATTGATATATATATTTATATTTAATATATAAATATAATAAATATATTTATTATTTAAATATATTTATTATAATTTTATAATTATTTAAATAAATATATATATATTTATAAATAAAATCATAAATAAAATTATTTAAAATGTACTTATACCAAGAAAGCCTAGGAGCCAAGCAAACCTGATCCTGCCCAAATTAATTAAAAACTAGAAGACAATACATTAAAAAGAGAAATGACAGGTTAAATAAAGGATAAGTCCACATCCAGAAAAAACTACAAAGGTGTAGAGCCAGGATCATCCCCAACATCATGAGAGTTACCATCAGCAGATTCCCATTCTGACTATGACTTCTTCTGATTGAAAAGCACATAGTAATTTTTATTGAGTTTAACCTTCTCCGAAATGAGTTTCTTGGGAGTAGACCTAGTAGACCAGCCACATCCAACCCAGTCATCTCTTCCACATCCTCATCCATGGTTTTTTGGATGTTGACCTCACTTCCATGTCTTAGATTTATGCCAACTCCCTTCTAATTCACCCCTGTTAGAAAAGAGATACTGCTTCATAGAGTCATTAATGACTCTTGAAGCATAATTCACCGCATCATGCACTCCTTTTTCATGATGAATCAACTCTATTCTATCCATGAGAGGTGATTGACTATCAGTCGTGGATTATTGAGCAACATGACTTCCCTCCCCAACATTCTACTCACCAGCAACAACATCTGACCGTAGTTTATTTTTACCGGTGCACTGTAAATGGGTTTCCACCCCTTTCACTACTTGAATAGAAGGTAAATCACCATCACCATTATATTAAACAACATTCTCCTACATAGAATAATATTTAAGCTCATTCCATATACCTATATTGCTTCACAACTTCTTAGAACATCCAACGTCTGCATTCAAGACTAAATAATATGGTTGAGTATTAACATGCATTATAAAAATATGAATATGGTCACTCCCAGGTTGTCCATATTATGGATATCCAACCCCTATACTACAACCAGGTGTCGCCGTTTATTTGAATCTATGCCAATGGACGGAAGAGTAAGCAACTTGGATGCACCATCCAATCACACAAGGAATGCTATAGGCGCCACAACAACAACACTAACCAGAGACACATCAAACATGTGTGATTCAAAACACTTTGGATTCAAGAAGATATCAGAAGATTTAGGGAAACACACCGCCATCGAGAATAAACCCAATAGAAGTCATCGAGACCATCCTACAACTGACGAAACCTGAACAGGAGCTGAGCCCAAACCGATGGACGCAAGACCCCAACTGAACAAGCCATGCCTAAATCTCAAACACAAATCACTGAAGCTAGAATAGAAGCATACACTAATGACCGAACAATTCATACCCAAATATGTGATCATCCAACTGAAATAGTCCTACCAAAATCTATGAATGCAAGCTACGGACCGAAATGTACTGCACAGATCATTGAACACGACCCACCAACCAAAAAATCTGTACCATGATATGATCAAACATGAACCATCAATGCTATAATAAGATGTTCCCAAAAAATACTTCCTAAAACAATGAACAAGAACCTCTGATCCCAATCCAAGATCTGAAAAAATAAATATACAAAATTTCATCCTTCTTCACCACCAGACAACCCTAGATCAATCTCAGTGAATCGCCGATGAATCACCATAGGAGGGATCTTTTACAAACATCATTAATATTTAAAAATAAAAAGTATCAAAAAGGTTCAAAATCTAGGAAAAGATCCCATTACTACCAAAATATAATAGAAAATAAAATACTGTACATAATGTGGAGAGAGGACATGATAAAAATCCTCAACTAGAAAACAAAACTACAAGTAGGTAGAACCAAGTTCATCCCCATATTCCTGATAAGATATATCATTAGAAGATTCCCATTATGACTATGAATTTTGCTAATTAAATAGGAAAAATTTCTTTTACCTAATTTTTAACTACCACAGATTAAGATCCTAGGAGGACTACATGGTACACTAGCCACACCACATATAGCCAAGTCATCCTTTCCACATCATCATCTATGATTTTTGGATGCCGACCTCGTTTCCAAGTCATAATTTTCATGTAAAATCATTCTAGTTCAAAATGATTTGGAGGGTTCTCTATAGTCATTAGTGAATCTTGAAGCATTATCCACTATAGAGTTCACCCCAACATCACATGCAATGAGCTCCATTCTATCCATGTTAGGTGATGATTGCTTCCCGTTACTAGTATTAGTGGGAATTTGAGAAACATGGTAAGCCAAACAACCTTTCCATACAGTCCTTTCACTCCCAATAACAATATCTGACCATAACTTCTTTTTACCATGATGTTGTACATCATCATCAACCCCAATTTCCATCTAGATCAATGGATTAGGGTGAAAAACATGATCATCCTCAGCAATATTAGGATTGCGAGCAATCAGATCTCCTTCATCATGCACCTTGTTATTTAGGTCTTTTTCTAGGATATGAGTAGATACCTGCTCAATATCTAGAAATGGAGCTTGACCCTAAATATTAGGATCCAAATTACCTTTTCTTTTTTTATCATCATTGAGATCCTTATCAGAGGACCGCTTGACTAGAGTACTCCTACAAATATCATATTAGTGACCGTTCACCCAATATGAGTTGTAAAAAAGTATTATTCTACTTTTATAAAAAGTATGTCCAATATTATGACATCACGTACAAAAATCCACTCAATTTCTTAGTCAATATTCAGATAAAACTGAAAATCATCATTCAAAAGAACCAATGATTTTTATCAGAGGAGATGATAAATCAAACTCCATAAGAAAAAAAGGAAAATGGCCATACCTTGCCCATTAAATCTCATTTTCCATATTAATTTGAACACCAATGGCTAAGGCAAGTTCCCATAAAATTTGAGTATGCCAAAAAAACCTGCTCAAACCATGAATTCGCAGCCAAATCTGAGTATGCCATAATAACCTGCTCAAACCATGAATTCACAGCCAAATATAAGTGAGTGACTTTTTCTCCTTTAGCAGATTGAAAGAAGGGTCCCAATCCCATATCCTGAGTAAATCAATATTTATGTTTACAAGACCAAACCCCCATGCCAAAGATTTCATAGAAGCACTTGGAATGACAATATGAAATAAAACCTTTCCCAAAAATGTAATATTCCAACTGTCAAAGCCCCATATTTTAAAAATCATTTTCTTAAGATCAGGAAGACTCCAACGATGTTCCTTGAAATGAAATGATAAATGTGCAATGACAAAATACTTAAAATACCTTATCATTTCTACGATGATGCCTTGATTGGCTTTATTGAATGTAGTTTCACCCATCCTTGTTATTTTTTAGGATGTATGATCCCCCCAAAAATCATAAAAAAATGATGATTCGGCACAAATGACTCATTACACAGGGATCTTGTAGTAGGGGGTGTTGAACTATTGGCCTTCAATGGCCCGAAAACCACAGCCTGAGATCATGAAATTTTCCCTTTAGGCAGATCACCATATGGATCCAAGAACGCCGTCATCAAATCCTTGAATTTGGAGGACGAAGCCTCCATTGCCTTCAGGGAAGAGTCCTCTAATAGAGATACATCTGGATCCAAACTAGGTTTAGCCATGGCACCATCCGCCAACAAGGTAGGTACTCTCTTTTTAGGAATCACATCATAGACCAGATCCACATAAACCGAATCAGCAACAAACGTCAATAGTTCCACCTACAAACCCTGATCTATATCCTCTTCTATCGTTGTCACCACCTTTGATGAAGGAATAATATGGTGAGACACCTTGGGGGGAGGCATTGAGAACTGATGGTCTGCCATAGCGATGCATGTTAAATGGATGTCGATCTAAAGTGAGGTGTAACTCTATAAAATAGAGTCCGGATCGAGCTGCAGTACAAGAACGAAAAAGAGGCTCGCCACAACAATTGAAACATCAAGATTGTGAATTGTGGAGGCTGAGAAACCCTAGTCTTCATTGTTGCGATCACCAATCTCAGAAGCTCTCGACAAACCCATCTCTTCAATATACATAGGATCATAAGTAGTCTCAATAATATTCCGGTATACATATATGATCATAAAAATTTCCATGAAAATCATCATTATCTCATGATATATATATGTATATGTATTTATTTATTGACCACATTTATTGAAGACAAATATTTATTTAAATATATATATATATATATATATTTATAATTATAATTATAAATAAATACATTTAAAAGTATTTATATATAATTATAAATATGTATTAATAAATATACTAAATATATTTTTTATTTTTAAAAAATTATTATAATTTTATAATTATCTAAATAAGTATTTATTAATAATCTTATAAAGGCTTTTTTCAGGACAGTTTTTTGTCCTTTGTGCAATGTAATGGGTGTCCTATCCAATGGGTCTTTGGGCCTTGTACTAGAAAAATAAGACTTGATGGGTGAGATATCTATTGGGGGGGGCTATGACCTGCATTTCCAATATGTGTGTGAAGTGTGTGTGTTTAATGTAATTGTATCCCAATCATATAATATATATATATCTATAATTTTTTAAAAAATTATATATATATTTGAATTATAGAAAATATATATTTATATATCATATTCACATTAATTATAAACAAGCATTTTTTAATTAATGTGTATAAATAAGCATTATTTTTAATATAAATATAATAATTATATATATATTAATAATATTTTTTATTAAAAATTGTTATCACCACTAAGAATAAAACTGATAAAGATTATGATTTACTAGCGCTATAAAATGTGATGATAAATTATATACCTTTATCAACACTTTTTTTAGCATTGATAAAAATTACTTTTATCAATGATTTTAGCTAACACTGAAAAATCCGAGTCTTTTATCAATGCTTTCTGTTTTGTGGTGATAAAATCTAGCACTTCCCTTATGCCGATTTTTGGTAGTGATTTACACTTTCATCATATTTTATTATGAGTTATATTTTAATAAAATAAACTATTTATAAATTGAAACTTTTTTACCTAAACTTGTGAATAAGAATTAATGATAGGTATAAAAATATACAATTTAATGAGAAAATAATAAGTGTTATGTAAATTATTAAATAGAAATATAAATGGTGATAGTAATATATAATTTTAAATGAATAATGGTTTATTGAGAAAATAGGAATTTGACATCAAAATATTACTTATTAAAGAATGTGAATACAATAACTTCTAAAATTTTTAGTTGATAAATTATATAAATATAATGAGACATAAATATTAGTTTGAAATGGATATAATATTATAATGATGATATTAAATTCCAATAGAATAAGAATAAAAATTTTATATAGAAAAAAATATAAATATAATTTATGAATTTATAAGAAGAATGTTTAAACTAGAAAAGAAATGTTTATATATATATACATATATATTTATTTATTTAATGAAATAAATAATTATGAGTAATTTTATAAATAATTAGGTGATTAAACTATATTAAAAGTAACTAGTATATATATGGTATGTATATATGTGAAAATTTATATATATATATAAATGTAAAAAAGAATAAAAAAAATGAAAAAAGGGATGGAGCTTCTTCTTCCCCACACAATAACTCTATATCAAAGCCCTCAACTCACGATCGTCGCCACATATCATCGTATAAAGACCTTAGATGCCGCATAAAGAACCACACCTGGAATCAACATCACCCCTCTCTTTCCTCATTGCCTCCAATCATGGTCACCACCACATCATCTTCTTCATGGTCAAGTACCACCACCAGACCACAACGACATCGCACTGCACCCCGCCACCGACAACTTACCACTGATCTCTGACCACCTCTTCAACCTTATGAAATTCTTTATTTCACCAAACCACCTATTCTCAGATCACGATACACACATGGAAGAGGACCATGTGGGGTTATTGATACCTGACACTAGTATACTGTTTTTGATAGAAGAAAACATCATTATTGTTATTGTATCGCATGAATGGTATTTTATGTTCCTTTCATAATGATGAAAATTGATAGGTGAATATTGTTTTTATGTTTCACTTAACTCACACTAATAAAATATGTGTGTTGGTTTGTAGAATATCATATATTCCTCAGATCTTATAAAAGGACCACCTTTTCACACATGCATTCTTGTAATGAGATTTGGTAAGTCTCGTTCACCTAAATCACATGTATTTCTTAGTCACTCTGAAAGAATGTTAGAAAGGAGTTTTAGAAAAAATCAATGAGGTTCATTGTAGAATGAAGGTAAGGACACATTATTCGTTGAAAATTCAACTTTAAAAATTCATTTTTAATGAAACGTCCTATAAAATATTTATCTTCAAAAAACATTTGTATGTGAGAAAACTATATTTTCAATGTTATATGTTTATGTTATAACTTTTTTAAGGTAAATTCATTTCAGAATTTCTGTTTTAAAATTCATCAAAGAATGGATCTTCATAATAAGTGGAAATATTTTCAAATTTTTGTTTTAGATTATTTACCAAGACCCTCATTAGAGAAAATAATTTTAGAATTCAACTAATTGGATTGTTTTTTATAAGTTTTAAAACATTTCATGCGTAAGATGATTTTTTTAAAATTTAGTTTTAAAAAGGATCACTACCAAAAATCTGTAGAAGAGATGGGTTGAATTTTATCAATGCTTAGTAGAAAGTGCTGATTAATGGGGGGCCTTTATTAGTACTAGCTAAAAGTGCTGATGAATCACCCCTTTATCATCTCTAAAAGAAGAAATGATAAAGGTGTACTCTTTATTAGTGCCTTTTTTTAGTACTGATAAATGAATGATTTATCAGTTCTATTTTTAGCACTGATAAAAGTTTTTAATAAAAAATATTATTAATTTAAATAAAATTATTATATTTGTATTCAAAAAAATGTTTATTTCTATACATTAAATACAGAATGCATGTTTATAATCAATATATATTTTTTAATAATTCAAATATATATATATATATACTATTAAAAAAAGAAATTATAAGATTATAATTAAATAAATTTATATTTAAATAATTATAAGATTATATTAAATTTAATTAAATAATAAATATATTTATTATATTAATAATTATGTATAAAATACTTTTTAGACAAATATTTATAATTATATATATTTATTTAAATTAATATATGTTTCCAATTAATTTGGTCAATAAATATATTGATAAATTAATATAATTGGAGTTAATATGTTATGTAGTCATCATGAATGTCCATTTACATATTACACCCTCATTACTCTTAACGGTTTCCAAAAACATGTGATGACTCATTTTTTATCATATATACTTTACTAGGTATATATCTATATATATTTTATAATTATATATACATTTTTCTAAAGACATTTGTAATTTTAAATAAATATATATATGTAGATAATTATAATATGATAATAAATATATTTATCATACTGATAATGTTATAAATATATATAATTAAATAATTTTTTCTATAATTGTTTTCTTACTTTCATTAAAGCTAGTATCGTCATTTCATGTTTCAATAGTGTTTAATCATAAAGTGGAATTTTCAGTGGTTTTTACATTGAAGGAAATCCTTATATATGACGTCATCTGGTTTCATTATTGTTTAGAAAAAATAAAAAACTATTATATTATAATGTATTTCAATATATTTATTTATATTTATAATTATTAAAATTATATATAAATACAAATAATAATAAAATAATAATAAATATATTTATTTTACTTATGAAGTTATAAATCTATATAATTAAATAAATATATTTATAAATATATATAAATATTTATAAATAAATAAATTTTTTCATAATTATAATTATAAATAATACTAATATATTTAAATAATTATAAAAATATAATAAATATTTTAATTATTACGAAGTTGGCCCCGCCAGAAATGAAAGCTCCTTGCTATTTATTCAAAATAAAGAGAAAAGTAACTGACAAAGCAAGAGAGATTTAGGGTCAACAAACCAAGACCTCTCCCAAATGGAAAACCTACATACCACGAGGATCAATGTCATCACCATGACCATAGCCAAAGTCTGCACCGTCATCAGCCGACTCCCATTCCGATTGCAATTTTTTATTAAAGAGCGTATAATAGATCTCCTTGAGCCTTTGCTGATGTGGTGCATGTTGATCTCTAGAAGAACGCTTAGTGAACCACCCTCATTCATCACACCCACATCCATGACCATGGCATATGGGGTGCCTCCCCTTGTCTCCATGTTTTTTGGAGACAATCTTCTTACAACACCATCTAGGTCACCCTTCAATGATCCAGAATCTAGAGGGACACTACTACCCTCTATAAGAAGAAATATTTCGAAACAGGAGATTGGACTTCTGATAAGACATCAATAGTCCCATTTCTCCCAAATAACATTTTCCGAAGGGGATCATTTAGTATCCATCAGTATCTATGAGAGATTTCTTTTGAGGATGCACATGCAACAAAACATCCCTCTTCTTCTTGACTTTATATCTTGAGGCAATCTCCTACTCAACCAAGAGATATTGATCATCCACCCATTGAATTTCATATTCATTTACTTTCTCTACTTCTTGTTCCTGTCCTTCATAATTGAATATTTCAGCCAAAGAATTATCATTACTCAACTTACCCTGAGTTCCCATCCCAACATATGATTCAAAAGATGTCCCAACAAGGACATCACCTGCTTTCCCACTAGGCTGAGTGTTTGTGCTAATGTCATGATAATGAGCATCCTATCCACCAGAGTGAAGAGAAGTGAGAGAACCACAACCTGTCTACCCAGTTTTCTAAACCATCTGTTGAGGGGAGGCCACATCACCACTTGTAATAACAGGTCCAACTAATTTGACCATTTTATTCTTTAAAAACATGAGCTTTCCTCATGTCCTCCACAAGAACAATACGAACATAATAAACATATTATGCATTTAGAAGCATCATGACCAATCCTCTTGTAAACAGAATATAAATGAGGTATATTCTCATACTCAACGAGCAGACTAAATTCATCCTCATCATTTGAAATATAAACTCTACCGATTGGTGTAGATCATAGGTTGACTTTCACCATGAAGTGAGAAAAATGAACATACATTGATAGTTTGGTTTTGTTATCCATCCTTATGGTCATTCCAATCACTGAGGTAATGTCTTATAAAATATTGAGAAGTAAGAAAATCTAATTCAATCCATGGACCTTAACCCACAATTGAATACATGAGATACTGATGTCTAATTGGTTGAAACATTGATCCCATTCATAGAAGTGAATAATACCTATTTTGAGTGAAATTGAACCCATCTTCTATGCTCTCATCTTTAGATCATCTAAAGGGAACAAAATATGAATAAACCCACATCCTAATGAGATTCACTTCTATTCGTTAAAACCCAAGATGCATGGCACATGTTTGACCAGTACTTCAATTTTCAAGGGTTTGAAACCTTTAGGTATATTGAATCGCATGATTAATGAAATTATCCCAATTTACAATCACTTTGAAACAACATATTGATTCTCTTAGACATATGTAGTGATACCCTTTCAGCATAATCCTCTAGTGGAAGAGACCTTAATAAAAAAAATCAGAAGAATCATCCTTACCTACCTTCAACATTCCAGATGGTCCGCCTCCACGGCTAGATGCACAACATCGAAGCCACGAGCCTTTGACCCCAAACTAATCATAGAAGTTCAATGTAACAGCCCAAGATTTTATAAAAAAATATTATTTTTAATTTTATTAATGTCTTGTGTTGTACGCTACACCAAAAGGAGCTTGCACAACACACATCCTTGTCTTGCCTTGCATTACACGCAATCACGACCTTCCTCGATAGCGTGTGTAATACGCAATACCGAGTTTCACTAAACAACGATGTGCTATTAAAATATTATTAAAACTAGCCGTTATGAATAGTAATAACCACTTTTTAAAATTCTGTAAATCTTATTTTTCAAAATGAACTTCATTCTTGGATTCGGAGTATCGAATTTAGCCTAAGGTGAAATTTTGGTACTTTTCGGATAACTTTCATATTCTGATGAATAGTGAAAATTACTAAATTATAATTAAAAACAACATTTTTAATCGAAATAATTAATAGTGATAAATTATTAATTTGAGTGGTTTTAAAGTATATTTAGAATATATTTTTACAATTTAATACAATGTTGGTCATTGGTTGTAATTTCACATTTAAACCAGACATAATCAAGTGTCAATCTTTTGATATATATTGTTTCCTAAAAACACGCTATTTATTTTAACAGCATGATTTAATTATAAAATTAATTAACGCAACTTCTATGTTATGAATTTGGTAAAATAGATTTCATTTTTGAATTCGGAATATGAAATATAGCTTAGGATGAAATTTTGGCATTGTTCTAGAAAACATCAATTTTTGATGAATAGTGAAACTACTAAGTGGTAGTTAAAAAAACTGAATTTTTCATAAAACTTAATTTTGCCGCTTCTGTGAATGGAATTTCGAAAATCCGAGAGACACGGTTAATATCAAGGACTAAAATGTGGTTCAATGAGATGAAAATAATTTTTTGGTGAATAGTAACTTTTTACTTTTTTTTTCCGCGGTTAATAGTAAATAGGGTAACTAAGGGTAAATATGATATTACTATTACCCTAACACATGTCCTAATTCTATTGGACAAGTTTAATTCGACCAAAAAAAAACTTAGGAATAAAATATGACCATTTAGGCCCACTTGGATTAGATTAGGACATTTATTATTAATTTATTTAAAGAAAGGTTAAAATAGTTAAAATCAAATTTTAATAAGTAAATCATTTTTAATATGGGGTTATAGATAAGATAAATTAGATTGTAAATATTCATTAGAAAGATAAATAGATTTCCTACATGATGGTATTTTATTTGTAATTTTTAGACATCAAATAATTTAATTTATTTATGACACAACGATGATGCAGTAATTATCTTATTAATGAAATATTGACATAATTGATGTTATAAACACCAAAATAAATGTAATTTGAGATTTTTTATGACTTCCACTAATTTTCTAGGTTACTATGATATATTAATGTTGATTTAATCAACTTGGATCGAACATTTAATTCTGTTATGACTTTCACAAAAATCATATATCAAATAGTGTCAAAATTGACACAAAATAGTTTTTAAATCAAATATTATATTATTAATTGTTATTGTATTCCTAAAAATATAAGGTTCGGCAAAATGACTTAGATAAGGATATATATATTAATAATAAACAATTTGGGGTTCGTTTGGCATGTTATAGTAAGTGTATTAACCATATAGTGAAAGAAAACAAAAAGACATGGTAAAAGTTAAATTATTTAACTTAGAGTTGAATCTAATTGATAAGGTTAAAATAATATCC
Source organism: Viscum album (assembly GCA_963277665.1). Classification (NCBI taxonomy): domain Eukaryota; kingdom Viridiplantae; phylum Streptophyta; class Magnoliopsida; order Santalales; family Viscaceae; genus Viscum; species Viscum album. The sequence continues at coordinate 1,433,238,285 of OY728155.1, read as the reverse complement.
TAAACTTGTCTAAATTCTATTGGTTGATAGGATTTCGACCCATCCCCACTTTAGCTTCGAAATAAGACCCTTTGGAACCATTATAAACCGATTTCGACTTTAATATAAAATAATATTTTGAGATATTCCTAAGGTGCCCCTCTTCTCCCCTATAAAAGGACACCTCCTCCCCCTCCTCCTCACACCAATTTGAGCACTCAAGATCGGCCAAACCCTGCCAAACTCTCTTCTCCACTTCCCTAGAAACATCCTAGAGGTTCTGGTCTTCCTCAAAGACCAATTCTAGTGCCCTAAGAGGAGGTCTCAAAGAGGCACTTCAAAGAAGAGGTAATTACCGTTACCAATTCTTTCATCTTTATTTCTTCTTCAACTTCTTCTTCTTAGGTTGTTTCATTATGAAGTAATAACATCAGTATCACTCATATACTGATATGTTATTATAAGTATGAAACAACCCTATTTCACCATCTATCCATCCTACGGAAAAAGAAATCACCGCACGTGCGTACGTACGGAATACCGTCTCCACGCCGTGGTGTAATCTATTTTCCACCACCACCTTACATGGATGGGTATAATGGTGTAAAGAATAACTATACATAGTTATTACAACATCATATTGATTCTGATATATTGTATAATCCACTCCAATTCAATTCAATATTTATAGAAATGATATCATCGCTCGTGCGTACGTACGGACTACCGTCTCCACGACGCGATGAGATTCATTCTCCATGTTAACCATTTAAGAATGATTATAATGTATATATAAGAAATAATAATGAAATATATGACATTATAAAGCTACTGGATTTATGTATATATATACATATGTATGTCATCTACTTACTTCCATTTCAAGACAATAAGGAAAGAAAAACAGCGTTCATGCGTACGTACGTACTACCGTCTCCATGAACGGTGTTTTTCATTTTATTTATCTATCTATTATATATATATATATACTGAATATATATTATATATAAATCATATTTTATATTCTGGAAGTAAGTAAATCATGATATAAGTAATAATGATGTCAAGAACAACAAGTCAAAACACCCACGATAAATGAAACGATTTTACCCAAAACGCTTCTTTAACATGGAATTTACAAAAGAACGGGTAATATAATGTCATAAGTGAACCATATATGATATCATAACAATGAATATGATTCTGTAATAAGTCAATGACATTATTTAAATCATTATACAGGAGGTTCGGACACATACGAAGCAAATTGGACCTAAGGTAAGGGAAATATCACAATCTCGTTTTTATCTGAGATTGTTTATACTTTGGTATTTACTGGGGTTTATTTTATCATCCACATCCATGTTCCCTCAATATGTAATATTGTTTCCATCCACTTAAAATTGTTTAAATCTATTTTTACCCTTCGGTGAGTTTTTAGTAAAGAATATGAAAGGAATCTTTTGTCATTTTTTTGTACGAGGTACTTTTTGACTTTTCCGACAAAAGTACGAAAGAATGTTTTTTTTAACTTATACGGCATGAATGGATTTTTAAAATATTATTTCCAAAAAGCTTCCTTTACAAGTTTTCAAGTTTATTTTTAATCAACTTCTTTTATTTTAAAGTTATATGACATGTTATGAAAGGATAAATGTTTTTCAAGAAGAAAGGATATTTTCCTCAAGAATGGAGTTCAAGTGTTTTATCAAAATTATTTTCCATCTAAGATAATAAAGGGTTCTGTTTTTATCCCTATTATTACATTGATTTGATCATGTTGTGATGGAATTATTTTTATGAATTCCTTTATCTTATATGAATTGATTTATGATGTCATGATGTTTCAAGAATCCCATTTTTGTTACATGTGTTATGCGATGATGTATGTTTTATGATTATGTGGCACACATAAGAAAGGATTCATTATAAGATGGGTGGGACCTATATCTCCCTCCAATGCATTGGGTAAAGATTTTATATCTCATGAGATAGACATGGCTGAAATGGTAGGTTATACCGGTTTAGTGAAACAGGACTGAAACGAGGGTTACTCGATTCAGAAAGGGACTTTGTCCACTAAGATAGTCTTGGCAATGAGTCATGACTAACAAGAAATGATTTTCCATGATTATGTGTGCATGCCACAAAGTTTCAAGTTTCATGTTATGATTATGGTGATCTCATTTTCACTTCTATGATTTGTTCCATGTTAAGATATTATGATCTCTTTTGCAGGTTATGATTTTCAAAAAGATATGATATGATTTTTATTTCTTTTGTACACCCTTACTGAGCATTTGAGCTCACCCTTTTATGTTTTCTTTTCCCCAGGATATAAATAAAGGTTTTAGGTAAAAAAAAAGGAAGATCTTTATGGGAGATATTGAAGATCTTTCACCACGATTAGAAGATTACGTTCCGAGTTTCCAAAGACACTAAACTATTACGATCCTTTAGTGTGTGTTTTTGTTAAGTACTAAGTATTCCGCAAAAGTAATGTAATGTCCATGTACGTCAGGCTACGGGTCTCTACAGTTGGTATCAGAGGAAAGGTTTAGTCAACCTTTGGAAACTAGGATGCGAAAACGTTAGTGAGATCCCTAGAGTTATTTATAAGGTATGTCTAGGGATGTCCCTAAGGATAAGTATACGTATAGGATATATTCCTAGAACTATGGTAACGATATTAGATTAAACCTAAGAAGTTAGGTATTGAGGATACTTTCCCTTTACTATGTTGTTTTCTCTAGCATGATTTTTGATTCTCACAAAATTATTTTTGTGTTTTAGTTAATGGAGGGAACCAAAAGGAATTCAATTAACATTGAATCCAATGGACAAATTGGTGACTATGAGAAAACAAATTGGGTAATTCCTAGAGAGAAAGATATTGTGATTATGCCGAATTAGTCATCACGATATATGATTAACAAGGTGAAATTTAGTGGTATGGCTAATTCATCAAAGAAGAGGAAGAGAAACTATTATGCATGTTCGCATGTTGAGGAGCATAAAGAAAGGAAGATTGAGATTTCTAAAGAAGGGAAGAAGAACCTTGAGGAATACCTCAAATGGAGGGACCGATGTTATCTGTGTGGAGAAAAGGGTCATAGAGTGACAGACTGTTATGGAGTTCAATGTCTTATTTGTGGAGAACATGGGCATTACCCAACTCAATGCCCTGACCTAAAAAGTTACTTCTAAATCAAGAAAGGACTTATTCCAGGACAATAATTGAAGTGGATGGACTGAAGTGTTTATGTATTGGTATTCAAGAATAATGTTGTTGAGGTATTTTTATGGTGTATTGAAATATTTAAGTATTGGTCTATTGTGGTTTTCAATAATTTTAAGGTACCGGTAACCATGAAAAGTGATTCAAATATTTTGGAAAGTAGATGATATGTGCATAATGAAAGGATAAGAAGATAATGAGATGTTTGATTGTATTCATGAGCTCATGATTGATATAAGGACTAAGTGATATCATGGTTCGATTATAAAGAATTTTGAGGATTCTGGTATGTGGAAAGTGTTAACGTTTAACTGCATTCATGTTTTCACTAAGGTTCAATGGGTATTCAAGAGAATACATGATTAAGGACTTTGAATGTTTAGAATGTGACCAACAAGACATATCTTATGATATATGGGGATCAACGATGGTATTAAATCTCTGGTAATCATTCTCACTATGTTATGAAAGTGGACTGCAGTATTATGGATAAGCCTAAAGAAGTTCTTTTTTTTTGATAGTATTGATAGGATGTTATAGTAATGTAGTTTTAGAAAAAGGACAACCTCCAGGACGGGCGACAGCCCATCGCTTCGGACAAGGCTGTGGGAATCGAACCCACAACCGAAGTGCGACTGGCCTTTATCACCTACCACTGGCCTACAGGAAGTCCCTGTTTAGTAGAAACTAGTTTTATTATATTAAGCAGTATGATATATGAAGTATAAGTCCATTTTAGGAACCATATATGATTAATCTCACTATAGATCGATTTATGCATATAATTTTTGCTAACCTTTTGTTTGAGACAGATGGAATGACCCGTCATTCTATCACATGATCTGCTAACACTTCACGAATAACAAATTCAACTTCATTTATTTAAGAGATGAAGTGGAAATTCTTCAAGGCACGGACAACAGTGAGATTGTACCAAAATAAAGTAAGTATTTATTCTAATTCAAATTTTCAACTTTAGGGGAAATGATCTTGATAACCAAAAATGTTGTCCTAGTGATCTTATACCTGATGAATCAGATGGTACCTTATATCATCACAAATCTATGGATTTGTGATTACTGGCTTTTCCATAGCCATGTTCTCTACCACTCTCCATCAGAACATGATGGTTAGATTTCTCTTCCATATCCATATTTTCACCTATGTGGAAACCCAATGATTAGTTTATTTGGGTAACCGTTACGTTTCATACTTTTGTTTTTAAAGATTGGTTTTGATATTCCTTTTTACGATGTGGGTTTCTATTAAAGAAACATTCGAATAGTAAACCATTTATAACCCCGACGAATTTCGAGGGCGAAATTCATTTTAAGGGGGGTAGAATGTAACAGCCCAAGATTTTATAAAAAAATATTATTTTTAATTTTATTAATGTCTTGTGTTGTACGCTACACCAAAAGGAGCTTGCACAACACACATCCTTGTCTTGCCTTGCATTACACGCAATCGCGACCTTCCTCGATAGCGTGTGTAATACGCAATACCGAGTTTCACTAAACAACGATGTGCTATTAAAATATTATTAAAACTAGCCGTTATGAATAGTAATAACCACTTTTTAAAATTCTGTAAATCTTATTTTTCAAAATGAACTTCATTCTTGGATTCGGAGTATCGAATTTAGCCTAAGGTGAAATTTTGGTACTTTTCGGATAACTTTCATATTCTGATGAATAGTGAAAATTACTAAATTATAATTAAAAACAACTTTTTTAATCGAAATAATTAATAGTGATAAATTATTAATTTGAGTGGTTTTAAAGTATATTTAGAATATATTTTTACAATTTAATACAATGTTGGTCATTGGTTGTAATTTCACATTTAAACCAGACATAATCAAGTGTCAATCTTTTGATATATATTGTTTCCTAAAAACACGCTATTTATTTTAACAGCAGGATTTAATTATAAAATTAATTAATGAAACTTCTATGTTATGAATTTGGTAAAATAGATTTCATTTTTGAATTCGGAATATGAAATATAGCTTAGGATGAAATTTTGGCATTGTTCTGGAAAACATCAATTTTTGATGAATAGTGAAACTACTAAGTGGTAGTTAAAAAAACTGAATTTTTCGTAAAACTTAATTTTGCCGCTTCTGTGAATGGAATTTAGAAAATCCGAGAGACACGGTTAATATCAAGGACTAAAATGTGGTTCAATGAGACGAAAATAATTTTTTGGTGAATAGTAACTTTTTACTTTTTTTTACTGCGGTTAATAGTAAATAGGGTAACTAAGGGTAAATATGATATTACTATTACCCTAACACATGTCCTAATTCTATTGGACAAGTGTAATTCGACCAATAACAAAATTAGGAATAAAATATGACCATTTAGGCCCACTTGGATTAGATTAGGACATTTATTATTAATTTATTTAAAGAAAGGTTAAAATAGTTAAAATCAAAGTTTAATAAGTAAATCATTTTTAATATGGGGATATACATAAGATAAATTCGATTGTAAATATTCATTAGAAAGATAAATAGATTTCCTACATGATGGTATTTTATTTGTAATTTTTAGACATCAAATAATTTAATTTATTTATGACACAACGATGATGCAGTAATTATCTTATTAATGAAATATTGACATAATTGTTGTTATAAACACCAAAATAAATGTAATTTGAGATTTTTTATGAATTCCACCAATTTTCTAGGTTACTATGATATATTAATGTTGATTTAATCAACTTGGTTCGAACATTTAATTCTGTTATGACTTTCACAAAAATCATATATCAAATAGTGTCAAAATTGACACAAAATAGTTTTTAAATAAAATATTATATTATTAATTGTTATTGTATTCCTAAAAATATAAGTTTCGGAAAAATGACTTAGATAAGGATATATATATTAATAATAAACAATTTGGGGTTAGTTTGGCATGTTATAGTAAGTGTATTAACCATATAGTGAAAGAAAACAAAAAGACATGGTAAAAGTTAAATTATTTAACTTAGAGTTGAATCTAATTGATAAGGTTAAAATAATATCCTAAACTTGTCTAAATTCTATTGGTTGATAGGATTTCGACCCATCCCCACTTTAGCTTCGAAATAAGACCCTTTGGAACCATTATAAACCGATTTTGACTTTAATATAAAATAATATTTTGAGATATTCCTAAGGTGCCCCTCTCCTCCCCTATAAAAGGACACCTCCTCCCCCTCCTCACACCAATTTGAGCACTCAAGATCGTCCAACCCCTGCCAAAATCTCTTCTCCACTTTCCTAGAAACATCCTAGAGGTTCTGGTCTTCCTCAAAGACCAATTCTAGTGCCCTAAGAGGAGGTCTCAAAGAGGCACTTCAAAGAAGAGGTAATTACCGTTACCAATTCTTTCATCTTTATTTCTTCTTCAACTTCTTCTTCTTAGGTTGTTTCATTATGAAGTAATAACATCAGTATCACTCATATACTGATCTGTTATTATAAGTATGAAACAACCCTATTTCACCATCTATCCATCCTACGGAAAAAGAAATCACCGCGCGTGCGTACGTACGGAATACCGTCTCCACGCCGTGGTGTAATCAATTTTCCACCACCACCTTACATGGATGGGTATAATGGTGTAAAGAATAACTATACATAGTTATTACAACATCATATTGATTCTGATATATTGTATAATCCACTCCAATTCAATTCAATATTTATAGAAATTATATCATCGCTCGTGCGTACGTACGGACTACCGTCTCCACGACGCGATGAGATTCATTCTCCATGTTAACCATTTAAGAATGATTATAATGTATATATAAGAAATAATAATGAAATATATGAAATTATAAAGCTACTGGATTTATGTATATATATACATATGTATGTCATCTACTTACTTCCATTTCAAGACAATAAGGAAAGAAAAACAGCGTTCATGCGTACGTACGGACTACCGTCTCCATGAATGGTGTTTTTCATTTTATTTATCTATCTATTATATATATATATATACTGAATATATATTATATATAAATCATATTTTATATTATGGAAGTAAGTAAATCATGATATAAGTAATAATGATTTCAAGAACAACAAGTCAAAACACCCACGATAAATGAAACGATTTTACCCAAAACGCTTCTTTAACATGGAATTTACAAAAGAACGGGTAATATAATGTCATAAGTGAACCATATATGATATCATAACAATGAATATGATTCTGTAATAAGTCAATGACATTATTTAAATCATTATACAGGAGGTTCAGACACATACGAAGCAAATTGGACCTAAGGTAAGGGAAATATCACAATCTCATTTTTATCTGAGATTGTTTATACTTTGGTATTTACTGGGGTTTATTTTATCATCCACATCCATGTTCCCTAAATATGTAATATTGTTTCCATCCACTTAAAATTGTTTAAATCCATTTTTACCCTTCGGTGAGTTTTTATTAAAGAATATGAAAGGAATCTTTTGTCATTTTTTTGTACGAGGTACTTTTTGACTTTTCCGACAAAAGTACGAAAGAATGTTTTTTTTAACTTATACGGCATGAATGGATTTTTAAAATATTATTTCCAAGAAGCTTACTTTACAAGTTTTCAAGTTTATTTTTAATCAACTTCTTTTATTTTAAAGTTATATGACATGTTATGAAAGGATAAATGTTTTTGAAGAAGAAAGGATATTTTCCTCAAGAATGGAGTTCAAGTGTTTTATCAAAATTATTTTCCATCTAAGATAATAAAGGGTTCTGTTTTCATCCCTATTATTACATTGATTTGATCATGTTGTGATGGAATTATTTTTATGAATTCCTTTATCTTATATGAATTGATTTATGATGTCATGATGTTTCAAGAATCCCATTTTTGTTACATGTGTTATGCGATGATGTATGTTTTATGATTATGTGGCACACATAAGAAAGGATTCATTATAAGGTGGGTGGGACCTATATCTCCCTCCAATGCATTGGGTAAAGATTTTATATCTCATGAGATAGACATGGCTGAAATGGTAGGTTATACCGGTTCAGTGAAACAGGACTGAAACGAGGGTTACTCGATTCAGAAAGGGACTTTGTCCACTAAGATAGTCTTGGAAATGAGTCATGACTAACAAGAAATGATTTTCCATGATTATGTGTGCATGCCACAAAGTTTCAAGTTTCATGGTATGATTATGGTGATCTCATTTTCACTTCTATGATTTGTTCCATGTTAAGATATTATGATCTCTTTTGCAGGTTATGATTTTCAAAAACATATGATATGATTTTTATTTCTTTTGTATACCCTTACTGAGCATTTGAGCTCACCCTTTTATGTTTTCTTTTCCCCAGGATATAAATAAAGGTTTTAGGTAAAAAAAAGGAAGATCTATATGGGAGATATTGAAGATCTTTCACCACGATTAGAAGATTACGTTCAGAGTTTCCAAAGACACTAAACTATTACGATCCTTTAGTGTGTGTTTTTGTTAAGTACTAAGTATTCCGCAAAAGTAATGTAATGTCCATGTACGTCAGGCTTCGGTTCTCTACATTCAATGTCAATAAAATCACCTAGGAACCAGATGATCCACCATGTATACCCAATCAGAACATGACAACACAACTAGACGTAGATCCAGCCGTCCTCATGTTATCTACTTCGTGATTAGAGAAGTGGGATCTGTCGTCGAAAGGGAGATAGTAGACCAGATGAAATCTGACATAGATTTATCCCTCGTTCATGGTGAGATCACAACATACCTCATCCTAGCATGCAACCAAGATCAACACCGTTAGTGCCAAGAGATCAACGAAACCCTATGCTCCATTGCCCGAGTGCCACTACGAAGCCATCCGCCTCCTCCATCTTCCACCAATATATTAATTATATATATATTTTGAAAATTATAATTGTAATTAATATTTTTTTATAATTTCATTATTATTTAAATAAATAAATAAATAAATATAAATTTAATTATAATTATAAATAACTATATATTTATTATTACTATAAACAAATGTATACAAATTTATAGTTATTAAATATTTATAAAATTATAAAAAATAAATACACATATAATTCTAAATAAATATAGATATATTTAAATAATTATAAAATTAATATAAAGTTAATAATTATATATAATAATAAATATACTAAATATATTTATTATAAATTTATAGTTATAAATAAATATATATTTATTTTTTATGTAGTATATAAATAAATAAATATATATTAATAGTAATAATTATAAATATATATATATATATATATATTTATTATACATATAATTTTTTAAATATATATATGAATATAAATAATTTTTTATCATTATAATTTTATCAGTGCTTTTGTATCGCTGATAAATGCATGTTTTATCATCGCTTTGTATTTTAGCACTGATAAAATAACATTTATCAACACTTTATAGATATCAATGATAAAAGGTTTACTCACTTTTATAAACAAACCCTAAAAATATCCTTCTTCTCTCACATACCTCAATCTCTCACGAAATCTGAACCCAACCACAGACTCCTCATCCTCAACTGCCTTCTCCAACTCCTCTTCCCCATCCGCCCACTCCTCGTAATAATCCACCACCGTGAATCCATCCTCTTTTGTGAATCCCTCCTCTACTGCCACAAATTCCTCCACCTCTATGAACTTCACCTCCACTGCTGAACACCATATGCTGTGAATCTCACCTCCACATTGACCATTACATCCACCATGTGCCGAACCCCACCTCTTCCCTAAACCCTTCCTTTCCCCTGAACCCACCTCCTCTGTGTACCCCACCTATTCCACAAAACCCCACATCAATTGTGAAGTCCTCCTCCTCTATGAACCCACCTACACCACAGACCTAGCTCCTTAGGTTCTACCACTGTGAGTAATATTATAATTCTCATAGTATTTTCTTTGTAATTTCTCATTGTACATTTTTCCATTATCAATTTCTTGTCTGTAACTTTTCTATTTCTAAAGAATATTAATGATATTCTAGGGAAATAATATGTATTATCCAAATAATCATGTTTAATGAATTTATAGTGTAGATTTATTACTTATCATCATATTGAAGTGGGTATTTATGAATTAGATACCAATTTCCAACAATGAAATAATTATCATTGAATATTTGGGATTATAACTTGATACCTTGAAATAGTTATATAGTCAAGGATGTTTTAGGTGTTGATATAAGATACATAGGATCAACTCTATATATACTAAAAATATATTGGGTTAAAGAAACATGTTCATTTTATTTAAAATAAATTGGTAATAAATATAATTTTAAAATACTGAGGATTCTCATTATTGAATTCTTAATTTTTTTACATTGATTCTTTATTTCCATGATGGTGTTATTTCTATCTGATAGTGCATCTCATTTGATCAATTTTTCATTCAATTGAAAATGAACTACATAATTAAATTTTAGATTGATATAATTTTATTAACAAAAAATTATAATAACTGATAAATAATAAATTTGAGTGACATGAAAACTATGATTCTAGTTTGTGACTACAATTAAAACCCCCATGTAGTAATGTATCTACTATATCAATTGTTTTCATCGATGGGTGGTATTATATTCTTGAGGGTAAATATTATACTTATATTGGAGAGTTGTATATGAAAACTAGTTATCTAAGACCTGAATCATAGACCATTTTTCAAGAGTAATTTTGGAAGATAGAGGGAACCATCAATCAGTATGCTCTACCTTCACTGAAAAGTTCCTAGATGTATCTCCCAAAGACTTCTCTAGGTTACCACTCAAAGGATAGGTTGAGTTTATGATTGTATTCATACTTGGTGTGGAGCATATATGTATTCCACCATATAAGATGGATCCTATAGAGCTATGAGATAAAAAGGCTCAATTGAACAACTTCGAGGTGAAGGGGTTCATATGAATGAATATTTCCCCTTTGTGTGACTTATTTGTTTCCATAAAAATTCAAATGGATCATTCAGAATATGCACGGACTATTAGAGGTTATGCTAAGTGATAGAAATGAACATATATCCACTTATACAAATTGATGGACTATTTGATAAAATTAGAGTTGCTAAAGTGTTATCTAAGAACAATTTGATATGAAATTATCATCAATTTATACTGAGTTATTTTTGATACACAACATAAAATATTTAGGAGTATTTATATATTTTATGGGTATCTAGTGATGTCATTTAGCTTTAAAAATACAATGGTAGTGTTCATGGCTAAGATGAATTGGGTCTTTCATATTAGTTTAGATAATTTTGTACCCATATTTTGAAAAATTATCATCATGTATTTCTAGTTGAGGGATAAACATGCTTGATATCCGGAGATCATTTTGATGAAACATAAGGAGAATAGTCTATATTCCATGATCTCAAAGTGTATTTTTTGGATTGATAATGTACACTTCCTAGGGAATATGATATTAGTGGATAGAATATTTTTTGAACATGATAAGTTTGATGTTATAATTTATTTAGGGAGGCCAAATAATGTTAATGAGATATAAATATTTCTAGGAGTTTATAATTATTATCAGAGGTTTAACCATAGTTCTTCATAATTGGAAGCACTAAGAAGGCCTTAACCAATAATGTGGTGTGGTTCCATTTCATATATTTTCATGAGAGATCCTTCTATGATCTTAATGAGAGATTGATGAAAATACCAATCTTAACCATAAATGAGATGGTTAATGATTATGGCTTATATTGTGATGTATCAAGAGGTGTGATTTGAACACTTCCAGTCCATGATGGTCATGTGGTTTCTTATGGGTCCAAACATTTAAGGACACATAAGATAATCTTCCCAAATCCTATCCTAGATTTGGAAATAGTGGTGCTTTCCCCTAGGTGTTGTTGGTATTATACCTAGTGTAAAATATTTTTGGAATACAAATAAAGTGTTTAAATTATATTTAATCCCAAAGTGAAATTATCCATTTATAGTTGAGAAGGTTTGAGTACATAAGTCCTTTCACATTGATATAATTTATATCCTAAAGAATGGGAACATTTTTAATGTACTGTATAGGAAAGATCAAGAATAGAGAGTACATGATTTAAGAATCTAATGGAACATGGTTGGACACATTTGAGTAGATGTGATATATGTTCAAAACTATCACGACTAAGTAATTTATCTATTTTTGAAAAGGATTAAGTGTCTCTTTTAAAACTATTCATTTGTTTTGAAATGTTTCCTAAAAAAAAATATATGTTAAACATACCCTTTTTTGGTTTTAAATAGTTTAAAAATGATTTAAACATTTGGCATGGAAGTATGTTTCTTTCCAAGTGTTTGTAAACTCACTCAATTGACTTTGATAAAGGGATGTGAATTTTTTGAAAACGTATTTAATAATGATTTAATTTTAAAAGGGTGTGTTATTTTAAAGAGGATTTTTTTAAATGGTTGGTCTTTTAATGAGATTTCAAGTGTGATTTTATAAATAGTTTTCAAAGGAATTTGGTGTTAGATTCTAAGGGTAAAAGTCTCAAACATAAAAATTATATAATAAATATCATTACAATTTTGTGATTCGTTTATTTGAAAGGCCCTTTTTGTGTATATAATTATTTAAAGTATTAATATTATTGAATAAAATAGATTGTATATGAATAAAGAATGGATGGATGCCAATATTCTGAAATAAGAGTATGAATATGGCATTAAAGAGTTCATAATATTTTCAAAATATCATGCATATGACCTTTCTCAATTCATTTTTCTGTTTGTATGCTATTTTTATTCAAGACAAAATATTCTACTGGAGTTGGAATAAAACTTGATCTATCATGGAATAGATTGATGTTATAAATTCTGGAATAAACATAGGAAAAAATAGAATGTTGCTTGTGACTGGGATAACACTTCATTTTATTGATCATCTAATATGACTGCAAGTGTGGATAATGAAGAATATTTTAATGAGTATGTGATTACAGATGCGAATGACGATTAATATTGTATTAAATAAATGATAATGAAAATAAAATAAAAACTTCTTGATTTCCCAAAAAAAAATTAGAAGTAAAATAGTTTTGAAGAAACAACATTGTATGTTGTTGCCACAAAATATACATCATTTTTTGCCATGCTAAAGCTATATAATTGGAAAAATATGTTGGAACATTAATCGCATGGCCGTGGCATCTTGTAAAAAAACTTGTCTATAAAGACGTTTTCATTTCAAATTTATTTTTCAAGATAAATCTTAAAAAATTAATGAAAAAAGGTCTGAAATGATGAATGTTATTAGAAATAGAAAAATAGAAGATGATGAAATGAAGAACCTCCTCAAAACCATCTATAAGATCAACCAACCGATCAAAGAGAACTACTAAAAGAACTATTACCCCGCCATTATATATCCTCCTTCAATATCTTTGAAGGTTCTTGTGGATACAAAGTTAAAAGATGGTTGTTATCACATATTTTATTTTGATGAAAATATGTAAAGAGAGAAAGAACATGAATTTATTGGTGTTGAGAGAGTAAGTGTAATTTTCTACTTTGATTTGTTAGGAGAATCAGTTTTAAATTTATACATGATGTATGTTTTAAGGATTTGATATTCCATATCATTATATAAAGAGTTAATTATGACTAAATAAATTTTATATTTTTGATATATGTATATATGAAATACAATTGAAGGTATTTTCCCATGAATAAAAATCCGGTTTTGTCAGTACTCACATATCTTCTATAGAACAAACATAAATGTATATAAAAAAGGTTGAAATAATGGCACGCCTGATCTAATCATTTCAAAGAAAACATTTGGATCATAGACTATATTTAATACCAATGACATAGGGGATAAAAATATATAATTTATTCATATAAAATATATTTTTATTTATTCAATTAATTATTCCTTTTTGTGTTTTTAGGCTACATTGGATACTCATTATGGTAAATTTGGATACTCTAATGATTTATTTACTGGATTTAATGCATGGATATCCAACAAACCATCCACACATGATGGTGTTTGTCAATTTTTTATTCACTAAATCCAACTTTTTAGTACTAATAATCAATTAATATAATTTATATTATCTTTAAATGATGATTCAATTATCATAGGCCAGTTCATCACTATTGCCAAAAAAAGGAAAGTGGCCAGGGGATAAGAACAAAGATGATGAAAATTTGTAAGAGTAGATAAATATTAGGGTATATATTATAATATTTCACTATCCAAACACATATAAAAAAATTAATTATTCTACTCAATTTTTCTGCAATGTTCAAAAAATCCAATGGAAAAGATTGCAGTTATTATGTTTGTAAATATATGAGAAAGATCACATTTCATGAAAAAAATAGCATCCCCGAAGAGTAATTTTTGAAGATAATTACTATTTAATTTAAAATATTTTTTAATAATTTGTGTATTTACATTTTTCTAGTACTACAATGACTGTCAGTAAACTCATTTTCACTAAACATTATATATTGGCTCAAAAACAAATTGGCAACACACCTGATGAAAGAATGTACAAAAATAACATGAAGATGTGACTAACATAGAAGAATTAGATTGTTTAATATTTTTGTTTCATTTTATTTTTTTAATATTAATACCAAAATAATTCTTTTATTGTATAGTTATATTCCATTGTTTATGTTGGGAAAGTTTTTTCGAAACTAATCACGCTCATGAGAGATTGGACTTCGAGGATGAAATTGAAAATTAAATGAGAAGATGATATTATATAATGTACTATGTTTTTACTCATAATATTATTCTCCCTATACTGTTTTAATATAATATAAATTAAATATTTTACTACTCATACAATAAATGTCTTCCATATACTTACTCTCCCTCAATAACTTGTCCCCGCTGCATTATCGGCATTTACCACTTTCCTTCAGAGGAAGTATAGGGAACACAAAGGAAAGTGAAAAATGGATACAATGAAGAGTTACCATTTCAATAAATAAAGAGAATTTGATACATGGAAATGTATGGTGTGGCTGGTATGAATCAATGTGTGTATTTTTATGTAATTAATTGTTTTTTCATCATTTTATCTACTATTTGTAAGTTAATTTCCTTATATGATCATTGATATTTTCTTTGTTTACAATTATTGAGCATATATGTTCACCATTTATTATATTTAATATATGTAGGTTATTAAGAATGGTTTTATAAATGATAAGTCTAAGAAGGATTCAAGTAATGAATAACTTAATGAGAGACTCTTGTGTACAAGTTCTTTATGTTTCCATGTTTCAAAAGCATTAGTCCAAATATATTATGGCATGGATGATTATGTTATTTACGTAATATTAATCTAATAAGAATTGATATATATATTTAAGAAATTTCTAGGTCAATATAGTTGGTATCAGAGCAAATTACCTACTCAAAACATAGCAGAAGTACAAGTTATCAGTATCACTCAAAGTGTATGTTTTTTTAAAATTGATATTACTTTTAGTAAAAAGAATAAGTGGAATAAAAAAAATTAGAAAATAAATTTTTATTGTTTTAATACATTTATTAAAATATCCACAAGTCATTTTTGATGTGTAGGAATCAACCACATCTCAATCTGATGCACGGTGTGAATAGTATGACTAAAAGTGCCCATTATCTATTTAAAATTGACATTTTAGTTCAAAACATGTCACTAAAGGAAAACCTATAAAACCTGATCCAATTTTCTTGATAATTTGTTACATCAATTTATATGTCATTTTTGGTTGGTATAAAGTAGTCCCACATCAAACTGACACACGATGTGACCAGTATGACTCATAATGTGTGCTTATAATTTAAAATGAAATTTTAGTTGAAAACACAACTGACATACTAAAAACCATGAAAGCACATTTAGATTATTTTGATACTATAGGAAAATTAAATATAATTAATTTTTGATGTTTAGGAATCATCTTCACCTCTATATGATGCACGATATAACTCAATGTTTCTCTTTTTATTTAAAATTGATATCAATTTAAGAAAAAACAACATATGACATACTAAAAACAAATAAAAAACCCTCGCATTGTTTTGATATTTTAGGAAAAAAATATATACATAATTTGTGATGTGTAAGAATCATTCGTAGATAAATATGATGCACGGTGTGGCCATTGTCACTCAAACACTATCTTTTAATTTAAAATTGATATTAATTTAAGTAAAAACAATAAGTGACATTATATTAACCAAGAAAACAGATTCTGAATCTTTTGATACTTTAGGAAAAAAATTCATGAGTCATTTTTGACCTGTAGGAATAAGCCACACCTCAATTAGATGCACGGTGTGACTATTATGACTAAAATTATCTACTATCAGTTTAAAATTGACATTTTAGTTCAAAACATGACACTCACTAAAATCCAAAAAAAAACACACTGATTGTATTTATAATATTGGAATGTTATTAATAAGTCATTTGTGATGTGTATGAAGTATTTTCATATCAAAAAAATGCATGATGCAACCAATATGACTCATAATGCTTGTTTCCATTTTGAAATGACATTTTAGTAAAAAAACACAACTGGTATAATAAAAATCGATGAAACATATTAATATTGTTTTGATACTTTTGGAAAATGATCCATTAGTAATTTATCATAGGTTTAAATAAATATTACCTCAATATGACACACTATGTGTCTGGTATAACTCCAAATGTTTTATTATTTAAAATTGACATTAAATTTAGTAAAAGAACAAGTGACATACTGAAAAATGAGAAAACACATTTGGATTATTTTGATATTTTATGAAAATTATATATAACTCATTGGTGACATATATAAGTAAAAATAAATTCAATATGATTTACAATGTGATTGATATGACTCAAAATTCATGTTTCCAGTTTGAAATGACATTTTAGTAAAAAACACAACTGAAAAAATAAAACTGAGAAAAGATATTCACATTGTTGAAATGTTTTATGAAAACAATCTATTTGTCATTTGTGACATGTAGGAATCATATTTACCTAAATAAAATGCATGGTGTGGCTAATATAACTCAATGTTTCTCCTTTTATTTGAAATTGACATTAATGTAAGTAAAAACATCAAGAGACATGCTAAGAACCGAACAAATACATTTATAATGTTTTGATATTTTATGAAGATGATATATTAGTCATTTGTCATTTTTTGGAATCAGTATCAACTCAATATGAAAGGCAGTGTGGCCAGTATAACTTAATTTTTCTATTTTTATTTAAAATTGACATTAATTTAAGTAAAAACAATGAGTGACATACCATAAAACATGTAAACACACTTGATTTGATTTGAGATTATAGGAGAATGATCTATTAGACAATTGTGATGTGTAGGAATCATAAAAACCTCAATACGATTCATGATTGGGCTGGTATATCTCAAAGTGTGTCCATTTATTTAAAATAGACTTTAATATAAGTAAAAAACAACAAGTGACATACTAAAAACCAAGAAAACACATTTTTATTATTTTTATAGTTCAATAAAATGATTCACGAGTCATTTTTGATGTGTAATTGTCATCCACACCTCAATATTATGCATGGTGTGATCAGTATGACTAAAAGTGTCCATTATCATTTAAAAATCTAAATTTTCGTTCCAAACATGTCACTCATTGAAATCGAAGAAAATGTGCTCAAATTATCATGATAATTTTATAAAAATAATCATAAATAATTTTTTACATTTATGAAGTAGTCTCACATCAAACCAATGCATGATGCACCGATATGACTCATAATGCATGTTTCTAGTGTGTAATGATTTTTTATTAAAAAACACAACTGACATACTAAAAACTAATAAAAAACATTCAAAGTGTTTTGATACTTTTAAAAAACGATCCATCAATAATTTTTGATAAATAGGAATCATATGCACCTCAATTTGACACACATTGTGACTGGTATAACTTGAAATGTGTCATTATTTAAAATTGAAATTAATATTAGTTAAAGAGAAAGTGACATACTCAAAACCAAGAAAACTCATTCAGATTGTTTTGATATTTTAGTACACCAATCCATAACTAATTTTTGATGTGTAGGAATCAACCCCACAACTATAAGATGCACGATGTGTCCAATATAACTCTAAATGTATCATTTTTATTAAATATTGACATTTTATTAATGTATTCTTTGATATTTGTGTTTAATTTATTTCTTTATTATATTAAGGGCAAAATATTTGATTTCATATATTGGTGAATCTTTTTATTAGGTTGAGATGATTTTTTTGGACGATGATACCACGAGCATACATTTTTGTAGAGGGGATCATAACCCTCAAATTATGAAATATTAATGTTTTAGAATGCTTGTTGGATAATTATAAATGTAATTATATGAAGCATTTTTTTTGAAATGTAAATAACATTGTTTTGTTTTGTATATACAATGGGTGTAAATTTTTGTATTCATGATTTCAATTAAATGTGTCTAGTATTGGTTGAAATTATAAAATTATTTGTAATTACAGGTGGTATATAGAATTTGAAATTGTATGTTTTTAATTCTGAGAGTGCATTTATATTAAAACCACATTTTAGTTGATTAGGCCTTTATCAGTGCTATTTTTAGGGCAGATAAAGGGGCCCCTTTATCACCTATAAAGTAGCATGGATAAAGTGGGTTCTTTATCAATTCATTTCTTTAGCATGGATAAAGGACCCCCTTACTATCGCTAGGATTAATAGTGCTTTTGTAGCACTATTAAAATCTGATTTGTATGTTGTTAAAGGGCATATGAGTATTAGTAGATATTAAATGTTCCTTAATTTTATTTAACCATAATTTTAATATTTTTTTAAAAATCATTTTTAAGGGAAATTGTATGTTATCAGAATTATAATATTATAATTTAATGGTTGATTTTAGTTTTTATGTAAAAAGGGATACAATTTAAATTATTCTAATGTATGCAATTCATTTTAACATTTCTTGAGGGAAATGTTTTTTTCATTTTAATAAGGATTAATTTCTTAAAGGTTATTATTTTATGTTCATGTTCATCATAATAAGTGAGTGTTTTTCAAATATGCATTTTAATAGATTTAAAATTATCATTTATTTTGATAATCAGCTTATTTAATTATATTGTAATATTTCCTATATATATTAATTTTTGTGTGTCCATGCGTTAATTATTATAATTCATTGTCCATGTATGTTTTATAATGTTTTATTAGCATGAGTAACATTTTCTTCAAATTTAGTGCTTGATTATATATATATATATATATAAGGATGTGTGTGTATCAGTTTGTGTGTCTTCATCATCACATTTTCAAAAGTATGGTTAAAAACCCCATTGGAAAAAATTGTTGAGATCAAAATGTTTTCTTAAAATTTTGTGGAAGACATTGTAAGCATGATTAGCATTTTGAGAGTGATCCCATCCTTCAAAGACCAGTAATCCCTATACAACATTCAATGTTCCAAGCATCCTTAAGGTTTTATTTTTTAATATTGAGATTTTTTTTTAAATTATTGGTTTTATTTTAAGAACTTATTTTATGTATTCTTGTGGTTACTAATGATTTATTTTTAAGTGATATAATTGGTTTTAATTCAATTTTTGGTTTTAATAAAATATTTTTTCCTGTTTAAATGCATTTTCAAGAAATATATTTTTATAAAATTTAATTTCTTTCTAATGAACATTATTTCAAAAAGGTGAAAATATAATTTATGATTAAATAATATTAGAATTAATTAATGTTTTTATAAAGAAATTGTTTTCAAAGAATTTTTTTTGGTTATTTTCAAAAAAAATTGGATACATTGATTAAAAACCCCCTAAATAATCTATTTGATCACCCAATGATTCAAAATGTTTTTCAATTTTTTTTAGTTGAGTAAGATTTTCTCAGAATATAGCTATCATATATGAAAAATTTATGCATAGAATAGCTGATTTCCTTACAGAATAGTTTAGTTTTTTAAAAAATGTTTGTTTGTCAGAGTAGTTTACTCAAGAGGGGAGGGGTGAATTGAGTAACTAAAAAAATTTCTGAAAAAATTAATTCTAAAAAGGTTTCCCAAAGATTAAATACAACCCAGTTAATCATGGTTGTATTGTTATAAGGGTTTGACTGTTTAAGTAACTTCTTAGAAGATTTATTTATTCTTAGTAATCTTAATTTGTGTTATTAATTTTACTTTTGATGTAATTTTACTAAGACAATCTAGTTATAAAATATTTCCAAGAGTAACTCTCAATGTGAAGTTATATATTTCTAGATTATATACTAATGAAATAAAATAGAGAAAACTAAATTAAGCAGCACATCAGATATGAAAGAAGTTGTTCAGTCTAAAGATGAGACCTAATCCACTCCACTTGGTGATCACTTGCCACCATGCAGTTTTGTATAAATAATCTTTGATCCACACCCTGGATCAGGGTTAACAACAATACATAGACTGTCTTAGTCAAACAGAGACCTCTTCCATTGTTTTTATGACAAAAAAATACCAGGCCACAGAAGGACCCCTTCCACACTTATCCGTTGTTATAAACAAGAGTAAGAGAATAATGGAGAAAGGATATATTGTATCCTTCCGTTTAATGCAGAGACATAACTTGTTGTTCTACAGGTACACACTTATCTCAAATGATAATAAACAGATACACAACAGAGCAGGAATATAGAGATGGATTTATAAGTGCTCTGAGTGTTTGAATTTTAGCTTTGGACTTCTGAGATGAAGCAGATGCATAGTTCATGTCCTTATCTCTAAAATACTGTGTCGCAATTCATCTTGTGTTCTTATTAAGGTTCAACAGAGATAAGATGTTCTCTATGCTTCATGTGTTCTTCAGTAGTGTCGAGTCACATATAGGGGGCCTTTTCTTTGAAACTACATATATTTGTGTTCTTCATTATTCTGCTCATGGCCTTTTTTTATATATCTCACACCTTTTTATTATTTGACACACTTCGCTTTTATCTTGGAATGCATGTGTTTGAGCCTGCAGGTTGCATGTATTCTACACCTCGTACCTTGTAATATCTGATGATATGTCTTCAAAGAAACATTAATTATGTCAGTGCATTAAAATCATAAAATCTGACCGTTAGAAATTAAATTGAAAGATGACAATATAGTTTAAGAAACGGTGTAACAGTAAGTCATGGAAACATTGTCTCTTTCACAAGGTGTCTAGATTGATCACGGTGTCTGAGTGTCACGGTGTCTCATTTTCATGGGGTCTCACGATCATGGTGTCTTATTCCATAGTGTCTTTCTTCACAGTGTCTTGTTCATGGTGTATGCTTCATGGTGTCTTTGCTTCATGGTGTCTACTTTATGGTGTTTTTCTTCATAATGTCTTGTTTATGGTGTATGCTTCACGGTGTCTACTTTATGGCGTCGGAACGACATACCCAATGGCAGACACATGGTGTCATAGCATTTTCAAATTAATTGTGATCAGACTTAAGAAAAGATGACAATAGAATGGATTAGACTTAAGTGTTTGTCAAGGAACGTATTATGAGAGTAAATCAAGGATAGTATAAAGTAATTAAACTGAATTTAGAGATCTTGATTGGGTCATCTTAAAACATGAGAATACATTAAACATTAATACACAAGAATTGATATAATTTACAAGAGTTAACTTGGTTGAATAAGATTTGTGATCATTAAAACATGATTACTACACGAGGAATCCAACAATATCCCCTTTTTTGATGATCAAAAATAATTTAATGAGAAAGTGTATAATTTATTCAACTATAGATATAAATGGATAACATAAAGAAAATTTCTCCCCCTTTTTAGATTATTAAAAATATAGAATAAGATAAGTAAAAAAATGCACATTCCATTAATAGCTAATAAGGTTCAGTAGAAAACAAAATAACAGTACAAAAGAAATATCAGTCCTATCAAAAAATAATAATCACTGTGCTTCTTCACGGGCTGACCTTCTCTTTGCCTTTAGCTGTAGTGGCAGAAGTGGAAGCCATAGGGGCAGAGGTTGAGGTAGAAGAAGGAAGTGAGGTTGTTTATAAAGAGGGTAAAGGAAGGCCATCAAAGACTGATGGAGCCAAAGTAGGAGAAGTAGAAGATCTAGGAAGCTGTTGATCAAGAATCACATGCCTGATCTGACTGAGTGCTTGGCCGACATACATAGTGGTTGTTTCTTAGGCAGAAGTGAAGGTAGGCAGCCCAGGTATAAGAGGTGTAGCCACTAGAGAAAAAATGGTTGTACTCTGGACATGAAGATAGGTCTTCAAAAGTTTTATGAAATCTGTAATGATCTCTCCACTATACTGAGGAATCTGTAGATTTTATAGAAGATACTTGAAATGGTTTGTCATGTCAGTCTTGGAGAATATTCTGTTGAATTAGAAATCCATTTTCATTGCAATCTATTACTAAGCGTCGTTAGTAATTTTGGAGTGGATTTGTACTAGGTCAAGTACTTTATCACCGTTCATGAAAACTTCAAATAGAGAAGACATATTGAAACCACTGAGTACATTTTGATGTTCTTCATTGACTACAAATCTGAGTATATCACTGTCCAAGTAGGGTTTAGAGGATTGGCCAAATTCATTAGAGGCACTGACAGCTATGTTCAGAGATTTTAGTTGATTCAACAGCTTTTGGAGACAACAGGTATACTCAGTAGTGAGTTTATTAAGATTGAAAACAAGCACAATCATTTCATTCACAATCTTTCTGTTCCTTTCAGTGACCTTTTCATCATAGGAAGCTAGATGAGGCTGAATCTGAGACACAAAAACTTATAGGATTTTTGTAGCAACAGGTTCTACAAGAGGATCAACAACCTCAGATATTGAATGCAGCTCTCTCTGCATGTCTTCAACCATACTTTTTAGGGTCTTCACTTCATCACTGAGCAACTTATTTTCAACTCTTACCTCTTAAATCTCATGAAGAATCTTAGGTTTTATTTTCCAAATAATTTTCTCCAAGAATAGTGAGGAATATCTTTCACTTTAATTGCTCATAGGAAGAGGTTTTTCATTGACGAGTTTCACAACTATAGATAAGAGGGTAGAACCAAATTCCTTCAGATCATCCATACTCACAAACGTTGGTTGTTTAGATAATGTTTTAGGAGTAGGGACTGGTAAAAGATCAGGTTCCATCTCAGGTGTGATATTGGTGACTGGTTTTAATTGGAATATAGAGGAAATTTCATTTCTGGTTTCTCTAACCTGCCGAGAGTCAGCCACATCATAGAAACTAGGAAACTTATACTGAGTTTCTATAGGACTTGACCCAGTTGGATGTGAAGTTTCAATAGACTCATGATTTGGGGTTTTCTCCCCCTTAATAGGTTCCTCCTCCTCAAGACTAAGAGGCTTAGGATCTTGTTCCAATTCCCCACACTCAGCTCTAACTTCCTCACTCATATTCTGTATATATAGCTAAAAATATAGCTCTATTTGTTCTTCAGCTGAAGGGATGATTTTAGGAAAATATTGTCCCACTATGAGTTCCTCAATATTGACCTCTTTCAAAACAAGTTTCTCTTCCACTATAGGTTCTTTTACTATAGGATATACTATTATAGACTCTACTATTATAGGCTCCACCACTATAGGCTCTTCAGTTTCATTGGAAACTGACTTTGTCACAACTTCAGGTTGAGTTACTAGATTAACGGATTCTTTAAAAGCAAGAACAACTTCTTCAAGAACTAAATGAGGAATAGTAGTCATGTATTCCTCAACAATAACAGCCTCCATAGGAGGCACTTCATCCTCTTCTTCCTCTTCTTCAGGATACTCAAAAATCTCATCTGGTTCCAAACCAGGATCAGAAATATTTTTTTGGTCTTGAGGGATAAATCACCGGATTGAATTTATTATAAATTCTATCATTATCTTCCACACATTCCATTTTCTAATGATTCCAATTTATCTTCATTCTTTTGATAGTGGATTTTGAGATACAGAACTCACAATCCTTAATTACTTTCTCATTGGGTCCAACCATACCTTTGGCAAGAAGCATAGATGAGATTAATCGAGAGTAAAACAATGAAGATGACTTAGATGTGACTTTGATCAGATCACACACATGGTGTATGATATACTTTCATAGGTTGATCTTATGCCAATTTTTCATAAGGTGAATCAGAAACACATCTTGACATTTCAAAATAGCAAAATCACTTTTCCTAGGGCTAACAAAATTCTGTATAAACATGAATAGATGCCTTGATTCCCAATCTAATTCAGCCGCAATGGCTCTCCTCTGGGGGGGCCATTTCTAGAAATGGTTTTCAGGGAATCTTCTAAATCAATAAATTCGGTTGAAGGTGGAGGTCCTCTCTGATAGTCCTCATAGATGCATTCATGAGATATCCTAAGGCACGCATCAAATAACCTAGAAGAAAATGAGAATGTCTGACCATTAACACAGCTTCTTACTAAATAACTATCACTAGAATCAAAAGAGAACTGTACATACTGGTAAAATTGAGCCACTAACTTAGGGTAAATGGGTTTATCCTTCTTAGAGAACTACTCTATCCAGCCTTTACATTCTAACACTTTCAATAACCGAGACTTACTAGACAAAATCCATTTAGGGAAAATCTCTTTCTCAGGTACAACAATGCGGTTTACGATATTAAGATTTAACGAACCTTTGGGTGTCAGCTTAAGATCAATCTTCCTCTTCTTCGAGCCGTGCTTCTCTTGTATCAACAATGAAGGACATTTCATTATTGGCATTAATTGACGGTTCAAGAGAGAGAAGGGTTGTATGGATGAATAAGGGTTCGAAAATAGTATGTAGAAGAAACCTCGAGTGAAGAATCGAGTGATACATTTTTATTTTATCATTCATGAATACCAAACTTCGCAAAAAAAAAACATTGGAAAATAAAGATTGGAAAAGAATAATTACTACGATATGGGTTGAAATAAATATAAACAATTATTATGGTGAGATCATGTCTAGTCATTACGGTGAGACAATTAATGCATGTTACGGTGAGACAATGAATAGAATTCACAGTCTGCATTACAGTGAGACTATAACAGTCAGGCAGTAATCACATAATACTGATTGTTAGAACGAAAACATGAACTTTAAGGTGAGACAGTAAAAAAGAGAGATAGTAATTGAGTATTACAGTGAGACAGTAAACATGAGTAACCTTAATCATGAAATAGTAAAATATAATATAGTATGATATCAAATAGTAAGACCTGAAATAGTAACAGGTAAGGTATCTATTTGAAATTTAGGATTCCTATTTCATGTATGATGTAGTTTATTCTCTCATAATTTAATGGTTTGTTGAATATATCATCAAGTTGAAATTTAGTACCAATAAATTCCAAAGTGATTTCACCTTTTTTATAATTATCTCTCAAAAAGTGATGTCTTACGTCAATGTGATTTGTCCTAGAATGTGAAACATGATTTTTGAGATGTTAATAGCACTTATGTTGTCATAATTTATAGGTACATTTCTGAATTGATATGCATAATCTAGCAATGTGCATTTCATCCACATAATTTGTGCACAAAAACTGCCAGCAGCTATGTATTCCGATTCTGCAGTAGATAATGCAATAGAATTTTATTTCTTTCAATACCATGATACTAGTGACTTTCCCAAAAGGTGACATATTCCATAGGTTCTTTTTCTATCTAACTTACAGCCACCGAAGTAAGCATCCAAATAACTAACTAATTCAAATGATTTTCCTTTATGATAAAACAATCCTAGATTGGGTGTATGCTTGAGGTATTTGAAAATTATCTTTGCAACATTTAAAATGAGATTCCTTAGGGTTTTCTTGAAGTCGAGAACACATACGCACACTAAACATAGTGTCAGGATGACAATAAGTTATGTAGAGTAAACTTCTAATCATTCATCTATAAGTGGTTTGATCAACCGATTATCTGTCTAGATCAAGATCCAACTTACAAGTTGTACTCATGGGAGTTTCACTACATTTAGTGCTATCTAATCAAAAATTATTTAGAAGATCTCTATTACATTTACTTTGGGTTAAAAAAATTCCATCATTATTTTGAAAGATTTGAAATCCAACAAAGAATTTTAGTTTACCCATTAAACTCAATTCAAATTTGTTTTGCACCTTTTTAGAAAAATAAGAACATAAATAATTCTTCAAAGACCAAAAAATAATTTTATCCACATAGATTTGAACAACTAAAACATCATTAGAAATTCGTTTTATAAAAAATGTTGGATCAACTATTCTTTTTGTAAAACCATTGGAAATAAGAAAAGTACTCAATATGTCCTACCAAGCCCTTGGAGATTACATTAAACCATATAATGCTTTTGATAGTTCAAAAATATGATTTGGAAAATGGTTGTTTGTAAATCCATGTGGTTGTTCAAAAAAAACATCCACAACAATATACCCATTTAAGAATGCACTCTTAACATCCATTTGATATAGTTTGAAATTCAAATGTAAACCATAGGCTAGCCGGATTCTGATGGCTTTATGTTATACTACTGGTGAAAAGGTATCCTCATAGTCAATTACTTCTTCTTGAATATATCCTTGTGCAACTAATCTATCCGTGTTTCTAACTATGTTACCAGCTTTATGTACCTTATTTCTAAATAACCATTTAGTGCCTATAGTGAAATTGTCCTTGGGACTTTTGAAAAGTTTCCAATCTTTGTTGCATTCAAACTGATTAAGTTGTTCTTACATATCCATCACCCAGAATTCATCATTGATAGAATCATTAATGTCTTTAGGTTCATTTTGTGATAAGAAGAATTGATGTTCAACTTGATTTCTAAGAAAAGCTCTAGTTTTAGTTCCATTGTCTAAGTCTCCTACAACAGTATCTAAAGGATTGTTCTTAAGTGTTCTAATAGTTTTAGAAATAGAGGGACTAGTAATTTCAGGTTCATCATAAAATTCAGGTTCATTGTGACTTGATTCCAAGGAATTTCCGGAGTTGGAAGTTTACATAGATTCTTTCATAGCAGAAATTGAGAATTTTGAATTGATGTTAAGATTTGATACATCATCCTCCAGATTATCTAGAATGGTTTTAGGCTCTTGTGGATCTGTTTCATAAAATTGGACATGAGAATATTCTTCCACACTTTTAGTTCTTTTATGGAACACTATATAGGCAGTACTAGATATTTAATATCCTAAAAAGATACATTCTTCACTTTTGGAAGAAAATTTGTCAAGAATGTAATTGGTATTAAGAATATAGACTTTTCAACCAAAAACATTGAAGTCACTAACCTTGGGTTTTATATTGTTCCATAATTTCTAAGGGGTCCACTTAAGGATAGGTCTGATCAAAACTCTTTTGATAATGTAGCAAGCTGTGTTGACAGCTTCATCCCAAAGATAAATAGGTAGGTCAAATTAATTAAGCATTGTTCTAGAAATCTTATGCAGGGTTCTATTTCTTCTCTCTACAACTCCATTTTCATGAGGTGTTCTATGGGTAGAGAAATTGTGACTATAACCATTTTGTGAGAAAAGGATTAAAACCCTTGATTTTTAAACTCACGACCATGATAACATCATAAAGATTTAATTCTATGTCCACTAATATTTTCTACAAACAAGGAATACATAGTAAAATATGAGAAGGCTTCAATTTTGTGATCCATAAATAAGGTCTATGTATATCTAGAAAAGTCATCTATAAGAACATAAACATAGTGCTTCCCATTTAAGCTAAAAAATCTAGATGGTCCAAACAAATCCATGTGAACCCATTCGAGAGGTTGAGAAGTTGACACTACTTTATTTGGTTTGAAAGAAACTTTTTGTTGTTTTCCCTTTTGGTAGGGATTACACACTTTGTCATTTGGAAACTCAAGTTTGGATAAGTCTATAACTATAATTTTTCTAGATAGATTTATAAGGGAGTGACCATTATAGTTTCCTAGTATCCTATACCATATCCAAGATTATTTATGAAATACATTTAAGGATGAACCATTTTGAAATGCTAAAGAATCTAAATTAACAGAATAAACATTTTCATTTCTTAATGCAGAAAATACTATTTCATATTTAGAATTAAAGATATTACAAGCATTATTTTCAAATCTATCATGAAATACATCATCACATAATTTTGATATACTAATAAGATTAAATTTTAAACCATAAATAAACATAACTGTAGAAATTAAAACTTTGTTAGAGTTACCGATATGGATGAAGCCGATAATCTTTCCTTTGGCATTGTCACCAAATGTGAAATGTCATCCATAAAAATTTATCAGGTTTCTGAAGCATGATTAGTATCGTGTCTGGTGCCTTGAACATCCAATTTTCAAGTACCATATCTTCCTAGATGAACTTTTCAAGCAAGATTCCTACAAAACAGATTTAAACAGATTATGATTTTGGTACCCAGATTTTCTTGGGGCCAGACGGGTTAGCAAACCAAAATTTAGGCACCCATATTATTCTAACATTTTTCTTATAATTAATAGATTCCAGGGATTTTGATAAATAAATTTTTTTGGTCTATAAGAGTTTTAATAGCTAGATGGAGCATTAGAATTTCCAGAACTTGAACTAGAAACATACAATCCAGATTTTGGAATAAATTTATTTTTAACAATCTTTCTCTGTCTAGGCTAGTAACGTATACTAGTAGTATACTTTGGTGAAACTTGTTTTCCTATCATTTGGGTAAGGGTATTTTTCCAATTAGTAAAATATTTTATGTCACTCTTTAATTGCTCATTAGACAATTTTAGCTCATTTTTTTCTTTGAGAAGTTGAGCATTTTTCTCCTTTTCATTTGTGAGCTTAGATTTAATAGTTACAGAAAGAGAATGTTTTTTCTTCAATGATTTATATTTGTCTTTCAGTTCATTTCATGTTTCCTCAAGCATGTTATAGTATTCAAATATTTCTTCATTAGTCTTATTTTTAGAGTCACTTTCATCTTCAGAATAATATTAGTTATGTACATAAGAGTCCATTGTTACCTCAGTTATGTTTGTCATAAAACCCATATTGTCTTTGTTATCCTGTTCATCCTGTGATGTCTCTAAGTTACATGAATTTTCCTAATAAGAACTACTAGTTTCATTCATCCCCTTTTTATACCTCATGTCCTTGTACTCATATTTGTTTTTGTACTTGATCTTTGGACAATCATCCTTTATATTTTTTTTCACTTACATTCATAATAGACTAGTTCATTAGTCTTGTCACTTCTTTTCCATTCCTTCTAGTTTCCTTTTTCGTCATATTTTCCCTAGAAGTTAGGCTTTTTAAAAAGTTCTTCTTTTTGTAGGGTCATTTGAATCGTTTGGCTAGTTGAGCCATCTCCTCATCACTGTCAAGTGATGATTGTTCACTGGTGGATATTTCTATAGAATCTTCAGGTTTCCATTTATCTTTGTTCTTAGAGGTGGGGGACTTTAATGCAATAGATTTCCTCTTTGGTTCATCCTCTTCTTTATTGACTTTTAGTTATTCCTCATACATCATCAGTTTCTCAATGAGTTCTTTTACAGGTAGTTTGCTGATGTCACGTGATTCTCAAATAGAGACAGAGGTTCCACTCCATCTGTCAGGTAGGCATCTAAGGATTCTCATGATCTGTTCCATTGATGTGAATTTTATCCAAGAGAAATAATTGTGTTGACAATATAATTGAACCTAAGATACATATCAGAAATAGGATCATCAGTTTTCATTTTTAAATTATCATATTTGATATTATAAGTATTATGTCTCATTTCTTTTACACTGGATGTTCCTTCATTTGAGACAGATAAGGTATCCCATATTTCATGGGCAATCTTAGAAGAAAAAATTCTATTAAACTTTTATCTCAAAAGGAGTAATATAAAGCATTCATACCATTTCAATTGCTATTGTAGGCAGTTTTTGTAACGACCCAAATTTTTTGAATAGTATATTAACTTACTCTTAATGATTTAATAGAGATGTTAATGGTTAATGAATAAAGAAGAGTCAATAGCTTTATCTGGTAGACTCGAACCTTATGAAGCCCACTTATCAGAGCTTGGGAAGGAGGTGGCATCGTTGGGCTTCGCTTTGGACCAAGCCCAAGCCGAACTCTAGCGTGTCATGCTTGAACGGAAACGCCTATGAGAGAAGTTCAAGTTAGTAGAGATTACTACTAGGGAAATGTTATCTGAGCCTCTATCAAATTCTCTCACCATAGAACACCTTACACTTAGGTCATATGCTGGTGTTATAAGGGGCTATGTGATTAGACTGTAGCTTCTTTGTGTAATCTGTAGGGATGATCAAATTCAGATTTATTCCTTTAGTGAAGTTTGTGAAATTTCAAATGTCCAGATAATTCTAGGATGTATTTTATTGAATAATTTTGAAAAAAATGATATTTTAAAATATTTATGTAAACCTTAAATAATTAATGATGTGTAATGATTTTCAAAAAATGGTCTTCTCCAAAAGTTTTCAGTACAGAATTTAGAGTCCAATAAGATCAATGTAATTTTTGATGAATATTAAATTATGAATAGCGTATTTAATTAAAAATTAAATTAAAAATATTTAGAATTTTTTTATAAAATGGACTTTATTTTTGAACTCAGAGCATCGATATTATGTTATGGTAAATTATGGGGATTTTTCTGAAAAAATAAATTTTTGGTGAATAGTGTTTTTTAATTAAAAATATTTATACAATTATTTTTATAAAATGGAGTTCATATTTTTAATTAGAGCATCGATATTTGGTTAAGGTGAAATTTTGGGATTTTTCTGAGAAAGATGAATTTTCAGTGAATAGTAAAAATGCAGTTTTAGGGTTTCTGTATGTTTAATGACATCATAACTATGTCATGATGATGTCAAGAGATATTTTAAGGGATTGCCGACCAAAGGTGATGAAGTATTGTATTGTGGGACCCATGTGGCCTAACTCCATGGAAAATACCATGGGAGAGCCCATGGTTTTGAAAAAACCACTTATAAGGTGTCCCTTGAAATTATTAAAGTATCATCTCACCTTCCCTATAAATACCCACCCTTTACTCCTTTATTTTTCAGTCCCAGCTCTTCCCCAAAGAAGATATGGTCTCATTGGCTCCCAAAGAGTCCTCCCAAGGTGCCACCATGCCCTCAAGGTCCAAACCATTGAATTTTAAGAGTTACATTTTAAGGTAAGGGACCCTACCTCTCTCTTTCTTTTCAAGTACTCTTGTTTATGTCATTTCTTTTAAGCTTAATGTCCTTATATTGGGGATGTTATTTTATATTCATCCTACTACAAATTTAATTTTAATATGATTAGATATCCTATATTACTCTCATCATTTTGTTTTATGAATGATTAAGTGGCGCCCTTAGGCTGCCGATTTTTTGTAAAGGATTCTTTCACCCTTCTCATTTTCAAGTTATATTTTCATGTCAAGTATTTCAGGTTCCTTTTTTTTATGTTGGGGTATGATCTCTATATCTATCATACTGATCTTTTATTTTCATTGATGAGATACCCTATTTTATCTTGTCAATTCATTTTTTGAAGTTTAAGTGACGTCGTTAGGCTGCCGAATTGTCATAAGAGAAATCTTATTTTTTTCTTCCTTTCATGTTATTCATTTCATATAGTATATCTTTAAAAATTCATTATAATGTTCTAAAATCCTTTATATTCTGTCCCCATTCTGTTTTATGGATCATTTATGAGTGGGTGACCCATGTCCCCTCTCTTTTCAATGTTTTCTAAAACCCTACAATATAGCTGTTATGCTGCTGAATTTCCGTCTCAAAATGTATCTCTCTTTTTCTAAAATTATTTTATTTTATTAAGTGAATACAAAAAGATCTTGATTATAAATGGGTATTAACATATATAACAAAATTTTCTAATTTAAATTCTGGTATTTACATACATGAGACCCGCTTTCCTTTTCGTGGGTTTAAAGTGACATAAAGATCTTGTCTTTAAAGCAGTTTTTAAAACATTATGATTATGAAATGAAGCCAATTTATTTTATGCTATATGTGTTATTTATAAAATTTTTGATGATGATATACATGGATCACATGATAACAAAGTAAAATTTAAGGGTGCACCCTGATAGTGCTCCAATTCATTCGGTAAATACTTAATCTCGAGAGATGACCATTTTTAACGACGCCTTGGTGAATAACCTTGCTAATTTTAATGAAACCTTGGGGATGGACCTTGGTGAAACGGAAATGATTTTCTATGTTAAATTTTGTAGCCACATCTTCAAGTTATGAAAATGGTTATTTTTAATATGATAGTCTCATGATTTTTTTCTCATGCCTTAAAGTTATTTTCATGACCTTATTGAAGTATCTCAAGTTCACATGTAAAATGTTTCTCTTATTTCCCTTACTGGGCCTCCTGATCACCCTTTCATTTGATGTATGTACCCAGGTTAAGAGATGAAGTAATGATCTTAGGATGAACATAAAGATAATCCTTTCAAGTGATTAAGGAGAATGTTTTATGTTGTTTTTATGTATTATGTTCCTGGTTTCGAAGACACTAAACCATAAATATCCTCAGTTTTGTGTAATGTAATGAAAGTTTATGTTATAAAATGTGGGATATTATAGTTGTTATCAAAGGTTGGTTTAGTTATTTGTGGAAAATAGGATATAAAAACTTTAGGAATAACCCTATAGAAAAGTTAAAATATTGGAAAACTTCATGGTATTTTGGTAAGTATTGAGTAAGTGGTTTATCAAAAAAATACATCCCTGTCTGGATACGAGCAGGTAGAGGCAGCTCTGGCATAGATATACATAGGGGTAAAACCCGAAAACACCTCTTTGATCTAGACTCGAATGGGAACTGGTGCACGATAATTGGCCTTGCTTCACTCTTAGTTATGACACTCCCGGAGGATATTTTTGGTTAATCACAAGCTCTTTATGAATCATTATGAAGGAATTATTGAGAAATTTAATTTTCTAAGCATGAAGTCTTAGTTAAAAGATTCATATATGAAATAAGTTTCTCACTAAGGTTTTATTATTTTAGAAAATGTCAGGAAATAAGAGGAACCGTGCTGATGGTGACCGCAATGCACCATGTGCTCACGACCCTCCGATGGAAGCCAGAGTGGAAACATTAATGCGAATGATGAACCAACTTACTCAAGTTATCATTAATAACTTGATTCAAGATAAGAGGCCGATCTCACCATGAAGGGAACACCACTCTATTGAGTCCTTCATTCGTCAAAGCCCACCAACATTCAGTGCATCTACTGACCCATTGGTTGTGGAACAATGGATAAGCTCCATTGAAAAGATCTTTTCTGTACTCCTTTGTTCGAAACAAGAAAAAGTCACCCTTTCTATTTAACGCCAAGAGTGAGAAGTTGATCAGTGGTGGTCACTAGTAAAAAACATGAAGCCTAGAGGAGAGATGGAAGCTATGGAGTGGGAAGAGCTTTGGGGAATATTCTTTAATAAGTATTTCCCTCGTTCCATGAAAACAAGAATGGAGAAACTGTTTCTCGAGCTGAAGTAGAAGGAGACCGAATCTGTCAGAAGCTATGAGATGAACTTCAACCAACTTTCACAATATACCTATAGCTTTGTCATGGATCCAATTGGGAAGGTTGACAGATTTTTCGGTGGACTGAGACCTCATCTGCAGAAGAATATATCCAACCAGGACTACAATAGCTATGAGGAGATCATGCGGAGTGAAATGAAAGTCGAGCTAGAGTTTGGTGAGACACAGTTGTCTCATAAATCAAATGACAAGAAGAGATCATTGGAGCCCAGTTTAGGGAAGACTTTTGATCAGGGAGGAGGTGAAAAGAAAATGAAACTTACCACATGCAATTAATGTGGGAAGAAGCATCCAGGGCACTGCTTGATCGGAAGTGGGAAGTGCTACAAGTGTGGAAGATGAGGCCATATTGCTCGGAATTTTCGTAGTGAGGGGAAGCCTCAACTATCCAACACTAACGATAGAGGAAAGATGGTTCTGGCCCTACCCAAAGTCCAATGCTTCAAGTGTGGACAACTTGGGCACTTTTCTAATCACTGCCCAAATCCAAGGGCAGTGGAGGGGAATCACCATCAACCTCAGCAAAGGACATGGTAGAAAGGTCATGCTTTTACTATCACAACAACTGAAGTTGAAGCTCCGAATGATGTGGTAGTAGGTACTGTTTTTGTCCTCTCAAAACTAGCCACTACTTTTTTTGATTCTTGTTCTACGCATTCCTTTAATTCCTCCAAGTTTGAAAAGAATATAAAATCAATCCCTTAACTTCTTGAGGTAGAATTGTCAGTCAAGACTCCAAGTGGGATTATCCATGCATAAACAGTTTTTAGAGACTCTAGTGTTTCCTTTAGTGAGCACAATCTTATTGAAAATCTAGTAGTCATTCCCATGTTGTAATTTGACGTTATACTAGGGATAGACTATATCTCAAAGTATAATGATAAGATCTAATACAGAAGTAATGAAATATCAGAAGTCTTGAATGAACGACCTATAATTATCTTAAAAGGAGAGATATCCCGAACTGATCCCTATCTAGAAGCACCTAATATAGCTTTCTTTATGGAGTTAATCAGTGATGATGAACAAGTAAAAGGGAGTATAAAAATAGAAGATGATCCGATTATTCAGGAATACATGGATGAATTTCCTGAGGAGTTACCTGGACCTCCCCTTGAAAGACAGGTAGAGTTCTCCGTTGAACTCATACCTGGATCTTAGCCGATATCAAAGACCCCATGTAGAATGGAAAATGTGGGGCTAGAAGAGTTAAATAAACTACTCCAAGACTTGTTGGAGAAAGGGTTTATCTGACCAAGTGTGTCTCCTTGGGGAGCACCAGTTCTCATTGTGAAGAAGATGGATAGATCAATGCAGCTATGCATTTATTATAGAGAACTGGATGGGATCACAGTGAAGAACAAATAACCTCTTCCAAGAATTGATGATATATTTGACCAACTTCTTGGGGCTCAATTTTCTCCAAGATTGACGTTCGATATGGTTATCATCAACTAAGGGTGAAGAAGAAAGATATTCCAAAGACTTCCTTCCAATCAAGATATGGACAGTATAAGATTACTATTACTCCCTTCAGCTTGACTAATGATCCTTCTATTTTCATGGAATTGATGAATAGAGACATTAAAGACTACCTTGAAAACTTTGTGGTAGTTTTATTGATGATATTTTGATATATTCAAAAATTCGTGAGGAGCAGGAAGTTCATCTGAGGGTTATTTTGAAAACATTGCGGAAGGAGAGGCTCTTTGGAAAGTTCAGAAAGTGTGAGTTTTGGTTACAAAAAGTGGCTTTCTTGTGATGCATCGTATCCAATGAAAGAATCTCAGTTGACCCTGCAAAAAAAATGGTTATGGAGGAGTGGCCTCAACCCAAAATAGTAACTGAGATTCGTAGTTTCCTTGGGTTAGCGGGATATTATAGGAGGTTTGTGAAAAAATTTCACGGCTTTCTAATCCACTAACCATGTTGACTCAAAAAGGGGGTAAGTTCATCTTGACAAAGGAATGCGAGGAATGTTTCCAAGAGATGAAGCAGAGAATGGTTACTGCACCTGTGTTAACACTACCTCTATCGGAGAAGGATTCTTTATTTTTAGCAATGCATCTCTGAAAGGGCTTGGGTGCGTCCTCATGAAAAATGAAAAGGTAATTTCTTATGCATCTTGATGGTTGAAGATTCATGAGTAAAATTATCCTATTCATGATCTAGATCTAGCGGAAGTTGTTTTTTCTCTAAAGATATGGATGCACTATCATTATATGGAGAAATGTGATATATACACCGACCACCAAACTTTAAAGTATATTTTCACACAGAAAGAATTGAACATGAGACAAAGGAGATGGTTGGAGGTTATTAAAGACTATGATTGATCAATTCACTATCACCCTGGAAGAGAAAAAAAAGTCGTGATTGCATTAAGAAGGAAAGATCATGTTGTTCTGGAAACAATGAGGATCCTAGGAGATCCCTTGATTAAAGATCTATAAAAACTTGACATGGGAATTGTAAGGGAAGGGACATCATCAACCCTATCCCAAATGATTTGTCAAAATTAATTACTAGAGAAGATCAAGAAGGCTAAAAAAGAATATACTTTGCTGCAGGAGAAGTTTGAGGCTGTAAAGGATGATAAGTTCCCTGATTTCAATATTGTTCAAGATGGTGTATTGAAATTTTGTACAATACTATGTGTTCCATCTATTATGAAGATAAAGAAAGTACTGATGGATGAAGCACATTCCTCTACTTTCTCTATTCATCCGGGAAGCACTAAAATGTATAGAGACCTTTGTGACCATTATTGGTGGGATAACATGAAGAGGGAGATTGCTGATTACACTACAAGGTGCCTGGTGTGTCAATAAGTAAAGGTAGAACAACAAATTCCTAAGGGGGTATTACAACTGCTACCCATACCAGTATGGAAGTGGGATAATATCACTATGGACTTTGTTACTCGTCTCCCGAAAACATATAAAGGGAAAATTGTGATATGGGTTATTATGGAGCATCTCACCAAGACCGCCCATTTTATCTCTATTAGGGAAGATTTCTCTCTGGATTAACTTGCCAAGATATATGTAAAGGAATTGGTGAGGCTGCATGGGGCAACACTATCCATCGTGTCTGATCGTGTTCCAAGATTCACATCAAAATTCTGGAGAAGTATTCAACATGCTCTGAATACTGAATTGAATTTTATTACGGCCTATCATCCTCAAACTGATGGACAATCTAAAAGGACTATTTAGACACTCGAAGACATGCTGAGGTTATGGTCAATGGAATTTAAAGGTGGATGGGATCAACACTTCCCATTAGTTGAGTTCTCATTAATAACAGCTTCCATTCGAGTATTCAGATGGCACCCTATGAAGATTTGTATGGAAAGTGATGTAGAACTCCTACTTGCTGAGATGAAACTAGTGAGATAAAGCTTCTTGGGCCTGATCTTGTGAAAGAGATGACAGAATAGGTTCATGCCATACAACAACACATAAAGGCTTCTCAGAGTCGGCAGAAGAGCTACGTTGACAACTATCAAAGGGACTTGGGGTTTGGTGTTGGCGGCAAAGTCTTCCTTCGAATTTCTCCATGGAAAACAGTCATGTTGTTTGGGAAGAAAGGGAAGCTCATCCCTAGGTACATTGGCCGCTATGAAATCCTTGATCGCATAGGAGCAGTGGCCTATCGTCTAGAACTTCCACCAAACCTAGCTCAAGTTCACGATGTCTTCCATGTATCTCTCTTGAGGAAGTACATACCCGACCCTTCGGATGTACTGAACCCAGAGGTGGTACAACTGGAACATGGCCTCTTTTATGAGGAGCAGCCAGTGGAGATCTTAGACCATAGAGACAAGGTTCTACGAAACAAGACTACCCACCTTGTGAAAGTGTTATGGAGGAATCATAAGTATGAAAAATGGACTTGGGAGCCTGAGGAAACAATGAAGCAAAAGTACCCTCACCTTTTCGACTAGGCCTCACGTATAAAATTTTGGGGATGAAATTTCTTAAGGGGGGAAGTATGTAACGACCCAAAATTTTTGAATAGTATATTAACTTACTCTTAACGATTTAATAAAGATGTTAATGGTTAATGCGGAAAAAGGAGTCGTTGGATTCATTCGGTAGACTCGAACCTTATGAAGCCCACTTATCAGAGCTTGGGAAGGAGGTGGAATCGTTGGGCTTCGCTTTGGGCCAAGCCCAAGCCAAACTCCAGCATGTCAAGCTTGAACGGAAACACCTATGGGAGAAGTTCAAGTTAGTAGAGATTACTACAAGGGAAATTTTATCTGAGCCTCCCAAAGATTCTCTCACCATAGCACACCTTACACTTAGGTCATATGCTGGTGTTATAAGGGGCTATGGGATGAGACCGTATCTTCTTTGTGTAATCCATTGGGGTGAATAAATTGAGATTTCTTCCTTTAGTGAAGTTTGTGAAATTTCAAATGTCTGGATAATTTTAGGATGTATTTTATTGATGAATTTTGAAAAAAGGATATTTTAATATATTTATGTAATCCTTATATAATTAATGATGTGTAATGATTTTCAAAAAAAGGTTTTATGCAAAAGTGTTAAGTAAGAAATTTGGAGTCTAATAAGATCAACTTAATTTTTGATAAATAGTAAATTATGAATAGTTTATTTAATTAAAAATTAAATTAAAAATATTTAGAAAATTAATTTTATAAAATGGAATTTATTTTTGAACTCAGAGCATCGATATAATGTTATGGTAATTTTTGGGGATTTTTCTGAAAAAATGCATTTTCGGTGAGTAGTGTTTTTTAGTAAAAAATTATATTAAAAATATTTAGATTTTTTTTTATAAAATGGAGTTCATATTTGTAATCATAGAATCGATATATGGTTAAGGTGAAATTTTGGGATTTTTCTGAGAAAGATGAATTTTCAGTGAATAGTAAAAAATGCAGTTTTAGGGTTTCGGTATGTTTAATGATATCATAACTTGGCCATGAGGCTTTAATGAGATAATTTAAGGGTTTTCCGACCAAAGGTGATTAATTATTGTATTGGGGGCCCCATGTGGCCTAAATCCATGGGAAATACCATTGGAGAGCCAATGGTTTTGAGAAAACCACTTGTGAGATGTCCCTTGAAATTATTAAAGTATCACCACATCTTCCCTATAAATACTAACCGTTTCTTACTTTATTTTTCACTCCCAACTCTGCCCCAACAAATATCTGGTCTTATTACTTCCCAATTAGTCCTCTCATGGTGACCCAAAGCCCTCAAGGTCCAAACCGTTGAGTTTTAAGAGTTACATTTTAAGGTAAGGGATCCTACCTCTCTCTTTCTTTTCAAGTACTATCATTTATGTCATTTATTTTATGATCCATGTTATTATGTTTGAGATGTTCTTTTATATTCATCCTAATACACTTTTCATGTTCATATGATGTGAGATCCTATCTTAATCTCATCATTTTGTTTTATGAATGTTTAAGTAGTGCCATTAGGCTGCCGAATTTTTGTAAAGGATTCTTTCACCCTTCTCATTTTCAAGTTCTATTTTCATGTCAAGTCTCTCAAGTTCCTTTTTTTTGTTGGGGTATGATATCTATATATATCATAAAGATATTTTATGTTCATATTATTATAGACACCATTTGATCTTGTCAATTAATTTTTTGAAGTTTAATTGACGTCGTTAGGCCGCCGAATTTTCATAAGAGAAATCTTATTTTGGTCTTTATTTCATGTTCTTCATTTCATATGGTATATCATTCAAAATTCATTTACATGTTCTTAAATCCTTTATTTTATGTCCCCATACTGTTTTATGGATCATTTATGAGTTGGTGACCCATGTCCCATCTCTTTTCAATGTTTTCTAAAACCCTAAAACATAGCCATTATGCTGCAGAATTTCCATCTCAAAATGTCTCTAACTTTTTCTCAAATTCTTTTATTTTATTAAGTGAATACTCAAAGATATTTCTTCTAAAGGGGTATTCACATATGTACCAAAATTTTCTATTTTAAATTCTGGGATTTACATACATGAGACCCGCATTCCTTTTCCGTGGGTTTAAAGTGACATAAAGATCATGTCTTCAAAGCAGTTTTTAAAACGTTATGATTATGAAATGAAACCAATATCTTTTATTCTATAAGGGTTATTTATGAAATTTTTTATGATGATATATGTGGCTAAAATGATAACAAAGTGAAATTTAAGGGTGTGCCCTGATAGCGCACAAATGCATTGGGTAAATACTTAATCTCTAGAGATGACCATTTTTAACGATGCCTTGGTGAATAACCATGGTAATTTTAATGACACCTTGGGGATGGACCTTGGTGAAACAGAAATGATTGTCTATGTTAAATTTTTTAACCACTTCTTCATGTTATGAAAAATATTATTTTTATTATGATATGCCTCATGATTTCTTTCTCATTCATTAATGTTCTTTTCATGACATTATTGAAGTATCTCAAGTTCACATGTAAAATGCTTCTCTTTTTTCCCTTACTGGGCCTTCTGCTCACACTTTATTTTGATATATGTCCACGGGTTATGAGATGTTGTAAGGAACATAGGATGAACTTAAGGATAAGCCTTTCAAGTGTTTAAGAAGAACGTTTTATGTTGTTTTCATGTATTATGTTCTTTGTTTCCAGGACACTAAACCTTAAAGATCCTCAGTTTTGTGTAATGTAATGAATGTTTATGTTATAAAATGCAAGATTTTATACTTTTGGTAGGTTCATCCCATGTGATTCTATTAGTATCATGAATTTTTTATTCATCTATAATGGATGACCATATTTCAGAACGCATAATCTCTAAATGCATTTTAATTTTAATTTTCCATTGAGCATTATTGGTTAAATTAAATAAGGGTGGAATTTTGGTTGCAGCACCTTCCAATCTGTTATCCCTAATAATGTATGACTTTAAAAGAGATAGAAATTTAGAATTAATAGATATTTAAAAATATTTAAAGTACAACTATAATCATAGTTAAATAAGATGAAACTGAGTTCTAATACACATCCTCTGATACAAAATGTTGGTCGGAGTAGATTACTAAAGAGGGGAGGGGTGAATTGAGTAAATATAAAAATTTCTATAAAAATAATTTCTAAAAAGGTTTCCCCAAAGATTAAATATATTCCAGTTAATCAAGGTTATACTGTTATAAGGGTTTTTCTGTTTAAGTAACTTATTAGAAATTTATTAACACTCAGTACTGTTAATTTGTGTTATTAATATTCCTTTTGAAATTATTCTACCATGTAAGTCAGTTATAACTTCTTTCCAAGACTAACTATAGAAGTGAAATTAGAGATTTCTAGAATATACAGTAAATAAATAAAACCGAGAAAATTAAATTATGCAGCACAGTGGATATGAAACAAGTGGTTCAGTATCATGACGATACCTAATCCACTCCACATGGTGATCACCTTCCACCAAGTAGTTTATATAAATAAACATTGATCCACACCCTGAATCAGGGTTAACAACAGTACACAAACTATACATGTCACACATGGAACTCTTTCATAGTTTTGTGGGGAAAAAATACCAGGCCACACAGGGACCTCTTTGAAACTTATCTTTGGGTATAAACAAGATTACGTGAATAGTTGATAAAAAATATCGTGTATACTTCATTTTAATAGAGGAGACATAGTGTGTTGTTCTATAGGTAAACACAAAACTCGAAAGATAATAAACAGATACACAATAGATCAGAAATATGGAGATGGGTTTAGAAGTGCTCTGAGTGTGTGTCTTTGCAGCATTAGACTTCTGTGATGAAGCAGATGTAGAGTTCGAGTCCTTGTCTATAAAACAGAATGTCGCTATTCAGCTTGTGTTCTTCGTATGGTTCAACAGAGCGAAGTTTTTCTCTAAGCTTCAAGTATGCTTCGTGTGTTCTTTAGCAGTGTCACGTTTCATGCATGGGTATTTTTCTTTGAAACATTCTCTAAGTGTGTTCGTCGTTCTTGTTCTCATGGACATTCTTTTTTTGTATCACACTTCTTTTTTATTATTGGAGACACTTCACTTTAATCTTAGAATTCATGTATTGGAGCTGATGGTTTCATGTATTCTACACCCCGTACATTGTACTATCCGATTATATGTCTACAAAGAGACGTTAATAATTTCAGTGCATTAAAATCATCAAATATGACCGTCAGAAATTAAATTGAAAGATGGAAAAATAGTTTAAGAAATGTTGTCATAGTAAGTCATGGAAACAATGTCTCCTTCACTTGGTTTCTAGATTGATCACGGTGTCTCATGGTCATGGTGTCTCACGGGCAAGGTGTCTTGTTTCACAGTGTCTTCCATCACGATGTATTGCTTCATAGTGTCTTGTTTAATGGTGTCTTGTCATGATGTCTACTTCACGGTGTCTTGCTTCAGGGTGTCTGATTCACGATGTATTGCTTGAAGGTTTCTTATTCATGGTGTTTGCATCATGGTGTATGCTTCACGGTGTCAGAAAGACATACCCTATGGTAGACTCACGGTGTCTTAGTCTTTTCAAAGTAAGTATATTCAGACATAAGCAAAGATGACAATAGAATGGATTAGACTTAAGCATTTGTAAAAGAAGGTATTATGAGATTAAATCAATGATAGTATAATGTTAGTAAAATGAATGTAGAGATCATGATTGTATCTTCTTAAATCATGAGAATACATTAAACATTATTACACATGATTTGATATAATTTACAGGAGTTAACTAGGATGAATAGGATTTCTGATAATTAAAACATGATTAATAGATGAGAAGTCCAACAATTTTTTTTAAGGAGAGATCATTTTTTGTTTCATTTTTTCCTAACACTACAAAAATCTAAAATTAAATGATCTTAATAATGTATATTTATCTTGTAATATTTAATATTTTATTTAGAATAAAATATAATGTGTTTTTTTTGCGCCAAATCTTGGAGCACAGGTCCAGGATCTACAATTGGTATGAGAGGGAGGTTTAGAAAACAGTTAATATTATTAATATTATTATTTAAGACGAATTTTAATGTTTAAATTATTTT
Source organism: Viscum album (assembly GCA_963277665.1). Taxonomy (NCBI): domain Eukaryota; kingdom Viridiplantae; phylum Streptophyta; class Magnoliopsida; order Santalales; family Viscaceae; genus Viscum; species Viscum album. The sequence continues at coordinate 1,433,195,430 of OY728155.1, read as the reverse complement.
TTGGGATTTATAAATTTTATTTTAAGTGATTTTGGATGAATTAATTTTAGAAATGACTTATAGTTTTATGAGGAAATCCTAAAAATTTTCTAGGGTTTCTCTGTCTCAGAGATAGGAGTTGATAAAGTGTCTTTTAAAATAATAATATTTTATGGATAAATATTTTATATATTTTTCAATGAAATTTATCTTTATTAAACATTAAATGATTTTTTTACTATGCTTAATTATGAAATAAAATTTTTTCTTAGATATTTAAAATTGTGATGACGAAATTTATTTAAGGGGTAGAATGTAAATCCATCTGATCTCAACATAAATTTGGGTATAAAAAATTGTTATTAAATACACAATTTTATTATTTATTCTATATATGATTTTTTAGATAAATATGTGGTTAAAGTTTATATGTTCAAATCTTATAATTTTCAATTTGATCATATATTATTTTGTTTTTCATTTTAATAAACAACTTTTTTTGATAAAATAAAAATTATTTGACCTTAACAATTAAATAATAATTAATGATAGGTATAATAATATATCTTTTAATGAGAGAAACATTTATTTTTATGTAAATTATTAAATTGATATATAAATGATGATAATAATATTAATAAATTGAAATGAATACAGGTTTAATGATAGAATAATAATTTAATATCATAATATTATTTTTGAAGAAACTAAATACCACGGCTTATGAAGTAATAATTTGATAAATTATATAAGTATAATGAGACATAGATATAACATTGAAATGTATATAATATTATAATGATGTTCATATATTCCAATAGTAAAAGTATAAAAGAATTCTATGAATTATGATAAATTTAATTTTAGAATGTATATGAAGAATGTATAAACTAGAAATAAAGTTAATACACAAAGTCACACACACACACATATATATTTAATGAAATAAAAAATTAACATAACATTAATAAATAAATTAGGTTATAAAATTATATTTAAATTAACCAGTATATATATGTATAAATAAGTATATTTGTGTGTGGTAAATTGTTTATATATATAAATGATAAAAATAAAAAATAAATAAAAAGAACATAAAATAAAATTTAAAAAGGGGAAGGTCTTCTTCTTCTTAGTGAAACAACCCAACATCAATACCTTCAACCTATAGTCATCCCCACCTCCCTCTTTCCAATGCCTGGAATCCCCATCTAAAGTAGCACAACCCACCATTACTATCATCCTTCTCTTTCCTAGACACCAATGTTGTCACCACATCATCCTTGCCATGGTCGAGCATCACTGTTGGTCATGTCACATTTTCTTCACCAGTGTCGCACAACACCCCACTATCATCAACATCACCATGGTTTCTCACCTCATCTTCAATATTCTACCCTTCATGATTGTGCCACACAACCTATTCATGGATTTTTATACTCAAACACCGTCTCGTCGTAACTCATACCGATGATTCATGGTATATCATAGATGTGGAAGTTCTGATGGAAATTGGTGGATGTTTGGTTTGTAGGGATCAATTAGAGACTAGATAGATTTTCATTAGGGATTGACTATAAGATTATATGTCTGTATGGGTGGATAATTCTAATGGAATGTTTATTTTTCAAATCGGTGGGCATGTTGCTTTTAAAACCGAGCATCAAAATAGAATTTTGAGAGTCTTAACAACATAAATTAGAGTCTTTGAATAATTTTTGGTGCCTAATTAGTAATAAAGGTTACCAGATAAGTTTTAAGCGCTTTTGGATTCAGAAATTTTGTTTTCTCTAAAACATCCTAGGGTTCACAATGAGAGACTGGTCAATTAAAACCATGTACCTAAAATTGTGACTCCTATTTGATAAGGAATAATGTTTGTTTAAGCCATCCATAGATCTCCATAACACAATATAGTTTTCTATAGAAGTGTATTAGGATCCACAAAGTTTGTGCTTAGTTTTTTGAATGGTTTTTTGTAGCCATTCAATGTGGAATGTGCTTTAGAAAGTGATCCCACATGGTTGTTGTATGATTTGAAAAAAAGGGGACCAAACCACGTGTCTCATTAAAATATGAAAAATAATGATTTTACAGTCTTCCATTTAAATATTTTTGAAAATTTTTTACTTCCCCATTCATCAAATGGAATATCCTTCATATTCCTCTCCCCCGTCATCAATGGGATATCTCCTTCATTTCTTGGAAGAATCCAAAACTTTCAATTGCAATCAAAATCCCTCATTAAGAGGATTTCTCTGTTTTCTTCCATTTATTTTTTCTTACATTTAATATTTTTATCATGACTATTTTGGATATTATTCCCTATTTTATGAAATATTTTGGCTCTCTATTTTCTTCTATTCTAGCTAAAATAGAATACCTATACTGGATATATAAATCATCCTCTGTCTATGTTTGGTCGATATATTTTTCCTTAAAAGAATTTCCATTTATAAAATTTCCCATTATGATGAACCCTAATAATTCTGACCATTATCCCTAATATTTATAACTCTTTTATCTTTCCACCTAAATCTCATCATATATTTAGTAAGTTCATCACTTACATTGTTGGAGGCTGATAACCTAAATGCAAAAAACTCATTGTGGGTGATTTTAGCTTTGCTCACATGAAAGTCATAATTTTTTTGAAACCAAAACACCTCATAAGGTATTCTTGTCATCATAATTTGTAAATACCTAGTTTATTCTTTCTCTGAGTAATGAAACCACCACTAATGGTGTGTTTGGATTTTACTTCCTTAATTACAACACCTAAGGTTAAAAAAAACACATCTTACTATGTGATTTATTATATAATTAATTAAAAAAATCAAATTATATTTGGATCCAACTACCCCATTATGATATGTTTGGAAATTAAATCAAATAGTGGAACACCTAGATGGACCATGGGAATTTATTGGGTTACTTAAATCAGTTTAAAGAACATAGGGTATCATGGTTAATTACAGTACCCAAGTTCATTTCTTGTTATATACTTACAAAAATATATAAACTAATTAAATTATCAATTAATACATGTACCTCATGGGAAACCATGGGAGACATATCCATGGTTGGGGTATAATTTAATAAAACCCTTGATAATATTACTTTTCTAGTTATTATGGCTTATACGTTGAATTCGTTTGTTTCCATTTTCAAAATTCCTTAGAACTTATGACTTGTTGTTATGGACACCGTGAAGTCTATAATAAAATAAAATATAACAAAAAGTTTTCTCACCTCTAGTTCAATATGTTTTTTTAGATAATGAAACATATTGGGGTATAACTAATGAAAGGAATGTTTTTATTTCCCTCTTTTTATGACTTATGTTCATTTGTATTGATGTTTATTTCCATATCATAATCCATGAGCCTAAATTTTCATTTCTTTACATTTTTCCTTCATGATTCATTTTCTATAAATAAATATTAATTCCTTAGTAATGATACTCCATATTGAGTATGGTTAAAATTGGGACATTTCATGGGTACACCATCGATTAAAGTTATAAATACCAAGAAAAATTTAGTAGATATAACATGATTCACTGTAGTGAATTAATAGTGGTGATCCCTACTTATATATTTTCAATTTCATTAATTCATGAATACCTTATACTGACACTAAGGAATCACTAGGAAAATACAATAAATTAGAATTCCTAGGATGGGATATCTGATTTGGATGATATCCTTAGACATATAATTCCATAGACAACCTCTTGGGTCCAAATTATTCCATTTACTTGAATACCATGGACTTATTCCTTGGGCTCGATTAGATCCCTTTCAGAAATTGAAATGTGATGGGTTCATCCCTCATATTCTAGTCCACAGTTAAAAACCATTTCTTGATCACTATAGGTTGTATTTCTAGTTCCATACATAGAGTACGATAGAGTATTACTTGTATTTTACTAGTTATGATGTTATGGAATTCCCAGACCCTTTCTATGGATTCCCCATGATACTTGTTCTTAGATGCATGATATTATATCCATGGATCATATTACTAATAAATTATATATATAGTAAGAGTCAGCCTGCCTAAGCTAAAGTGGGTGGTATTCCCAAGTTCACCACCACTTCACATTTTTCATTGTAATATATTTCACACTATTATGTTTTATACTCATACACTAGAATGCATTAGAAACTATTGGTAGTATCCTCATAAGTTTTACTCACACTTTTTTTGGGCCACCACATGGTACCTAAGAAAATATCATGGCTATTTGTTTGTAATTTTATAATTCGTTTTCCTATTATTTATCTTGGGCTAATACTTGTAATGGGAATTGTAGAGTGAGAATGTATTCAGAGAACCTATTGGAGTTGGGTCAATTTAATTGTATTATTTGTTTATTTATATTTATCTAGCCCTGATGTTTTTCCATCACCTACAATATGTTTGAATTATTTTTCCATGTATCATCACACTCTTGAATGGTTAGATTTATTGGCACATGATGGGTTGTTAGTTTATTATTATCTTCTAATAGTTTTTTACTTCATTTTCTGCTGTATTTATTACTGATCAAGAGGATAGAGTTTCCCCACCATATCACCTTAGTCCCTCACTGTTATTCAAAATCCTGTAGCATAAGGGGAGGTCTGCTTTAGGGCATGTGACCCTCAGGTTCAGTTACTTTTGAGTAAACTAAGATCAGGACGTCACATCACTAAGGATCAGAGCACATGGAAGAGGGTCACATGGTATTATTAACACCTAACAGTGGTATATAATTTCTGTTAGTAGAAAATAGTATTATTGTTATTATATCACATGGTATTTTGGGTTCCTTAGACAATAAATAAAAACAATAGGGGAATAATATTTTCAGGTCAATCTAACCAAATGCAAATTAGATATTAATATTGGTTTGAAGAATATAATATACACAAGATCTTATAAAAGGATATAATTCCCCAACAATATTTAGTTGATTGTGCTATGGTAAGCCCCATTCACTGAAATCACATTTATTTCATTTTCACTGGGAAATATGTTTAGAAAGGGAGTTCCGAAAAATTCATTGAGGTTCGTTACAAAATTAATGTAAGGGTAAACTATTCTCTGAAATTTTGTTTTAAACAGTCTTTTATAATTAAACATAATATTAAAATTATATAACCAAAAGTCAATTTTTAAGGAGGAAAAATTTATTTTAAAAGTTATACATTTATGAACCAAGTATTTTTGACTTATTCCCAAATACATCCTTCCTATAAAAAAAATGAATCATGCACTCAAATTTACAACACCTATTTAATCATGTTCAATACCTTTAACATATGGGAAAATAATTCAAACATTTTATATGTTAACTAAACTCTTTATTTTTAATTCGTAGTTAATTTTTTTATACACTATTTTTCAATAAATAAAACATCTTCCCATTCTATTGAGATAATCAATTGGGTACCACTTCTAACATTTTCTAGTGATGGAAATTGAATCATCTTTCCTCCATTATATTAATCACTTGAGCTTCCATTAGACTCCATCGTTATATAATGTAATGTGTTTTGAAACTAAACTATGTCTACATTAATAAATATAATTATTTAAAATAGGTTGGGAATAACCACAAAAGTTCTTAGTCTATCTCATTTCATATTCGGTTACTAAAAAACATTTGTAATAAATTATAATAATTTTATTTGTTAAAAAATAATTTTTTTGTATAAGAATGATTTTGTTATTCAAGAATCAGAAACATTCCATCATAATTACATTTGTAAGAAATTAAAAGGTTAATGAATGTTTGAACCCAAAAATATAGGGGGATAAATGTTTTTTTAAGCATGTTTTTTTAGGACTCAAAGGCACAAACTAAGCATTAGTGGATGAAAAATGTGTAAGGATGTTTGAAGCTGTATGTTCAATAAAGCAGTTGATCAGACGCACCATTGTACTCAAATCCATCAACATGATGTTGAATATCATTACATCCAAAATAATTAGAGGCAAAAAATATTTATTGATAGAATTTATCCTTTTTTAATTACATAATGAAATAATATTCTATGTTATAATTTCTGAAGTTTTTGAGTGAAGAAGTCATATTTTTTTGAAGTGTTTTGAAAGAAGATGGTGAATTCACGAGTTAGAATGTTTTCATACCTTCTAATCTAAATTAAGAAATGCTTTTATGGCCATGGTGTTCTCAAAAATCATGAAAACTATCATGATAAATGTTTTTGAATATATAGAAGAATCATAATTATTGTATCAGATCTAGAAGTATCAGAATCAGATTTTTTTTAAAAAGTCATAGTGAGTAAAGATGATGAATTTTGAATAATTTAAAATATCTTGAACGGATAATTCTATCATAATGAGAATCCCATTGTTATGAGGATTCCATAAAAATGAGCTTCAAAATAAACTAAAATCATAATGATCTAAAAAAATATAGATCGTATGGATTTAAAAAAGAAAAGATCGTAATGATCTGAGAAATAAAGTCATATCATAACGAGGTGAGAAATTAAGGATTATCGTAATGAGATGAGAAATAATGGAAGATCATAACGTCCCGAGCATGATTTATCATTTTAAATCAGAGGAAGATAAATTATATCGATGTTGAGGGAGATACTTATTATTGAAGCTGAAGAAGATACATCATATTGAATATGAGGAAGTTACATCAAACTAATGACAGGTTAGAAAGTCCAAGAAGGTTGATTATGAAGAAGACTCAAAAACAAGATTTTTTAAGAGTTGAAGAGATCAATATTGAATTTCAATTTTTCATAAATCTCATAGAAATATGAGGAATATTGAAGAAGTCAATGTTTATGTTTAAATGTGAGTGTTTTTTAGAGTATTGATGTTTTAGGAGGTAGGGAACATTTTCATGCTCTTTTATCTTTCTTTTCCGAGTAAACTATAAATAGTTTCTAATATTATTCATTCATTATAAATTTTTACATAAGTTCAAAAGATAGAGTACTAAAGAATTGGAAGTGAATTTTCCCATCAAATTAAGGAAGATTGTATTGAGAATTTGAGAATAGATTTTTTTTAGATTGATAATGGGTTCATTATATTGAGTCCATCATATTGATTCAATAAGGCTAAGAAAGATCAGACTATTTTTTTGAGTAGAGGTTGAGTTTTATAGATTGATAATGAGTTCATCGTATTGATTCAATCATACTGGGTAAATTAGGCGGAGGAAGATTAGATTGAGTGTTTGAGAAATTTTTTTGAAGTGAAGATTGAGTAAGAGAGAAACTTGTTGAACTCATTGGATTGAGAGAACCAGATGAAGTCAAATCATACTAAAGATCTAGACTAATAATTTGTGGGGTAGATTGAACAAAGTATTTATTCTTTTGTTTTGGATCAATTATTTTGTTAAAAACATTTTAAATTAATAGTAGTTAGTATAATCTTTCCCATCTGGAGATAGAAGGATACTAATGGGAGTTGGCATAAGTTATATTCACTTATTCATAATTGAATATTTCCATAGATCATGAAGAGGGGATATGGAAAGAATATAAGTTCTCAAACTGGGTCCTGAACTTGTAAATATTGTGTGATTTACTTTATTTCCTACCTTTTCATGCATGATTATTTTCTAAAAATTTTATAAAGAAATAAATATTAAGATCTTAAATGAGTTATTTTTTAAAATGTTTTGAAAGTTATAAAAAGTGAGAAACTAATTCAACCCCACTAATTAGTTGTTATTCAACCATTTGGAACTTCAATTGGTATCAAAGAGAGGTTATCTTATTTAATCCTTATCATGGTTAATATCATTTTTGTGAATAGTTTAGGAATTCCAATATTGGATGGAAAAAATTATTATGGATGGAAAAAATAAGATGATTTGTTATCTCTTATCACTTGTCTTGGAATTTGTTTATGATACTACCATTGGTTTTCCACTTAAAAAGATATATTGTCCCACGAAAGTTTCTGATAAGATATATATAGAAGTTGATGGAAATGTTATAAATTAAATCCTTATGTATTTATTAGAAAATATTTGTCAGAAGGTGATGGGTCTGAATACTAAAAAAATTATGTGGTATAATCTGAAATGTATTTTTAAAGAGAATACTAATATTAAGGAAGAAAAGATAAAAATATGACATAGTAAGTATAAAGACATCATAATGAGAGATGAAAAACGATTACTTTACTAGAGTAAATGAACTTGTTTACAACATCATAAGATTCAACAATATATATGAAGATCCTACAATTGTGAAGAAACTTATGAAAAACTACCCAAATATGTTTGATTCTAAAATTTCTTCTTTTGAATATAAGGCTGATTCAAATATTAATGGATTGCATAAATTTATTGTTTTTTATGAAATGATAAAAGCACTAATGTTTCAAAATAATTTGAAAGATGAAATGGATTTTGAAGCTATGATAATGTTGAAAATTTAATATATTGAAGATGTTGATCCTTGAGAATTTGAAGGTAAAGAGGATGATGGGTTTAATGATAAAATAATGTCTTTTATATACAATTATTGTCAAATAGGAAGATGAAATTATGGCGATTAAAGTCCTCTCAAATGTTTTGAGTGTGGTGGAATCGGTCCCTTTGCTATGAATTTCCCCGAGAAGAATTTTAGAGAAAATTGAGATGATTCTAATAAAAGACCTGAATTGAATAATTGGAACTAAATTTACAAAGAAGAAAATTCATCCAAAAAATACAAAAAATATGTTTATATAGAATAAGATAATTTTTTTGAGTAAGAATGATGAATCAGAATCAACTAAAAAAATTCTTTAAATGATGAATGTTTGGAAAAATTCAGAACCTTCAATAAAAAAGTTGATAAAGTTGAAGGCTCATAAATAGTGAAGAAGAATAAAGTTAAGAATGTTATAGAGATTATCAGATAAGAACATAACTTATTGCATCTCTTATAAAAATATATCTCATGAAAGAAATAAAATTCATAATGAATTATCATATGGAAGTTACTAAAGGAATAAAAGATGTCATCAAGTAAGAGGATGAAAAAATTCATAAGATCTTAAGTTACAAGCAATGAATTCATGAATCGGTAAATATGGTTGAATATCTCAATATGAAGCTTGTAGTTAAGGAAGAAAAAGATATAACAATTTCAATAAAAATATCTTGAGTCCAAAAACAACTTGATAAAGATGGAAGACACATCAAAAAAGACATATAAGTAATATGAGAGAATTCTAAAGTTGATGAGAAAGCTCAGATCAATAATTAGGAAAATCATCACCCACCAAAAATAATGCTTCATCTTATTTTTTGAGAATTTATGGTTTCAAAAAAAGTATTTGGAAATATTGGGTTGAAAAAGTATGTGAGAAACCTATCATGTCTATAAATGTTTAAAACTCACCCAGGAGGAAATATAGTCCATGCCCAAAGAATGTTTGGGAAGAAAGAATTTATGTACCTCAAAAAGTTTTTTTAGAGTAAGATCATACATTAATTGAAAATAAATATTTTATGGATATTAATAGTGTTGTAAAATCCTTGTAAATAAGAAATATAATTGCTGGAACAAGTTATCTTCACATAAAAGAGAATTTTAGCTAATTGGATAAAATAGATGAAGTAAAATGAGTAACATTTTTAACATACAGAAAGTTGAGAAATTTAATTCTCATGATGTTAGAAACTGGCCAAAACGAAATCAATTTGATTGTCTGGAATAATTTTTTGGAAGATGTGATAAGGCTAGTCATCATGAAAATAAATGTATGACACTCCTTCCAGAACAAGTTTCTAACTATAGTAAAGAAAAGGAAGCCGTAAAGAATAAAGTTAAAGAAATAAACTTTGTTGTTGAGATAGATTTGAAATCAAGTAAAAGGAAAAAAGCATGGATACTTGATTGTGGATTTTCATTATATATGACAATTTATATAATTTTTTTGAAACATACTGAATTTTATAATGGATAAGGAATAAATTTTGGTAATAATAGTTCCTCAAAAATCAGATAAATTAGAATGACTGATATTGAAGATGAAAAGTTGAAATATATGAATGTTTTATTTTTTTATTGGATAAAACATAACTTATTTAGTGTTATTCAACTTTTTGATGATGTAAAATAAGTAATCTTCAAAAAATATTCGTGTGTTATATAAAGATTGAATGATTAGAAAGTGATTATAAAATGAGAAAGAACCAGTGGAAATCCTTTCAAAATAGAAAAAATTAACAACACCTGTTACTCTAAGTGCTGAAGATGAAAATAAATTATGGCACTGAAGACTTGGAAATCATGAAATGTGAACAAAATTTCTAGGTTTTATGCTATCAAAAACATTCCAAAATTGAAAATAATAGAAGAAGATGTTTTTATTACTTGACAGAAATAAAAAATGACTAAGAAAATTCATAAGAGAGATGAGATTCAATCTATAAAACCTATTAAACATATTCATTTCGATTCATTTTGGATGATGATACATCAAAAATTAAAAGGATACTTATACTTTATCACTTTTATTGATTATTTCACTCAAATGATAAACATCATGTTTATTAAACACATGTTAGATGGTGTGGAAAAGTTCATTTTTTTTGGAAAATAAGTTAAGAAGGGAATGATGGTTTATATAATGATGTTGAGAATGGATAATGGTACTGAATACACCATTAACTATTTTAAATATTATTTTGGAAAACATGGTATCAAACAACAGTATAGTGGCCCTATACTCCACAAAAAAATGGAGTTGTAGAACGAAATAAAAAAAACTTGGTGGAAATGGGACGAAGGCTATTAGAAAAATAAAAACATTAAAAGTTTTAATAGAATGAAGCTATTAATAATATTTCTCATGTTCAGAATAGATGCTTTCTGAAATTGGAATCAAACATGGCTTCATATGAAATGTGGTATAAAAAACCTTCATTGAACTACTTCAATGTTTTTAGAAGACTGTGTTTAATTTAAAGTAAAAATCAGGATTTATGAAATTTTTATGAGAATGTTGAGGAAGAAAAATTTATGGGTTACTAACCAAATGGAAGAAGATAAAATGATGGAATAAACACTTATAATTATTAGTGGAATCATATGCTATTAATTTAATTTAAAATAAAAATTCTTAAAATAATGTTGTTAAGAATTCGGAAGAGGGTAAATTGGATATTTCCAAAAATAGTGAATGTATGTCAAAACATCCTTATCAAGATTTATAATAATCACATCGTAATAAAAGTTAATAATATAGAGAAACATTTAAATTTACTACCATACAAAAGCATGATGATTCTAAAAAAATTATAGGAAATCAGATGGATCGAGTTAAGAAAAAACAAAATTGATATTAGAAAATCATACTTCACTTCTCTCAAAAGTTGATCCTTAATAAATTTTAGAAGCTATTAAACATAAAGAATGGGTGGATAATTTGAATGAAGAATTAGATCAGATTGATAAAAATGAAACATGAAATTGTGTTCCACAGCCAAAAAATAAAATTTGTATTAGAACAATGTGGTTTTATAGAAACAAGTTGAATGAACATATAGAAGTTTCAAGAAACAAATCCAGGACTATTTATAATGGATACTCTGTAACACCCTGATATTTTATGAGAATTATATATATTTTTTTATGAATTACTTTATACGCAACATCAAAGGAATCTTTCATGGCACACAACACTATCGTGGCTTACGTTATAAGCAATCACGACCTTCCTCGATAGCATGTGTAGTACGCAATACCGAGTATCACTAAAAAAAGATATATTGTTATAATATTATAAACTAGACATCATGAATAGTATTAACTAAATTTTGAATTTTATAACATTATTATTCATCTAACGTATTTTCTAGAACATGGTATGAGAACAAAATAAATTTTTCAGGTAAATAAGTATTTTTCGAAAAAGGCAGTTTTGCAGCCTTTAGATGGCACACCCACTTTAAATATAGTTTTTGACATGTTTATAAGTTCAATTTTACAAAACAAAATTCTTCTTTGGAATCAGGATATAAAAATTTACTTTCGTTAAATTTTTCATATTATTCTGGTAACTTTCATATTTTGATGAATAGTAAAAACACATTATGTTTTAATTAAAAACATCTTTTTTTCATCGGAATAATTTATATGGTAAGTTATAATATTGAATGGTTTTAAAGTATAAATAGAATATATTTTTACCATTTAATATAATTTATGTAATTAGCATTAATTTTACATTGAATTCATAGGTAAAAATATTTCAATCTTTGGCAATGTTTTATCTTATAAAACATGTTTTCTTAACAACGGGATTAATTTTAAATTAATTACTGCAACTTCTTTGTTTTGAATATTTAAAAATAGATTCCATATTTGTATTTAGTGGGTCCAAACTATGTTAATAGGTTACTTTATTTTTTTATAAATTATGAATAGTTACTACGGTAATTTTTATTTACTGCAGTTAAAGGTAAATCGAGTAATTAAGGGTAAAAATAAGATTATAAAATTACCCTAAAACTTGCCAAAATACTATTGGATGAATAAAATACGACCCATATCACCTACGGGTCGAAATAAATTCATTTTATGGACTTTTTACCATTAAATTAATTTAATTTTTATTAAAATCAATGAAAGTGACAACATGTCACTCTCTTAAATCTTATAAGTATAATAATTCTAATTTATTGATAAAATTAATTAAACTTAGAACATGAATTATCTCCAGAAAACTACAACAATTATATACATCATTTGAATTTATTTAAAATTTTTATGGATTAAATAATTATCATTAATTATGACACAATAGTCATGTTGAAATTATTTTATTGATTGAAATATAAAATAAATGATTTTAAAAGTATTAAAATAAATATTATATGAACTATTTAATGAGATATACACATTTTCTAGATAAAAATTACATGTTATAAATCTATTAAATCTTTTATTTTTAACATATCTTCTGTATATATTTTATTTAAATTCAAATAAATGAATAGTGTCAAAATTGACACTATTGTTATTTTATAAAAATTACATATTTTAAAATTGTTTAAAAATCACAAAAATATTTAAAAATTATAAATTAAAATTTATATGGTATACACTGTAAGAATGAATACAATTATGGGCAATTCAAAACATGTAAGTAGTTATTTATAATTGTTAAAATTTAGAATAGTATTACAAGAAATAAAAGTAAATAGATTATATAAAGATAAATCAAGTTTATAATGTTTAAAATAAATTCTCAACTAGTCTAAATTTTATTTTCTGATGATATTACAACCCTATCACATCTATTATTTGGATTTGAGTAATTTTTGGAGGTTTTTAAGTGGGGTTGGAATTTATTATAAATTAATATTTCTTATAATTCCAAAGGTGCCCCTCTCCTCCCTTATAAAAGGGCACCTCCTCCTTATCCTCCTCACACCACATTGAACCTTTAAGCTCATCCAACCCCATAAAAGTTTTCTTCTCCACTTCCCTAGGAAAATCCTAGAGGTCCTGGTCTTCTTCAAATACCAATCTTAGTGCCCTAAGAGGAGGTTTCAAAGAGGCATGTCAAAGAAGAGGTAATATCCGTTACTGATTCTTTCAAATTTATTTCTTCTCTACTTCTTCTAATTTAGTTGTTTCATTATGAATTAATAACATCAGTATCACTAATATAATGATATGTTATTTTGAATATGAAAAAAAACCTATTTCACCTTCTATCCATCTTACGAAAAAAGAAATCACCGCGCATGCGTACGTACGGAATACTGTCTCCACGCCATTGTGTAATCTGTTTTCCACCACTACCTTACATGGATGGGTATAATAGTGTAAATAATAAATATATATTATTATTTTAAAGTTATATTGATTCTTAAATATTATACATACACTTCAACACAATTCCACGATCATGGGAACGATATCATCGCTCCTGCGTACGTACGACCTACCGTCTCCATGATATAATGCGACTCATTCTACATGATCTTAAATGAATAATGATTATATAAAGGAATTGAATGGGTAAATATGATATATATTACACTAATAACATTATAGAAATGAGGTATCTATAACCTAAAAATAATAATAATAATTTATTCGACAAAACACGCATAAGAACATAAAGCAATAAACACCCGAATAACAAGTACCAATGAAATATTACTAATATGAAGCTAAGAATATAACCATATATGATATAATAACAATGAGTATGATTCTGGAATAAGTAAATGACATTATTTAAATCATTATATAGGAGGTTCGGACACGTACAAAGCATATCAGACCAAAGGTAAGGGAAAATATGTAATATTATTTATATCCTCCTACAATGTTTTAAATCAAATTTTACCTATTGGTGAAATTTATGTAAAAATATGAATGAAATATTTTAGTGTTTGCAGTACGATGAACTTTTGGAATTTTTCGGCCAAAGTACGAGAAGAATGTTTTTTTAACTTATACGGTATGAATGGATTTTATGATTTCATAGAAAATTATTTCCACGATAATTCCTTTAAAATTTTTCAAGTTTCTTTTTAATCAACTTCTTTTTGTTTAAAATTGTGTGACATGTTAAAAAAGGAAATATGTTTTTGAAGTAGAAAGGATATTTTCCTCAAGAATGGAGTTCAAGTGTTTTATCAAAATTATTTTCCACCTATGATAATATAGCATTCTATTTATATCACTATTTTTAGATTGATTTTATTATTTTATGATGGATTTTTTTTTATGATGTGCTTTTATGGATTACGTTATGATGACATGATGTTTATGAATCCCATTTTTATTACATGGGTTAAGTTATGATGTATGGTTTATGATTTTGTGGAACACATAAGAATGGTTTCATTATGAGATGGGTGAGACCTATATCTCCCTCCAATGCATTGGGTGAAGATTTATATCTCATGATATAGACATGGCTGGAAAGGGCATGTTAATCCGGTTCAGTGATACAGGACTGGAATTAGGAGTGAACTCGGTTCAGTAATGGACTTTGTCCGCTATGATAGTCTTGGAAATGAGTCTTGACTAATATAAAATGATTTTCTATGATTATGTGTGTATGACACAAAGTATCATGTTTTAAGTTATTATTACATGGGATTACATTTCACCACTATGATTTATCCCATGTTATGATATTATGACCTCTTTTGCAGGATAAGATATTCAAAATGTTATGTTCTTATGAATATGATATGATTGATATTTCTTTTGTTTACCTGTACTGAGAATTTGATCTCACCCTTTTGTATGTTTTCTTTTCCCCAGGTCTGGAGGAAGGGTATTAAGTAGAATATTTCAAAAGGGACTCTAGATATGATGAAATAAATGGGAGACAATGTAGATGATTTATGAACCAGTTGTTTATGTTTCCCAGTTTCTAAAGAAAAAATACATATACAGCCGTTTCATGGAATTGTTATATGATGTAATAATTATGCTTCAATTTTGAATTAATAACCATGTATGTAATGTATGGGATGTTATAGTTGGTATCCGAGGAATGGTATAGTCAACCTTTGGGAACTAGGATGTGAAAGCCTTAGTAAGAACCCTAAGTATATGTCTAATCATTGAACACAATATTAGTGTTTTAGAAATTTCCATGAAAAACATATGATAATACTTAAATTGTGAAATTTTATTCTTTATTATGTGGTTCTCTTATTATGATTAGTGTTTCTCACACTATTATTATTGGTTTTAGTCAATGGCTGGAACCCGAAGAAACCGTGTTAATGATAAATGCGATGGGAAATGCAATGATGTCCCCCTGAGCAACCAAATGTTGTGGGAGCTGGAATGAAAAATCTTATAGCCATGCTCACAAAACATTCTCAAGCTATGAACCATGTAGGACATCCAAACGAGAAGAGGAAGGAGAAACATTCTATTAATTATTCATGAGGCAGCGTACACCTTCATTCAGCGGGTGTTCTGATCAAATAGTGGCTGAACAATGGATTAGTACCGCTGAAAAGATATTTTCAGTTCTACAATGTTCTGAACACGACAAAGTCATCATAGAAGGGTATCTTTTGAAAGGTTATGCTGATAAATGGTGGAATCTTATCAAGAATACGAGGCAAAGAGTTGAAATTGAGTTCATGGAATTGTAGGAGTTCAAGAACATATTTTTCAATTAGTACTTCCCTCGTATTCTTTGAACAAAGATGGAGAAGTAGTTTCTTGAACTGAAGCAAAAGGACAATTAATCTATTGGTACCTATGAAGAAAATTTTACAAGACTTTCAAGGTAAGCTTCTATAATTTTTATCCAACCTGAGAGTAAGATCGATCAATTCTTTAGTGGCTTAAAACCAATTCTTCGAAGGACGTTAGCCATACGGGACTTCAATAGCAACAAGGAAATTATTCGATGTGCTCTCAAGGTTGAGATTGAGATTGGAGTAACACATCAATCATATGGGTTTGATAAGAAGAGGAAAATTGAGTTCAAAGGAAAATCTAAAGAGCGCACTAAAAAGAACATAGTTTTCCTCTATGCTCAAATTGTGGAAAGAAACATGGAGGGAGTTGTCTTAAAGGGACAAGAAAATGTTTTAAGTGTGGAAACGTTCATCGGGCAGTTGAATGTCGAAATAATGGGAAGAAGATTTCTAATGTTGCAAACAAAGAAAGGGATACACAAAATGCACCTCCTATACTTCAATGTTTCATGTGCAAGGAGATGGGGAATTATGCCAATCAATTCCCAAATCCAAGGGTTATTGATGATGATCGACGTCAACAAACTCTTAAGGCCAAAGACAAAGGAATGTTATATGTAATTATTATAGGCAATGTGGAGTACGACAACGAAGTGGTGAAAGGTACACTTACCATCCACTATAAAGTATCCAATGTTTTATTTGATTCTGGATCCACCCACTCATTTATTTCTGAATAATTTTCTAAGGGTATCTTCGTACTACCTCAAAAATTAGATGTTTGGTTAGTTATGAAAACTTTTAATGGCACAACAGTCGCATAAAAAGTTTACAATTCTTCTCCGATTAAATTTTGTGGGAATGTGCTTCCTACAAATCTTGTGATCCTTCCTATAGTGGGATTTCATGTGATTCTTGGCATGGATTTAATTTCTTTATACAGAGCTCATATCAATTTCTAAAGAAGTGAAATCACATTTAATATTCCTGATCAATATACTATCATCTATCAATGCAAGGATGAATATAACCTTCCAGTGGAAATTTCTTCCATCTTATGGGTCTTGATTCCAATAAATGAAGGTTATTTATCTCAAATGGTTGAGAGAAACTCATGATTTAGAATACACACATTGTATGGGAGTTTGATGATATCTTTTAGGAGGAATTTCCAGGTCTTCCACCAAATCATGAAGTTGAGTTTTCAATATAACTCTTACTGGGTGCTATGCCCATTTCAAAGACACTTTATAGAATGGACTGAATTGAGTTGCATGAATTAAAGAAGAAACTCCAAGAGAATCTTGATAAATGATTCATACGCCCGAGTGCGTCACCTTGGGGAACAACTGTTCTAATTGTTAAGAAGAAAGATGGATCAATGAGACTCTGCATTGATTAAAGAGAACATAACAAGATCAATATCAAGAAAAAATATCATCTCCCACACATTTATGACTTATTTGATCAACTATGTAGAGATCAAAACTTTTCCAAGATTGATCTTAGTTCAGGGTATCATCAATTAGGGGTGAAAAAAGAGGATATACAAAAGACGGATTTCCGTACAAGGTTTGGGCACTATGAATTTATAGTGATGCCATTTGGTCTTACTAATTACCCTACTATCTTCATGGATATGATGAATTGAGTCTTTAGAGACTATCTTGATCAGTTTGTGGTAGTCTTTATAGTTGATATTCTTGTCTATTAAAACAACAAGGAAGAACATGAAGATCACTTGAGAATTGTGTTAAAGACCCTGAGAAGAAAAAAACTTTATGCCAAATTTACCAAGTGTGAATTTTGGCTTCAAAAATTTTCATTTTTGGGTCAAATAATCTCAAAAGAGGGGATATATGAGGATCCATCAAAAACAGCGGTTATAGAAAGATGGTCGAGACCAACAACAGTAACTGAGATCCGATGATTTCTTGGTTTGGATGGATATTATCGATGTTTTGTGAATGATTTTTCACGATTATCTAATCCACTCACTAGGTTGACACGAAAAGGAGTTATGTTCGTGTGGACGGAGGAGTGTGAATAGAATTTCAAGGAGTTGAAAAGAAGGTTATCCAATGCACTTGTTCTCACACTAACTTGTAGTGGAGAAAGGTTTGTGATCTACAGTGATGAATCCCAGAAGGGATTTGGGTGTGTTCTCATGAAAAATGATATGGTGATAGCTTATGCCTCATGACAGTTGAAAATCCATGGGCAAAATTACCCAACTCATGATTTAGAGTTAGCTGCTGTAATATTTGCATTAAATATTTGGAGGCATTATCTTTATAGTGAATGGTATGATATTTATACTGATTGTAAAAGTTTGATGTATATTTTTCACACAAAAGGAGATGAATATGCTCCAAAGAATATGGTTGGAGCTGATTAAGGATTACGACTTCTCAATTCATTATCACCCTGGGAAAGCAAACACGGTGTAAGACGCATTAAGTTGACAAGACCATGCTACCTTATCCATGATGAGGATCACAAAAGATCCAATATTTATGGATTTATAAAGGATAGATCTTGAAATTATAATAGAAGGCGAAAAATATTATCTTTCTCAAATGAATGTTCAACCATCTATACATGTGAAGATTAAAGAGGCACAGAAAGAAGATGTATAATTACAAAAGAAGGTGAGAAATGTTCCTGAATTCAACCTTGATTGTGATGGGATAATAATGTTCAGGAATCGGGTTTGTGTTCCTCCCATCCCATAATTAAAAAAGGAGCTACTGGATGAGGCTCATAGATCATCGTTCTCTATTCATCCTAGAAGCATGAAGATGTATAGGGAACTGAAAGAGTACTTCTGGTGGGATGGCTTGAAAAGAGATGTTGCTGAATATGTCTCTCAATGCTTGGATTGTCAGCAAGTTAATGCTGAGAGACAAAAGTCTAAAGGGATGTTACAACCATTACCCATACCAAAATGGAAATGGGAAAACATCACTATTGACTTTGTCACTGGACTTCCAAAAACATCCAAAGGGAATAATGCTATCTGGGTTATAATTGATCATCTTATGAAGTCGGCACACTTTATTACTATTAGAGAATATTTCTCTTTGGATCATCTTGCCAGGATATACGTAAAGGAAGTTGTAAGATTGCACGGAGTACCACTTTCAATTATATCTGATCAAGATCCGAGGTTTAACTCGATGTTTTCGCAAAATCTTCAGCATACTCTAGATACAGAGTTGAGTTTCAGCACTGCTTATCATCCTCAGACAGATGGTAAGTCAGAGAGAACAATTCAAACTCTAGAGGACATGTTGAGAGATTTCTCTATGTATTTCAAAGGTGGTTGGGATCAACACCTACCTTTTGTGGAGTTTTTTTATAACAATATCTTTCACACCAGTATTCAGATGGCTCCTTATCAAGCTCTCTATGGAAAGAATTGCAGGACTCCAACTTGCTGGGATGATGTTGGGGAGAGAAAACTATTAGGACCTGTTATTGTTGATGAGATGGAAGAAAAGGTCAGATCAATTCAACAACACATAAGAGTAGTTTAGAGTCGACAAAAAAGTTATACCGACAACTGAAGAAAAGGCATAGAGTTTGAAGTGGGTGAAAATTGTGTTCTTACAAATATCTCCTCAGAAGAGGGTAATGAGATTTTGAAAAAAGGGAATGTTGAGCCCTATGTATATCGATCCTTTTGAATTACGAGATCGTGTAGGGAAGGTAGCTTACTAATTGGAACTTCTACCGAATCTCTCTTAAGTTCACCATGTCTTCCATGTATCTCTCCTGAGAAAGTACATACCTGATCCTTCACATGTACTCAGCTTAGAAGTTGTACCACTGGACAAAGATCTTTCTTATAAAGAACATCCAATAGAGATTCTGGATTGTAGCGAATAAGTTCTACCGAACAAGACCACTCTCTTGGTGAATGTTTTATGGAGGAACCACCAATTAGATGAATCTACATGAGACCTTAAAGATATGATGAGGGAGAGGTATCCTCATCTGTTTGTTACAAAGTGATGAATTTCGAGGGAGAAATTAATTTTAAGGGGGGTAGAATGTAACACACTGATATTTTATGAAAAGTATTTTTTTTTGACTTATGCCATACACGACATAAAAGTAATCTTTCACTGCACACAACACTATCTTGGATTGCATTCCACACAATCACGACCTTCCTCGATGGCGTGTGTAGTGCGCAATACTGAGTTTCACTAAACAATGATATATTATTATAATATTATAAACTAGCCGTAATGAATAGTATTGAATGAAATTTAAATTTTATAACATTATTATTCATCTTACTTATTTTCTAGAACATGCTATGAGAACAAAATAAAATTTTCAGGTAAAATAAGTATTTTTTAAAAAATGCAGTTTTGCCGCATTTTGATGGAGCACCCACATTAAATCTAGTTTTTGACATGTTTATAAGTTCAATTTGAAAAAAAAAGTCTTCTTTGGAATCAGGATATAAAAAATTACTTTTGATGAATTTTTCATATTATTCTGGAAACTTTCATATTTTTTGGAATAGTAAAAAGAAGCTATATTTTAATTAAAAACAACTTTTTTCATCGCAATAATTTATATGGTTATGTTAAAATATTGAATGGTTTTAAACTATAAATAGAATATATTTTTACCATTTAATATAATTTATTTCATTATCATTAATTTTACATTTAATTCATAGATAAAAACATTTCAATCTTTGACAATGTTTTCACTTTTAAAACATGTTTTATTAACAACGAGATTAATTTTATATTAATTATTGCAAGTTAAGTGTTTTGAATTTTGAATAATGTATTCCATATTTGGATTCAGTAGGTCCAAATTATCTTAATAGGTTACTTTTTTTTTGATATTATGAACAGTAACTACGATAATTTGTTTTACTGTAGTTAAAGATTAATCGAGTAATTAAGGGTACAAATAAGATTATAAAATTAGCCTAAAACATTCCAAAATCCTATTGGATGAATCAAATACTCCCTATATCACCTAAGGGTCTGAATAAATTCATTTTATGGACTTTTTACAATTAAAATAATTTAATTATTATTAAAACCAAAGAATGTGACAACATGTCACTCTCTAAAATCTTATAAGTATAATAATTTTAATATAGTGATAAACTTAATGAAACTTAAAAAAAGAATTGTATAAAGAAAGATAAAAAATTATCTACATCATATGAATTTATTTATAATTTTTAGGGATTAAATAATTGTCATTAATTATGACACAATAGTGATGTTGAAATTATTTTATTGATTGAAATATCAAATAAATGATTTTAAATTTTTTAAAATTAATATTATATGAACTATTTAATGTGCTAAACTAGTTTTCTAGTTAAAAATGACATGTTATTAATCTATTAAATCTATTATTTCGAACATATATTCTGTATATATTTTATTTAAATTAAAAAAAATGAATAGTGTCAAAATTAACACTATTGTGATTTTATTAAAATTACATATTATAAAATTTTTTAAAAATCACAAAAAGAATTAAAAATTAAAAATTAAAATTTATATGTTCAAAAATGTAATAAAGTATACAATTATGGAAAATTCACAAAATATAAGTAATTATTTAATATGATTTAAAATTTAGAATAATATTACCAAAAATAAAATTAAATAGATTATATAATGATAAATCAAGTTGATAATGTGTAAAATAAATTCCCAACATGTCTAAATTTTATTGGAGGATTATATTACACCCATATCTCATATAATATTCTTATTTTAGTCATTTCTGAGGTTTTTGAGTGGGGTTGGAATTTATTATAAATTAATTTTTCTTATATTCCAAAGGTGCCCCTCTCCTCCCTTATAAAAGGGAACCTACTTCCTCTCATACTCACACAACATTGAACCTTCAAACTCGTCCAACCCCTGAACATTTATCTTATACACTTCCCTAGAAAAATCCTAGAAGTCATGGTCTTCTTCATAGACCAAACTTAGTGCCCTAAGAGGAGGTTTGAAATAGGCGTGTCAAAGAAGAGGTAATATCTGTTACCGATTCTTTCAAATTTATTTCTTCTTCCACTTCTTCTTATTTATTTGTTTCATTATGAAGTAATAACATCAGTATCACTCATATACTGATATATTATTATAAATATGAAACAACCTTGTGTCACCTTATATCCATCCTACAGAAAATGAAATCACCGTGCGTGTGTATGTACGGAATACCGTCTCTACGCCGTGGTGTAATCTTTTTTCCACCACCACCTTACTTGGATGGGTATAATGGTGTAAAGAGAAACTGTATATTACTCTTGTAAAGTTATATTTATTCTAAAATATTATTCATACACTTCAATACAATTCCACGATTATGGGAATGATATCATCACTCGTGTGTACGTATGGCCTATCGTCTCCACAATGTGATGCGACTCGTTCTACATTATCTTCATTGAATAATGATTATATAAATGAATTTAATTAGTAAATATGATATATTTTACACTAATACCATTCTGAAAATTAGGTATCCATAAACTAAAAATAAGAAGAAGAATTTATTCGGCAAAACACGCATAAGAACATAAAGCAATAAACACCCAAATAACAAGTACCAATGAAATATTACTACTAAGAAGCTAATAATAAGACCATATATGATATCATAACAATGAGTCTGATTTTGTAATATGTCAATGACATTATTTAAATCATTATACAGGTGGTTCGGACATGTACAAATCATATCAGACATAAGTTAAGGGAAAATGTCACAATCTCATTTTTATCCGATATTGTTTATACTTCAGAATTTGTTGTGGGATATTTATCATCAACATACATGTTTCCTCAATATGTACTATTATTTCTATCCTCCTACAGTTTTTTTAATCAAATTTTACCTATTTGTTATTTTTTAATAAAAATATGAACGAAATCTTTTGGCGTTTACAGTACAAGGTACTTTTTGATTTTTTTCTGCCAAAGTACGAGAAGAATGTTTTTTTAAAATTATACGGCATGAATGGATTTTTATGATTTCATATAACATTATTTCCATCATGATTCCTTTAAATGTTTTCAAGTTTATTTTTAATCAACTTATTTTATTTTAAAATTGTATGACATGTTAAGAAAGGAAAAATTCCTTTGAAGTAGAAAGTATATTTTCCTCAGGAATGGAGTTCAAGTGTTTTATCAAAATTATTTTCCACCTAAGATAATATAGGGTTCTGTTTATATCCCTATTTTTATATTTATTTTATTTTTTTATGATGGAATTTTTTTTATGATGTTCTTTTATGGATTATGTTATGATGACATGATGTTTAAGAATCCCATTTTTATTAGATGGGTTATGTTATGATGTATGATATATGATTTTGTGGAACACATAAGAATGGATTAATTATGTGATGGGTGGGACCTAAATATCACTCCAATTAATTGGGTAATGATTTATATATCATGAGATAGACATGGATGGAATGACAAGTTAATCCGGTTCAGTGATACAGGACTGAAACGAGGAGTGAACTCGGTTCAGTAATGGACTTTGTCCACTATGATAGTCTTGGAAATGAGTATTGACTAATATGAAATGCTTTTCTATGACTATGTGTGTATGCCACAAAGTATCATGTTTTAAGTTATCATTAATTGGGATTACATTTCACCACTATGATTTATACCATGTTATGATATTATGATCTATTTTGAAGGTTAAGATATTCAAAATGTTATGTTCTTATTAATATGATATGATTGATATTTATTTTGTATACCCTTACTATGTATTTGAGCTCACCATTTTTTATGTTTTCTTTTACCCAGGTCTGGAAGATGGGTATTAAGTAGAATATTCCAAAATGGACTCTAGATGTGATGAAATCAATGAGAGACAACGTAGATGATTTATGAACCAGTTTTTTATGTTTCCTAGTTTCTAAAGACACTATACTTATAAGGTCCTTTCATGGTTTTGTTATATGTTGTAATATGTATGCTTCAATTTTTATGTAATAACCGTGTATGTAATGTATGGGGCGTTATATTCGCACAATTCAAAGGTGTGGATTTTGAAGAAAATGTTTCCCCTCTTTCAAGATTATAAACTATTAGAATATTTTTTTAGTAAGCACACTTAGGAATTATAAAATTTATCAAATGGATGTAAATTTAGTATCTTAAATGGTGAGATTTATGAAGAAGTTTACATTGAAAAAACCTTTTGGTTTTTTACATAAAAATGAGGAAAATGGTTTTTCGATTTAACAAAGCCTTATATGGGTTGAAATAATCTCTATATGAATGGTATTATAATATTGGTTTTTTTAGAATGTTGAACATATAATGAATATGTTAATATCAATTTTTATGTGAAATATGTTGACTATGGAACTATAATTTTAATTTTTTATGTGGATGATATATTTTTTTGGGTGAGGAAGAAGATGTTTTTAAAGAGTTTACTAAGGAACTGAATAGGAATTTTGAAATATCTATGTTATCATAATTAACATTATTCATTGGATTATAAGTTCAAAAAAGTAAAAATATTTTTTATTTTTTATGAAAATTAATCCATGGAACTTTTAAAGAAGCTTAGGATGGAATAATCCAAATAATTTTATACTCCTATATTTGTGATCACAAACGTGAGTAAAGATGAATCCAAAAATGTGTGAATAAAAAAGATTGTTGAAGATGATAGGAAGTCCACTTTACCATACAACCATAAGACAAAATATTTTTTATGATATGAATTTATGATCTTGGTATCAAAGTAATTCAAAAGAATCACATATGTTGGAATAAAAAATAATTTTTATATATGTCAATGAAAAAACATCCCACGAGAATTTATACAAAATAAATAGTGAGATGAAGTTTCATGGTTATATTGATACCGATTAGGCTTGAGATTGTAATGATAAAAAATAAACCTCAGGAGGAACATTTTCCTTTGGTAAATTTTATGCGTGTTTGCATAGTAAGAATCAATTTTCACTAACATTAAGCATAGATGAATATAAATATGTTGTAGATACTCGGTATTGTACTCAAATGTTGTGGATTAATGTTAATATGGACTACTTGAAAGTGAAATTCTCTAAACCATTGAAAATAATTTGTGATTATTAAAGTTCCCTTTATCTTTGTAAATATCTTATCCAAAATTCTATATCAAGACAAATTGATATAAAGTATCACTTTATAAAAGATAATGTTTCTACTTGATAAGATTTTCTAGAATATTTCTCAACGATGTATCAAATTGACAATATCTTCACAATGGAAATTTTAAAATAAAGATTTATGGAAATGAGGTTGAAACTTCATGTTCAGCTTCCTCCCATGACTTCAAAAACCTCACAATTATCTACCACCACCATGATTTGAATTATGATGACAAAGGTGGAGAATAAGTCACAACTTTATACTTTTTATGAAGTTATTACATATCCTTCATTAATGAACTTGAATGTAGATTTATCATAAAATGGGGGAGAGGAAAGGAAAAGTGAGAGGAAAAGATAAAAGTTTGGATGAGTTTATCTTTATATGGATGATAATTTTTCCTTCCAACAAGGGATGAAATTCCATAAAAAACATCATTTTATCCAGTAGTGTGGTTTTATAAAACGATTTTTTGAGAAGGTCAATGTTTTGATAGAAATAAAAAAACTTGAATTTTTTACAAATGTTGAGTAGTGAAAATTTTCTGAGTTGAAAAGGTTTTTAACATGGGTTTAAAAAAAAAGTGGTATATTGAAGAATCCTTTTGATAAATTATTTTAAAAATGTTTTTTTATTTATTGAAAACAAATACTTTTATATAAGAATTTTATAGGAATTGTACCATGTCCATCATAATTGGATCTGTAATGAAGTCTAATATTACTGAATGTTTAAACCCAAACATAATAGGAGAGAAGCATTTTTTTTCAAGAAAGTTGTTTTCAAGACTCTATAGGATCATACATATCATTTTTTTATGAATAATGTTTACGGAAGTTGGAAGCTGGAAGGTAAATAAAGTTTTTGATTGGACACACCATCAGAATCATGTCCATTGGTATGATGTTGAATATCATCATATCCCAAAGAATTGGTAGAAGTAATTGTTGATTGATGTAAGTTTTCATTTTTCTAATCAGAGAAAAAAATATGTTATTGAGTTAAAAATTCATAATTTTCTATGTGAAGAAGTCATGATTTTGATGAAGAGTTTTAAATGTAGATTGGGAAGGTAAGAGTTATAATGTTTTCATAGACTCTAAACTATATAAGATGATTCATTTCTAATCATGGAGTTATAAAAAATAATGAAAACTAGCATGATAAAAGATTTTATTGATATAGAGGAATCATAATGATTGTATAAGATCTAGAAGTTCTGGGCTTAGAAGATTTTTCAGATGTCAGAATGTGAGAAGCTAATGATGTTTGAATAATTGAAAAGTTGTAGAATGGAGAATTCCATCATAATGATAATTCCATCATTAAGAGGATTCCATCAAAATAATATTAGAATAAAACATAGATTATAATTTTTTGAGAATGAAATGAAGATCATAATGAGTTGAGAAAGAAATAATGATCGTAATGATATGAGAATGAAAGAAATATCATAATGAGATGATAAAGATAGGTAGATCGTAATGAGATGAGAAATAAAGACAGATCATAATGAACTGATAAAGATAGGAAGATCGTAATGAGATGATAAAGAATGTCAGATCGTAATGACCTGGGGAGGATAAAAAAAATTTAAGATGAGGAAGATACATTGTAATGAAGCTAAGTACGATATATCACATAGAAGATAAAAAAGATACATAGTATTGAATATGAAGAAGTTACATTGGACCTATGAAAAGTTAAAATGTATACGGAGGTTGATTACAAAGAATAGTCGAAAAGATGTTTTCTAAAGAGTTAAATAGGTCAAACATGAAATTCAATTTTTTCAAATCTCAGAGAAATATGGGGAGGATGGATGAAATCAAGGATGATGTTTAAATGTGAGTTTTTTTTAGTTCTAATGTTTTAGGAAGCGGGGAATGTTTTCATGTTTACCTCTCTTTCTTTTCCAAGTATCCTATAAATAGTTTCTCAGATCATTATTTCATTGTAAATTTTCATATAAGAGCAAAAGGTGGATCACTGAATAATTGTAAGTGATATTTCCCATCGGATCGAGGAAGATCATATTGAGAATTTAAGTAGAGTTTGAGTATTGCAGGTTGAGAATGAGTTCATCATATTGAGTCTATATTAATGAGTCAATCAAAATGAGGAAGATCAGAGTGAGTGTTTGGGTATAGTTTTTGTTTTGTATATTGATAATGGGTTCATAATATTGAGTCCATCATATCGAGTCAATCATATAGAGGAAGATCAGACAGAGAGTTTGAGTAGATTTTGAGAAGTATAGATTGAATAATAGATAATCGTGTAGACCTCATCAGATTGAGAGAATCAGATCCAAAAAATCAGACAGAGGATCCAGAATGATAATTTGCAGAATATATAGAACAAAGGCTTTACTCTTTTTTTGGATCAATTGTTTTGTAAGAAAATTTTAAAACTAACAGGAGACGGTATAATCCTTCCTATAAGGATATATAAGGTGTCAAATGGGAGTTGTCGCAAGTTTTATTATCTTCTTCATAATGGTGTTTTTATATAGACAAATGGGAGTGGCTTTATGAATGTCATAGGTTCTCAAACTAAGGATAAATCTTGTAAATCTTGTGTTTTTTAATTTATTTCATACTTTTTCATACATGAGTATTTACTAAAAAGTGTATAAGGAAATAAAGATTTACTGGTTATAGGTGTTACATTTTAAAAGTTATTGAAACTTATAAAAATCGAGAAACTGATTCAACCCCCCATCTCAATTGTTATTAGATCATTTGGAACTCAAGTAACTCAACAGGTCAATATCTATATCATCCTTGTCATTAATTGTTAAATTGGTTCTTTTTGGTTTCATCCATAACAAAAACCAAAAGGGGTTAACATGGGTAATGAATATTTAACATTATAATATAATTATCATTTGTGGTCAAATGAAAATATCAACATCGAAAGGTCATATATATTAAATCAATCACATTAACATTCAGTTTTACCTTTATCACTCTCAGTTAAATCTAGGTTTATTTTGGGTAGGCTCCCTCAAAATACTTAATAAAATTACTTAACATAATAAAACCATCATAATGGATCTTAAGGAGAATATGTTTAACCAAACTATACCCTCTTGGAATTTTTTCTAGTTGTGTAGTCTTAGTCCAACTAATCGTACACCAGATTGAATATTTAGTTGCTAGTAAAGCATTCCTTTTTAGGTTTATTACCCCTTGTAAAATTTGTTTCATAGATGCATCAACATTCTAATCTGCATACATGGATTTAAATTATTAGAGAGCTGCATAATCTCGAATTAATCAAAACATTATGATGTTTTCGTATACATAGACATATCCCTTAAAATTATCCTTATGGTATTCACTAAATTTCTCTTAACCAAAATCATAAAATATTATTTAATACATAAACTAACCAAGAGGGTTATCTATATATTCTAAATTATGATCATCATTAACTTATAAACCCTCAAATTATCCCCACCTAATATCCAAACATCTAATGTTATATGAACCCTGCTATTATACAAATAATGACACACTAAAGATGTGGTCATCACTATTTCATGAATTAATAAAACTATTGTATTATAATATATCCCCATGATCTTTTAGGATCATATTTTTATAGAATTATGAAAAACTACTAACTAAAAAAATGCATCTCATTGAATAATAGAAAATTTCCCACTGTATAATAAAATTTATAATACATAACAAGTCTTCAACATCTCCCACAAATTCTCTAAACAGTATACTCTAATATACACATAGTACATATTATTATTCTTATTAACCTAGGGAAATATAAATATAAAAAAATGGTGATATCAGATACTCAGTAAGTTTAAATATAAGTGATAAAAATCAATAATCATAAGTGATAAAAAGATGATCATATGGGTATAATATTGATACATATGAAAATCATACTCAATAAATATTAGATTACAAAACTTGAGTCATACTATACGACATAAAAAAACTTATGAAATGAATTATGAAAATGTGAAAATATGATTCATTAAACATGATCAATTAGAGGATAATATAGTCATAATAATATTCCTAAGACTATAGAACCTACATAAGAATAGAATATCATCATACTGTGAACATATACCAACGGTTAATGGTTTAGTTTTTGAGCATATCCTAGAAGGAAAACACTTAAGAATGTTATTATATCCATGAAAGATCTTGTTACATTATCACATGATATATAAATCATAAACCAATAAATTAGTTTTAAATATAGGACTCCACACATCATTATCCATACATATATGTTCCATAAGATATCAATCATTTCAACATATCATGAAAACTCATGAGAAGAAAATGGATTTAATAAAATTTTAAAATGGAATCACTTAAATAAATAAATCATAATTCCATTAATAATTACAACATGATAAACCAAATAAAATAATTTGGTATCCAAATATATCTATAAATTTCTAGTAAAATACTCATAAATCAAGATAATAAATCACATTTTATTTACACTGTATAGATAATGGGTATATGGTTAAGTCAATAGTCTCTCTAATAAACCATTTTATAGAATCTAGGTTAACCCCCATTAATAAATGAAATGAAAAATGAGGTATTTACAAATAAATAAATTATAATACTTGTTATTCATATTCATAGTGTTTGGTTAGGTAATAAAAAATAATTGATTGATCCTATATTTTATAAATAATAAAATTTCATAATAAATTTAGAGAAAAATGGTGGATGATAACATTTTAATAATAACATTTATTCATCATAAAACATTTCAATTGAAAATGATTTATATAAAACACACATTTTAGGAGTTTTAGAGAAATATCACTTTGGAAATAATAAATATCCCTGATATTTAAAACTAAATATAAATGAAACATTTTATTAAACTAGGATAAATAATAATTTCTTTTATAAATCATGAATACATGGAGATAAAGTTTAAAATAAAATCATATTGGTGGTAGAAATATATGTTCCCATAGAAACACTACAATATATTCTTTTGACGAAATTAACCCATACAGAAAACAATAAATTTGTTTTTCCTTAAAACATTTTAAAGTAAATTAATGGTATGTGAAAATAATTTTTTTCTTTTTTCCAAAAAAAATAAATGGATTTCCACAAAATTTGAATTCAGAGATGAAATAAAAGAAAAAAATTTATTTTTTAATATATTAAAAATACCTTTGTTGAAAACCACATTGCATAAAAAGATTATAATACTTCTAATTTTAATATAAGATAAAGTGGAATAATATATCACCATGGATAAACATTGGTGAAAAATATTATGATATTAAAAATAAATATTATACAAATTCACCAGATGGGTTATCACATTTCCGAGATCTAATTTTAAAATGAGGCTATGAAAAGATTAATTGCAGAAAGAGACAAATTTAAATCAAAACATTTCAAGGAGAAAGTGATTTAATATAAAATTCAAATACCATTATTGAAAAATAATTCATAAAATAATATAACAAAGAGGTGTTATATACACCATATAAAAATATATTAGTTAATAACAATATGTATGTCTTAAGAATTGGGAATTGAGAGAAAGAAACTAATTTCAATTAACAAAATTATTATGGTAACAATCATTTGATAATGAGGTTATAAGGAAGAATTATATAAGCCAAGAAAATAATGTGTAAATAAAATATAATTTATTTTTTATGTATAATTAGTTATACTTCGAACAATAGAGTTCAATAAGAAAGTCTACAACTTAATGGAAGAAAATTGAGTTAGCACAAACCCTTACAACATTTATCACTTTTGAGAAACATATACATGATATAAATAACATGTAATAAAAAATTTAATATCAAGAAATATAATATAATTCTTATATAAAATTAAAATGGTTTAGAATGTGCTCCATGAAAATGAAATCAAGGTGCATAACATAAAAATGTCTCAAGTAATTCTTATTTGAGACACATAACCCTTTCCTTAGTCTATATTTTCTCTTTACATGCACCAAACTACGCGAATAATCAAATTACGTTTATTAAATAACTTATTAGGAACCTTATTCATATATATTTCATTTACTAGGGACCATTTGTTATCATATTCTATTTATTTATTATATAACTTTTAGTATTTTGATTATTTTATGTGGTTCGATCAATTTCAACATCTCCCATTAGGTATGTTGACCATGGTTAAAGGTTTTGAATCATAAATTCATAATCTCAATAAATTTTGGGATGCATTTAATTTATAATTTTATTATTATAAAATACTTATGTTTATATTTTTTTTATAAAATGAACTTATAAAGGAACTTTTATATGTTTATTTTAGGTAGTCAAGTTTACTATGACCATTTATTATTAATATCAAATATATATTGTTCATTATTAAATTTATATAATATAAATATTCTCATATCAGTCATGTTTTTATATTAAATAAATTTTTAATTTTATCCACGTTAGGTGCTTATGTAGAATGAAAAATGTTACATCATGGAGTTGGGAGTCCGCACAATGCATAATTAATGCTTTCATTTCCTATGGAATTAGAGGGAAATGATGGCGGATTATGTTTGTTGTCTTAAAAATCATAAATATATTTTATATTTAAAATTTATTATTCAACTAAATATTTTTAATTATTAATTATAGTTGTTTGTGAAAAACATAAGATTTCACCTCGTTTTGGCGGTAATCCACATAAACACACAATCAACATTATTTTATTTATCTTAGTGGATTGGAAGTAATAATTAATTTTTTTTCCACTAATATAATAAAAATTAATATGATAATGATACTTGGATCATTATATTACTATGTTTATGGTATGTTTTTAATATAAATATTGAGAAGAAGAAATTAACAATTAAGTAATAATTACATTGGGATTATGATTGTTCTCTGGAAAGTCACCCTATGAAAGAATGGATTATGATAATATATGGTGACTATGTGAATTGGTTAATTATAGTTACCTCTAGTATATGAAAACTGGGCCGGTTTTCAATGAAATTTCTATGTCCATGTGTAACATTTAAATATCGATTGTGATACCCTTTTATAAGTGATGAAAATAAATATTTTGTGATCTGTCATTATTTTTCAATAATATATTTACTCTATTAAAGGGACAATGATTTTAAAATTGTAAAATAATAGAGTATGGAGTAAAATTGGGTCCTTAATCATGACTTTACACACATGTTTTAGAAATTATTTTGGTTATTTACCATTAGATTTTATATATTACCATTTTATTTTTTCACCTTGGTGACTAGAGTTTAACAAATTAATTTATGTTTTACTAAAAAAAATATAAGATAACACATCAATTGATGTTTGGGTGTGAGAAAGACAAATTTAATCCCAATAAAATCTAATTCAATTTATAAATACGATAAAAATAACTTTTAAATTAAAACATTTAATATATAGAAAAAAAATCTGTAGAAGAAATATTGTTTTCACCATTAGGTATTCTTAATATTATATGAAATTTATTCCCAATTAAAAAAATTAATATATTTTAATATAGTTTTAAAAAATGAAATTCATTTTTGACAATCTAATAATTTATTATACTGATAAAAAGTAAAAAATGTTAATAAAATTATTATTAAAAAATGATTATTTCAACATTATCATGGTCATTTACATTAATCTTAGAAATCATAATTTTATTCATAAAAATGAAAATGAACTTATAAAATAATATAAACATGTTCATATAAAATATGAATTATTTTTTTTCAGATTCATCCTCTATGAGTGAGAAAAAGTAATTTTTTAAAAATAAATGAATAAAAATAAATTTTATAGTAAAATATTACTCATGTTTCCAAACTGATTAACATAGGTTTTATTAATACAATATATTTTTTATTTTTAAATGGTTTGTTTTAAATTATATATATAAACAATATAAAACATTTCAAAAATATTTAATTCATTTA
The DNA here is from genome assembly GCA_963277665.1 of Viscum album. Lineage (NCBI taxonomy): Eukaryota > Viridiplantae > Streptophyta > Magnoliopsida > Santalales > Viscaceae > Viscum > Viscum album. The sequence continues at coordinate 1,433,162,139 of OY728155.1, read as the reverse complement.
CGTATTATGATAATTTCACAAAAGTAATAAATTAAGTAAAATCTGTATTTTTTCATTATGAACCATAAAATAATCTTATGTTATTATTTACATTACTAATAAAAAATAGAAGTTAAATTTTACAAATAAAAATTATCCTTTCTATAAATTTATCTTTTAAATGAAATAAAAAATTATAATGAAAACAATTGTTTTTTGAAAAATGACCTTTATAATTTTCAAGTGTCTTTAATATTATTTCATATAAATTTTATAATAATTAAATGTTAACATATTATATTATAAATTTAATTATTAAATATTATAGTAATATTTTAATGGTGATTATTTCAATTTATTGAGCTAAAATGTAATAACTTTTTAAAAAAACATTCTTTGAAAATCATAACTTCTAAAATAGATACCAATTAAAAATAATATATAATTATTTTAATGGATTACAATATTTTTATTTACTAATTATTAAATTATTCATGTAATTTTAATATGTCATGGTTCATTTTATCCATTCATTTTGATAGTTTAGTGTTACTTGTGATGTAATAGTCTGGAAATTCTGGCATGTTACATAGTGGTAATTCAGGTGATGGAGGTGTATGGTGGAAGTTTAGAGGAAATTATGGAGTGTATAGTGGATTTGTAGATGATATTTCAACAATAGGAGGTTTTTTAGCTTGGAAAGTTTTATTGTTCCATAAAGGGGATTTCTACAACAAGTAAAGGTTTTTTGTGGTGTAGATCCTTGCAAGAGGAATTTTAATGGTTCTTGTATTTATGGAATGGTTGTGATGTAGTTACTGGGTTTCAGGGTAGAGTCCCAAAGGATGGATACTCATGGTTTGTGAATTACAAGATATCAACACCATAGATATGGGTTGTCGAATGACCTTATTCTTGGTGATTTATTTCTATTATGTAATGGTTTGGCTTCTGTTTTTTTTTCTCTATCCTAATTTATGAAGTTAGCGACATGGGACACGCCATGATTCTTGGACATGGTTTTGAATAGATCCTCTACATTATGGTCTATTCCTTTATAATATAGTCTTGTCCTATTTAAGAACCTTTGCATCAATGTGAGGAGAATGGCACCATGGACTTCTAAATTTGTAGGTTGCCTATAAATTCACAATCACATTTGAACCAAATATTCTTCTTATCTTTTATCTTGTCTGTAAGGAGACTCCTAGGCCCTTTTTGGGTGCCTCTCACATTGTCCTTGTGGGGTTTAACTCTCAAAATTTGGATACTAAGATTTAGAAATCCTAAGGTGATACCCCTCACTTCCCTCTCATTTTTATGTTGTTCTTCATTTCAGATGATGTTATGTTTGTGGAGAAGAATTGTTTAGGAGAATTAGTGGTTGATGTTTGATAGAGGGTGTTGTGTTCCAAACTATTGATTGATAATTTTTGTGATAATTTTCATGTGGATGTCTATTCTTTATCACACCTTTATATAGAGATTTATGAATCTTTATTTAAGGCATGGAATCATCTTTATATCCTTATTTTATGTGAATATGTGAGAATTTCATTCATTTTTTTCTTGCATTAGGTGAATAAAAAAGGTTAGATTAAGATGATAAATAATTGGATAAATCTGAGTTTGATGGGAATGGGGAGAAATCTTATGTATTTAATATTTTTTTGATATTTCCAACATGATGGTGTTTTCTTATTAAAATTTCCTTAAATAATGGTTGTTGGAATCCATTTTTCATTAGGGTTATTATGAATTATGAGGATCTTTTTGTGTTGTTTGATTGGTTTTACTTTGAAAAAATGTATAATCAATTATATATTAATAATGAATTAGTTTCCCATTGATTATTGGATTTTTGTGATAATACCCATGAAAAAGAATAAGTAATGTTATCTAATATTCCTTGAACATAAATTATGGAAAATTATTGAGGCTAAAATTTTATTTTGTCTGTGTATGTTATTGTTATGAATGTGTTGTTGTTATGTTATCCTTTTTGGGGGATTATATGGTACTGATGTTGACCACATTTAGTGTGGAATGTTTTCGGTAGCAAAGTGGTGGTTGATTAATATCGGATGTGATGTGGTATGATGTGTGGTTTTTGTGATATGTGGTTGTTTCTATGAGATTATTGGGTTGTTGTGATGGTTTTGTATACATAGGTTTATGGTGGGATTGAGTTTGTTTCCCAATTAGTCGTGGAATGAATGAAAATGTTGAAACTAAAATGACGTGGGCTTGAATTAATTATAATATTGGGTTATAATCAATGTGTGGTAATTAGATTAAATGAACAGAAAAAGTGTTCGATGAATCATGATATTAGATAATTGAATATGAGTGAACTAATTTTTTCTCGTAATTGAAATAGGAATGGCGTGTTTATGTGTGGTGGTTTTTAGTGTAATTCGTTTACAGGTTCCAATAGTTGTAGAGAATATTGTTAATTATAGTGGTGGTGATGTGGAGTTTGCTTGAGAAGAAGATATTAACCCACTGATTAAGATTTGTGTTATATATATCTATGATGCATATTTTATTTTATTTACTTACATACCCTACCTGAGTTGGATAAAATTACCAACAACCAACTGTTTTGATTTCTGTATGTTTTCCCCATTATCTAGATTAGTAGTGAATTAGACGGCTAGTTTCCCCACTTCGTCACTCTTCCATTAGCAGTAGTGATGATATAGGTTAGTGTTGGAGATTACTCAATGATCATATGAGTTGTTGTGAAATATTACATAGTGCTGATATAGTTTGGTTTTTTTGATTAACCAGTGGTGATGAGTATGAGACATGTAGTGGGGATCATGTGTGGTGGGTGGATGACAGAAGATTGATCTCTTTAACATTCATTATAACCTACTTCCATGTTTATGTGATGAGGTTGTGATGTGATAAAGTTGGGATGTGATTATATATGATGTTAACAATATATAATAGACTCTATGTGAGGTTGGTGATGAGTTCATTAAATGCATAATTTTTTTTAATTTCACGGTTTTTTATTTTAATTGATTTAGATTTCATACTTTTCATTAAATTATATTTTATTTTGGTAATTAAAATTTTATTATTTAGTTTTTAAAAAAATTTAATATTTAGTTACAATTATTTTTCTAAGGGTTTTTTTCTGATTGTGTAGACTAAAATGGAAAAGAAAATGGGTTATTTGGAAAAAAAGGGACCAACGCCTAGGTTTTCCATCAACAAACTACAAGATACATGGATACCCTATAGGGGATGCCAACCAAGAAACTAGGAGTTCCTGTCCAATATTGGTGGAGGAGGCATATAGGTCACCCATGAAGCTCACATAATGGATAAAGGAAACATCAATGCATAGGCGTTGGGTCCATGAAACAGTTGGAGGAGAGGATCACACAAGGGTATCGGGACAATGGGGTGGTAGGGGTCCTCTAATCCCCATCCAGCTTTAATTCCATTTTACAGAATGATATCTATTAAATAGTGGATTCCAGCTCTTTATTATTTTGATGTGAGACATGAATTTTGTAGATACCCAAAGATTGACATACATGGACATTACAATACTTTTGCGGAATACTTAGTACATAACAAAAATAGACACACAAAGACTGTAATAGTTTAGTATCTTTGGAAACTCGGAATATAATCTTCTAATCATGGTGAAAGATCTTCAACATATCCCATAAAGATCTTACCTTTTTTTACCTAAAACCATTATTTATAACCTGGGGAAAAGAAAACATAAAAGAGGTGAGCTCAATTTCTCAGTAAGGGTAAACAAATGAAATATCTAACATATCATATTTATAAGAACATAACATTTTGAAAATCATATCCTGCAAAAGAGATCATAACATGGGATAAATCATAGATGTGAAATGTAATTCCAATAATAATAACATAAAACATGAAGATTTGTGGCATACACACATAGTCATAGAGAATCATTTCTTAGTAGTCAATACTCATAGCCAAGACTATCTTAGCGGACAAAGTCCATTTCTGAACTGAGTTCACTCCTCGGTTCATTCATGTTTCACTAAACCGGTTTAACATACCATTCCAGCCATGTCTATCTCATGAGATATAAATCTTTACCCAATGAATTGGAGGGAGATATAGTTCCCACCCATCTCATAATTATGCCATTCTTATGTGTTCCACAAAATCATAAACCATACATCATAGCATAACCTATGTAATAAAAATGGGAATCTTAAACATCACGCCATCATAACATAATCCATATACGATAAAAGGACATTATAAAAATAATTCCATCATAACATAATCAAATCAATGTAAATAATAGGGATAGAAATACAACCATATATTATCTTAGATGGAAAGTAATTTTGATAAAACACATGAACTCCATTCTTGAGGAAAATATCATTTCTACTTCGAAAACATTTTTCCTTTCTCAACATGTCATACAATTTTAAACTAAAAGACTTTTATTAAAAATAAACATTAAAACATATAAAGGAATATTCTTGGAAATAATGTTTTAAAAATCCATTCATGCTGTATAAGTTAAAAAAACATTCTTCCCGTACTTTGGCAGAATAAGTCAAAAAGTACCTCGTACGAAAAACGACAAAAGATTTCTTTCATATCATTTACTAAAAACTCACCTAAGGGTAAAATTGGATTTAAAAAATTGTAGGTGGACAGAAATAATATTAAATATCGAGGAATCATGTATTTGGATGATAAATATTCCCCAGTAAATTCTAAAGTATAAACAATCTCAGATAGAAATGAGATTGTGAGATTTTCCTTTTCCTTATGTCCGATTTGCTTTTTAAGGGTACGAACCTCCTATAAAATGATTTAAATAATGTTATTGACTTATTCCAAAATCATACTTATTTTTATGATATCATATATGTTTATATTCATAGCTTCTTATTAGTAATGTTTCATTACTACTTGTTATTCGGGTGTTTATTACTTTTTGTTCTTATGCATGTTTTGTGCAATAAATTCTTATTATTCCTTTTAGGTTATACATAACTAATTTCAACAATGGTATTAGTGTAATATAAATAATATTAATTCATTCAATTCATTTATATAATCATTATGCAATGAAGATCATATAGAACGAGTCGCATCACATCGTGGAGACAGTATTCCGTACGTACGCACGAGCGATGATATCATTCCCATGATCATGGAATTGTATTGGAGTGTTTGTATACTAATTAATAATCAATATCACTTTACAATAATCATATATAGTTATTATTTACACCATTATACCCATCTAAGTAATGTGGTGGTGAAAAATAGATTACACCACGACGTGGAGATGGTATTCCGTACGTATGCACGCGTGGTGGTTTTGTTTTCCGCAGGATGGATAGATGGTGAAATAGGGTTGTTTCATACTTATAATAACATATCAATATATGATTGATATGTATTTTATTACTTCATAATGAATCAACTAAAGAAGAAGAAGTTGAAGAAGAAATAAAGTTGAAAGAATCGGTAACAGACATTACCTCTTCTTTGAAACACCACTTTGAGAACCTTTTTAGGGCATTAAATTGGTCTTTGAAGAAGAAAAGGACCTCTAGGATGTTTCTAGGGAAGTGTAGAAGGTAATTTGGCAGGGGTTGGCCGAGATTGAAGGCTCAAAGTGGTGTGAGGAAGAGAGGGAGGAGGTGACCTTTTATAAGGGAGGAGAGGGGCACCTTTGGAAAAAAAAACTATTATTTTATTATAAAGCCATCTTCGGTTTTTAATAGCTCCAAATTTATTTATTTTGAAGCTAAGATGGGGATGGGTCTAAATACTCTCATCCAATATAATTTAGACAAGTTTAGGTCATTATATTAACCTTATCTTTTAGTTTTATCTCTTAGTTAATTAGATTGACATTTACCTTGTCACTTGGTATTTTTATAATATATAGTTAATAAACCTACCATATAAATCTAAGAAACCCCCAAGTGGTCCATTAATTATACACCTATCATGATATATGTATCTGGTCCGAACCTTATATTTTTAGGAATATAATAACAATTAATAATATAATATTTGTTTTAAAAACTATTTTATGTCAATTTTGATACTATTTGATAATTGATTTTTTTTAAAATCATAACCGAATGATTAGTTCGAAAAGAGTTAATTAAATCAATACTAACATTTCATAGTAACCTCTAAAAAATGGTAATTCATAAAAAGTCTCAAATTAAATTTATTTGTGTATTTATAAAATCAATTATGTCAATATTTCATTAGTATAATAATTATTACATCATCATTGTGTCATAAATAAATTAACTTATTTTAAGTCTAAAAATTAAAATTAAAATACCACTACTTAGGAAATCATTTTATCTTTCTAATTAATATTTATAGTCGAATTTATCTTATGTATAACCCTATATTAAAAATGATTTAGTTATTAAAATTTGATTTTACCTATTTTAACCCTTCTTTAAATTAATTAATAATAAATGTCCTGATCTAATCTAAGTGGGCCTAAATGGTCATATTTTATTCCTAAGGTTGTTTTTATCGAATAACACTTATACTATAGAATTAGGACATGTTTTAGGGTAATAATAATATCATTCGTACCCTTAATTACCCTATTTACTTTTAACCATGGTTAAAAAAGTAAAAAGTTACTATTCACCAAAAATTATTTTCATCACATTGAACCACATTTTAGTCCTTTATATTCACTTTGACTCTCAGATTTTTGAAATTCCACTAACAGAAGTGGTAAAATTTTGTTTTATGTGAATTTTTAAATTCTCCTAGGAGGTGGGTAAAAGACGGTGAAAGGTTCAATAAACTTTTTATATATCTAAAATTATTATAAAATGACTCCAATGAATTGCATTGAACTTATATAGGTATTATGTATCAATTTTTACATAAAATAAATTTAAATAAAATAAATAATTATTTAAATAAAAAGTCGGTTTTTGAATAGTAACCTAGTGTTTTCACTATTCATCAAAAATTGAAAGTTTTCAGAAAAATACCAAAAAGTCACCCTAGGATAATTTCGATATTCTGAATCCAAAAATAAAGTCCATTTTGAATGATAAAATTTCAAAAAGTGGGTATTACTATTCATAATGGCTAGTTTATATAACATATCATTGTTTAGTGAAACTCATTATTGTGTACAACACACGCTATCGTGGAAGGTCGTGATTGCGTGTAATGCAAGCCAAGTTAGGGATGCGTGTTGTGCAATATCCTTTTGGTTTAGCGTACAAAACAAGACATTAATGAAATTGAAAAGAATATTTTTCATAAAATCTCGGGGTGTTACATTCTACCCCCCTTAAAATGAATTTCTCCCTCGAAATTCGTTGGGGTTAAAAATGGTTTACTACTCGAAATTTTCTTTAATAGAAACCAATAATGTAAAAAGGAATACCAAAACTTGGCTTTAAAAACTAAATTATGAAACATAATGGTTACCCAAATTAACTAATCCCTTGGTTTCCACATAGGAGAACATTGGTGAAAATATGGATATGGAAGAGAAATCTAACTGTCATGTTCTGATGGAGAGTGGTAGAGAACATGGCTATGAAAAAGCCAACAATCACAAAGCCATAAATTTGTGATGATCTAGGGTACCATCTGATTCATCGGATATAAGGGCACTAGGACAACATTTTTGGTTTTCATGATCATTTCCCTAAAGATGAAGAATTTGAATTAGAATAAATACTTACTTTATTTGGGTACAATCTCACCATTGTTCGTGCCTGTAACAATTTCCACTTCATCTCTATAAGAAATGAAGTTGATTTTGTATTTCGAGATGTTTTAGCAGATCATTTGATAGAATGATTGGTCATTCCATCTGTCTAAAAAATAAGTTAGAAAAAGTTATATACATAATTCCATCTATGGTGAGATTAATAATATATGGTTCCAAAATGGACTTATACTTCATCTATTATCCTGTATAATAAAATAAAACTAGTTTCTACTAACCAGGGACTTCCTGTAGGCCAGTGGTAGGAAATAAAGGTCTGTCGCACTTCCATTGTGGGTTCGATTCCCACAGTCTTGTCCGACATGACGGGTTGTCGTCTGTTCTAGAGGTTGTCCTTTTTTTCTACAATACTGACTTATGTCTAACATAATCCATTCCGAACTTTACGGTTATCCATAATATTTCAGTTCATTCTCATATTATAGTGAAAATGATTACCAGAGACTTCATATAAAAAGCATGTTAATACCATCTTTAATCCCCAGATATCATAAGATATGTCTTGTTGGTCACATTCCAATCATTTGAAGTCCTTAATCATGTATTCTCTTGAAAAATGAATAATGATTGAATCGTAGTGAAAACATGAGTGTTGTCAAAAGTTAACTCTTTCCAAATACCAAAACTCCAAAATTATATACACTCAAACCATGATATAACTATTTACTTATATCAGTCATGAGCTCATGAATACTGTCAAACATTTCATTTTCTCCTTATCCTATCATTATGTGCATATCATCTTCTTTCCAAAAAAATCTCAATCACTTTCCATGGTTACCGGTAGCAGAAAATTATTGAAAACCACAATAGACCAATACATAAATATTCCAATATTCCACGATACTATATACAACATTATTTTCTAATCCCATTAGATAAACAATTAATCATTCCACCACATCGTTGTCATATTCAACATCGCCAACAGTGATCACATGTGACTTACATTTGTCTTTTCCCTTAAGTGGATTCTCATGTCGATCATCATTAACCCTTGGATTAGGAAATTGATTAGCATAATTCCCCATTTCATTGCACTTGAAGCATTGAAGTGTTGGTGGTGTGTTCTCTACAGTCTTTTCTTTATTCACATCATTAGAAACCCTTTTTCCATTACTTCAACACTCAGCTGCTCGATGACCTTATTTTCCACACTTAAAACTTTTTATAGTCCCTTTAATACAATCTACACCATGCTTCTTTCCACACTTTGAGCATAAGGAAATATTCATCTTCTTTTCATCATTATTCTGAGATTTATCCTTGAACTCCATCTTTAGTTTCTTGTCAAAAACATGAGATGGATATGTAACACCAACTTCAATTTCTACCTTGATAGCACAACACACAATTTCTTCATAGCTATTGAAGTCTCTTATAGCTAATTCCCTTCTAAGATTTGGTTTTAAACCACTGAATAATCGATCAACTTTACTTTCAGGTTGGATGATATAGCCAGATGCATTCCTTGCACGCCTTGTAAAATTCGCTTCATATATACAAACAGATTCATCATCCTTTTGATTTAGTTCAAGAAACTCGTTCTCCATCTTTGTTCGAAGAATATGAGGGAAGTACTTATTGAAAAATAAGTTTTGAACACGTCCCATTTCATGGACTCAATTTCATCTCTTGGCCTCGTATTCTTGATAAGATTACACCATTGATCAGCTTCACCTTCCAAACGATATACTACTAAGATGACTTTATCATGTTTAGAACATTGAATAATTGAAAATATCTTTTCAGTGGTACTGATCCATTGTTCAGAAACAAGTGGATCAGAATACCAACTTAAAGAAGGTGGACGTTGCCCCATGAAGGACTCAATAGAATATTGTTCCCTTCTCTGCTCATTTGGAAGTCCATAATAATTCATAGCTTGTGTAAGTATAGAAATAAGATTGTGCACTCCATCTGCCATGACATTGGTTTGTTCAGGAGGACAATCATTGCATTGTCCATTACATTGATCAACACGGTTTCTTCGTGTTCCAGCCATCGTCTATAACCCAAAAAGAATACTGTGAAAGGCAAAAATCATGCTAGGGAAAACAACATAATAAAGGGGAAGTAACTTCAATATCTATCATCTTAGGTTTAATTCTAAGATCTTTATCACAGTTCTAGGACTATAACCTATACGTATACTTAACATCTAGGACATCCCTAGACATACCTTAGAAATATCTCTAGGGATCTCACTAAAGTTTTCGAATCCTAGTTTCCAAAGGTTAACTAATCCTTTCCTCTGATACCAACTGTAGAGACCCAAAGATTGAGGTACATGGACATTACATTACTTTTTCGAAAAACATAGTACATAACAGAAACAGACACACAAGGACCGTAATAGTTTAGTGTCTTTGGAAACTTGGAATATAATCTTCTAATCATGGTGAAAGATCTTCAAAATCTCTCATAAAGATCTTCCCTTTTTTTCTTACCTAAAACTTTTCTTTATATCCTGTGGAAAAGAAAACATAAAAGGGATGAGCTCAAATGATCAGTAAGGGTAAACAAAAGAAATATCAAACATATCATATTTATAAGAACATAACATTTTGAAAATCTTATCCTGAAAAAAAGATCATAACATGGGATAAATCATAGAATGAAATGTAATTCCAATAATCATAACATAAAACATGAAGCTTTGTGTCATATACACATAATCATAGATAATCATTTCTTAGTAGTCAAGACTCATATCCAAGACTATATTTGTGGACAAAGTCCATTTCTGAACCGATTTCACTCCTCGTTTTAGTCCTGTTTCACTAAACCGGTTTAACATTCCGTTCCATCCATGTCAATCTCATGAGGTATAAATCTTTACCCAATTCATTGGAGGGAGATATAGGTCCCACCCATCTCATAATGATACCATTCTTATGTGTTCCACAAAATCCTAAACCATACATCATAGCATAACCCATGTAATAAAAATAGGAATCTTAGTCGTCACGCCATCATAACATAATCCATATAAGATAAAAGGATAACATAAAAATAATTCCATCACATCATAATCAAATCGAGGTAAATAATAGGGATATAAATAGAACCCTATATTAGCTTATATAGAAAATAATTTTGAGAAAACACTTGAACTCCATTCTTGAGGAAAATATCATTTCTACATGAAAAACATTATTCCTTTATTAACATGTTATAAAATTTTAAACTAAAAGAAGTTGATTAATAATAGACTTGAAAACTTGTAAAGGAAGATTCTTGGAAATAATTTTTTAAAAATCCATTCATACCGTATAAGTTAAAAAAATCTTCCCGTACTTTGGCCGAAAAAGTCAAATAGTACCTCGTATGAAAAACGACAAAAGATTCCTTTCATATATTTTACTAAAAAATCACCAAAAGGTAAAATTGGATTTAAAAAATTGTAGGTGGATGGAAATAATATTACATATTGAGGAAACATGGACGTGGATTATAAATATTCCCAAGTAAATTCTGAAGTATAAACAATATCAGATAGAAATGAGATTGTGAGATTTTCCCTTACCTTAGGTCTGATTTTCTTTGAAAGTGTCCGAACATCCTGTATAATGGTTTTAATAATGTTATTGACTTATTCCTGAATCATACTTATTTTTATGATATCATATATGGTTATATTCTTAGCTTCTTATTAGTAATATTTCATTACTACTTGTTATTTGGGTGTTTATTACTTTTTGTTCTTATGCGTGTTTTGTCGAATAAATTCTTATTATTATTTTTAGATTATAGATACCTCCTATAAAGAATGTTATTTGTGTAATATATATCATATTCATTCATTAAATTCATTTATATAATCATTATGTAATGAAGATCATGTAGAAAGAGTCGCATCACATCGTGGATACAATATTCCGTACGTACGCACGAGCGATGATATCATTCCCATGATCGTGGAATTGTATTGGAGTGTATTTATACTATTTCAGAATCAATATAACTTTAAAAAAATCATATATAGTTATTATTTACACTGTTATACCCATCCAAGTATGGTGGTGGTGGAAAATAGATTACACCACGGCGTGGAGATGGTATTTCGTACGTACGCACGCGCGGTGATTTTGTTTTCCGTAGGATAGATAGATGGTGAAATAGGGTTATTTAATACTTATAATGACATAACAGTATATGATTGATACTGATGTTATTACTTCATAATGAAACAACTAAAGAAGAAGAAGTGGAAAAAGAAATAAAGTTGAAATAATCGGTAACAGACATTACCTCTTCTTTGAAGCGTCTCTTTGAGAACTCCTTTTAGGGCACTAAAAGTGGTCTTTGAAGAAGACCAGGACCTCTAAGATGTTTCTAGGGAAGTGGAGAAGAGACATTTTCAGGGGTTGGCCGAGCTTGAACGCTCAAAGTGGTGTGAGGATGAGAGGAAGGACGTTCCCTTTTATAAGGGAGGAAAGGGGCACCTTTGGAAAAACAAAAATTATTATTTTATTATAAAGCCATATTTGGTTTTTTAATAGCTCAAAATTGATTTATTTAGAATATAAGGTGGGGATGGGTCGCAATACTCTCATCCAATATAATTTATACAAGTTTAGGTCATTATATTAACCTTATCGTTTAGTTTTAACTCTTAGTTAATTAGATTGACATTTACCATGTCACTTTGTATTTTTATATTATATAGTTAATAAACATACCATATACATCCAAGAGTACCCCAAGTCTTCCCTTAATGATACAACTATCTTGATATAAGTATCTTGGCCGAACCTTAGATTTTTAGGAATATAATAATAATTAATAATATAATATTTGTTTTAAAAACTATTTTATGTCAATTTTGACACTATTTGATAATTGATTTTTTGTGAAAATCATAACATAATGATTAGTTCTAAAAAATATAATTATATCAATACTAACATGCCATATTAACATAGAAAATTATTTTAATTCATTAAAAGTATCAAATTACATTTATTTGGGTATTTATAACATCAATTATGTCAATATTTCATTAATAAGATAATTACTACATCATTATTGTGTCATAAATAAATTAAATTATTTTATGTCTTAAAATTAGAAATAAAATACCATTATGTAGGAAATAGTTTTATATTTATAACGAATATTTATAGTCTAATTTATCTTATGTATAACCTTATATTAAAAATAATTTATTTATTAAACTTTGATTTTAACTATTTTAACCCTTCTTTAAATAAATTAATAATAAATGTCCTAATCTAATCCAAGTGGGCCTAAATGGTCATATATTATTACTAAGGTTGTTTTTGGTTGAATAACACTTATCCAATAGAATTATCTCATGTGTTAGGGAAATAATAATATCATTCTTACCCTTAATTACCCTATTTACTTTTAACCGTGGTAAAAAAAGTAAAACGTTATTATTTACCAAAAATTATTTTCATCTCATTAAACCACATTTTTTCCTTGAGATTAACCGTGTCTCTCAGATTTTCGAAATTCCACTCACAGAAGCGGTAAAATTAAGTTTTATGTGTATTTAGAAATTCTCCTAGGAGGTGGGTAAAAGACGGTGAAAATTTCAATAAATATTTATATATCTAAAATTATTATAAAATGACTCCAATGAATTGAATTGAACATATATAGGTATTGTGTATCAATTTTGACCTAAAATAAATTAAAATAAAATAATTAATTATTTAAATTAAAAGTCTGTTTTGGAATAGTAACCCAGTGTTTTCACTATTCATAAAAAATTGAATGTTTTCAGAAAAATACCAAAAATTCACCCTAGTGTAATTTCAGTATTCTAAATCCAAAAATGAAGTCCATTTTTAAAGATAAAATTTCAATGAGTGGGTATTACTATTCATAATGGCTATTTTATATAACATATCGTGGTTTAGAAAAACTCGGTATTGCGTACAAGACACGCTATCATGGAAGGTCGTGATTGCGTGTAATGCAAGCCTAGTCAGGGATGCGTTTTTTGCAAGCTCCTTTTGGTGTAGCATACAATAGAAGACATTAATAAATTTAAAAAGAATATTTTTCATAAAATCTCAGGGTGTTACAAATTTACGTTTGGCACTATAAATTTTTTGAAAGGCATCCACCTAAGTGAAATTGGGTACTACCTTGAACATTCATTTTTATTGAATCATATCCTCCATTAATACAAAATAATAAACCATGGTCTATAATGGTATGATCATACACCATTGGGGAATCGATCACCACTGTACTAAAATCCCTACAATTATTCGTGGTGACTCCTAGAGTTGGAATAGTGGAGAATAAGGTTTCACCATGGCCTTTTTGTTTTGTTTTGGTTATTTGTATCCCTATGTTGTATGAAATTAAATAGAACCATCATTTGGGGTTTATTTTGTGTCTAGTGTTACTTAAAAGGAAGGTTATTCTACAACTGATATGGTTTTTCCATGGATTGGGAGAAGGAAGTACATATAGTGGCTAGTTGTGTCGTGGGATCCTGGATACATTTTGTAAAGACTCAAAATGGTAGTGTAGGGGAATGAGATGATGAATAAGGATTTAGCCACCACCATATGGAAATGTATTATCCATGAAAATTAATTCATAGAGGATTACGCACATATGATGTTTGTGGCACTGTGTTCTTGTTTATGTTGAGATATATGGTTGAGGGAATTCATTTTTTAATCCCAGGGGTTTGATGAGTTCATTTATTGTATAATTTGTTTGAGTTTAATTTAATAATTTTTTGACATTAATTGATTAATATTGGAAAATTTTCATTGAATTTTCTTATATTTTAGTAATTAAAATTTCAAGATTGATTTTAAAAAGTATAAAGTAAATAATTTAATTCATATCATTTGTCTAATGTAATATTATGTACATTATATGATGAAATATAAAATAAAATGGGGACTTAGAAAAAAATAGGCCAACACCTAGGTTGTCCCTCAACCAGCTACAAGCCACATGTCTACCCCAGAGGGGAAGCTAGCCAAGTAGTTGGGAGGACCTACCCATGCACTATAGAGGAGGTGTCGTGGTCATGCATGGAACATGAACAAAGAAACAAGGATACACTTCCCTATAGGATTTGGGTCTGTGCATAGAAGGATGAGGGGCTGACATTGGGGGTCAAGACAAAATGGAGTTATGGGACCTCCTACCATCATTTTGCATTGATATCATCTTTTATAATGAGATTTATTGAATTAAAAATTCCAGCATCTGATTATTTTTATGAGGGATACACATTTCACATTGGGAATTATGCACTTTGAGAAACAATAACATCCCTTGAAAACTTATACATATCCATACCCATTAATTATCAATCATAATCCTCCATGGTTAGTAAAGGGAAGATTGGGCACCATGAGAAAATTGAGAAATGATTCACTAATAGATATTACATTGCACTGTGGTGACTCATGGTGTTGTAATGGTGGAGAAGAAGTATACATTGTAGCCAATTTATTGCACCATGGTAAACTCTTGCATGAGGTTGAAAAAATTTAAGTATCATCGCTCTCTAGAGATTGTGTCGGATGGATATTATAAAAATGTTAGGCATTGGTGAAATTGATCTGGTAGTGTCATCAATTGAGAGAAAGAAGTAGATAGAGTGTTCAACTTTTTCATCAGGACCTAGCTCTGTCATACAAGGGCTTGAAATGGTAGTTTTGAGCTATGAGAGGAGGGATAATATTTTTTTCATGGGTTTATGGAATTACCATATCCATGTATAGGCATGCGTAAAACATTTCACATATTATAAGGTCCAAATGTTGTGTTCTTTTATATTCCTTAGTATCGCTATGTCTTAAATTTCTAAAGCTCAGTATCTTTAGGATATCGTTGAACTTCAAAAAGATTTCGATGGATTCTTAAGAAGAATCAGGCACATGTGGTGGAGCCTAAATCTAAAGAATATCTACCATAGGAAAAAACAATGAGGGTATAGTCAAAGATAATGTGGAGATATTTGCGGAGGAATCACGTGTGGAGTTACGGGGGGGGGGGGTTCAACGTGATGAAAATAATGGAGTTTCAAAATTAACTTTTCAAGTTTTCTACTGATAAATAGAACAGTTTGGCTTTTATATCATGTTATTGGGACTTGAGATAGGTACCTTCAATTGGAGCGTGGTTCCAGAATAATTGAAGTTTCTATATTGGGGTGTTGCTGCCTAGATTCCTATTTATTATCTATATCCCATCAGGATTAGAATTAGGGGGTAAGTATTTTGGTTCAAGACATGTATGGATTAGGGATTTCATTTAGATAAGTAGAGTATCTTCTTAATTTTGTTATTTTTTTAATATTCATTTATCACATCTTTAATTTTATATATTTCCACCTTTTGTGACCATTTTGGGTGGTTAGTAATATGTTATAAACACAAAAACGTACTACCCAATTATATTGTTTGGCTATTGGGTGAATATGGGTGGTTGTGTTTAAAAAAGGTTTTGTATTACCCATCATATTACCAAATTGAAGTACATGACTGTTAAGAAGATGTGTAAATATAATTGAAAGTGTTCACATTGAGAGGAGGTTTTGTAGGATTCAATTTTGATGATATCTAAATTAATTTAATTCTTCTCACTTCACTAATGAATAAACGTGGAAATAATATACTTGGTTCACTCTTATCATGGATCCAAAAACCAAATCTTGTTTTCCCTCAAGTTTTATTAAACATTCTAGGTAACTTATACACCATTCTCTTTGAGATCAACACAGAATTCTACTACAATATATTAGAATAAAGTTAGTTATATTTAGAGTTTTTAAATTTAAATTTTTTCCCCAATAGAAATGACAAAAAAATTGATTGATCAATTTACTGGAACCATTTTTCAGGAATGGCTGTCAAATTGTTTTTTGTATTCTTATGAATTTTCCTCTTTGTTTTTCCCATTTCTCTATTATTATAAATATTATAGTCATATAGTATTTTTAGGTACAACCCAGATGCATGGGTACTCGACTAAAGGTAAAAAAAAATTAGTAGACAATAATTTTAATGCCAAGATTGAGAAGACCCTAAGAATAAAAAAATATTAAAGAAGATAAAGAAGTCATGGCTTGAAGAAAAAAAGGCCAAGGTAATGAACAAGGATAACACCAAGAGTTACCATATTGAAACCTATGAATAAAATATCTCATAAATTATATAATAACCTCAAATATAGGGGTTAATAGAAGAATTCTCAGGCCTCTAGTTATTTATCAACTGTTCATGGTCATGTTGGTGATCATAAAAATGATATCACACTACATAAATTCAATGGGTTGCCACATGATGAATCCAAATCTCACTTTTGGAGTTTCTTCGATCTCTGTAACACTTTCAAGTTCGGTAACATAAAAAGAAACACATTAAGGCTATGCATATTTCACTTCTTACACAAGGATAAGGCTCAAGAGTGGATATGAATTCTACCCCCACATACAATCACATTAGGATTTGGTAAGAAATGTTTTTGGTATATTTTTCTGTGATTCCAAGTCCAATGATTTAAGTGTATGTATTTTGAACATTGAAAAACTAAAGAATGAATCCCACTATAATGAGTGAGAAAGGATTAAAATTATAATTAGAATATGTCCTCACCATGGAATAAAAACATTGTGACTAATTCAATCCTCCAATAAAGTTTATTAATATGATAATAGATCAATTTTAGATGATGAAATAAGAGGATCATCAATAAGGAAATCACCAGAATAGAGTTATGAATTATTGGATAAAATTTATTGAAATGGATTTCAATGGAAAACTGATGGATAGAAAACAAAAGGAGTGAATGTGATGGAAAATAATTATTTATCCAAACAAATGATTTATATTTCATGTAAGTTGAATTTTATGACGGAAAATAAAAATATATATTGTATGCATTGTGAAGATATGAATTATCATGATTTTATCCATAAAAATTATGTATGAAGATGGATGCCACCACTACAACAACAACTGAATCAAGGATATGTATTTCAACATGGATAAGGATTTTGTATCTGGCCATAATGTTTTCACCCTCGACATCAAGTCCAATATATAAATAGTCAAATCGAAACCTTAAAGGATACCCTGGCTACTTTTATGAATATAGGGGATTATATTAAGAAATTGATAGTCTACTCCAAAGATAAAGGGGGGACTATCTGATAATTAAAAGAGGAGTCACAATATCAATGTGATTTCACGAGGAATATATATTTCCAATGGAGAGATATTTTTACCCAATTGAAGGATATTTTAATGTAAATTTGACTAGGATATACTAATATTCCTAAACATCAAGAGATAAAAAACATCACTATGAGGTTTTCAAAAATAACTGAATATTATGATTCAAATAGGAAATAAGGAAAGGATATCCAAGATGAATAAGTTAAAAGATATATTAAGGGGAAATATTAGAATGATAATGTAGTAGATAAAGGAACAATGGAAAAAAAAGAAAGAGAATCTATGAAGTTAGTTAAAGAGGAAGCACCACCCCCATACCGAACTCCACTAATTTTTCTAGGGATAGTGAGGCATGTGGTTTTAGTTAATCAAAGAGAAACATTTCTTGAGATGTTTATTAAATTACATATAAAAATAAAATTTTCTTAATATATAATTAATATTCCCATTAGTTAAAATTTTATGAAATATTTTGTATCAAATAATTAGAAGTTATAGTTATTTATAACCACATCATTGGAGTTAAGAAGCCTAATAAATAAGAAAAGTGATCCATGTAGATTTTATAGTCTTATTGATATTGAGTCTAATGTTTTTGGTTAGGCTTTGTGTGATTTAAGAGATAGAATGAATATAATTTCATAAACAACATTAAAAATCATAGGACTGATTAATATGAATCTAAATCGAGTTGTGCTTAAAAATTATGATACAACAACATGACATCTCTAAGGTTTAATTGAAGATTTAATTTTCATGGAAGACAATAATAACTTCTCGATAGACTTTCTGGTGATGGAAATGGATGAGTAAAATATTCCAATAATCATGGTAAGAAAATTCATACAAATGGTATAGTAATTGATTAATGTCTAAAGTAGGGAGTGAATCGTAATAGTTGGTAGAGAAGAGGTAAATTTCCATTTCCACTAGGCGATGAAGAATCATGATCGGAAAAGAGAGGATTTGAGAGAGTATATCCTGTAAGGAGTTAAGGATATAACATACCATTAGACAGTATGTGTTGTGGATATTTTAGAGATTAAATAATAGGCTTAAAAAGGCACGAAATGAAAAAAATTATTGGAAATGTTTGAAATCATAGGCGGGGATGCAGTGCATAAAGGGTTCAAGAAAGGTCACCAAGTTTAAGAAACCAATGAACTTACCTTTTATTTTTAAAAATGTTCCTAACATTAATGGATTGTTTCCATATAAGTTTGTATAATAATATCAAAAGTAAGTGTATAGTTGATGTCAAAAAATGAATAGGCCCCATCTATATAAAAGAATCATTACATAAACCCTTTATATATCTTGATTGGGTATCCACTTTCCAACCCAAAATAACTTGACTTTGAGGGGCACGGTTGAGCATAATGACCATAAAAGAATGACTTTTAGATGGAAAATTACATTTTTAATTATTTATGATTTTGTATTGAATTTATTTTCAATTATGTTTAGGAACTAGTTTAGGGGTTCATTCCCTTATATTTTTTTTTAACTTTCATCTAAATGAGACTTCTCATTCACTATTCGAATTTTATTTTCAGGCCCCCGGCGATTCAAGGCACAAGGAATTAAGACAACAAGAAAATAGAATAAAATATGTGCTTAATGTTAAAGGGTTGAAAATTTTAAATTTCATCATTCTATGATACTCCCCTATTTTTAGAATATATTTTATGATTAAATGAATAAATCCATACCCAAACTTATATTAGTTATATTTTTTTATCCGTGTTTTTTTGTATTTTTAGAAATCCAATGATTCTATGTTTTATTTTTTCATGATGAGAAATTGAATAAGTGTGATCATGGTATTTAATTATTTGAGTTAGGAATATGAATTTGGAATTGGTAAATCATGATTTTTCTTTTTTAGTCAAATATTGATGAAAATTTCCCTTCTATTTTTTATGTCTTGAAATTAAGAACATCATGTTAATTAATTATTTATTATTCACCAGGACATTTTTGATTGTTTAATAATACAGTCTCTCATTACTAATAAGATTTTGAAATAATTTTTCCTATTCTATCTTGAGAAAAATTTATTGAGAGAACATGGGACATGTTACCCTCTAGGACTTGTATTTGATCTTGTAAAAATTGTTATTGTACAAGTTATATTTTAAAATGATTGTAGAATATTTTTATTTTTCTATTATCATTGAGACCTACCTTAATATTTATCCCCCTTTTATCCATTAGAGAACATGAACAACCTTTTTATTGGAATGAGACATCTTATAATAAATATTTATCCATTCCTACCATTTCTATAGGTACATTCATGTTTCTCAATGTTCAAGTACAGGGGATTGAAATTTCAAATAAATACGGGATGTTATTTATTAAAGAGGAATGTTTTTGTTTCTTGTTTAAGTTCTAGGAGAGGTTAATGACATTATTCATTATATTCATTGCTACCCTCTTTATGAATAAAATAAGGAACAAAATTTGGTTGTGTTTTGGAGAGTCAAAAATCATTATCACATGTCTAATGATTTATATTATTTGTGGTTGGATGGTGTATGTGAGTAATTTTCTAGCTCAACATTGTAAAAATTGAAAAAATGATTTTGAAAAAAAAATATAAGTAAACAATCATGATGGGTAATATTGAATCATGACCTTTATAATGAGCTTGTGATGTAGGAAAGATTTAATTTCTTAGAGAATAATTTCATTTCTCTTTACATGGATTATCATACATTATAAATTAGAGATAGACCTCCTTCTTGATATTAAATTTTTTTTATTCATCAATTACCTACCACCATAAAGCATCAGATTCATTTATTCCTTATTTTAATGTCCTCAAGATTTTTGGTGATTTCTGTCTCTACAATGTGGAGAAATGAGGTCCCATTAAATTTCATAAGAATTGTTCATGTACTTAATGTATGAGCCCAAATCCAATTATTTGTAACCTTGAATGATAATATGAAAATTTAAAGAGTGTTAAATCACAAAATGGAATGTTTAATAATGATAATTTGATATGATTTAATTTAATAAAAGATAATTCACATCATTTTACATAGGAAATATCAAATTCATTGTTGACTAATTAAGAGTTGGATTCATTCTTATTTTGTGACCCTTGATGTTTCTCTCTCCCTTATTGATTTTTTTAGTTTTGTTGATTTTGAATATTAATTATTAGTAGCATGGGGTGACGTTTTTAATTCAATTTTTGATATATGGTTGAGGGCATGCATTGTTTTAGTGTGAGGGATTTGATGAGTTCATTAATTGAATAAATAATTTAATTTTATAATGTTTTTTTATTAATTGATTATATTTCCTATTTTTCATTAAATTATCCAATATTTCAGTAATTAATTTTTTAAGATAGATTTTAGAAAATATAAAGTAAAATAATTTGACTCATATCATTTTTAATGGATTTTTATGTACAGTGTAGGATGAAATGGAGAAGGAAATGAGGGCTTATAAAAAATGGGTCTGCACCTAGGATAACCCTCAAACTACTACAATCCACATGAAAAAACCATATGGTCGATAGCTAAGTATCCAGGAGGGCCTACCCATGCACTACATAGGAGGTGTAGAGGTCATGTATAGTGTACACACAAAAGTACAAGACTAAACTAGAACATAGGGGATGGGTTCATGTGATACTAGGATGAGAGGATCACACATAGGGTCAAGCCAGAGTGGCGGTTGGTTTTCTCCAACCATAATTCAGTTTCAATGTCAATTTACGGAATGATATTTATTAATAGAAGAGACTATATCTTGATTATTTTGATTTGGGATGTCAATTTCACCCAGGGAACTATGAACCAATATAAATGACATCGTATTAGATAAACTCCTGAATTAACTTCCCCTTTAATTTCTAATATGTCTTTGCCACTACGTCAACACCACAATTCATTTTGGTTGGAAAATGGATGATTTGGTTCCATTGAAGAATTGAGATTTGATGTACTAAAAGACCTACCTTGCATTATAATGAATCTATGATTTGTTATGGTCGAAATGGGGACTACACTATAGCTCGGTTGTTGAACCATGGTCTCCTCTAACATGAGGTTAGTGTAAGTGAAGTCATTTCATCATTAATATATTGTGTTCCAGCTGATGTAACATAAAAAGAAGGCTGTGGTGCAAGTGATCAAGATGAATCATTTTTTTCAGAAGGATTTTCATAGAGTGGTTGGATGTATCATGGGATCCTAGCTATATCATGAAAGGAATCAAAATGGAAGTGTTAAAGAATGAGAGGAGGAATAATTTTGATTTCATGTGTGGGTGTCTATGTCATATCAATGTAGAGAAATTCATAGAAGATTACACATGTGAGAAGGTAGAAACAATATATTGTTGTCTGTTCCATTGAATATCGATGTATGTAATTTCAAAATCCAAACATCTTTTTGATATATAAGTGCTACAAGTTAGTTTCATTTTAGTTTTAAGAAGAGTCATGCATGTGGGGTGGAGACTACCTCTAAGGGTGCTCAAGTAGAACACAAAAAAGGAATATTTAGTCAATGATATAATAAATATTTTTACATATTAAAATATTTCCAGGAAGGACAAACCCTCACTTATTATATAGATATTTGAGGAGGAATAACATATGAAGTTTCTATTAGAGACAATGTTAAGAAAATAAGTGAGGTTTAAAATGATCTTTTCAAGGTTTCTAGCTATAAATATATTCGAAGGGATGTTATACTGAGGGACTGAGAGCTAGGATGGGAACCTTCAACTAGATCCTAGTTTCTAAAGAGGTGATGTTTCCACTATAGGGTATTGATAACTAGATTTGAATTCAATTTTCATATTCTATCTGGACTGGAATGAGGGTGTATTCATTTTTTCAAACCCATGTATGGTTGAGGTATTCCATTTAGTAAAGTGGAGTGTCTTCATAATTCTATTATGGGTTTTTATATTATTTTATCATTTCATTATTATTTTTTATTTCCACATTTCATGTACATTGGGGGTGAGAATAAATATTCTACTAATACATTAACTTAATACCATAGTTCATTGCATAAATATTAGGTGAGCAAGGGTGATTAATTTTAAATAAGGTTTTGTATTTCCGATTATATTATGTAACCATCAATACATTGGATTCAAAATGTGGTGAGAATATATTGGAGTGTATTCAATTTGAGAAGAGGTTCAATAGGTTTCAATTCCAACTAAATCTAAATTATGTTTTCATTTTTCACCACTAATTCATGAACTCAAAAATATTGTACATTGTACACTCATCTCATTGATCTAAAAACAAAATCAATTTTTTGATTTCTTTTTTACACCTTGTTTTCTTAAACATTTTAAGTAACATTTATACTGTTATATGTGGGATCAACCTTGAAATCCAATATACTCCATTAAAAGTAATATAGTGCTTGTTAGAGTTCAAAATTTTTTTGAATAGGTTTCCCAGATTGAATTAACATGGCCTTTTAGATGATCAGTTATGATTGTTAGGGATTATTTTCAACCCACATCAGTGATGGTTGGTTATGTGATGAGATGTGTGTGGAAGGAATAGGATACCAAACCTTTTGATGTTGGGAAATGGGAGTGGAACAACAATATAGAAGTAGTTTGGGGGGGGGGGTGGATTTTTTTAATCTTTTTTGATACTACATTAATAATTTGACGAATTATTTAGTGAGTGTTCCATTAAAAAGTTGGTGTTGGTTATTTTTCCTATTTATGTACATGTTGGATCCAATTTTTATTCACTGGTGCATTAGTATGACCTTTTCAAAATTGAATGAGAGGCTCCAGGTATTCTCCTACTGAGTATGTGTGTTATGCTCACTCCATGTATATATAATATTTTTTTATGTTTCAAGGAGGATTTTAGGGACTAGGATGGATATTACTGTTTAGGAAGATGGATATTTTGTTGATTCAATGCTATAATAATTGAATATTGGTATTTATTTAGATAATTTTATGTGTATTTTTTCCCTTTCCTTATGATATGCTTTTGGGTTTTCTTATATATTATGTGATTTAGAATATTTATGGATGATTTAACCCATCTAATTATTGTTATTAATATAGATGTTAATGCATTCCATATTTGAGATTTCAATACCCTCAGCACTACTCTCCAACCCAAATCCTATCAGAAGCCTGAATCTGGGTACATTTTTTATCTTCCTTAATTATTGGCCTAGGAGTGGTAACTTTTGTGTGAGGGGTCATGAAAAAGTTTTATCAATGGTTTTTATTGAGATATTGTTCAAAGTTAAGAGTTGTGTACTACGAGGGATGCAAGGGTTTGTTGGGTAACGCTGCCAGTTTATCTTGTCACATGACATAGACTAGAGAGATAGGTTAGGATATAGGATTTTAGGGGCACCTGATATTTGATGCAAGGACCATGAGTTTACCAAATGACCAAGTGAACTGGCCTCATTTATTGGTTATATACCAAGGTAGGGTAAATGAATCATCATTGATTGTATTCATATCTGAATTAGGTTGAATTGGGGAAATTAAATGAAACTAATTAAATGAACACTGAAAAAATTCCCTGATACGAGTCATAGGGTGTCTAATTGTTTCCTAGGAATTGATCATAGTTAATGTCTGGGTTTATCTCAAGAAGTAGAGGTTTAGTCGGCCAATCTAGTTTATTTAGTGAGGATAAACCTGATAGAGGATGATGAGGCATGGTAAATGGACTTGTTCCCTTTTTAACAACAGATCTTGGGAAAGTGGGAGGGAAATATCTCTGGTCTGAATATGGAGTGATTCATATAGGATATTGAGATCACTTTTTGTTTGATTCAATCCTGGGATGAATTTTGGGTTCTATTAAAAGCTATCCAGAAGTATAGAGCTACACATTAGTGGTGGAAATTTTATCTTGGAGAATAAAATAAGAGATATGTTTTGGGGTTGAAATATAGAAGGAGTTCCATCTAGTGTTT
This sequence comes from Viscum album, assembly GCA_963277665.1. Lineage (NCBI taxonomy): Eukaryota > Viridiplantae > Streptophyta > Magnoliopsida > Santalales > Viscaceae > Viscum > Viscum album. Next base: position 1,433,137,237 of record OY728155.1, on the reverse strand, counting down.
TTTTATTTGACATTTAAGGTGGAAAAGAGGAAAAAGATTCTTTATCTCAAGAAGGGAAGCCTAAATTTGTGGGAACATGGAATCAGATTCAATTTCTTTCATTAATATTACATTGATATATTTAGGGACGAAGAGTCTAGATCATGGTATCTAGAGGATGTTTTTTCCCATTAATCAATTTCTCAGTCACCATTTTTATGTTTCCTTTGTATTTAGCAGTGTAGAAGAAGGCATAAGTTATAAAGAAGATTCAATCTTTGCGAGGTGAGCCAAAATATGGGGGGTCAATATGGTGTCTTGAGGATTCGGTATTTAGGAAGTGGATCATGGATATTTGGGAATCTGGGGTCTAAACTAGTGGGGAACTGACCATGGTAGACCATTACATTACATTTATGGGATGATTTATCCTGATCTTCTACTAGGGATTCCCATTTTTATGTTAGGTATGTAGGGACCAAGGTCATTCATAGGATCAATATCCAATGGTTTAGGGGGGATATTTTCATATGAGAGATCATGACCCATTTTTAGTATTATAAGTAGTTTCATAGAAGGACGTTTTAATTGAAAGGACCACTGGCGCGTGATTAGAATTTAATGTCTAATAATGTTGGAAGATGGAAGCCTCACACTGGTCCCTTACCTTAGGGAAATAGGCCATATCATGGTCATCGTTGAATTCAATTACCAGAAATAGGATCAAGTCATCGGTATATTTATGTGATAGAGGTGGAGGTGCTATAGTTACATTGGTTTTCTAGTGTATGGTCAGTTTATCAACTACCATTGTTTTTTAGTTCATTGATTTAAGACCCTCGAAATCCAATTGTAATCCTGCCTTGGTCTGTGCATTAGGACTGGTGGTGGATAGAATCATCATTTTCACGATATTATCCACATTAATAAGATCTCATTATATTTTTTTGACATGTTCCAGGGGTTTAGACTGGTGATGGGGAAACACTACTCAGTGAGTGATTGGTTCTTACTACATATACATCCATTCATGGTTATCTTTTTCACAAATTGGTATATTTTTTTCATAGAGTCATCGATTGTTTATGAAGTAGAGTTTCATTTTCTAATATATAGGAAAGTGGGTGGAATTCCTTAATGAGAAGGGTTATCATTTGGGACATATTAATGTAGATACTATTTTATATTAGTTGGTAAAACTGTTAGTGGAAGATCAGGCAGGGGATATAAGTAGGTTTGTGGAGAATTTAATTCATGTATTCTCAGATGAGGTTGTAAAATTATCCCCTTGATGTATTTCAAAATTGGGAATATATTTGCAACCAGTTTCATCTCCAAATTTTATGGATCATTATTTAATGGATTCTATTCAGTTGTACGAGTAGAGGCTACAGGTTGATGATCTCATACATGGGGGGTTTAATTTGACCTTTTGTATCTTCTTAGATAGAACCAATGTTGTTTTTCAAGATGAATGATGATATTCTGAGGTTTTATGTGATCTACCAGGGTTTCAATTAGGTGACAATCAAGAACCGTTATCCCACTATGAGGATCAATGACCTATCTGACAAGATAAAGGGAGATAATTGGTTTTTAAAGATCAAATTGTAGTTTGGATATCACCATATAAAGGAGGAGTATGAGGATATCTCAAAGACTATATTTAGATGTTGGTATGGGAACATAATGTGTGATTTTATGCCATCCAGTGACATAAATTCACCATTTGTGTTCATGGGGATCATGATTTTTGTGTTCCTTGAGTTTTTGGACGAGTTCACGGTCATGTTAATTGATGAAATTTTGAAATACTAACTTTTTGAGGAGGAGCATTTTTACCATATAAGAATTGTATTGTAGGTCCTTTGACACCACTAGATCTCAAGAAATATATCCAAGTTCATGTTTTGTATGAGAGTTTTGAATTTCTATGGGAATATAGTGTCTCAGTAGGGTGTGTTCATAGACCCATCTATGATCAAGGCCTTTTTTCTTGAGAATCACCAAATAATGTGGCATATTTATATAGTTTCATTTTTCTTGTAGGCTATTACCTGAGTTTTTTGTTAAAATTTTCTCAAATTGAAGCATGGGTGATATCATTTACTAGGAAGGACTAGGAATTCATTTGGACTGATTAATACTTGGGAGAATTCAATTACCTGAAGGAGAGATTTATCAATTCCCTAGTGCGTTATTTTCTTATATAGGTTGTGATATTTGAGGTTTTTTTATGACACACCCCATATATGGTAGAGATGTGTCTTAATGATGTAGAGGGAGGTAGTATCATGTGGTTACAAGATGTTATATACCCATGATAATATCTATTCCTCCCATGATCTAGATTTGGTTATAGTAGTGTTTAAGATAAATCTATAGTGGAATTACCTCATCGATGAGATATTTGTGGTTTTCACGAACAAAAAGAGCTTGAAATATTTCTTCACTCAGTGGGAATTGATTATATGCCATTATCGGTTAATGGATTTTTCTAGGATTCGGTTTTTTAGATCTCCTATAACCTAGGGAATGGTAATGTTGTTACAAATTTGATGATTCATAAGTTCTGATGATATATGGTTCGGGAGTTTATCGATGTTTTGAAAGGGATGGAGGAACTTGTAGGGATGCATCTTGATGTGGGGAAAAGTAGGGACTAATGTTTTCTTTATCATATGAAAGTATAATTGACCTTTATGTATTAGTTAGAGTAGTCTGGGTGGGGATACTGATGGAAATAGGTGATTCACGACCATATTGGACATGGTGAAACTCTAGATGGATGGTCAAAGGATGGTCAAAACCCTATGTTGTTTTAGGGATGATTTTTAATTCTATTAGAAATTTTCAAGGAAGTTATCTAAGAGTTTCATATATCAGCCTTATCAGTGAATTTTGGTGTGTCTAATATGTACCATGGATTTTATATATAGATTTGGTGGTCCTAGATGTAGTGGTTCTTAGAAGTGTTTGTGGAATAGTGTTTGGTGTGATGGAGAGTGAAAATGGGGCACTGTGTTCTTGGCGGGTTGTTGAAGCCTTTATATTTTCCTGAGTAAGAATATAAGGAAATTTAAATGGATTTTGTTACTGAGTTACCTTGGGATTAGGGCAGATGTGATTCATTTTGGGTGATTGTGGACTAACTGATGAATTTAGATCACCTTATAGAGAACTTTGAATCGAATGTTGTGGATGTTTTGGAAGGGAAGTATGTGGGTTTTTCATTTAGGATTCATGAGGTACTGTTGAACATCATCTCTCATTGGGATTCTTGTTTTACCTCATGGGTATGTAGAGTATTGAAGCATACATTTGGGTCTTATTTGTGCCTTATCAATATTTTTCATCCTCAAAACGATGGGAAGAAAGAGTGGACTATCCAGATATTGGAGGATATGTTTTGAGATTTTTTATTGAATTTTAGAATATATTGGGAATGGAACCTACCACTGTTTTAATTTTCATATAACAATATTTTGCACTCATCCGTTGGTATGGAATTGTTTGAGTCATTATATGTGTGGTCATGTTGTTCTCAGTTTTTTTAGAGGATGGAGAGTTAGTGGTTCTTGGTCCTGATGTAGTACAAAGCATGGATTAGAAATTCCAGATGGTACTAAAGTGGATGAGGGTAGAATAATATCATTAGAAGGCATAAGTTTACCATAGGTGGATGCCTCTAGATTTTGAGTTTGGAGACCATGTGTTCTTGAGGGGTTCCCATCGTCGAGGGTCGTAAAGGTATGCCAGAGGGAGTAAGATGTATCTCCAGTGAATCAGGCCTTTTGAGGTTTTAGAGTGCATTGGGGTGGTGTATTATCAGTTGACACTTTCTCAATGGCTAGACAAAGTCCATGGTGCCTTTTACATGCCATAACTTTTTCCATAAATTCACGATGACTCCCATGTCATTGACTATCGAGAGTTGAATATAAATGATGACATGACATTTGTGGAGATACCAATAGGAATCCAATATCATTAAGGATAATTAATTCATGGATGAAAAATGGGGTCATGGTGACATTGTGGTTATTATATGGGATCATGATTTTCATAGGAATTCCCAGTACCTTGAGTTGTTTTGAGTTTTTTTCTTATTTAGTTTTCCCTGATGGTTTGATTCTTGAATATTGTTGATTAATGTGATGTTACTTTTTCCCATACAGATTATCAGTGTTATAATTCAAACAATTTATGAAAATAAAACCCCTTACCAATCTAGATGAATAATATTTATGGAGAATTTTAGAACTGTGTGGGTGAGTTAGTGCTACCCTACATAGATAATATCTTGATATGGAGGGTGGGTTTTATTGATTTGTGTGCCTCAAGTATTATTGTGTGGTACTTTTAGTGCTAATTATATTAGTATATGTATGTTTAAATAGTGTTTTGGATGGTTGTGTAGAATATAGGTGGATTGATGTTGGTTTTAGGTGGTGGTAGTGTTTCAATTTTAATAAGATCTCTAAGAGATATCTTGATGGATGGTTATTTGGACCCTTTTCTTTCTTTTTAATGATTATATTTGATTATTTAGGGATAAAATAATTTTATATATATATATAATATAACTTTTCCTACTTCCCAACATGATACTTTGAAATAATTTAGGTGATCGAGGTGTCTGAGGGAAGTTTTTAGGGAGTTGTGGAGTGGATAGTAGAGTATTAGCTAAGATTTTAGTTAGAGAAGGATTTTGATATGAAGAGGGTTGTGTTTTTACATAAATGGAATATCTATAGTTTGGAGATATTTTTCATGGTATAGATCCTTAGAGGTGAATGTTTTACACAAGTATAAATTTTGGCCACAGGCATGGCCAAAAAACCATTTCTATATAGGTCAAAAATTCAACATTAAGTTATAGCGACAAATCGAGCTGGCCATGGAATGTATTGGTGTGGCTATAGCTAAAATCTATAGCCACAGTTTTCATAGGCTATAGCCATGGTTGTCCAATATGGAAACAAAACTATTTCCATGGTTTACCAAACCATAGTTATATCCCCAAAAACTATCCCCCATGACACTTGGGCTATAGCCACAATTGTTCACCATGTAAATAGGGTTATAGCCATTGTTTTAAAACGTGGATATAGCCCAAGTAAACCGTGTCTATAGCCCAAAACTAATGTGCTCCCTACCGGATTTGATCTCTACATCTTCGCTATGTGAACCTTCCACCTTACCACTACACACCTACCGCCTTTGGGTATATATTTATATATTTTAATATATATATTATTAAAACCAATGGATATAGCATGTAAACCATGGCTATATCCCTTCCCAACATTTTTTCATGATGATTTTTACCATGCAAGGGAGGGAGACCTATATCCACGGGTTTGAGAAACCATGGCTACAGAAAATAAAGAAACATTATTTCCTTGGTTTTGGAAAACCGTGGCAATAACCATCAAAAAAAACTCTATATCCACGATTTTACCCAAACTGTGGCTATATCCCTTGTAAAAAACTCTATAGCCAAAATTTTACTAAAACTGTGGCAATAGACCTGGGTAAAAACTCTATAGCCACCATTTTACAAAAACCATGCCTATAAGTCTTGGAAAAAGGCCCTATAGCCACATTTACACACAAACCATGTCTATAGCCCTCACATAAACACTCTATAGACACGATTATGTAAAACTATGTCTATAAATATCAAAAAAAAACTCTATAGACTTAGTTTAACAAAACTGTGGCTATAACCATCGAAAATATAGCCTATAGCCGTGGTTTTATATAAAATTGTGGCTATATCCTTGGTATAAATACCAATAGACATGGTTTTAGAAAACCATGGCTATAGTTTCATGGGTATATCCCAGTTTTCAATTATTGTTAGGTTTCATCCATTGTAGGAAATGTTGTGGTGTTGTTACTAGGCTATGGTGTGGAGTCCATGAAGAGGGATTCTGTTGGTTCTATTGATTTCAGGATAGCTACAATGTAGGTCTGGGCCGTGACATGGACTTCTTCTTATAAATTATATTTTATGGTGTTGGGTTTTTTCTTATTTGGTGATCTCTATCCTGGTTTATTGGATCTTGGGTGAGGAGCACACCATGTTTCATAGATATTATTTTGACCAGTCCCATTATGGCATGGCCCATTCGTTTACACTATATACTTATCCCATGTCATTTCCTTTGCACCATAAGGAGAAGTGTCGCACCATGGTCTTCTAAATTTCAAGGATGCCTATATATTTCTAAGCCCCTTTGTACCCTATATTACTTTGGTTTTTCCTCTCAACCTTGGGGAAACTACTATGTGATTTTGGGATACCTTTCACCCTATCCTTGTGGGATTTAATTCATAGCATCTAGAGATCAAGAATTATAAATCCTAATCTAATACCCCTCCCTTATTTCTTAAAATTTCCCTTATTATTCATTTTGAGGAAGGTTTTGTTTGTGGAGATGAATGGTTTCAGTGATGTGGGGTCTAAATTTTAACAAATAGAGCTGGGTTCCAGGATTATAATCCATCATTGGTGTGATCTTGTTCATGGGGATGTCTATTCTTTATCCCACATTTATACAATGATTTGGGAAGATTTTTTTGAGTTAGGGGATCCTTATTGTCACCATTGTTTATGTGCATCTGTGGGAAGTGCACGATTTTTTATTCCATTGGATGAATGGTAGATTCCATCTTACAAATATAATTAATTGGATAAATCTAAATTCAATGGGAACATGTAGTAAACACATGTGTTTACAATTTTTGTGATATTGTAAATATAATGATGTTTTCTTATTTCCGTTTCTAAAAAAAAATTTGTAAGAAACCTTGATTTAATTTTGGTTTTTCTGAATCATGGGATCATTTATGAGTTTTTTGATTGTTTTTAACATGAATGATATGATTTATCACTTATATATTACTAATGTATTGGTTTCACATGGAAAACTGAATTTTTGTGGTAATACCCTTGCTAAAGATAAAGTGATGCTATAAGAAATCCATTAATTATGGTAAAATGTGGAACCTAAAATGTCATTTTTTGTGTGGATATTATTATTGTGAATCTTTTTCGGTGATGTGAACCTAGTTGGGTCTTGTGTGATGATGGTGGTGACTGGCTTGAGTGTGGAATGCAATGGGCAATGCAGTGATGGTTGTTTGAAATGGAATGTCATGTGGTCTGATGCGTAGTGGTTTTGATTCATGGTTGTTGCGGTGAAATAATTGGGTTTTAATGATGGATTGGAATACATTGTGTTTGTGGTGTGGTTGTACCATTTACCCTGTTAGTCATGGAGTGAATTGACTTGATGAAACTGAAATGATGTGGGTTAGAATTAAATGTAAGATTGGGTTGCAATCAATGGTTGTTAATTTTCTTAAAAAAATCTATGATGTGTGGGATGAAACATGATATGTGATAATTGAATATTAGTGAACTACTATTGGATAATAATTGAAATTGGGAAGGTGTGTTTATGTGTGGTGGTTGTGATGTGTGATGCATTTAGTGTTGGAAACAGTTATGGTGGATGTCATGAGGTGCGTTGGTGGTGATGTGGAGTATGATAGTGTATTTGATGTTAATCCTTAGATTGGAAAATGAATTCTATCTATATATCATGTATTTTTAAATTTTATTTCTTTACGCACCCCTCCTGAGTTGAATAACCATACTGACACCCAAATTTTAGTCTTCAGGGTATTTTTCCCAACATCTAGGATGGTGGGGAATTAGATGCATGTGTACCCCCTCTTCCTATCTCTTCCTGTAGTAGTAGTGTTGATAAATGTTGGTGTTGGACATGACTGAGTGATTATGTAGGTTGGTGCTAGAGATTATCCAACAATTATGAGGATGTGACATGTTGTGGGGTGATGCATGGTGGGAGCAGGGAATGAGTTTGATGTCATTCACGTTCATGATACCCTCTCACCCTGGTCATGTGATGAGATTTTTATGTGATGATGATTGATGCTATCACCAGATACGCGACCATGTGTGAGTTTGGTGACCATTTCATTAAATGTATTAATTTTTTTACATTAATTTAATTTTTTTTATTTCAATTGATTTTGATAGACCAATTTACATTGATTTATCTTATATTTGGGTAATTATAATTTTTAGAATGATTTAAAAAAATAAAAATAATTTAATTCCACTCATTTCCTTAAATGACTTATTCTATATAATATGTGATGAAATGAAAAAGGAAATGGGTAATTGAAAAAAATGGGAGCAAGCACCTAGGCTGGTACTCAACCAGCTACTGGCCACATGGATACCCCTTAGAGGTGGCTGACCATACAGCCGGGAGGTCCTACCATGGAATGGAAGAGGAGGCACATAGGTCACACATGGATCACACCTGATGGAGAAAGGCAACACTGGATCATGGGGTGGGGTCTGTGTGATAGCTATATGAAATGATCACATGGGGTGTTTAGGCCTGAGAAGTTGTAGGGGTCCTACGACCCCCATTCAGATTCTTTGACATTTGATTAAACACGACCAATTAAATAAAAAACTCTAGCTCATGATTATATTGATATGGGGTGTGCATTTCACTAGGGGAACTGTGCACATATTGAAATGGAATCATCCCATCTGAACTCGTTCTCTAGACACTCTCGACGGATAATCGACGACACATCAGCTGGTGTGGAATGGTGTCAGTAAGCATCCTCTTGGTGGAACATTGCCTGGTTGGGTGAGGTGACATCATATAACCTCACAACAGCTCACCAACCGACATGGAGTATTTATGATCATGCGGTGATGAGGGCATGCTCAGTGACAACGATGATATGGAGACTCATGGCACAGTCATGGATGACGACCAATGACAACGATGGATGTAGAAGATGGTGGTGGAGGAAATGGGCGATGGTGGTGGTAGCATGGTGGATGTAGTGGTTTACACCTACAGGGGTTTAGCTTGGTGGTGCCATGGTGTGATTTTGGGGCACCAACAGACTGATTCTATGAGGATACTAGGGTTTCCTTTGTTTTATGTTTTCCTTTGGGCTTTGGTCAATGTTGAAATGAGCCTCTAGGTCAGGATTCTGTATTTGTGTCATTGAGACTATAGAATCATAACACTTGTTGTTCCCAGCCGTTGGGCCATGATTTCTAGGTCTTCATGACTTATAATTGGCTTCACCCTTTCTCAATTTAAAAAGGTTCCTCTTTCCTCTTATTTCAATAATGGGGCTTTCCCTAAATCGTTTCTATTGTAATCACATTCATATAAAATTAATACCATTTGTTATAAAAAATAAATTAAAATAATATTTTCAAACAATATTCAGTTAAAATAATTTTATTTATGTTTCGATTTATATATTTTGAATTTCTTTATTTAAAATTTAATATATAAGATTATATATACAAATAAATATATTTAGATGTAATTATTAATATTCAATATTATAATTATAATTTTACATTTTTGTATGAAATAATATTTTCAATAATAAAAATAATATTATTTTATAAATAATTACTCATAATATTATATGTATATAATGAATCTAATTTAAAAATATTATTAATAGTAATTTTTAAATTAATTAAATAAAATAACATTATTTAAATTTTTTTAACCAATAATAAATTATTAACATATTTTAATATAAATATAATAATTCATATATATATATATATTTGTAAATAATTATATTTTCCAAAATATAAATACATCCATTATAGGCATAATTAATCATAATATTGATTATTTATAATTTAAATTTTTTAAAATGAATTAATAATAGCAATTTTTTTAATTACATTAACAATAATAATATTATATATATATATATATATTGAATACTACATTTTAACATTAATTAATTTTAAATATTATAATAATATAGCATATATATTATTATTTTCAAATAATGTGAATGATATGTTTTACAAAATATTCATAGTAAAATAAATTTTAAATAATCATTAGATTGAATAATTTTATTTATCAATCCTATAATATATTTTCAGTTTATATTAATTTAAATATAATATATAATATTATGTTTACATGTAAATATATTCAAATGTTATTAATAATGTTCTAAATTATAATTATACATAAACATTTTTTAAATTAGTTATATTTACACAAATATAAAAAATATTATTTGATACCTTGTTACTCATAATTCAACACAATTTAAATTATCAAAACATAATATTTAAATTTTCTAATCCATTTAACATTATATAAATGATAAAACGAACATTAAATTAAATCGTTTATTTATACAATTATATAATTTAAGTAAAAAAATAAAGTAAAAATAAATAAAGAAAGGAATTGGAAAACTAAATTAAAAAAAAAGAAATTTTACATTCTTTAAGGTCATAAATAATATCACTATTATAGATTCATGTTTATCATGTTCTACCCTTTATCAATTCTAATAAAAGTGCAGATAAAGGGGTACAATTATAAGTGTTGATAAAATGTGCTTTTATTAGCACCTTTCTTAGTGGTGATAGAATTATGACTTTTATAAGTGTTAAAACAACTATTTTTTCGCTGATAAAATGTATACTTCATTACATATATATATATATAAGCATATATTAATATCTAAATATTTTATATTTATTTAAATAAAATATATTTTATGAACGATGATTTATATAATAATTATAATGTTATCACAATAAATATATATGTAATTTTATGAATAATGGATTTTAAAATAGTTAAAATTTAATATTAATTTTTAATTTTGTAATTATTATTGAGTAATAGTCATTTAATAGAAATTTGATGACAAAAAAAATTCAATAAATTAATAAATGATCTAAAATAAGTTGAAAACTTGACGTGAACTTCAAACAACCATAACTGTTGATCCAGGTGTTCGTTTGAAATTCATCACATATCAAATTGATCTTTGAGAAAATAGTTGCATCATAGATTTTTAATGGATTCATGTTTAACAATTTTTGGAGGTGAAATAAGTCCCAAATGGCCTCTAAAAATGATCTTTTGGATGAGTCCCCCTATTTGTTGAACATTTTATGGAAATTTATAATATTTTAAGGTGGTCTCCTTTACTTTTTTTAGGCTTAATTTATTCATAGAATTTACACTCATATGGATATTATGACATTCAATTTTTTTTTCAAATTGAAGTGTTATTTGTAAGTAAATATATACACATACATACATATTTGTATATATTTACACATAAAAATTTAATTTTATAAATACATATGTAAATATATTTACATATAAAATATATTTTTAAATATATAAACCATATATAAATAAAAAATAAAAACCTTTACAATTAAAATAAAAATATATGAATATTTATATACCAATAAAATGTATATATAATGATTATATATATATATTTGTGTGTGTTTTCCTTAATATATATATATTTATTTATATATTCTAATATATTTATATAAATATTATTATTCAACACATGTAAATAAATATAAATATGTATAATTATATTTATTGACACAAGTATATGTAAATATAAATATGTATATATATGTATGTATATATGTACATATATATTTATAATCACAGATGCACATACAAACATATTGTTCAAATGTATTTGAAAATAATTATATAAATATATTTAAATATATGGATAATACACACAAACACACACACACACAAACATAAATAGATATTTCATAAAATAAAGAATAAAACAACATAGAGAAATTGTAAAGGCGTATATGCATGATGGTGGAGTCCTCATGTTTTAATCACAGTGATGGCACATGTGAGTACGGGAAAGTGCGATGGTCTAGAGCTGATAAAGGGAAATGTGGAGGGATCAATGAGCACTGATGGGAGGGGGGTCAAGAACTAATAAAAGGGTGTGTATTCCTTGTGAATCTCATACCTATTAATTGTTTTTTTACTTTTATTAGTGTTTTTTGTGTTGATAAATGATGTATTTATCAGTTCCATTTTAGTCATGTTAAACTGTTTTTTCTAGCACCTATAAATGTGGGTTTTGTAATAGCGTATGTTTAGAAAGATATAAATCAATTCATTAAAGCTTCACTGCAAATTGGGAGTGGAAGAATGAGAAAAATTAGAGTAGGTGGTCTTTTACAATTTTTTAGTGGGAAGCATAAATCTATTTCAAGCCTATTTTTTTGTTACGCATGAAGCATAAATGGGGTCCACACTTCCATTTGGGTGGCACAAGAAGTTTGAATCCCATTCACACTACATTGTTGAAGGAATAATATTCCTTTTCTTGTGGTGTGGTTGTTTGAGTTTCCCGGTTATCCATGGAATGAATTGGAATGATTAAACTGAAATGAAACTAGATAAAATTAAATATACTGTTGGGTTGTAATCGAGGTGTGGTAATTGGATTAATTGAAATAGGAATCGTGTGGTTATTTGTGGTAGTTGTGGAGTGTGTTTCATTTAGTTGTGCCAACAATTGGGGGGAATGTCATGAGGAGTAGTAGGGTTGATGTGGAGTATTCTAGTTTACTCGATGGTAATCCATAGATTTGGCATTGTGTTCTATCGATCTATCATGCATTTTTCTATGTTATTTCATTATGCACCACACATTAGTTGAATAACCTTACCAACGTTCAAATCATTGGGTTATGGGTGTCACGACCCGTCCTCGGGGCCCGTGTCATGACTACCCCATGCCCACCTTCCATAGGCCAGGGGCTGGCGACTAGAACCAAAGACGTAAACCCCGATAACTGGGAAGGCATTGCCTTTATAAAAGTAAAAAAACACCACAATGTACAAGAAGAAGTAAAGCACTAAGTACAAAACAAAGTGCTGAAAAGTAAATGGGCCAGAATACAAACCCAAAAAAAGTACAACTACAACTGAACAAAGTAAAACAGAAAAAGAAAACAGATGGAAGGACAGAAGCCGCTCCTGGGTTGTCCTCCTCGGATCCTACCTGAAGGGTAGGTACAGATGGCGCAGCTCCTGGATCGTCCACCACTGATCCAACCTGAAGGGTAGGTACAGATAGCCTCTACAATGCTCTCACCCGTCAAGCTCCTCCAAATGTCATCTCACCGTGAAGTCCACCTCCAGATACTGACTCGTCATGTATTCCACCTCCGGGTATTGTCTCGTCGTGTAGTCCACCTCCGGTACCGTCCAGTCCTCGAACACTCGGCCTCCGTCAGCACTGCCCGTCGTCTGCAACCAACACAATGAGGTGCGGGCATAGCCCGTACATGGGTGAGTATAACGATACTCAGTAGGGACCCGAGACCCTCAAGGTCTCACTAATACCAACAAGGGTAACCACAAAGAAGATCTCAACAGATAACCTCTACTTAGGTATATTACCATACATTTACCTAAGTTATCAAGTAACCCATCTCAATCATGAGGAAACATAAATATTATGAAATCAATGGATAACCACTACCCAAGTATATGCCCATACATATACCTATGTTATCAAGTGACCCATCTAAATCATGAGGAAACACAAAGTTCATAAACACTGCTCAAACCAGGATTTTCATTATCGAAACCGTAACTGCTGAAGAGCCCCGTCTCTGGAGTATACAGTGGTCCTGTCATGACTCCGAGGTACTGCTCACTAACCTAAGACTGCTGAGGAACTCCTCCTGTCGAGTACTATGGGCCTGCTGCTACAACCAAGCGCTTCCCACCATGGGTCTGCCGCTACCACCAAGCGCTCCCCCTCATAGCCTCAAGAGGTAATCCTTCTGTTGAGTACCGCGGGTCTGCCTCTAAAACCAAGCGCTCTTCCGCTGTGGGTCTGTCGCTACAACCAATCACTCCCCACTGGGCTATCCAAAACACACCGAGTCGATCGGTCAAGTAGTCGTTAGGTCTCAGTCAGCTACACAGTCTCCATACTAAGCACGCTCGTCTCCGGGAGGGTCCTCTCCACGAGGTGTTGGTCTATAATACAAGTATCACAAGATCCCATGAAGAAGTTTCTCAAAGGACCGCCTCGTCACATGGGTCACAACACCACAGACGACGCGTCAATCGGATTCCCGGTCTGTGAGTTATTAGCCTTTTCGTCCCAGGGGCCCAGTTGGTCTCATGTGAAAACCAACCCGGCCATATCTCAACTATACCCCAAATATCATATGGTAAACTTAAAGGGACCGTTTCTCAATGTGATCACCAACGCCATAGACAGTTCGCCAAACGGATGTCTGGTCTGAAAGATATCAGCTTTTCCGTTCCAGGGGCCTGGTAGGATTACGGGTGCAATCTAACCTGGCCATACTCCAACTACATCCAAAACACTTGCGGGGCATGCCAAAAGTTCCGTCTCAGAAAAAGGAAAACAATGAGACAGACGACGCGTCAATCGGATGCTTGGTCTGTGAGTTATTGTCTTTTTCGTTCCAGGGTTCCGGTTGGTTTCGTGTGCGAACCAACCCGACCGCACCCCGACAGCATCCAATCCTCGAGCGGAGTAAGCCAAAAGATCCGTCTTACTTAGAGGAATCCATCAAAGTCGACGGCACGTCAATCGGGCGTCCGGAGCTCAAGATATGAGCGTTTCCGCTCCGAGGGCCCGGTTGGTTTCGTGTACGAATCAACCCGGCCGACTCAAAGTATTTCGAAACCTTGAGTGTGATATAACGAAACGATCGTCTCGATCCAAGGACCGCATCGTCGCTAACGGCGCGTCGTTCGGTAGCCCGTAGCCCATGTTATGACCAAAATACCGAAATGGGTCCGGAAATGGGGGGTTTGGCCCCGGACCGACCCGGCCCAACCCCCCTGGGTCGGCTCGAACCGGATCGACCCGACCCGGGTCCGGGTCCGACCCGGTTTGGTGTGACCCGGCCCGGCCTGGGCGCGACCCGGCCCGGCTGGCTCGGTCCGGCTCGACCGGCCAGCCACGTCTCGGTTAGCGCGGCCGAGCGGAAGCTGCAGATCAGGGGTGTGCGGTTCCCCCCACCCTCGCCGCTGATTGATTTCGGCGGCGTACCACCACCGCCGGTCGCCGGCACCGCCGCACCGGCGTAGCGCCCAGCCACCACCTTCTGCGGACCACCGGATGCACTCCGGTGGTCCGTTTCTCCTGCCGTCTTCGCCAACGGTCCTCCCGGGACCCGAGCTTCACTGCAAAGATTTCAAATCTATCTTGCAGCCCCGTTCGTCGTCGTACGACAATCCGCATGTCAATTAACAAAACGCGCTGTCTTCGTGGTTCTCCGGCGCGACGCGATGGCACCACGCCCTTTCACCGTGGCCCGACTCCGTCCGCGGATGTCTTCGGGTTTCTCCGATGCGGCGCGATGGCGTCGCGCCCTTGTTTGTTTTCATGATGCGGTGCAACGACGCCACACATTCCTTGTTGCACGATTCCGCGCGGTGCGACGGAACCGCGCCATACCCATTTCAATCCACAATGGAAACCTACAAGGATAAGGAGGGGGGTCGGCCGTGTTTGTGCGGTCTGGCCCCCTCTCGTTAGTTGATAGTAAAAGGGTCATATTTCACGAAGAACGTCAAGGTAATAATCACGAACAAATTAAATAATAAGACTCAACAAGAATCCGTATAAACGAACGATCCATGGATCAACCTGGAATTGGTTGGTCCACGCTCGTCGTACTTTTCTCAAAATATAATAGAACACCAAAATAAAATTTCCCCTACCTCAAGCGTCGTCGAATGAGGGTTTGTCGCGGATTTTCTCGTCGCGGGAGAAAGCGTCGCGGGAAGGGGATCACCGATGTCACGTCGCGGGTCGGTGTCGCGGAAGAGGATTCGTAGACGAAGACGGAGGTTGTACGAGGTGGAACGGTGTCTCCCTTCCTTTGAAATGGAATGAATAATGAGGGATGGTGCGTCGTCGTTCTTCGGAAGAAATATGTGACGACGTTCTTCATCGGAGACTGATTCGTTCTTCACGTTCTTCGTCGTTGAAGAAGATGTTCTTCAAGCCTCCCACATCCTCCCAACTCGACAAGACTCTATCCAAAAATAAAATAAGCCCAAGTCTTATTTTATTAACACAAGATAAGAAATTGAATTTCAAATGAAAAGAAATGAACAATTAATTCAATGAATTAATTGTAACAATTTAACCGCCCAATTAATGAGGCGTTTCATAAACAGAAAAACGCGCGGTTGACTTTCATTAAAGAGGGGGGTTGCGGATACGTTACTTAGAGGAAAAGAAACGATGGGGCTCGTGCGGGACCCACCTCAAATATATCCTACCAAGTGGGTAGGATATTTTGGGTTTTACCCTATCCGCTTAACTTAGCTTAATTGGTTTTAAAGTGGATTTAAGTGAAATAAAATAAAGTTGTCTCACCACTTTATTTTATTTCTTAACTTAACCCCAAAAATTAAAAACCACACCCGAGCAAACGTAACTCCGAAAAGGCTTTTCTAAGTTAATACTGGCGATGTGATTTCATCGGTGCCCTCGGAATTTGATTCCGAGAACCGGTTCAAATATTAGAAAAACCCGCTCATTCATTCACTGAACGTACCCGAGCTAAACTTCTGAAAATAAATCCAGGCACATCGGGCCTCGGAATCAGGCGTCGTCAGAAACTGCATTCTTGTAAAATTACAAATAAAATTAAGAAAAAAATTTACTTTAAATTTATGGGTATTTACTTCACTCCCACTACAGGGCTTTACGTCCTCGTAAAACTTTAACACAAACTAGAGTTACAAAAGCGGTACTGAGCACGCATCTGAGCCTTCCACTCCCATGTGCTCACCTGGAGGTTCCCATACTGCTTGAGAAAGTGCACCCAAGGAATCGATCGTCCTCGTAGGATCCGCTCCTGTCGATCCTCGAACCCCACTAGAACTTCCATGAATGACATTCCATCGCCACCGTCCAGCTCCTCATGGTCGATGATATTCGAAGGGTCGAGCGCGTATCTCCTCAGTTGAGATACATGGAAGTCGTCGTGCACCTGGTGTAACTGAGGTGGATGGTTCAAGTGGTAAACCACCCCGCCTACCCAGCTGAGGACCTAGAAAGGTCCGTTGAACCTCAGATATAACTTGTTTCCTTGGCCACATCTCCGTAAACCTCGTCGAGGTGAGACTCGTATAAGGACGTGATCATCATTGTCGAACTCAGAGGACTCCAACTCCTATTTAGAACAGAAACTTAAAGCGACTGCTGCCATGAGGGTAAGGTTGACCGACTCAAGAGTGATCAGTCACACCCTCCTGTGAATGAGTTTATCCTGTGCTGCCTGGGGTTTCCTTTTCACCGACCAAGGAAAACCCATCCCGACGTCGTAGTTAAATCATAACCTTTTTGCCTAATACCTTCAATTCGTGTATGAACTGTGATTGCCCAGTCCATACTCAAACCAACGTCGTAAGGCGTCGACGCTGCCACCAAGAGATTCCAACCGAAACTCTCGCCTTGAGGGTCTGACCACACCATCGGCGTAAGTGTGATTATCGAGTCTCCTCCCAAGGTATCTCCAGACGTGACGGTCAAGTCCACGGCTTACCAGAAACTCTAGGTCTGGAACAAGATTTGTGAAAGCAAGGAATGATTCATATCGACGTCTGTTACTACAGCAGCTAGTAGTGGACACAGACTGTCCCTTGAATCATTCTTAGAGCCATCAGGTCACTCTCCTTGACCGCATGCAGCCGCACTCTTCCTCTACCTTCCTGCTCCCTGAGCCTGGCGGGGAAATCTAAGGCGGGTGGTTGTATCATGTTAAGATGTACACCACCTAATGATGCTCTCCTAGCTCTGCCTCCACATTAGCCACTTCGCAGAATCATCTCCCTTTAAAGATTCCTCTTCTTGAAACATTTAACATGCTCGAGTCTCTAAGACTGGCACCGGTTTCCTGTTTCTTACTGCACTGTGCAGTCTTTATCTGCTCCTGGATGATCTGCACCTTCATTGCCTACGATCTGGAAGAGCTGCTAAAATTTCTCCTTTGACGAAAAGAGAAACTCAGTCTCATCCCCTGGATCAACCACACCCATTTCTTAATACAGTCAATCCTGACATGAATGATGTATTCATGCCATGGATGACGTCGTAAGGCCTCGACGTAACTACCAAGAGATCCAACTGTGACTCTCACATCGAAGGGTCTAGTCACACTGTCGGCATCAGTGTGAAGTTACTGGGTCTCCTCCAGTATAAATCTCTAAAGCGAGGGTCAATTCAACAGTTTTAACCGGGACCACTCTGTATCAACCAAACAAAAAGGATAGGAAAGCAAACATCACAAGATAAGTGTCTTTTTTATTATTGCAGCTCATAGTACAAAGACACGAATACAAAAAAATGGTACTAGAAGTATAAGTGACGTATCCACTAGTTCCTCTCCTTTCTACCTTCTCCCAGAGCTCTACTGCATTTTCCACTGCTCGGTTTTTTCTCAAGCACCCACCGCTGCTTCTGTCTCGGTGGCTCCTCCAAAGCCTGCGGATCAACTGTACGAGGAGTCCGACAGTCACGTGCCTGGTGTCCCTTTCCGCCACATTCATAACACTTCCTGCTCCTCGTACGACTAGCTCTGGCCCTCTTGGACCTCTGCATCATCTTTCTACTACCCATAGATGACTCGACTACTGATCGAAAAACACGCGGAAAAGGCAGCAGCTCCTGAACACGCTCGGGGTGTAGAGCTACTGGCACAAACTCCACCCTAAAGAAGGTCTCGATGTATTCCCATGTGAAGGCCATACCATCGAAAAACTAGAACAAGTGGCTCCACCACCTGCCTACTTCTACCTGAAGAAGGCTGGCAGCAAAGATCACCATGAAGTCTGCCGGCGTCCCCACTAGCCTGAAGACTCTCACCACAGCCTCCATCCAA
The DNA here is from genome assembly GCA_963277665.1 of Viscum album. Classification (NCBI taxonomy): domain Eukaryota; kingdom Viridiplantae; phylum Streptophyta; class Magnoliopsida; order Santalales; family Viscaceae; genus Viscum; species Viscum album. The sequence continues at coordinate 1,433,118,441 of OY728155.1, read as the reverse complement.
TCCTCAACCGCCTGCTGGTCCATCTCTCCCTGGAACCTGGGTGGTCTCTAGCGCTGGAACTCGTGCAGCACTCTCAAGTGCTGTGCATCACCTACTACTGGGGTTGGTGGAATCGCTGACCCAATGTATGGTAGTACCGCTGGTGCCTCCGCTGGTGCCTCAACTGTAAGAGGGCACTGTACCGAAGCCTTGTTGCTCGACAGGCTGTCAGTATGCACATCCCTCTATGATCTAGCTGGTCTTCCGAGAAAAGGCATCCTGAAAGAAAAAACGTGACACGGTCAAACCATTATACCTGGTGAGCTGACTTGGTTTGAGCTGACAATCAAAAACTTCTGGAAACACACACGCAATCCGTGTTTTCGTGCACAAAGTCAGAAATCAGTTTTCAGGGTCCTGGTGTATGGATACGTCGGCCGACCGCACCAACACTAGAATCCCTGAACTGAAATCCACACTCGATACTCTTAACACTATTTCTTCACAGAAAGAAAAAAGATCAGAGTCTACAGCAGAACCAAACTTCTCTGATACCAATTTGTGACAACCCGTCCTCGGGGCCCGTGCCATGACTACCCCAAGCCCGCCTTCCATAGGCCAGGGGCTGGCGACTAGCACCAAAGGCGTAAATCCCGATAACTGGGAAGTCATTGACTTTATAAAAGTAAACAAAACACCACAGAGTATAAGCGGAAGTAATACACTAAGTACAAAAGAATGTGATGAAAAGTAAATGGGCCAGAATACAAACCCAAAATAAAGTACAAATACAACTGAACAAAGTACAATAGAAAAAGACAACAGCTGGAAGGACAGAAGTGGCTCATGGGTCATCCTCCTTGGATCCTACCTGAAGGTTAGGTACAGATGGCGCAACTCCTGGATCATCCACCACGAATCCTACCTGAAGGGTAGGTACAGATAGCCTCCACAACGCTCTCGCCCGTCAAGCTCCTCCAAATGTCATCTCACCATGAAGTCCACTTCCAGATACTGACTCGTCGTGTAGTCCACCTTCGGGTACTGTCTCGTCGTGTAGTCCACCTCCGGTACCATCCAGTCCTCGAACACCCAGCCTCCGTCAGCACTGCCTGTCGTCTGCAACCAACACAACGAGGTGCGGGCATAGCCCATGCAGGGGTGAGTATAACGATACTATGTAGGGACCCCGAGACCCTCATGGTCTCACTAAATCCAACAAGGATAACCACAATGAATATCTCAACAGATAACCTCTACTTAGGTATATGCCCATACATATACCTATGTTATCAAGTAACCCATCACAATCATGAGGAAACACAAAGATTATGAAATCAAAAGATAACCACTACCCAGGTTTATGCCCATACATATACCTAAGATATCAAGTGACCCATCTCAATCATGAGGAAACACAAAGATCATAAACTCATCTCAAACTAGGATTTTCATTATCGAAACCGTAACTGCTGAAGAGCCCCGTCTCTAGAGTGTACAGTGGTCCTGTCATGACTCCGAGGTACTGCTCACTAACCTAAGACTACTGAGGTACTCCTCCTGTCGAGTAATGTGGGCCTGCTTCTACAACCAAGTTCTTCCCACCATGGGTCTACCGCTACAACCATGCGCTCCCCCTCATAGCCTCAAGAGGTACTCCTTCTGTTGAGTACCGCGGGACTGCCGCTACAACCAAGCGCTCATCTGCCGTGGGTCTGCCGCTACAACCAAGAGCGCCCCAATGGGCTATCCGAAACACACCGAGTCGATCGGTCAAGCAGTCATTAGGTCTCATCCGGCTACACGGTCTTCGTACTCCGCATGCTCATCTCTGGGAGGGTCCGCTCCATGAGCTGCTGGTCGATACTAAAAGTATCACAAGGTCCCACGAAGAAGTTTCTCAAAGGACCGCCTCGTCACAGGGGTCTCAACACAACAGAAGACGCGTCCATCGGACGCCCGGTTTGTGAGTTATTAGCCTTTTCGTCCTAGGGGCCCAGTTGGTCTCGTGTGCGAACCAACCCGGCCGTATCTCAACTGTACCCCAAATCACATAGGGTAAACATAAAGGGACCATTTCTCAACGTGATCACCAACGCCACAGACGGTTCGTCAAACGGAAGTCTGGTCTGAAAGATATCAGCTATTCCGCTCTAGGGGCCCGGTTGGATTTCGGGTGATATCCATCCCGTCCATACTCCAACTGTGTCCAAAACATGGGCAGGGCATGCCAGAAGTTTCGTCTCAATAAGAGGAAAACAACGAGACAGACGGCACATCAATCGGACGCCCGGTCTGTGTGTTATTGGCTTTCTCGTTCCAGGGGCCCGGTTGGTTTCGTGTGCGAACCAACCCGACCGCACCCCGACGACATCCAAACCTTGAGAGGAGTAAGCCAAAAGATCCGTCTTACTTAGATGAATCCATCAAAGTCGACGGCACATCAATCGGACGTCCGGAGCTCCAGATATGAGCGTTCCCACTCCGAGGGCCCGGTTGGTTTCGTGTACGAACCAACCCGGCTGAACTCAAAGTATTTTGAAACATTGAGTGTGATATACCGAAACTACCTTCTCTATCCAAGGATCACATCGCCACTGAAGGCGCGTCATTCGGAGGCCTGTAGCTCATGTTTTGAGCAAAAGACCGAAAAGGGTCCGGAAACGGGGGGTCTGGGCCCAGACAGACCCTGCCCAACCCCCCTGGGTCGGCCCGAACCGGGTTGACCTGACCCGGGCTCGGTTCTGACCTGGTTTTGTGCGACCCGGCCCGGCTGGGGCGGCCCGTCCGGCTTGGTCCGGCTCGACCGGCCAGCCGCGGCTCGGCCAGAGCGGCAGAGCGGAAGCCGCGGAGTAGGGGTGTGCGGTTCCCCACGCCCTCGCCGCTGATTGATGCCGGCGGCAACCGCCGTCGCCACCGGTCATCGGCACTGCCGTGTCGGCGTGGCGCACCGCCACCGCCTTCTTGCGGACCACCAGACGCACTCCGGTGGTCCGTTTCTCCTGCCATCTTCTCCAACGGTCCTCCCGGGATCCGACCTTCACTGCAAAGCTTTCAAATCACTCTTGCGGCCCCGTTCGTCGTCGTCCGACAATCAACACGTCAATTAACAAAACGCGCCATCTTCGTGGTTCTCCGGCGCGATGTGATGGCGCTGCACCCTTTCAACATGGCCCGACTCCGTCTGCGGATGTCTTCGGGTTTCTCCGACGTGGCGCAACGGCGTCACGCCCTTATTTGTTTTCACGATGCGGTGTGACGGCGCCATGCATTCCTTGTTGCATGATTCCGCACGGTTCGATGGCACCACGACATCCCCGTTTCAATCCACAATAGAAACCCACATGGATAAGGAGGAGGGTCGGCTGTGTTTGTGCGGTCCAGCCCCCTCTCGTTAGTTGATAGAAAAATGGTCATATTTCACTATGATTGTCAAGGTAATAATCACGGACAAATTAAATAATAATACTAAACAACAATATGCATGAACGAATGATCTGTGGATCAACCTGGAATTGGTTGGTCCACACTCATCATACTTTTCTCAAAAGATAATAGAACACACACAAAAATTCCCCTACCTCAAGCATCGTCGAGCGAGGGTTCGTCGCGGATTTTCTCGTCGCGGAAGAAAGCATCGCGGGAAGGGGATCGTCGATTTCACGTCGCGGTTCAGTGTCGCGGAAGAGGATTCATAGACGAAGACGGGGGTTGTCCGAGGTGGAACGACGTCTCCCTTCCTTTGACGTGGGAAGAAGAATGAGGGATGGTGCGTCATCATTCTTCGGAAGAAAGACATGACGACGTTCTTCGTCGGAGACCGATTCATTCTTTACGTTCTTCATCGTTGAAGAAGATGTTCTTCAAGCCTCCCAAATCCCCCCAACACGACAAGACTCTAACCAAAAATAAAATAATCCCAAGTCTTAGTTTATTAACACAAGATAAGAAATTTAATTTCAAAAGAAAAGAAATGAACAATTAATTCAATGAATTAATTGTAATGCCCTGACCCCAGCTACCCAGAGCCGGTGCATTACTTCGTAACATTGGCATGATCACAAAAGATCAAGTCTCGAAATACCGATTAGTTTAGTAGCCTTGGAAACACTAGATACATTCGTAAACGTTACATTACATCATAAAGTGAAAAACTACAATAACAAAGTTTCCATAGTCCACACTCATATCCTCTTCTCACAATCCCTGCAGGTCATTCATAAAATACTTCTTCATATCCTGGAAAATAATAAAACATTGAAAGGGGTGAGCTCAGATGCTCAGTAAGGATAACAATAATGCGGAATCTTTCATAAATAAACATTAACATTTAAGGCAATGTATAACTAAAACAAAAGCCTTTTAAACATGAACTTCAACATAATATGGCAAAAGTAAAATGAGATAATGCCATTTACTTCTTCACATGGATATTCTACTGGTCGAATAATCACATGCAATATCAATAACCACTTTCATAATGATGGAATGCATAATGCCAGACTATCATAACCACATTGTCAAGGCCTTGTTCCAAGACCACAAATAAGATTTTGTCAAGGCCTTGTGCCAAGACACTAGTTTGTCTCATGAGACTTGCCGATGCATCGAGGAGCTATAGCGGGCTCCACCCGTCACTTATTATGTCCAATGCATTCCTCATATGAATAGGTTTTAAACATATCACAAACCATAACATAATCATATTACATAAAACATGCATAAAGGAAACATAACATTTCCACATTTCAATCACAAGATATCAATACAACACATTGATATAATAAAAACGCTTTCAAAACCATTTTCAATACCAAAATAAAAGAAAGTTAAAACTTTGTATTTGTTTTTCATTAAAAAAAATGATGTCTTGTAGAGGAATCCGAAACTCAAATAATGGTCACGGCGGCGGAGAAGTCGTTGTTGCCGCATAAGTACGGAAAGTAAAACATTCCCTTTTTTTCGTTTAGTAAAACGCTTCGTATAAAAAAGATTCATTTTGAATAAACATAAAAGTCAAAGGGGTTTATACACCATATAAAAGAAAGTTCTGTATAAAACCAAATATGGCTCAATGAAAGGAGATTGAGACAAAGTCCTTAAAAAGATCATTTTTAAAATAAAATAGATCTATTATGTGTATTCACTATAGGTACACATAAAGAATGTAAAAATACAAAATAATACATAATAATATCATGACATAATTGGAAATTAGGAGATTAACCCAAAGAATGGAAGTTGGGTTAAGAAGTTCCCTTACCTTGTGTCCGACTTGACTCAACCGTTCTTTAACCTCCTGAATAATAAACTAGAGTTAATATCTACCTTATTAAGAACCATTTTCAATTTCATTATCCTTTTTATATCACTTATTACAATGTTATGAAAATTATGTAATTATTCAAGTTAATAATGACCGTTTTGTCGATCTTTGGTAACTTGAGTCAACAATAAACTTCTTATAATTACAAATTGTTCATGTGGTAGAATATCCATTATATCCAGAATTATATTCATGATTTAGATGTCATATATATCTTATATATCCAGTATATACATTCATTTATAATATTACGTAACATTTAGAGGTAAGAAATGAAATGCACCGTTCATGGAGACGGTAAGCCGTACGTACGCATGAACGCTACATTCATTTCAATTTCATATTTAATGGAACTAAATCATAATGATATAAATGTATAATATAATTCCAGTATAATATAGTTTATAATACCATTTACTCTATCCTTTATACATCCCACATATGGCATTAACGATTCAAATCACTTTGAGGGGGCGGTAGTCCGCACTTCCTAAAATGAAATTATCACGTTTTACCCATAATGGAAATCATAAAGTATGCCATAAATGAGAAATACAGAAGCATAAGTAAAACATAAAAATATTATGTATCATATATAAAAATAGTGACATCTTAATGGCCACCTTTGAAGGTGTTATATGAGTGTTGAACAATCATCGTTTCGTGAGGCAGAAATTCGCCATCCACAGAAACTGTATGTTCTTTAACCATTAGATGTAGGTGTGTGTAAGTGTAGCTCAAATCCTTATTATAACAACATCCTAGTATATTGAGGATACTGGTGTTGTTACAAAAGAAATGAATAAAAAGAGTTTAGGGGGTTGGAGAAGAAAAATAAAACAAAACAACATTAGAAAAGACATTACCTAAAAATCGGGTAACTCTTTTTGATTTGAGAAAAGGCTTCCTTGGGAAGAGTTCTGCCCAATGTGAGGCTTCTAGGAGTAAGGTAGGAATGTTGGGAGAGTATTTGAGCAGAGTTTGGCCGAGCCAAATGGCTTGAAAGTGTAAATGAGGTGTGAGAGGTGGGGGCCTTTTATAAGTGGAGAGGAGGGGCACTTTTGGAAAGATTGAAATGTTACATTATTTCACAATGCTTTTCGGATTCTAAAGGTCCCACACTTATATAATTCGTTGCTAAGGTGATAAGGGTTCAAAATATCCTCATCCAATAGGCTTTGGACAAGTGTAAGCCTTGTAGTTTGCTTTATCTTCTCATTTTATTTAAATCGTTAAATAATGAGGTCATCACCGCATCATAATGATGTCATAAATAATTTAATTTATTAAATGTCTAAAAATTATAAAAAAAATACTATGATGTAGGAAATATTTTTCTCTTTCTAATGAATATTTATAATCAAAATTTTTACTTGTTTAACCCCACGTAAAAATTGTTTTAGTAAAACATTTTATGTTTGTGTCATTTTTTACTTTAACATTAAATAAAAGGTGTTTATGTCATTTTCTAAATAAAGTGGCTCCATGGGGTCCCCAAGTTGACCCATGGGTTTTCTTGGTCGGCCATGACTCATCCAATAGGAGTAGGACAAGTTTCATGCTCATATCATATTATAAAAACATTATTTGTACCTTAAACTACACTAATTACCTCTAATCGCGATTAAGAACTTAAAAGTTACTATTCACCAAAAAATTATTTTAATCTCATTGAACCACATTTTACTTCTTAATGACAACCATTTTTGTCGGATTTTTGAAAATCAAATCACAGAAGTGGTAATATTTCATTTAAACGAAAAATCAGTTATTTAACTACCACGAAGTGGTTTCACTATTCATCAAAAATTGAAGTTTTTCAGAACAATGCCAAAATTTCACCCTAAGCTATAATTGATATTCCAAATTCAAAAATGATGTCTATTTTACAAAATTCCAAACATATAAGTTGCATTAATTAATTTTATAATTAATTCCCGCTGTCACAACAAATAGCGTGTTTTTAAGAAACAATTTATATTAAAAGATTGGCAATTGTTTATGTCCAATTTCAATGTAAAATTAATTCTAATGACCACCATTGGATAAAATGGTAAAAATATATTCTAATTATACTTTAAAACCACTAAATAGTATAATTTTTCACTATAAATTATTATGATTTAAAAAGTTGTTTTTAAGTATTTTTCACTATTCATAAAAAATTAGAAGTTCTCAGAAAAATACCAAAAATTCAACATAGGCTAATTTCGATATTCCGAATCCAAAAATGAAGTCCATTTTGAAATATAAAATTTCTATAATTTTAAAAAGTGGTTATTACTATTCATAACGGCTACTTTGATTAGTCGCGGTGTTTTAGAACTCGAAGTTACGTACAATGCAAGCCATTGCATTATTGAATGAGAAGCGTATCGTGGAAGATCTGGGTGTTACATTCTCCCCTCCTTCAATAAATTTCGTCCTCGCAATTTGAAATTTTTCTTTGATAATAAAAGGTTGAAAATAGAAAATACCTTTGTGGAAAACCCACATCGGAAATAAGGTTAATAAATATATAACATTAAAAGAAAGCTGGATAAGTACAAAGGTCAACCGATATAGCCCATTCTAGGATTCTATGAAAATTTGGATATGGAAGAAAAACAAACCATCAAGGTCTGATGGAGAGTTATAGAAAACAGGATTAGGAGAAAGTTTAACCATAAGAAAATCAAAAACTTGTGATTGGTTAAATGGTCATTGAATCCCCAGTTGGAAAAGTTAACCGACAACATTTTTGTTTTAAGTTACCTTTTATAATGTTGAGGAATTTATTTAGGAGATTTACTAAGAACGTAAGGGAATATACATACTTGTTATGTATACTTTCATTCGTTAATAAATTTTTACCACAAACCCAACTTTTACTCCAAATGGTAACGGAACTCAAAAATATTCTATTTATCCTAATTGTATAAGGTTCCAAATGTTAACACATACCATTTAGATTAGTAAAACGATTTTGTAATAACCAGGGACTTCTTGTAGGCTAGTGGTAGGAAATAAAGGCTTGTCGCACTATGGTTGTGGGTTCGATTCCTGCAGCTTTGTCCGACACGATGGGTTATGCCCCACCCTGCAGGTTGTCCTTTTTCCTAAAACTATAGTATTATAATATTCCAAAAATAATCTTCAGAAATGCTTTAACCTTAAACAATACTATCCATGGTTCAACTTAATCCATTCCAACCTTAATAGTTATCCAAGATACCTCCCTCCAGACTTTCTCTAAAGGGTCGTTAAATTCCAAAATCAATTGTAACAACAGATTCCCCAAACAAGAAAAGTTTCTCTTATTGTCACATACTGAAAATATGATTACTTTAATCATATTAAAACCTTACTGAAATCAACAAGTACTGTAGTACAATCCTTATATATATATCACATTATTCTAAAACCAGAATATAATCCATGAGTCCAAAAGCACCAATACATTAGTTATTCTGCTTCAACTGTAGTAACAGCATAAGATTGTCCTTGATCCCTTGGCCTTTTCTGAGGTAAGTTTCCTTGACGCTTAGGACATTCATTTGCATAATGACCCATTTCTCTACAATTGTAGCATTCAACTTTGACAACCTCTTTCTTTCCCTTGCGATCACGATCCTGGTGACCCTTTTCTCCACATTTATAACAAACTCCCATTCCTTTTAGGCACGTACCAGGGTGATTCTTCCCACAATTATCACATAATGGAAAATCCTTCTTTCCCTTTTTCCCTTTATCTGTCTCTTGTTCCACCGTTCTCTTCTTCTCTTGCTTTACTTTGTTGTCATAAGACTTAGAGAATTCCTTTTCTGTCTTGGTAGAACACGAGACAATATCTTTGTATGATGAGAAGGATTGTGATACTAAAGCTCGACGGAGAAATGGTTTTAACCCATAAAAGAAACGATCAATATTACTTCTTGGGTTACGTATATAATCGGAAGCATGCCTCGCTAACCTTGTAAAGTTAGCCCCATACTTTGTGACATTCTAATCCTCCTTCTGCCTCAGACTCAGAAATTGCCTTTCCATATCTGCTCGATGGTCACGAGGAAAGTATTTTTCTAAGAAAATCTCTTTAAACTCCCTCCATTCCATATTCGATACGTCAGCATCTTCCTTTGTGTTTTGAATCAGCGACCACCACTGATCGGCATCTCCAGTGAGGCGGTAAACTGCCATGAAAACCTTCTCCCTTTCACTACTCCCCAAGGTATGGAATATTTTCTCTAAGGAATTTATCCATTGCTCAGCTACTATAGGATTTGTACTCTCATTGAAGGTTGGTGGTTGTTGCCTCATGAAGCGGTCTAACATTGATCCTCCACGTTGCGGATCAGGGTGCTCCATACGAGTAAGGTTATTATTCATAACCTGAGTGAGTTGTCCCAGTATGGTAATAAGTTGATCAGCACCAGTTGTATATCCAGATCCACAATAATTATCTTGAGCAGGAGGGAAATCCCTACACGGAGTTCGTGCATTTATACGGTTTCCATTCCTTCCACTAGGCGCCATTTCTAAACAATGGCATAAACTAGATTAGTTTATGAATCAAAATACATAATTCCATACTTGTAAAACACTTTACATAAATTGAACTATTTATGGATATAATCCATAATCATAAAAAGAAATGTTTTCTTTGAGGAAGTATATACTCATAACCCTTCCTAGTGTTTTGTGAGAATTATCCTAAGCATATCCCCCGGGATTGTCGTAACCAAGAGTGCAGTAAGGCCCGTTGTCGTGCACCAGTTCCTGTTCGAGTCTAGCTCAAAGCGGTGTTTTCGGGTTTTACCCCTAGGTACATTTGTGCCAGAGCCGCCTCTACTTGCTCGTATCCAGACAGGGATGTATTGCTCGGAAAACTCATAACATCTCTATAATACCAAAATTCTAGGAAGTTCTTCTATACTAATCCTCAAAGTCTATCTTTGGGATATGTGCTCTAATCAGAGTTTATCTAAATATAGCTTCCAAGGTTAGTACTAAACTGCCTCTGATACCAACTGTAACGCCCCGACCCCAGCTACCCAGAGCCGGTGCATTACTTCGTAACATTGGCATGATCACAAAAGATCAAGTCTCGAAAGACCGATTAGTTTAGTAGCCTTGGAAACACTAGATACATTCATAAACGTTACATTACATCATAAAGTGAAAAACTACAATAACAATGTTTCCATAGTCCACACTCATATCCTCTTCTCACAATCCCTGCAGGTCATTCATAAAATACTTCTTCACATCCTGGAAAATAATAAAACATTGAAAGGGGTGAGCTCAGATGCTCAGTAAGGATAACAATAATGCGGAAGCTTTCATAAATAAACATTAACATTTAAGGCAATGTATAACTAAAACAAAAGTCTTTTAAACACGAACTTCAACATAATATGGCAAAAGTAAAATGAGATAATGCCATTTACTTCTTCACATGGATATTCTACTGGTCGAATAATCACATGCAATATCAATAACCACTTTCATAATGATGGAATGCATAATGCCAGACTATCATAACCACGTTGTCAAGGCCTCGTGCCAAGACCACAAATAAGATTTTGTCAAGGCCTTGTGCCAAGACACTAGTTTGTCTCATGAGACCTGTCGATGCATCGAGGAGCTATAGCGGGCTCCACCCATCACTTATTAAGTCCAATGCATTCCTCATATGAATAGGTTTTAAACATATCACAAACCATAACATAATCGTATTACATAAAACATGCATAAAGGAAACATAACATTTCCACATTTCAATCACAAGATATCAATACAACACATTGATATAATAAAAACGCTTTCAAAACCATTTTCAATACCAAAATAAAAGAAAGTTAAAACTTTGTATTTGTTTTTCATTAAAAAAATGATGGCTTGTAGAGGAAGCCGAAACTCAAATAATGGTCACGGCGGCGGAGAAGTCATTGTTGCCGCATAAGTACGGAAAGTAAAACATTCCCTTTTTGTCGTTTAGTAAAACGCTTCCTATAAAAAAGATTCCTTTTGAATAAACGTAAAAGTCAAAGGGGTTTATACACCGTATAAAAGAATGTTGTGTAAAAAACCAAATATGGCTCAATGAAAGGAGATTGAGACGAAGTCCTTAAAAAGATCATTTTTAAAATAAAATTGATCTATTATGTGTATTCACTATAGGTACACATAAAGAAAGTAAAAATACAAAATAATACATAATAATATCATGACATAATTGGAAATTAGGAGATTAACCCAAAGAATGGAAGTTGGGTTAAGAAGATCCCTTACCTTGTGTCCGACTTGAATCAACCGTTCTTTAACCTCCTGAATAATAAACTAGAGTTAATATCTACATTATTAAGAACCATTTTAAATTTCATTATCCTTTTTATATCACTTATTACACTGTTATGAATATTATGTAATTATTCAAGTTAATAATGACTGTTTTGTCGATCTTTGGTAACTTGAGTCAACAATAAACATCTTATAATTACAAATTGTTCATGTGGTAGAATATCCATTATATACAGAATTATATTCATGATTTAGATGTCATATATATCTTATATATCCAGTATATACATTCATTTATAATATTACATAACATTTAGGGGTAAGAAATGAAATGCACCGTTCATGGAGACGGTAAGCCGTACGTACGCATGAACGCTACTTTCATTTCAATTTAATATTTAATGGAACTAAATCATAATGATATAAATGTATAATATAATTCCAGTATAATATAGTGTATAATACCATTTATTCCATCCTTTATACATCCCACATATGGAATTAACGATTCAAATCACTTTGAGGGGGCGGTAGTCCGCACTTCCTAAAATGAAATTATCACGTTTTACCCATAATGGAAATCATAAAGTATGCCATAAATGAGAAATACAGAAGCATAAGTAAAACATAAACATATTATATATCATATATAAAAATAGTGACATCTTAATGGCCACCTTTGAAGGTGTTATATGAGTGTTGAACAATCATCGTTTCGTGAGGCAGAAATTCGCCATCCACAGAAACTGTATGTTCTTTAACCATTAGATGTAGGTGTGTGTAAGTGTAGCTCGAATACTTCTTATAACAACATCCTAGTATATTGAGGATAATGGTGTTATTACAAAAGAAATTAATAAAAAGAGTTTAGGGGGTTGGAGAAGAAAAATAAAACAAAACAACATTAGAAAAGACATTACCTCAAAATCGGGTAACTCTTTTTGATTTGAGCCAAAGGCTTCCTTGGGAAGAGTTCTGCCCAAAGTGAGGCTTCTAGGAGTAAGGGAGGAATTTTGGGAGATTATTTGGTCAGAGTTTGGCCGAGCTAAATGGCTTGAAAGTGCAAATGAGGTGTGAGAGGTGGGGGCCTTTTATAAGTGGAGAGGAGGGGCACTTTTGGAAAGATTGAAATGTTACATTATTTCACAATGCTTTTCGGATTCTAAAGGTCCCACACTTATATAATTCGTGGCTAAGGTGATAAGGGTTCGAAATATCCTCATCCAATAGGCTTTGGAAAAGTGTATGCCTTGGATTTTGATTTATCTTCTCATTTTATTTAAATCGTTAAATAATGAGGTCATCGCCGCATCATAATGATGTCATAAATAATTTAATTTATTCAATATCTAAAAATTATAAAAAAAAATACTATGATGTAGGAAATCTTTTTCGCTTTCTAATAAATATTTATAATCAAAATTTGGACTTGTGTAACCCCACGTAAAAATTGTTTTAGTAAAACATTTTATGTTTGTGTCATTTTTTACTTTAACATTAAATAAAATGTGTTTATGTCATTTTCTAACTAAAGTGGCTCCATGGGGTCCCAAAGTTGACCCATGGGTTGTCTTGGTCGGCCATGACTCATCCAATAGGAGTAGGACAAGTGTCATGCTCTTCTCATATTATAAAAACATTATTTGTACCTTAAACTACACTAATTACCTCTAATCGCGATTAAGAACTTAAAAGTTACTATTCACCAAAATATTATTTTAATCTCATTGAACCACATTTTACTTCTTAATGACAACCATGTATGTCGGATTTTTGAAAATCAAATCACAGAAGTGGTAATATTTCATTTAAACGAAAGATCAGTTATTTAACTACCACTTAGTGGTTTCACTATTCATCAAAAATTGAAGTTTTTCATAACAATGCCAAAATTTCATCCTGAGATATAATTGATATTCCAAATTCAAAAATGATGTCTATTTTACAAAATTCCAAACATATAAGTTGCATTAATTAATTTTATAATTAATTCCCGCTGTCACAACAAATAGCGTGTTTTTAAGAAACAATTTATATCAAAAGATTGGCAATTGTTTATGTCCAATTTCAATGTCAAATTAATTCTAATGACCACCATTGGATAAAATGGTAAAAATATATTCTAATTATACTTTAAAACCACTAAATAGTATAATTTTTCACTATAAATTATTTTGATTTAAAAAGTTGTTTTTAAGTATTTTTCACTATTCATAAAAAATTAGAAGTTCTCAGAAAAATACCAAAAATTCAAAATAGGCTAATTTCGATATTCCGAATCCAAAAATGAAGCCCATTTTGAAATATAAAATTTCTATAATTTTAAAAAGTGGTTATTACTATTCATAACGGCTACTTTGATTAGTCGCGGTGTTTTAGAACTCGACGTTGCGTACAATGCAAGCCATTGCATTATTGAATGAGAAGCGTATCGTGGAAGCTCGAGGTGTTACATTAATTGTAACGATTTAACCCCCCAATTAATGAAGCGTTTCTTAAATAGAAAAATGCACGGCTGACTTTCATTAAAGAGGGGGGTTGTGGGTGCGTTACTTAGAGGAAATGAAACGATGGAGCTCGTGAAGGCCCCACCTCACAAATATCCAACTAAGTGGGTAGGATATTTTGGGTTCCACCATATCTGCTTAACATAGCTTAAGTGGCTTTTATGTGGCTTTATGTGAAATAAAATAAAGTTGTCGCACCACTTTATTTTATTTCTTAACTTAACCCCAATAATTAAAAACCACACCCAAGCAAACACAACTCCGGAAAAGGCTTTTCTAAGAAAATACCGGCACTGCGATTTCATTGGTGCCCTCAGAATTTGATTCCGATCACCGGTTCAAAAGTTAGAAAAACCTGCTCGTTTGTTCACTGAACGTACCCGAGCTAAACTTCGGAAATTAATTTCGGCCACACCGGGCCTCAGAATCAGGCGCCGTCAGAAACTACGTTCTTTTAAAATTCCAAAGAAAATTAAGAAAAAAATTTCTTTGAAATTTACGGAACTTTACAATGGGTGTTTTCCCCAACATCCATATTGGTGGAGAATCATATGGCCTTCAAAATTAGTGATGATTTTGGTTGGTGTTTGATATTACTGTGTGATTTTATGGGTTGGTATTGGATGTGGTGATATCATTTGGTGTTGGGGATTACCTAGTGGGGAATATGATGTGGCATGGGGTGGAGGTAATTCCTAGTTGGATAAGGGTACAATTCTGATGTCATTGACGTTCATGATAACCTGTTCCTCTATTTATTTATCGAATTTGTGATGTGATTCAGATGTGATGTAAATATGAATGATTTTGGCACCAAATTCCAAAACTCTTGGGGGATGGGGATGTTTTCATTTAATGAATATGTTTTTTTAGTTTAATTTAAATATGTTATTTGATTTAAATTGATTTAAATTTACTATTTTTCATTTATTTTTTTTACTTGGGTAATTAACATTTGATGATTATGTTTAAAAATTAAAAAGAAAAGTAATTTAATTCCAATAATTTTTCTAATTGATTTTCCTATACATTGTGGCCAGAAATATTAATAGAAAAGGGAAATTAGAAATAAAATGTTCCAGTACTTAGGTTGGTCCTCAACTAGTTGCAAGCCTCATTTCCACTCTATAAGAGTGGTCATCCACATAGTCATGAGGTCCTACCCAGTCTTGGTAGAGGAGGCGCCGACGTCATGCATGGTACACACACGAATTAGAAAGGCTATACCAATGCATGGGGGTCATGTCTGTGTTGAAATGAGAGGAGTGTCTAACATAGTGGGTCATGCCTGGGGGCGGTATTGGTCTTCCAACCCCTATTCAGCTTTGATGTCATTTTTTGGAATGAGATCAATTAAATAGAAGATCCCAACCCTTGATTATTTCAATCTCAGACATGTATTTCACCCAGGGCACTGTGTGGTTAAAAAATGTAATTGTCTAGAGTGAACTAATACTTTAAACAATCTAGATGGATGATTTGTGACATGTTAGCTGGAGTAGAATGGTGTTGGGTGGTGACCACTCGGTTTCATGTTAGTTGGTGTGGTGAGGTGATGTTATACGACATCAGAGTGGCTCACCATCCTACGCAAATAGTGATGATCGTGTAGGGATGAGGGAAAGCTCACCTATGGAATCATCACATGGATGCACAACACAAGCATGAAGGATTCCCAATGATGAAATCATATGTGGATGGTGGTGATAGTGGATAGGGCTGACAGTGGTGGAAACCAGACAACAGTGGCAATGTATTCCTCTTGGGGTTTCCTTTGGTAGTGTTGTGTCATGAAATGGTGCAGTTATGTGGAAATTGAGGACTGATTTTGAGAAGTTTTAAAGGATTTCATTGGTTATATACATACCTTTGAACTTTTGTCCCATGATTCATTTGGTCTTTGGGCCATGTTTATGACTTTGTGTCATTGGGAATACAGTCCATCGTCATTTTTATTGTTTCGGGGCATTGTGCCATGATTTCTTTGTCTTTGTGAGTTTTAATGAGTTTCCTCTTTTCATAGTTAAAATTGGTTTCATTCAATCGTATTTTAAAAAAGTGGATTGGCCCCAATTTGTATTTAAATTTAATCATATTCAAATGAAGTTAATAAAATTTTCTATAAAATATTACGAATGATATAATATTTAAAAAATATTTGTTTACAATAATTTTATTTAAATATATATTGAATAATACATTGTAAATTTATTTTAATCTAAATATAATATATAATATTATATATAGATAAAAATATAATATATAAAAAACACATAGAACATAATGTAATAAAATTAAAGAAATATTAACACTGTTAACAATATTAGTGTTGTCGTATGCCTCAATAAGTAAAGGTGAACATATTGATTTTGGTTTATAAAATAATTTAAAATGAGATATTCATTATTCACATTGATTATGAATATATATAAATAGAATTTTTTAATAATGTTTATAATGGGAAAAGTAAGTGTTAATATTAATATTAGAGGAATTTGTTTTCAAACATTCTGATAGGGAGATATATTATAAGTTTTCATTGCTAGTGTTATATATAAAATAAGAATTTTTATCACAGATTAATTTTTTTTGATTATATTGTGGACTTCTTAAAATAAAGATACACAATTAAAAAAATAGTTTTATCAAAAAGAGAGGGCTCAAAATTCAATAATAAAATTGAATAATTTTTATAGAGGCCATGTTGTATATTTATAAGTAATGTCACAACTAACAAAAGAGAAAGTACATGTATAAAGACTACAAAATGGAAAAAATAATAGAATATGGTGAAATGGAAGTTAAATATTTTAAAAAATATAGAGAGAGAGTCAAGAAACTTAAATAAAAGTTAGAGGAAAAATTTAAATTCAAATTTAATTAAATTAAAAAAAAGTAAAATGCAAGGAAAATAAAAAAATGAAATAAAAATAAAAACAAAATGACATTTGGGAAGACATGAATGCCTTTTGGTGGTGGTAGGAAAGATTGATGGAAGAGTTAATGGGTGGAGGAATGTTATTATTTATTGATTGGCGATATTTGAGAGGAATATGTGGATAATGTAGAGGAATACCTAAATGTTATATACCTCCTCTGACAATTTTTTTCATTGAACCCACCTTCTCCTCTGTCAACACAATCAACCATTATTAATCTAAATCCCCACATTAATATCACTCATCCTCAATGCTTCCCACTCAAGATCATAATCACAGGATTTCATTGCCAAGACTATTCCTATATATATATATACATTATAAATATATCTTCCCTATTGACACATGAACTGTTGAGATTTTTTTCTCAATTTATAATTCCAGAAAAGATATTTACATGTTTTTTTAGTTAATGATATATTTATGTTCTATTATTGGCACCTGGATTAATATTTATATATTTTATCATCCTATTAAAATGTCAACATCAAAAATCAGTTAATTTTAAGCCACATAACATTTTCCTAATGTATCATAAGGTATAATTTATATAACCTGTAGTTTCTACTAAAATATCACTTTTAACTGATAACATGAATTTTCAGTCATATTATAAATACCGTTTCTGAGATTGAAATTCATTTTAAACTACAAAGTCATTTTCAAACTTAAAACATGCAATTTAAGCCATTCTTTAACATCATGTATTATATTTATGTATGGTGAAATATTAATGTTCATAAATTAATCATGAAGAATTATTTTAAGAAATATCGATAATATGAGTGTGTTTGTTTTGTTTTCACTATATTATATGAATTTTGAACTTAAATTTTCCATTTTCATGAGTTTTTTGTTGGGAAGCACTTTTTTTTACATTTCAGGGTTTAAAAGGTTTAATGGTTAGGAGGAAGTAAATAACTAGGTCTTTATTAATTGATACATAGTTTAATTTTGATTTTTGAAATGTGGTGTTCTCCAATTGGTTGATCCAACAAGGAGTTACGACCATTGAATGGTCTAGATAAAAATATATCAACCAAAATATATCATTTTTATCTAGATCATGCACATTTGTTGAGAAATTATTATATCTCGCAAATGAAATTCTAGATGAGAAAAATCATAACTGCAATTTTGTCTAGAATGATCATTTTCCTCTCGAAACAGCAATTTTGTTTTCATCAAGGACCTCGGGTGTTCTTCATCATAGATGAATGAGCTAATTATTTTTATTTTTATAATAACATAGATAAGTACTTTATTTATTATGGAGACCATATTATTACTCTATTTATATCTTTGATATAAATCTTGGTAGGTGTAGGTCCTATTATAATACTATGCAGGTGATGACCAATATGATGACACAAGCAGGACATGATTTAGGCATGATGAAAGAAGATAGTGGAACAAACATGATGCATTCTTGGTGTCATAGGCACGACTATGTTGGCATGACACTATACTAGGATTTTGGGCCATGTTATGGGTTTCAGGCCCTTTGGGCCTATGGTGTATGTAGTAAATAAATATGGCTTGATGGGTGGGCTATCCCCTTAAGTAGAATATGACTAGCCTTTCAATACTATGTGTGTGGTGTTCATGTGTGTGGTGTGCATGTGTGTGTGTTTTTGAATGTAATTATACCCCCATGAATCTAATATATACATAAATTATCATTACCATGAAACCTAGACAAGGGGAGAGGATATAAAAAGTGGTTGGACTTTGCTAGCGACATCGTCATATTGAAGTAACGGGACTTGATTCTCAGTGATGTCGATGATAAAAGTATGGAAATGGTGATAGATTCAAGCATAAATATTGTGCCATAAGTTTGGTGTTTGTAATTTTTTTTATTTTCACTACCATTAGGTGATTTCGGAGAATGAAGTAATTTATTCAATTGTTTCCCCTCTATTTTTCATAGCCCCATAAAATTATAATTTCTTATTGGCATGGATTAATCTGTTAGCATTTTTATTTAATATGTTTTTTGGTTTTAAACCATCAATCGATTGTTGGTTTCAAAACATCCATTGTTTTTTACAAATTTTGATTGCTTATGTGGATTTCTCCCATCATTATTTGTGTATTCTATATCGTCCTAAAATTTGGCTGATGATTCTACTTTATGTGTTCAATTTGAATTGCGATCGAATCCTTGGATTAAGTGCATTTATTGGATTTGACATAGGCGGTTATGGGGATCAAAATGATCTTTGGATGTTAGATCACTGTGATGGAATGGAGGGGTGACTTATACCTCATGAAATGATGTCTGGGGTGAAGACATATCCATTGGTGGTGTTGGGGTATAATATTTCTTATGCTTTTTCACCAGGGATACAGGTTTCCTTTCTGTCTGGTTGTGATTTTCTAGATTGTTTCCCCACATTCCCGCTTTCCAAATATGGAAAACATCCATCCAATTAATCAATGATGTCATATCCTTGATCAAAATAGGATTAAGGGATATTAGTTTCTCCTTCAATGGATTCCTGCTTAGAGCTTGTCACCTAGTCTAGGTCTCCCTCATAGATTTAAGTCATGTTCATGAAAATCTATCTCGACACCATCTTCAGGTGGACACCAGTTAATTATGTTTATTTTTTTTCAACAAGGTGGAAAAATACATTATAGTAGATTGTAACATTGGGAATATCTAGGAATTTATGAACATTTGTTTTGTTGGGAAGCAGTAAAGTCTTTCTCTTTTGGAGGGAATATCATGTATGAACCATCTTATGTGCGAAACAAAAGTAATCTATTTTCATCCAAAAGATAGTGGAAACCATATGTGAAAGTCATCCACATATTTTTTACCTCATACATACCATGTTTATTGAATGATATAGAGATTGTACATCATTTCATAGAATGAAAGTATTGGGGGGATGGATTGATCACAGGTTTAACATCATTTGGGGATGGGGGGTCAAAGTTTTAATTTCCTATAGGGATATATGGGTCATATGTTTAATGTATTGTGGGGACAAATGGTTCACAGGTTTAACATCTTGTGGGGATAGATGAGTCATAGGTTTAATATCTTATGGGGATGGATGACTCAAAAGTTAAAGTATTATGTGGAAATATTGGTCATGTGTTTAACAACTAGTGGGGAGAGATGAGTCACAATTTTAATGCCTCGTGGGGGTAGGTGGGTGGTTAAGTTTGTCCCACGGGGGGATATTTCATGCTTGGGATTTGGTTAAGTGTTTCCCTAGGGGAGAAGATTTAACACTTAATATTTGGTAGAGTGTGGGGGGAGTTAGGATTTAAACCGCATGGAGGCTCCCCATATGTGTTGGGTCGTCACATTGAACCTCATAGAGGTTTCCTACATACCCTTTTTGGGAAGCCGGGATCAAAACCCATATAGTTCAATTATGTAGTTTAAAGTCATGTGAAAGGGCCAATCCATGCAGTTTAACATCATTTGATGAGGATGCTTGTGTCATAGAGGGAGCGTCAGTAATGGATGGTGGTAGGCTAATGCCTAGAAGATTTCGAAATGCATAGGATCAACCCATAGGGAAGGAGGATGGAATGGGGATTATGAGTAATGGATATGACTTACTGTCCAATTACTTTGTTTATTTTGGGTGTTGGAGGTGTTTCGGAGGAATCTTGAGGAGGTTCTTTGGTGGTTGGAGGTGTAGTAGGGCTGTACGGAGATATTCACATCATGGAAATTTTATTGGATGTGAATAAGTGTTTCATGGATTGTGAAACCAACTGGATTAAGAACCTTTGTGCGATGATGGAAGAACCAATTTAAGATATTCATGTTTTTAAATTAATTTATGATGTGTAGTAAAATTAGGCTAAGGTGAAATGAATTTTGGTGTAATATGTTTTTTTGAAAAAAAAAACTAATGAAATTCACATCATGAATGGGTTACATGATGTGAAAGTGTTGAGTTCTAGGTTTCAAATAAGTCTTCTAGATGAACCCCACCTAAATTGCTTGTGCCTCTTCCCTCTCTTGGTTTGGGTAAACCGTAGGCATCTTTCAAAGGATATTCAACCCCTACCCTACTTTGATCCATTGGTTCTAATTGAGTCCCATTAGTTACCTGTACCGGGTTCTTTTCTTTTCCTTGTGGTTTTCCGTACATTATTCTACGGAGATCCACTGTGGTGGAATGTTTTTTGTTTGTGTTGGGAGTTAGGCTATAATTTTGATAACCCTTGGTTTAGTGTAGGTTGATACGTGGGTTTTTTCATGATTTTGTGGTTTTTAATCATTTCTTCTTCTCCCTACATTGCGCAGCATGTTGGAAAATCTTCCTTGAGGTAATGAATTACTTGGTTTCTCATTTTGTGTAGCATGTAAGAGGGGTTTTCTCTTGATTATTTATGGTGGATGGTGGTGGATAATTAATTAATGAAAAATAAATTATTAATCATGATTGAAGGGGGAAAGGGGAATGATTCAAATGATTTTACATATTTGTCATCATTGTGATATTTTAATTGTACGACCTGAATAAACTACTGAAAATTGTCGCTATGGAGGGATTCGTTTACAATAGTATGAAATTTTTTATGGATCATTTTCTATTTTTTTTTATATCACCATAAAATAGAAATTTTATAAGTACTTATATTTTTATAATTAAATAGTATCTCTAGGATTATGGATTGTGTGATAATTCCCATAAAATAAAGAAGTAGAATTTGATAAATACCCATTTTTAAATATATAAAATGATATTTTATGGGTTGTGATGTGTAAATGAAATGTTGTGTGGGGTAATTTAATTTTTTTTGCCATGATTTTAGGGTGGAAACGTGATCGTTTTTTTGTTCTTTTAGGGTGGTGATGTGATGGTATGTTAGGATGTGCATTTGGGGTAGTGAGGTGATGATTTGATTGTTTGTGATTTTGGGGAAGTGAGGTGATGGTTTGTTTAAATTGAATTTTGGGGTGGTGAGGTTATGTTTTGTTTGGCCTCTCTTATGGGAAGGTTAGGTGATGGTTTTATGGGAATGATAATCCCCTTACGATGTATTGCTGTATTGTTCTAGAATCCCAAATAGTGATAGAGTAATTATTTAATAATGATTATAATAGATTGGGTTTGGTTTGGTTAATGGGATGAAAATTAATAATGGAATACTAAATGATTGGATGTGAGGTTTAACATGGTTGTTGTTAAATAAGTTAATGAATGGGATGGATAATGGATTTAATTTTTGGTGTAAAAATTTGTCTTATAGTTCATGATATGTAATGAATTTAAATTTGCTAGTAAAAGTGGGGATATTGAGAGTTTGTTAGTGTTTTTTTTGTAAACCCAAATGTTGATATTGTGTGCGGATATATTTATATATTTTTACTTTCCTTGTGATTTATATATTCACTCCACCAGTGTTGGGAACTATGTAACGACATCTGTATTTTAACAGGGCGGTGTTTTTTCTAACATCCTGATGATGAAGATGGATGACTGAATACTTTATTTTTTCCCTCACTCTTCCAGGTGAGTAGATATATATTGGATTATATGGTTGTAGGTCTGTTAGTGCACTAGTTGATGGCCCAGTTGTCTTCATGTGATTTGTTACATGGCCATACTGTGGGGTGGCTTATGGTGGGGGTCCTACATGGTAGGAGGAGGGAACGATGTTAATGTCCTTCATGTTCACAATACCCCACTACTATGGTTATTACAATGGTTGTTATGTGATGGCACATGTGTCTTCTGGTGCGATGAGACATGATCATGCAATGTGGTTGGGGCCTAGGTGTCTGTGGGTGTGATGTGACATGATCATGATGTGGGGTAGTGGTATATGTTATTTAAAAATATGGGAGTGAAAGAATGTATGGTGTTGGGGTCTGAGAGAATAAATTCAATGAGAAAGCAGTTAGGGGTAACCTTTATAAATATTCTATATATTATTTTATTATACTTGGATAGATCTATTTGTTGAGCATTATTTTTTGAGGTTGGAATGGGTATTTGACTTGTTTAGGTGTTGTTGGTTCTAATCTTTGATCAAGGGTGAAATAGTATGCTTCTTTCACATGTGCATGAGGGAATTTAGTTTTCCCAATAAGTATACTTGTATTATCACCCAATTTATATAAACATATTTTTAGGTTTCCGAGAGGATTTCATGGATTGTACTTAAATGTACTATCTCATACCTTTTTGTACAATTTTTATGTCACAAATTTAGATTTTATTTTGGGTATTTACATTTCGATACCATTATCTTTATTGGTTATTTATACAAGCATTATGGGATGTGTTTAATTAATTTTTATAATTTTTCTTGGATTCTCTGTTGTATGATTCATCTTATCACCTGATCCTATGTTATTATAGATGATAAAGCCTCCCATTTTATAATATTATTATACCCTCAGTGTTAGTCTCCATCTCGGGGCTTATTGAGGGCAGGACTCATGGATCATTATCTCTCCCACATCAATGTTTCATCTTTGGTAGGAGGGGGTCATGACATAGTGGTATCAATGGATGAATATTTAGATACACGATAGTGTTTTGTTTTAGGAATAGTGAGGATTCCATGGTTTGGTATTGAAATACTTTCAGTTGACATTGGTGCATGACATAGGCCAGGGAGACAACCAGGACATGGGATTTTAGGACCTCCTAATCCAGTTCATGAGATCTAAGATTATTTTATGACCAATTGATTTTTAACTATTTGTAGGGTATATACTTAGGAGAGGTGCATACATCATGATAACTTGTGTTCTGATTTGTGTTTGGTTGTTTTGGGAAGGTTAAAATGAATAAAGTGAATTAAAATGAATCTATAAAATTTACATACTACAAGTCTTAGGAAATTCTGGTTTTCTTTTCAACTACTACTCATATATGTCATCCTCACATTTCTTAGTTATTTTATGTTTAGTAGGATGATCCATTTGTTCACCATAGGGTTGATCTGATAAAGGATGTTGAGTCTTGGGAAAGGGAATTATAGGATTTTCAGCAGTAATATTTGGGTAAGTACTTGGAAAGTGTTTCAGATGTGGATATAGATAGGTAGATGGTGGAGCTAGAGATATATTTCAATATGATCTGAGCCCCAGTGGTATATTATATTCCTTTAAAAGTTAAATATTTGTAGGGGCAAGTTTGTTAGTTGTGGATGTTTTATCTTGGTGAGCATAAAGAGGTAGATGTTTCATGGGTTGAATTTCAAAAATTGTTTTGGGAAGTGTTCATTTTTTCAACCATGAGGGAAGTGAAGAGGTAAGAGATTATTTCTCTTCAGTAGTGTAGTATGCCTATGTGGGAGTTGGGAATCAAGTTCAAGGACCTTATGCATTTTCCATAGATCTTTTTCCACATGAGGAGTCTCATTAAGATGTATTGAGGCACTTCATCCTTCTATCCAGTACGTAGTTACTCCTTTTATGTTTCCAATGTATCTAGAAGTTTATATATTGGTGGATGTTATCAAAAGGATACTGTTGTGAGAAGGTTTAACATGAGAGGTGGATTATCAGGGTTCCATGAGGAGTAGGGTTGTTTGTCACGACCCATCCTCGGGCACGTGCCACGACTACCCCTATCCCACCTTCCATAGGCCAGAGGATGGAGACTAGCACCAAAGGTGAATCCCAAATAAAAAGGGAAGTCATTTCCATTAAACTAGTTATAAAAACAGTCTAGACACAACCAGTAGAAGAAAAAAGTACTAATATAGAAAAGAAAAGTGTGTTGTAAGTAAGTGGGCCATTATACAAACCCAACAGAACAACAAATACAAGTACAATTAAAAAGGGAAAACAACTCCTAGATCATCAACCAAGGAATTCAACCTGAAGGGTAGGTACAGATCTCAAACAACTCGTCCATGTGGTACGTCCTGTCTAGTCTAGCACCGAGCAGACTCTCGTCTGTCTCCCTCAGCCTCGATCACTGCTGACCATCGCCTGCACAGAACACAACAAGGTGTGGGCGAAGCCCATGCATGGGTGAGTATAACGATACTCAGTAGAGACCCTGATACCCCCAAAGGTATCTAAAAATCCACCAAGGATAAACCAAAATAGAAAGATAAAAAATAGAGTATCAACCATGTCTACATAGGTATATGCCCATACATATACGTATGTCTCCAATCACAGCCAGGTCCATCTCTCGAGCCCAAGCACACCCCTTTCCACGTACGAAGAAATTAAACCATCTTGATGATAAAATCACATGGTAAAGACATTGCTCACACATGTATTTTACTCATGTAGAGGGGTAGAAATGATTATATGTAGCCACTGAATCATCTCCTTTGTCGAACCCACGTAGGATCTTGGAACAGTATTAGCACTGTCAAACCCATAATAGATCCCGGTAATGAAGTCATCGTTGTCGAACCCAAAGAGGATCCCAGTCCAGAATTGTCGCTGTCGACCCCACGGAGGATCCTGGTCTAGTATCAGTACTATCGAACCAACAAAGGATCCTGGCATAGTAGTTGGCCCACGTAGTATCTTATCATCTCAGTCACAGCCAACCATAGGGTTCCCGCACACAGCATTCATTATTCTAAGAGAGTCCTATCCTTGAGCCAAGTTTTTATACATCAACTACCATGATGTATCATGTTGATGTATTCCATAGATCTTCCTCATCATAATGAACCCAACATGATAGATGACGCATCAATTGGATGCCCGGTCTGTGAGTTATTGGCCTTTCTGCTCTGAGGGCCCAGTTGGATTTAGGTTCAATCCAACCCAGACATACCCCAACTGCATCCAAACCCTGAGTGAGGAATGATGAATGAACCACCTCATTCCAAAAATTCGGTTGCTGTAGACAGTTCATCAATCGGGTACACGTAGCTCGAGATATGGGCAAAAAGGTGAATTGGGTCAAACCTGGGTCCGGGTCTGGTCCGACCAAGTCAAACCGACCTGACCTGGGTCCATATCGGGACCGGGGTCCGACTCGGCCCACCAGAACCTGCCCATCCTACTGGAACTGGCCCTCCCTGCCTGAACTGGCCCTACCCGTTGGAACCGTCCCGAACCGCGGAAACCGGCCCAGCCTGTGTCTGGCATTCTGGCCTATGCAGCGGCCTGACACCTGGGTGGCACGGCCCACGTGGCTGGGAGGTTCCCCCCCCAGGCTGAGCCAACAGGTGTCGTGCCTCGTGGAGAATTTCCTTACCGAGCAAGGGGCGGTTCATCCCCCTTCTCCCTTTAACGGTTGGCGCATGGCACTGGCTCAATGACTACGGGACACTTCGGGTCCCGCCTGTGGCACGCCCTCTAGAGGCCGGCTCATCTAGCCGCCCTCCTCCATCTGTTGCGGCCCACCTAGTTGTGGATTTGCGCAGCGCGACGGCGCTGCACCCACCATCAGACCTCTGTGGCCCTCCTGGCCGCAACCCTTCCAACCACGTGGCGCGACGATGCCGCACCCCTCTGGAGGCCGTCCGACTGCCATGATCCACAGCGGCATGCACTGGCTGTGACCCGGTCCTCCACATGGAACGAATGCATTTCCCTCCTCCGGTGACCCGACGACCCTTGCAAAGACAGTTCCTTTCGCGCCGACCCGACACCGGCCGACTTTTCTCCGCCTCCTTCATCACCAAATGAAAAAAAAAATAAAAGGGGGAGGGTCAGGCCGTGTTTGTGTGGTCCGAGCCCTCCACTTTATGTTGATATCAATCAGAAATTCTCAATCCATTTATTGAACGACATGTAATGGAAACTAAATCAACTTAAAACCCTACCTCAGGTACATTGATCGTTGATGGTGGAAAGAGTGTTCAGAGAATATGAAGTCGAAGACGACAATGCCAACAATCCTCATGGGAGACAACCACGTTCCTCGATCGAAGGTTCCTCGTTGGTGGAATAAGCGTTCTTCATTGGGAGGATAATTATCTATGTTCTTCCAAGGCTCCATCAAATGAATAGATGCCATCCAAAAATGAAATAATAGATTTCTCTATTAATTAATTGTTCTAATTACTTAAAATGATTTAAAATTTAATTAATTAATGTTCCATTAATTAATTCAAGTAGAGTGGACCTTTAAAGAGGGGATTTTAATAGTTTTCCCCCACTTATGGGGAGTTCAAGGATTTAAGAAGCTCGGGTGGTACCCACCTTAATTATCCTCCCAAGGGAGGTTATGTTCGGGTGGGACCCACCACCATAACCTCTCATGGGATGTTATGGTGTGGTGCCCTTCACCACTAACCACACCTTAGAGGTTTTAACCACCATAAATAAAAAGAATCCACACTTATTTTTATTTAACAGTTTCCTTAAAAACTTCAAAAACAAACTTCCATTCTCGACCATCTGTCATAAAGACGAAAGACTTATAAAGTGAATACTGATGCTATGAGTTCAACGGTGCCCTCAGATTTCAATTCCAAGCAACAGTTCAAAGGTTATAAAATCCCACCAATACGTTTACTGAGCGTACTTGAACAAAACATCTGAAATTGATTCTGGACACACCGGGCCTCACAAATTGATTCTAGGAACATCGGGCCCCAGAATCATGCACCATAAATTTTCTTAGACTTGTAAAATTCCCATGCAGTTATGAAAAATAATTTTCCATGGAATTTTCAGGTCTTTACATTTTTATTAATAGGCCCAAAGCACTTCAATCTTTGAGGTTTTGACTGGAAGAGAGTAAACGACAACAACTACCCTTTTGGTCTTCTAGGGATAATTGTTTCTATACTTTTCCTAGAGATATCAGTCTAGTGTTATGTTTCTACAAGGTTCATTTTCATCACTAGAATTTGTTCCCAATGGTTCTTCAAGCTCATTTTGGGGGATAAATATTAGTTTGGAACTATCCTCATAAGCAGTTACTAATGAGACCATTTCAGTAGTTAGGGTAGTAGGATTATTCTCCTCTGAGGGGAAATAGAGTGGGCAGTGGCCGAAATCATAATGTTCCTCTTGTTCATGGAACTCTAATTGAGTGTGGTCATAGAGGTTTCCATCGGTAATGTGGAAGATTATATGGGAATGGTTAGTTTCATGCAATAGAGGTAGCACTGCTAGAGTGGATAGATATCATTCTAAGTATGGTCAGTTTTTTTATCAACCATTCTTTGTGACTTTATTGATATAGGAGAATTAAAATCCTTTGTTTCACCCTCTCTATTCGATAATCAATTCCTATACATAGATCAGATTCCCATTACCCAAGTGTTGACAATGTCGGTCAAGGAATAAATATGATTGTATGATTTGTTCTAGGGGTGTAGACTGATGATGGGGATATATCAATCTCTTTAAGATCTTTTCATGCTATATAATCATCCATATGATTTCATCCTTGTAAACTATTGGTTTTATTCCATACGTGATGTTATCGAGTTCTTCTAGATGATATTCTTTTTCCCAGATGTGGTGGAATAGTGTGAGGTTTTCATTAATGAGTGGGGTGGTCAGGTGGGAAGTCATCGTATGCAGCCCCTTATTTCTTTCATGGTTGAGTTGTCTATGAAATATTCATAGATTGGGATGGTGGAGGATCCCAATGTTTTTGGTGATTTTTCTAGTTTTTTTACTAAGGATGTTGTTATGATATCCCCTTAATGTGATGTTGATTTAGGGAAATACTTTCATCCTAGTGCTTCTCTAATTTCCATGGAAGGTTATCGAATGATACCATCTATGTTACAAGAGTTGAGGATTAAGATAGTTGATATGATGAAGAAGGGTTTTATCTATTCTAGTGTATCACCATGGGGTGCTTCAGTGTGGTTCTCTAAGAAAGAATATGATAGTGCGAGGTTGTGTATAGGCTACTGAAGGTTGAATAAGGTAACAATCAAGAACCATTATGCTATAATGAGGATAGATTATCATTTTATCTAGCTGATATGGGTGATTTGGTTTTGTAATATCGATTTACAGTCTTCATATCACGAGTTGAGGGAGAATGAGGTAGATATTCTGAAGACTACCATCAGATGGAAGTATTGGCACTTTTAGTTTGTAGTAACACCATTCTCTATCACAAACAAAAAAAAATTGTGTTCATGGGACTAATGAACTCCATGTTCCATGAATTCTTATACTAGTTGATATCTATGTTTTTCAATGACATATTGATCTATTAAAAGTTATAAGAGGAGCATGAAAATCATCTCAGAGATGTCTTGTAGATTATTAGACACCAATAACACTATGGAAAGTTTTAAAAGTGTATTTATGAGACATGAGATGGTCATTTACTTGGGCATGTAGTGTCTCATCATGGTGTGGCTGTAGACCCTTATAAAGTCAATATAGTTTTTTCATGGGTAGCAGCTAAGAATCTCTATAAGGTTCACAATATTCATTGTATTGAAGGATATTATTGGAGGGGTTTTCTAAAATTTTCTCAATTTTCAACCCCGTCAAACGTTTTGACCATGAAGGATTGGGATTTTCTGTGTACTAATCAGTTTCATTCCATGTTTGGATTCTGGAAGGGGATGTTGGTCTGTGCTTTAGTGCATCAGTTTCCTAAGAAGGGTGTACTGATTATGGTGTATTGTGACACTTCTTTTCTAGTCTTGGGATATATATTTAGGTAGTATGGGGTATAAATATATTATGTTTTTATTAAGTTTCATCCACACAAGAATAACTATTACACCAATTATCTATTTCAAGTAGTGTTTGTCTATGGATTTAATGTTTGGCAGTATTACCTCATTAGATTGTGCTTTATGGTCATCATGGATCACAAGAGTTTTATGTATATATCTTCTCTACATGATCTTAATTTATGGTAGCTGAGGTGGATGTAGTTTCTTTAGGATTACGATTTTGAAATTTTATACACCCTAGGAAAGGGGATGTTTTGGATGACACATTGAGAAGGATATCGTGAAAGGATATTGTTTTGGAGTCTGGGGTTTCTTGGAAAATAATATAGGGGTTGTAAGCCTTTCAATTATATGAATGTGTTGATGATGGTAAAGGTTATTTGTTTCAGATGACTATGTAGCCTTCTCTAATGCAGCGGGTGGAGGAGTCTCAATAAAAAGACTCAGGGGCAGATTTAATGTATGATTGTGTTTTCTATGGTGATTCCACAAAGGGATGGTCGAAGGATGGTTAGAACAAGAAGTTTTTTAATGGGTGTTTTTTAATATGATAGTGATTCTATAGGGACTTCTTCATGATTTTTATAGATCACATTTATTGGTAACCCTTGGATTATCAAAGATGTACTGAGGCTTAATGACACAATTTTTGTTGCTTGTGATGAAATAATATGTAGTAGAGTTCATTGAAAGAAGTTTGGTTTTCTAACAGGTAAAGTTAAACCATCATGTTCTTTGAGATTTTTTATAGACATTGTAGGTTTTTGAGTGGAAATGGGATGTCATATCGATGGATTTCATCATAGGGTTACCCCAATCTCATGAATGTAGTGATGATTTCTAGGAGATCATGGTTCGAGCATGTCGTTGGGCCCCAGGGTGGCGGCCACATGTCTAGGAGGTAACTGGTGGTTCTTGGAAGGCCAGGACCCGATGACCATGTTACGGAAGGGTGTATGTTCTATCACTGGGACCCAATTGTTACATTTGGTATCAGAGGAGGAACCCAGCCTTAAGTGCGGTGCACTGCCTGGGTTGAGATGTAGGGACCAAAACAAGGACGTTGTGCTCTAAATGGTGGGTGATTGTAACACCCCCAAATGATAAAGGGTAAACTGACTAAATTATATGACTCATGTCAACAAAATCAGACCACTTCTTATAAATCAAGGAGTTGAGTATAGTAAATGAATTCTATAAGAGGTTGGTGGATGAGGTGGTGTGGTTTTATATATTTTAAAGGTCTATAGTATCAGACCGAGTTTCATATTTTACCTTGTGATTATTGATGGGGTTAAAGGATGATTTTGTAACTCATTTACACCTTAGAACAAATTTCCCCCATCAGAAGAATATAAAAATAGAGCGGACCGTCCATACATTGGATTACATGTTGCGGGCTTTCATCTTAGACTTTAGAAAATTGTGGGCAAACAACATTACATTGGTTGAGATTACGTTGAATAAAATTTATCACTCATCTATTTATATGGCCCCATTTGAGATCTTTTATAGGATTACATTTCTTTCTCTATCGTATTGGGTGGAGGTTGGGCAAGTAGTTGTTCTTAGTCTTGATGTGGTGTAGAGAAAAATCAAAAAGGTATAATTGGTTTGAGAGAAGTTTAAAGTAGTGTAGGAATGAAATATGTTATATTTTGAACAAAGGAGGACTCCCATGGAGTATGAGTTTTGGGGAAAAGTGTTTTTGAAGGTTTCCCCTTGATGTTGGAAATAGAGGTTTGGTATAGATATTAATCTTTATCCCATGTTTTTTGGAACCTTTATGTTATTGGGGTGTTTTATAATTGTGGCCTGTCCGTTAAAATTTACATCTAGGTAGGAGAGTATCTGCAACAATTTTCACATATCTCATCTTGATCGATATCTTTATGATATCTCTAATTTCAGTGACTGTGGATAGTGGGATATCATGGATGATGCAAAATTCCTAGAGGGGAAAATATAATTCTATGACCATCAAGAGAAGGCACTACGTGGATGGTCCATTCCCTTGGTTCATGTGTTATGGAGGCATGATGTCTTGGAAGAGAGTACTTGGGAGAAATAGACAAAGACGAGTGCCATGAACACAATGATATTTTGAGTTTTTCCTTACACTATTTTTCTTTTGATGTGATGTCTGGATCTTTCTATATTGTGAGATATACTATTTTCCTGATGTATGATGTGTGATAATGATCTGATATTTGAAAAAGGGAGGACCTGATTCCTAATTAAGATGCAATTAAAACATCATTGGTGATTCAGTGCTACCCTTATCAGATATTATATTGACATGAAGGATGAAAGTCCTTGATTCATGTGTTCAGGGTGGTGTAGTTGGTTGGTTATGGAATTTATAGTTTTGGGATTTGTAATGGTTGAGGTGGTTATATGGAAGTGTGGTTGTCTGAAAGGTGGCAGTTTTTTGGCTATGTAGTATGTTTAATGGGTGTTTCGATTGGCAATATTGAATGGTGGTAGCATTGAGAAGTAACGAGATCCTTGAGAGGTATCTCATGAGGTGGTTGTTTATACCCATTTCTTTCTAGGATTGTTATTAGATTTTTGAGGGTTAGAATCATTTGAGAGGCATATGATTTAATAGACATTTCCTTCTAGGCCCATTAATTTTTCATTTTTGGGTCTTGGAGGTGTTTTAGAGGAGGCTATATGTGGTACTATGGTGGTTGGAGGTGCAATAGGGTTGTTGAGGGATTTTCACAACATGAATGGTTTACAGGATGTGAAATGGTGTTTTATGGCTTGCGTATCTAGATTGATTTAATACTTGTGTGTGGTAATGGATAAATCCATGAAATAGATTCAGGTTATCACAGTAATTCATGATGTGAAGTTAAATTAGGCCAAGGAAACATGAATTTCATAATAAGTTTGTTTTTTTTAAAAATACATTGAAATTCATGTCATGAATGTGTTACATGACATTAAAGTGTCATGTTTTAGATTTTAAATAGGAATTTTTGGAAAAACCTTCCACATTCATCCATAATTCTTCCATCTCTAATTTTGGGTGAACCATAGGTGGATCTCCAAGGATATTCATCCCCATCCCTCTTGTCTTGATATGTTGGTTCCAATGGAGCCCTGTTGGATATTTTTAGTGAGTTCTCCTCTCCTCCCCATGTTTTTCCATGCATTATTCAATGATCTAATGTAGCTATGTGGTTTTTGTTTGGGTGTGATTTGGGATGAATTTTTTATCACACTTGATTCAATGTAGGTTGATCCATTTTTTTGAAATCATTTATGGTCTACATGAATTTCTTCTTCACCCCGTGGTGTGTAGTGAGTTGAAAAATCTTATTTGAGTTATGAACTTTTTTTGTTTTTCATTTTGGGAATCATGCAAGAGGAAATTTATCCTTTTCATATATGGGTGATGGTTGTTTTCCCTTAATTAAAGAAAAAGAATTAACTAATTGAAATTAAAGGGGGAAAGGGGAATGATTCACATGCTTTTACATCATTTACATTATTGTGACTGTATGGGATGAATGTCGTACATAAAATTATCTCCATTAGGGGATTTGTTTGTAATATTGTGATATTATTGTTTGTTACATTATTGTGAGGATTTTATGATATCACCCTAAAAAAAATTTGATTACTAGTTATATTTGGATAATAAAATATTTTCCCCAGGATTATGGATTGTGCGATAATTCCCCTAAAACAAAGGAGGGAAATGTGATAAAATTCCCTTTTTAAATCTATAAAATTATTTTTGATTTTTTGAAATATAGGTATGTGATGTGGTGTAGGGCGATGCATTTTTTGGATATGATTTTGGGGTGGTGATGGGATGGTCGTTTGGTCATAATTTGGGGCGTAGAGGTGATGGTCTATTTGGATGTGCTTTTGGGAGAGCGAGGTCATGATTATTTTGTCCATGCTTTTGGAGTGGAAATGTGATGGTTTAACTGGCCATGGTTGTGTGGTGTAAAAGATATGGTTTTATGGGAATGATGAAGTACTTGTGATGTATGGTTACACTGTACTAGAAGACATGATAATGATTGAATAATAATTTAATAATGATTTAAATGTCTGGTATTTGGTTTGGTTAATGAGATGGAAATGGATAATGAAAAAATAAATGCTGGTATGTGTTGTTAAATGAGATTTTTGGTAAGTAATTAAAGGAATGGTCAAGATATTGGAATTGGTTAGTGGTGTGATATGTGTATTGTTGTTTGTTTGGTGTTATGCATTTAGATATAATAGTGAAAATGGGGATGTTTTTAGTTGGGTAGTATTTTTTTATGAACCCATAATATGGAATTATGTGTGGATTAAAATTTGAATGTTTGTATTCCTTTTTATATATATATATTGACCTCAAACACATCGAGCTCTAGGTGATGACACCCTTCTTTTCACACATGGAGGGGGAGGGAGGGTATTTTTTCCAACAAAATGATGATGAGGATGGATGGATGGATACACAATTTTTCCCACTATCTCTTATAGGTGGGTTGATATGCATAGGATGTGATGTTTGGAGATCAGTTAGTGTACTAGGTGATGGAACAAGTGTCTTTGGGTGAGATGTGGTATGAATGTGTTGTGGGGAGGCTTATAGTTGGGGACAATCATGATAGGAGGATGGAACAAGGTTTATGTACTCCATGTTCATGACACACTTCTACTCTTCTTATGGCAATGGTTATGATGTGTTGTCCTAGGTGTCTTCAAGAGAGATGAGATGTGAATATATTATGTGTCACTAGACAAGGTTGTTGTGGGCGTAATGTTATGTGACCATACTGTGGGGTGGTGTTATATGCTATTCTGAAGATATGGGAACTCCAATACATATTAACTTGGGGTGTGAGAGAGGAAAATCAGTGGGAAAGATGTGTCAGGTACCATTTATCAATATGATTTATTATTCTATTGTTATTATTGGATTGTGTTTTTTGGAGAACGTTCCTTGATGAGGTTGGGAGGGATAGTTAACCAAGTTAGGTGTTGTTGGTTTTGTTTTTTTTCTCATAGGTGAATTTGAATTCTTCGATCACATGTGCATGGGAGACATTGAATTTTTTATTAAGTATACATGTATGGTCACTATACGTATATAAAATGATTTTGAAGTTTCTAGGAGGATTATGTGGATTGTTCATGACAATACTAGCTCTGACCATTTAGAAGAATTTTGGTGTTGCTTCTTTACCTTTTGTTTTGGGTATTTACTTTTGGACACTTTTATCTATATCAATGTTTTATTTTTGCACGCATTACGCGGTAATGACCCAGAATTTTTTTATTATATTTTGTTTTCTGAAAATATGTGTAATATTATATTATTACACAAAAAAATATATATATATATATAATAATAAAGTTAGTATAAATGGAAATGTGACAATCAGGATTTGAACTTTATATGACTATTGGATAGTTATGAATGTTGTTCAATATGAAAAATGTGAACTATACTATTGATAATAATTTTAATATTATAATTAGTGATTAAAAGTAAATTTTGACAAATGATAATTGATGCAGAAAGAAGATTAAATGAACTCCACTAGTAGAGTCGTTCAATTTAAATTCCATCTTTCAGAACATTTGAGGGAGGTATCATCACTGGTGTTTTCCCATGACCAAGCCCAAGAAGAGATTCTAAAAGTATGTCTTAAACGAAATTTATTATGGGAGAAGTTCTAGTATGTGGAAATTACCACCAGGGTGATGTTAACCAAACCACCCAATAAATCTATCACCATTACACATTTTACCCATAGGTTTCATGAGGGTGTTATAAGAAGTTACATGTTGAGGGACTAATTACCTAAAGTTCAATTCCATTGTATAAATAAATTTTCTATTCCATTGATTCTATTTTAAAAATACTTTTGCTTAAAATAATTCGGACGAAATTTGATAAATTAATTTTTGAGCTGAAAATTTACTTTTTAAAAAAGATATAAATATTTATAATAAACTAATATATTATGAATAATACATATTTTAATGAAATAGTACTATAAAAACACTCTAAATTAAATATAAATGATAAAATATATTTTTTTCAACTGTCAAAAATTTTACTAGGCATTTTCAATCCGCTATTATTTTTAATAAATAGTGATTTTTATATTTTAGATTTTTAATTATCATATTTATAGAATTTTTCTAATAAAATAAATATATTGTTTTATGTCATCATTCCAAAACTACTTCAGGGTGAATTTATGTGAATTTTCTAAAATACATTATTTGTTTATGAATAGTAAAAATACAGTTTGAGTTTTTCGGTATGTCTAATGATTTAATATTGATTTTGTAATGTTGTAAAAACTTATTAACAAAAATTAATGACCTAAAATATGTTAATTTATTAATATCAATTATTTTAATATATTTGAGTAAATTTACAAGACTATAATTCACTTTTTAAAGTCTAAAATTGAAACATTAACATTAAAAACAATATTTTGGTGGAAATATTACTTTTCCATGAAAAAAGAAGAAATATAAAATGATGGAAAAATATGTTTGATTAATATAACATAATATATGGCCCATGTTTCCAAAAACATTTGAAAGATCATGGTTTTTTCCTCATCCTTGGTTTCCATGGCCAATATTTAGAAATAAATAAAATAATCCTCCACTTTTGTAATAAATACCCAATAATTTATCCATTTAATTTATATCCCTATCCATTAACCTATAGTATATAGTAGTTTTTCCTCCTATGGTTTCATTATGTTCCAAAGGTTCCAATAATCAAATTTTAGGAGTTACTCTTCATGATAAGAGATTATATATCTTTTTTTTCAATTCAAGAACCTCTTTTCATGTATTTCTTATAAATGTTTTGGTTACTATATTATATGAACATATATATCATACCCATAATTCCAAATTATGTTTTATCAATGAGTGACCCTTGTACCCTCTCTTATTTTCTTTCTTCAAAACCATGTCATATACCCGTTATGCTGCCGAATTTACTTCTCATAATTTTATTTTTATCCTTCGTAAATTCTCATTCAGTTCATTTTTTGAGAATACCCAAAACTATTTATTTTACAAGGGTATTTAAAAAAATGTTAAAATTATTTATTTTTTTCTTGTATTAAAATACATGAAACCCACATTTTTTTCTATGGGTTGAAAATGAAATAATATTCATGTTTTTAAACACTATTTAAATGTTATTATTTTGATATGAACCCCATTTCTTTTATTCTCCATGGGTAATTTAGGGAATGTTTAATTATTTTACCTGAGGATCAAATTAATTAAGGAATATGAAAGTTTATACTTGATATAACTCCAATTCATTGGTTAATGAATTTAATCTTTAGATATTACATGTTTTACGATACCTAGGTGATAACCATGGAATTTTTATGAATCCTCGGTAGAAAAACATGATGATATGATTATGAATGTCTTGATTAAATTTTGTAGCCATAGTTAAATGTTGAGATTAATTTTATTTTTATTATTATATTACCCATTTTCTCATTTCTCATTCTTTTATGATATTCCTCAATTCTATGATGACATTTCTAATGGTCACATGTAAATTGTTTCTTTTGATTTCCCTTACTGGGACATATGATCACATTTTAAATTGATGTATGTCCATATGTTATGAGATTCACCTAAATTAAAAATTATGAACCTATTATGAAGCCTTTAATGTTGATTTTAATAATTTTTTATGTTTTTATGTATTATGTACCTTTTTTTTCTAATAAATTAAACATTAAAATATCATCTGTTTGTACAATGTAATGAAATTTTTGTTATTAAATAGTGGGATGAAATAATTAGTATCAAATAATGGATTAGTTATTTTGGAAAATTAGGATTTTATAACTTTTGGATGAACCGTATAAAAAAGTCTAAATATAATAAAACATCCGTGTATTTTGGTGAAGTATTAATTTTGTGGTGTTTGAGAAAATAAATCCATGTCTGGATACAAAAAAGTATATGTGGATCTGGAATAGATATATCTAAGGGTAACACATGAAAACACCTATTTAAGATAGACTCTAATGGGAATTGGGGTATGAAAATGGGTCATTTTGCACTCATCTTTTGACACTACCGAGGTATATGTCTGGTTAATCTCATGTTTTTTATGAACCATTATGAAGGAATAATAAAATATGTAATTTTTTTTAAAATAATAACATATTTAAGAATGATTTTAAGGACATAAAAATTACATTCGAATTATAATATTATTAAAATAAATAAGATTCTCTTTAAGGTTTTTTTCTTTTAGAAAATGGTGGAAAATATTAGGAACCATGTAAATGGTGAGTGTAATAGACCATGCGCTGACAGACCACCGATGGAATACAAAATAGAAAACTACTTGAGAATTATGAATCAACTAACTTGAGTTATGAGAAATAAATTGAATCAAGTTGAGAGACCAAATTCACCGTGAAGGTAACAACCTTCCATCGAGTCCATTATCCATAAATGAACACATTCTTTCAGTAGATCTACTAGACCATTGATTGCAAAAACAGTCGATAAGATCATTGAAAATATCTTTTCTATACTCCACTATTTCAAATAAGTAAAAGTAACCCTGGATATGTACCACTTATAGGGATAAGCTAATCAGTGGAAGACACTGATTAAAATCATGAATCCAAGATGGATATTGATGATATGGAGCGGGAGGAGTTCAGGAGAACCTTTTTTAAAATCTATTTCCCTCATTCAATGTGAATGAGAAGAATGATGGAATTCATAGAGATAAACCAAAAAGGAAAAGAATCTGTGAGAATGTATGAGATGAAATTTACAAGAATTAATCATTAAACCTCTTTATTTTTCATGGATTCTAATAGAAATGTTGATCGATCCTTTAGTGGAATAATAAACCATCTATAGAATAATATATCCAATCATGACTATGAATGATATGAGGAGATAATGCAAGGTTATTTGAAGGTTGAACTGGAGTTCTAAGAGACACAATGCCCCATAGATCGAATGAAAATAAGAGATCAATATAGACAAGATTTGGGATGAACATTGATCACATCAGAGGTGGAGAGCAAGTGAAACTTCCCACAAGAAACAAATGTGGGAAGAATTATTCAGTGAACTACTTTCTCGGGAGAGGTAAATATTACAAGTGTGGAAGAGATGGAAATATTTATCAGATGTTTCATAGTCAGGTGAACCCTCATCTTATCAACACTAATGATAAAGTGGAGATGGTGAAGTCCTATCCTGAAGTCCAATACTTCAAGGGTGAAAAATTTGTGCAATATTCAAATCACTATAAATATCTAATGATAATGGAGGGGAATCTCTATCAACCTCATTATATGCCAAAGGAGAAAGGCCGTGTTTTTTTCTATCACAACGGACAAAGTAGAGGCTCTAAATGATGTGGTGGTAGATACTCTCATTGTTCTGTAAAATATATCAAGTACTTTTTTTTCTATTTATATGTATTCCATTATTTCCTCCATTTATGAAAGGAATATAAAATAAATCCCTAATCTTATAAAAGTAGAGTTATCATATATGACTCTAGGAGGGATTATCGAAGAATTAATAGTGTATATAAACACTAGTATTTAGTTTGGTGAGCACAATATCATGAAAAATCTAGTATTCATCCACATGTTGGAATTAAAAACTATACTAGGGATGGACTAGATATTAATGTTTAATACTAAGATCAACTAAAAAAGAAAGGAAATATCAGTTGTCTTGAATATAAATTCTTTAATTGTTGTTAAAGTAAAGATTTCTTGACCTGCGATTTTCTAGAATCACCTCCCATAGACTTCTTTATGAAAATGGTTAGTGAAGATGAAGACATAAATGAAAGTATATAAATAGAAAATGTTCTCATAGAACATGAATACATTGGATAATTTCCTATGGAATAACTTGAACCTACCATAGAATGAGAGGTAGAGTTCACCATTAAACTCATTCTTGGATCCAAGACAATATCAAAGACCCCATATATAATGGAAAATGTGGATATAGTGGAATTAAAGAAACAACTCCGTGATATTTTGAAGAAGGGGTTTATGTGACCAAGTGTGTCTCCTTAGGGAGAACCTATTATATTTTTGAAGAATAAGGCTCGATCAACACATTTAGGAATTTATTATAGAGAAATTAATATGATAATAGTGAAAAAGAACCCTCTTCCCTGGATTGATGATTTATTTGACCAACTTCATGGGGATAATGTTTTCTCTAAGATTGATCTTCAGTCAGGTTATCATTAATTTTGGGTGAAGAAAGAAGATATTTCAAATACTGTCTTTCAATCATTATTTGGGCATTATGATTTTTTTGTTATGCCCTTCATCTTGAATAATTATCCAACTATATTTATGTATTTTATGTATTGTTTATTTTTGGACTACCATGATAAATTTGTAGTAGTTTTTATTGAAGATATTATGATATATTACAAAATTCATGAGAAGTATGAAGAGAATCTAAGGGTTATATTTAAAACAATGAGGAAGTATATGATATTTGGAATGTTATGAAAATGTGATTTTTTGATAAAAACGTTTCATTCTTAGGGAAAATTTTAACCAATGAAGGAATGTCATTTGACCCTACCAAGACAAATGTTGTGGAAGAGTGGCACATACAAAAATAGTAATTGAGATTCATAGATTCTTTGGTTTAGTAGTATATTATATGAGGTATATAATTTTTTTTCATGACTTTCCAATCCATTAACCATGTTATATCAAAAAGGGTTTCAGTTCATTTGCACAAAGGAGTCTGAAGAATGTTTCCAAGAGGTGAAGAAGTTATTGGTTACTGCATCTGTGTCGACTCTACCGTCTATCAGAGAAGGATTCATTATATTTAATGATGAATCAATGAAAGGGGTTGGGTGCATCCTCCTGAATAATGACAATGTGATTTCTTATTCATCAAGACAGTTAAAGACTCATGAGCAAAATTATCCAACCCATAACCTGGAGCTAACATCGATAATTTTTTATCTAAAAATATCATGGCACTATATTTATGGGAATAAATGAGATATATACTAACACCACAAAAGTTTGATGTATATATTCATTAAAAATGAATTGAACATGAAATAAAGGATATAGTTGTAATTTCATAAAGACTATGACTATTCAATTCATTATCATTACAAAAGAGTAAACACGGTCATTGATGAATTGATTAGGAAGGATTGTATTTCTCTAGAAATTATGAGGATTTATGGATATCCTTAGATCAAAGACCTAGTAAAACTAGAAATGGGAATCATATGGGAGGGGAAATCATCAACCCTATCCCAAATCATTTATCAACCATCATTACTAGAGAATATATAGAAAGATAAAAAACAATATACCTTGTTCAAAATAGGATAGATATTGTGAATAATAGGAAGTTTCCTGAGTATAATATTGATCGAGAATGTGTACTAATTTTTTTTATAAGGCTATGTGTTCCATATATTCCATAAAAAAATAAAGATATGATGGATGAAGCTCATAGCTCTACTTTCTCTATACATCATAAAAGAAAAAAAAATTATAGGGAATATAGTGATGATTATTGGAGGTATTGGATGAAAAGGGAAATTGTGCACTATAATATAAGGTGCTTGATGTGTCAGGAAGTTAAGGCATAGGGACAACTTTCTAATGTTGTTTTGAAACCACTTCCCATAACAACATGTATGTTGTCCAATATCACTATGGATTTGGTCACTGCTCTCCTGAGAACATCCAATAAAAAAAATGGGATATGGGTTATAGTTGATCATCTCGACAAGACATCCTATTTCATGACTATTAGATAAGATTTCTCTATTGACCAACTTTCCAAGAGTTATGTAAAATATGTTGTGAGTTTTTTTAGAGTACCACTTTTTATCATTTCTTATCATGATTAAAGGTCTAGATAAATATTTTTGAGAAGTGTTCAATATACTAGCAATACTATATTGGATTTATGTATAGCCTATCACCCCCTAACTGATGGCCAATCTGAAATTACTATTCAAACACTCAAGGAAATGCTGAGAATACACTCAATGGAATTTAAAGAAGGATGGGATCAACATATATTATTAGTTGAGTTATCATACCAAAACAACTTCCATTAAAGTATTCAAATGGAATTATGTGAATATATTTTTGAGAA
Organism: Viscum album; assembly: GCA_963277665.1. Lineage (NCBI taxonomy): Eukaryota > Viridiplantae > Streptophyta > Magnoliopsida > Santalales > Viscaceae > Viscum > Viscum album. The sequence continues at coordinate 1,433,076,652 of OY728155.1, read as the reverse complement.
GTTATTTAGAACTCATACATTTGGGGATTATGTTAGAGAGAGAAATCGTTTTTTCCCAATCTTATTTAGGATATGATAGAAATGGTTCAATCTTTCCAAAAACACATAAAGGATGTTTAGAGTTGAAAGAAAATCAATGATGAAAACCATCAATGGGACTTGATCTTTGGTGTTGGAGATAAAGTTCTATTTTAAATATCCCAATGGAATAGAGTCATCTAGTTTTAGAATAAAGGTAAACATAACCCCATGTATATTGGCTCATATGAAATCCTTGATCGCATAGAAGCAGTGGCATATCAGCTTGAGCATACAAAAAATCTAGCTCATGATCAAGATATGTTCTATTTATCTCTCTCAAGGATGTACATACCTAAACCTTCACATGTACTGAATCATGAGGTGGCGTAACTGGAATATGATGACTCTTATGTGGAGTAATCAATGGAGATGTTGGAGCATTGAGACATTGTTCTACGCAAGAATAATACCCACTTCATCAAAGTATTGTGGAGGAACCATAAATATTAAGAAGAAAAATTGAAATTAGTGGGGACAATGAGATAGATGTACTGATATATTTTCTCAAGTGAGAGAATGGGTTTAAAATTTATGGGATGAAATTTGTTAAGGGGGAAGATTGTAATGACCCCTAATTTTTAAATGGTGTTTTTTTCCGAAAAATGTGTGTTGTATTATATTATTATACAAAAAAACAATATATATTTATTAATGAAGTGAGTATAAAGGGAAATATTACCATCATAATTTGACCATTGTATGAACATTGGTCAGTTACGACCATTGGGAAGTGTACTCCTGATAATAATTTTAACATTATAATTAGTTTTTATATGTAAAATTCGGAAAATGTCAAGTGATACAAAAAAAAGGGTTGATGCCATCAACCAGCAGAGTAATTAAATTTGAAGCCCATTTTTCTAAACCTCTGAGGGAGGTATCATTATATTGTTTTCCCCATGACCTAGCCCAAGTCTTGCTTTAACATTTAATGTTTGATAAAAATTTCCAATAGGATTAGATCATGTTAGTGGAAATTACCACTCAGGTGATGTTAGCTGAGCCGCTCCATGATTCTATCACCATTGTATATCAACCCCTTAGTTTGTATTCTGGTGTTATAAGGGGTTATGTGTCGATCATCTAGTAAATTAAAGTATAATTTTATTGTATAACTATATTTTGTATTCCCTCAATTCCATTTTAATAGAAATTTATCTTAATAAAATTTATGTAGAATTTTATAAATTGATTTTCTGGAAATAAACTATACATTATGAGAAAAGATATAAATATTTATAATAAAATAATATATTATGATTGATAATTAGTTTAATTAAATATTATGAAAATTACAATCTTATTTATATATATATATATAAATAATTTTATTTTTTTCAAGTGTTAAAAATTTTTATTTTCATTTTCAATCCATTATTATTTTTAATAAATATGGTCTATATATTTTAATGTAATAATTAATATATTTAGAGATTATTTTTATAAAATAAAATCCTTTTTAGAAACTAGTATTCCCAAATTAGGATAGTGTGAATTTATGAGAATTTTCTATGATAGTTTATTTTTTTGTGAATACTAAGAATACAGTTTGAGTTTTTTGGTATGTTTAATGACATCATAAATATGTAATAATGAATTAATAACTAATTATCCACAATAAAAGTCCTAAAATATGTTATTTTTTTAATATCATGTATTTTAATCTATTGTAATTAATTAAAAAAACTACAATTTACTTTCCAACATCTAAAATTGAATCTTTAACATTAAAAAAATTATTTGTTTAAACATTACTTTTCCATCTTAAAATATGTAATATAAAATGATTAAAGACTATTTCAGGTTAAAATAAAATAAAATATGACCTCTATTTTCAAAATAAAATAAAATAACCATATTAAATCCCATGGTTTTTCATTTTCCCCAAACTAGGTTTTCAAGGGATATATTATTAAATTAATAAACAAATACTCCACATTCTCGATAAATAAGCACATATTTCTCCATTTACATTCAACAAAAATCCATCTTACACTAATATATGGTCGTTGTACCTTTCATGGAGTACCTACAAGTTGTAATCAATCCCCAATGTTCTAATATTCATGTTTTAGGAGTAACACTTCAAGGTAAGAGAATTATCTTTTTTTCCTTTTGATTCAAGAACCACTTTTCATACATGTCTTCTAAAAGTTATGGTTAATCACTTATATTATATTTTAGATTATAAACATGCAGATAAATTTTTGTTTTTTAAATGGGATACCCTTTCCCACTCTCATTGCACTTTTTCGTCAAAACCTCATTTTATACCCATTATGCTATCGAATTTACTTCTCAAAATTTACCTCTTCTCCTCAAGAAATTAGCTTTCATTTTATATTTGTGAATACCCAAGACTCTTTAATTTCCAAGTGAATTCACCTAATTATAAAAATGATTTATTTTATTCTTTTATTAACATACACTAAACCTACATTCCATTTTTTTAGGTTGAAAATTACATAATATCCATGTTTTAAGCACTTTTGAAAGTCCATGATTTTGATATGAAGCACATTTCTTTTATTCTCCAGGGTTTATTTATAAAATATTTGATTATGATATATTTGGAAAAAATTAATTAATACATAATAAGGGTGATCCCTGATAGTTCACCAATTCATTCAGGAATGAATTTAATCTCTAGAGATGACATGTTTTATGATACCTTGGTGGATAACCATTGTAATTTTTATGACACCACGGTAGGAAATGATGGTGATATTCTTATGAATGTATCATTTAATATTTTAGAAATATTAAAATGTTATTATTCATTTTATTTTTATTATGATATTACCATTTTTCCTTTTATCATGCCTTTATGATATTCCTCACTCTCTTATTGACATTTCTCATGGTCACATGTGAACTGTTTCCGTTATTTCCCTTACTGGGCCTTATGCTCACCCATTCCTTTTATGTATGTTCCCTGATTATGATATTTAGTAAAAGTACATAGGTTGAACCTATGAAGAAGCCTTTAATGTATATTATATAAATGTTTTAGGTTTTCATGCATTATATTTTTTTTATGAAACTAAACATTATAAGATCCTATGTTTGTATAAAGAAATTAAAAGTTATGAAATAAAAAGGTGATATTTCATATATGGGATAGTTTCGGTTTATTATTATATTATTTCATGTATTTTCTTATGGATTATTCATATTATTTCCCAATCATATATAATTATTGTGGCTAATGACTCTCATTTGATGATATTTTTATAACCTTAGTGTTAGTCACCAACCGAGAGCCTACTAAAAGCGGGACTCTAGTGTCATTATATATATCTTATTATTGTAAAATAATTTGTGGGAGGGTGTCTTGACATTATGCGTGGAAGATTACCAAAGGATGAGGGTCATCCCATGGCGATGGAGAAGGTGGCGTCCCATGCTGATCATACATGGGTAATCATGTGCTCATCACACAGGGGAAGGCTAGAGTTTAACATCATGTGCTGATGGAATTTTCATAAATGTTAGCATTATATGACTTGGGAATTGGGATTTATAGTTTTATGTAATATAGCTTGGCTATTTCTGGTGCCTACACCTTGGGATTCCAATTCTAATTAGATGAAAATGATCCAACATATGACCTCCATACTAGGAAATGATGAAATGTTCTTACTATAGTGCCACCTTTAAGGATTATATGGTTACTAATAATAAACATATAGAAAAGTAATATCATAAACAAAAATATGGAGAAGTAGAAATTAGGTGTCCCAATGTTAGGTTGTCTATTTTTAGAGAAAAAAGATATATGTTACCTAATATTATGAGGAAAAGTCAATGTGATGGCCCATCATACACTTGAAACATAAGGGGATTTGGGTAAGGGACCTGAATTTTCTATATTTAAATCTATTATACTTCATTTAAAGGGTGTTTCATAAGCTAGGGTATCCATCAAAATTCTACTTCATGGATATGCGAGGCATAGGATTGCACACCTTGCGTGGTTACACATATATTAGGGTTGCACGAAGTTATATTCCCTTGTGAAAACCCGACTACCCTTAATAGTTGTTGCGTGATAAACTCTCAACCATAGGGAAAGATACATTGGGTTGAATGTGAGGTTAGTTAAAAAAGTTCTCTACCTTTGGAAATCCATTGAATTTTTGGTTTTCATGATGTCATAGAAGATGAGTTTTCATGATTGAGATCTAATGCTTCTTATTTTGAAGATCCTATTCTTTTTGAGGGTTGGTCTACTTATGGATAAACTGGTAGGCCATGTTAATGAAACCCAAGATAGGTCATATAGCCCAGTTTCCTACCTCTCATGCCTTTATCATTTGGGTGTGACCATGAAATTAGTGGTCATTAATTTCATTATTTTTCTCAAAAATGTATTTAAATTCCATAGGTGAAGTTTACCAAAGATGGATGATGTTTCCTCTAATTGCCTTATAAAATATTTTAGGGCTCCAAAATGCTCATGGAACATTGATATGTAGGGGATCCTTTCACACACAAGTGGCATTCCAGTCGAAAATGAAATTTTCATGGAAATTATACCTATTATTCATAATGGGTATTCAGTATGGTTTGCACCTTTGTTAGAGAAAAATAATATTTAGGGGATCAAAAAAAATTTGGTGCCAAAAATGCCCCTCAATGGAATTTGAGCTGATGGGATGCCGGTTGGTTGAGTTATGAGGACACCGAATTCTAGGGTCTATTCCAGTTCTAGTGTGAAACCTTCTCTCCCACAGTCATGAAACCCTATGGTGCAATCATGAAATATAGGGGTCAAATTACATTGACATGCTTGTTTTTTATCCAGCTTCTAGCTGGGTAGTGTTGAGTAGCTCAACACCGACCATTATGGTGCCAACTAGCAATGTCGGGTCCCCTGTGGGATACCATGTTAACTATTTCCTATTTTATGTTCATTGTCAATACAAAAATTAGGTTTTTCATTGTTAATGTGCCAAAAAAATGACTGATATTCTCCCATTTGAAACAGTGCTCGAGGGAGTACATTTCTTGAAAACAAGTTCCACTGAGGTAGCTGAGGTTCCCATCTTGACATCTAAGCTAACCCTTGGGGAGCCATTTGTTCAGGGTGATTCGGGTTCCATCCATGGTCTAGAAAACAATATTGAAATAAATATAGGTATAGGGGAGGCCGAGATCAAAGCTAGTATAGTTTTTACCTATGAAAAAGAGTGGGACCAAGATGACCCTTCTCTCAATATAGACTTCAACCCATCCGCGAGGCTGCCCAAGGTGGATTTGACTACTGTTGTCCTTAAAAATATTATAGAGTATGAACCCGCACTACTTAAGTATCTGGATGAATCAGTGTCTAACATCACCAAGAATAATTTCATTTTTTGATGTCGGACATGGGGACACTATGAAAAAATCAATGTTTAACAACACTGGTATTTATCAGCCCTACAAACAAGCACTGATAAATGGCTTCTTTATCAGCACTAAAGAAATAAGAAAACAATTTATCCTTTTATCGGTGTTTTTTGGCGTTAATAAATTGAACCATTATCAGCACTTTATTTTTAACACTGATAAATGGAACCCTTTATCAGCTTTTTTATTAACGCAGATAAAGTGTACCCTTTATTAGTGCATTATATTTAGCATTGATAAAGATATATTTTATCAGCGCTTTTTTAGAACTAATAAATTTTTTAATAAATAAAATGAAATAATGAAATAAATAATAAATAAAAGACTAGTTTATTAAAAAAATATAAGAAATTTTATTAATTGAATAATTATTGATAAAATTTATAAAATTGATTATACATTATTAAATATTAAACATTTCACAGATAATATAATTAAGATAATTAATGTCGTTAAATTTTATATATTAACTATATAGATATATATTAATGTATATAAATATGATTTATATATTTCAATATATTTATGTGATTTCCGTTAAATATTTATATATTTAGTGAATAATAGTTTATAATTAAAAATTACTACAAATTAAAAATACTAACAAATTGAATAGTGTAATTGATATGTAATCGAATGTTTTGTTTGGATTTTCAATTTAACATATATCAAATATGTGTTACGTTTATTTCAAATATATTTAATTATTGAATTTTTATATACAATTCATAGAGGCAAAAATTATTCATTTTTTCAATATTTTTGGTGTGTACTTGTTTTTCATTAATTAAATTTCACAAATTTTTAGCATATATGAATATTTATGAACATAAAATTAGATATTAATATTTTTTTAAAAAAATATTTCTATAATTATGAATAAATAATTATAAAATTATAATAAATATATTTAAAAATTAATATATAGTCTCTATATATATATTATGTATATATATATACAAATTTTTTATAAATTTAATTTTAAATTTATTATCAGTGCATAATTAATAAGTGCTCAGAAATATTTCTTTTATCAGTGCTTATCACTTATGCGCTGATAAAAGGACTCTTTATGAGAAAATATTGGTAAGCACTAAAAAAAGTGTCCTGATCTATTTAGAAAACCCTAACAATTTGTGAACCTGTCGTGATATCAAAAGATTTCTGTTAAACCCACCCACTATTGATGCTCCTCCACGGTTAGTTAAAACCCGGATCACACCAATTAAATGCCTCTAGAAGATCAAATATAATAATATATCCATTGTTTGGTTATAGTTAGGGTTTCTGAAGCGAATTTCCATCAACCTATCAATGTAGGCTTTGCTATTTCCTTTATATATTTGAAATTCATTTTGGGTTGATGATGTCATGAGTTATTTGTGGTCTGGTGATTTTATACTATTTCACTATCTACATCTGTACCCCATCATACTCTGCAATCTTAATTCCTAGTTTTTAATTTAAATTGATCATTGGTGGATAAAAGGTACAATTATTCCTTATTGATATCTATATAGTGATCTTGGTCATTGATCCCTGTTCATGATTTCATAATTTTCTTCATACTAAAGGTATTATATTTATAGTTCAATTGTGAGTTAATACATACCATGATAATTCAATGGATGTTTTAGGTATGGTTGCCTGACATGGAATCTATAACAAGCTTGTTTTAGTAAATTTTGAAAAACATAAGGTGGTTTATTAAAAATGGTTTAATTTTTCATGTTACCTTTATAAAACCATAAACATAATTCCTTCCACTATAAATATCCAATAAAAAATTATTTTTGTTTTTATAAAAATTAATGATATAATTTTTTATCATCCTTCATGTTATTTGTTAAATTTACCATAGAAAATAACATGTAATAATAAATGGATTATAATTAATATGAAGCTAATTTTATTGTAATATAATTATTACATACGTATAATTATTATATATTTATTTTATTAAAGTGGTAAATTATTATTAGGAATAGGTATTTGAAGAATATAAATGGAATATAAATATAATAAATTTATAATTATATAAATGAGTCATATATTCTGTAAAAATATTTATTCGTATTGAATAATTTAGAATATCCAATTAACAGTAGGACGTCTAAAAGTTGTAATGAATGATAATTACAAATATTTTTTGTAGCTTATGTTTAGGGATAAAAATTTTAGTTATTATTATGAAAGTGTGGTGTAGGGGTTAATATATAATTGATAAGGAGTGTCATTTTCTCAAATATACATTCCTTATTGTGTGATAAATAAAAATTTAAGTCTCATATGGATCCAATGTGACGAAAAAATAGGTATTTTTTGTGCATTAAGTATAAATATTAAGAGTGGTTTTGAATCATGGAAAATGAAATGAGGATGAGTTTTATATAATTTTAACCATTGAATGAATTCATATGACAACACCTACAATATTAGAGTAATTGTTTCCTTAAAACCAATTACTATTTTTCTTCAACATAGTGAAATTATTTGAAGCAATAAAATGTTGATTTCCCTTTATTAGAATTGTCTATTACTTTCACCATTGATATTGTATATCATATGTTTATTTATTTATATATTGTAAAAAATTAATCTTTTATGAACCAAATAGGATGGATATGAATAAAAATGGTTTAATGCATACCATTTGACAAATTAGTATGAATGTGGAGTCAATGAGTTTATCAAGTTTTCAAGAGAGCATGTAGACACCCATTCTAAAATTATTTTTTCCATGTTCACATTGTTCTAATTCAAGACGAATTAATCCAAAAGAGTTGGAAGAACATTAGATTTGTCACGGAATAGATCAAAGCTATAAATTTTAGACTAAACATAGGGAAAAAATAAATGTCGACACCGATTGGGATGATATTGTGGCTTATGAATCATTTCAAATGAATACCTTTTTAAATGATAATGGAGATCACATAGAAGAAATGAAATTGGAAATCGAATACGACCTTCAAGATTTTACAAAGATTTTTGAGGAGTTAAGTAGTTTTTACAGGAAACCATTGTATACCAGCTATAATAATTAAATGACATTGTTAACTGTCTTGAAGTTATCTAATTTGAAAGTGGGCATAGGATACAGTGAAACCAATTTTACAAAACTACATGGTCTCCTAAATTATATGCTACCAGAATAAAACAAAATACCGTGTAGAACATAAGATTCTAAAATAATGTAATGGTAAATGGGAATGATCTCTCAAAAAAATACTTTCTTTTTTAAATGATTGAATATTTGTTTCCATGGACAATGAATCACTCATAGAATGGCCTAAGTGTGGCACCAATTGATACAAGAAAAATGAATGATTTCCTTCAAAAAAAATGTATGGTACTTTATACTTATTCCATGGTATAGAAGACTATATGGATGTCAGCAAACTACAAGACAATTAACCTAGAATCAAATAAAACAATTAATGATCAGAACCTACATCATTCAGTAGATTTTCCTTAGTGGAAGATAATTTATTACGTGTTTCATGAATTTTTAAATGAGACGAATTTTTTTGTTCTTACATTACCTATGGAAGCAATAAATACTTTAGGTGTACAGAGTAGAACACACAGTATATGGCCCATCATGTTGGTAAATTATAACTTTCATTTATGGATATATATGAAGTAAAAATATATTATATGTTCTCTTCTTATATCTAGAACAAAGAAACCCGGTAACGATATTGATGTCAATTTGGGTCAATTGGTCAATGATCTAAAATTGATGTGGGATACATGTGTTACATTGTATGATTCTCATATAAGTGAAGAATTCACTCTGAGGTCTATGATGTATGTAATGATAAATGACGTCCCCATTTATGGAAATTATTGAGGCTATAACATTAATGGAATGTTGCGGTGTCCCGTTTGTGAAAAACACATATACCCAGTTCAATTGAAATATTCATTGATGACTGTGTCTTTAGGAAATCAGAAATTTTTACCTTGATGACATAAATACTGATCCAAGATTACAACATCCAATTGGAATATCGATCAAGGTACAACACCATATCTAGTAATGGGAGATCAAATATTCAATATATTTAAAAATATTGACATTGTTTTTGGTTAACTATATTTGAAAAAGCTTACAAAATCATGTTGGAAGAAGAGATCAATTTCCTTTATATTACCATATTATAATTTTCTGTATATATAAAATTTTTGTGATTCCATGCTTGTAGAAAAAATTTATTTGATAGTGCTATTGGCACATTACTAAATGTTCCTAAAAATGAATAATGGAGTCAAGGATTGGTTTAACTTGATTGAAATATGGGTAAGGGATGATTTGGAACCGATGAATGGTAACGGGTTTAATTTTCGTCCTCTAGTAGCTTACACTCTGTTCAGATAGGAAAAATTGCAATTTTCATTTTCTTTACTAGTGTAAAAGTTCCAGAAGGTTATTCATCAAATATTAATAATGTCGTTTCAATGAGCAATTTGAATTTACAAGAACTAAAATTACATGACTGTCACATTTTGATGTAAAATTTAATGCCTATTTCTTTTTGTTTCATTCTATCTTAAAATTCGTGAAATATATAAAATAGAATATGCTTATTTTTCAAATCTATATTAGTAATGTTGTAGACCCAATGAATTTTATCATCCTAAATAAGAATATTGTTGTCATATTAAGTGAATTATAGATGTTATTGCCACTATAATTTTTTGATATAATGTTCCACATGACAGTTGACTTGGTTAGAGATGTTCAACTATGTGGTCCTTTCCATTACAGATGGATGTACCTCATTGAACAATATATGATGATATTGAAAGGGTATGTCAGGAATCGATATAACATAGAAGGTCGTATTGTAGAATGATATATTGTTAAAGAATGTATTATCTTTTTTACTGATTACATATAAGATGATGAAACCATCAATCTCCATCATCACGACAAACACCGTCTAAGTGATGGTATTTCCAAAACAGATGTTGTTACAATTAGCATGATAGAGAGGGATCAAGCACGATGTTACATTTACATAATAGTGAATATGTTGATCCATACATTGAATCCCATAAATAAATTCTTAGTGATTTTAATCCATAAATAAAAGAAATATGGATATCAAATATAGATAATCAGTAGTTGATATGATGGTTCAGAGATAAAATTTATAAGGAGTTATCTGAAAATTTGAATTCAATTTCCAAACGACTTCAATGGATAGTCATAGTACTAAATGGAAATGTTATATCATACAATAATTTTGTAATAAATGGTTACATGTTCTATGAAAAAGAACATGATGACTTTATTATGATTAAAAATAGTGGTGTTAATCATATGGATGAAGTGATGCCCATATATATGAGTTGGATTATACAACATTTCAAGTGCTTCTTTTATGTTGTAAAGGGGTTCATAATATGAATGGAGTGAAAGTTGATTAAATGGGATTTTTAAATGTGAATTTCAAATTAGAAAGGGAAAAAAGAAAAGATGTTCATAATGCCATCACTAGCAGTGAAAGTATTTTATGTCCCTAATCCAATAAACAAGAATTGATAGATTATCCTACTGGTGACTAAAAAAATGTTGAGTTAGATGAAAATTCAACAGTGGATGAAACTTTTATTGGGACATCCCATTACTTTTATGTTGGTCCCAATGTATATAATGTATGGTACTTTAGAGGGGACTAAAAAGAGGGGATTTTTATTCTTGATAGGGGGAAAAAATCCTTGAAGCCATTAAAAAAGAAAGAAATTTAAATGAGGAGGTAAAAGTGTTTTTAATATATTATGTTTTATCTTATAATATTATATGTTCTCTACCACATTAACATAATCTAAATTAAAATTTTCATTAATCACAAATACAATGTCTTCTACACATTATGATGTCACCAATCCCTTATATGAAAAAATACAATTATGGAAACCCTTTAGAAATATGTAAAGGTAAGGTTATAAAATACATTCCAAATTTTACCAAAAAATTATATAATGAATCATTTATTTAATTTTCATTATTCCTTTTGGAGTTCATTTATTTTAGAAGATTTTTATCCATGTTTCATGCCATTTCACGAATATAAATGATGTTGTCTCTACAAAATCTAGAGGAAATATTGATATTTTTAAAGTAAAATCATTGTCTATATATTTTATGCATTCTTTCATATTTATGTTTAATTTAATTCTCTTTAATATTACTCACATAATAACTGTTATCTTATACAAATGGATTCTTTAGTTTGAGTTGTTGATGTTTTTCCATCTTTTATGCCTTTATGCACCAAAACATCTAGAGACGTCTTCTCCCTCAATGCCTTTTCACCCCTGCAGTGTTGTATTTATCACTTTATTTCATGTTATCTCCACTTATATTAAAGTTATAGAGAGGAATCCACCTCTAATAAATTACAGAAGTAATCTTGATGTTTTCATAGTAAAATCATTGTCTATATTATTAAGGTATCCTTTCATATGCATTTTTAATCAATTTATTTTTATTATTACTATAATAATAATTGTTTTCTTATATAGGCGGATATTTTTGTTTGAGATGGAGTGGTATATACATCTCTTATGCCTTTCTACATGAAAACATCCAATAATTATTCACCCTCGTAACCTTTTCACCTTAGAAGTATCGAATTTATCACTTTCTTTAATGTCACTTCCACTACCTTTGTGGGAAGAGAAACGACGATACCTCTAATCAATTACAGAGGTAATATTAATGTTTTCAGAGTAAAATAATTGTCTATATGGTTAACATATTGTTTCATAGTTATGATTAATTTTTTTTTTATTATTACTAAAATAATAATTTTTTTCTTATTCAGGTGGATTTCTTTTTTTGAGTTGGGGTGATAAGTCCATCATTCAGGCCTTTCAACAACAAAAATTCCACAATATTCAACTCACTCAAAACCTTTTACCCTTATAGTGTTGAAATTTATCACTTTCATTCAAGTTCCCTCAACTTCTCAATCATATATGTAATCTTGATATATTAATAGTAAAATTATTTTCCATAGAACTAATTCATCATCTAACATTTATTTTTAATTTATATTTTTCTTGTATTAATCATAATAATTGTATTCATATATAGGTGGATTATTTTTTTTGAGTTGATGTGGTTTGTTCATAGATAATCATGTAGTTTTGGATGTTTAGAAAACGAAATTCATTGGAAATCGTGTTGAAATTGAGAGTTGGGATTTTTTTGAGACTTTGCGATGTGTAGGTATTAGCTGAACCTCAATCAAACACACAATGTGACTACTATGACTCAAAGTAATTCTTTTTATTTAAAATTAAAATAATATTTAGTAAAAAAGAAAAATTAAATACTCAAAACCGAGAAAAAATATTCAATTTTTTTTGATAATTTATGAAAACAATCCATTACTAATTGGTTATTTGTATGAATATTTCATAACTTAATTTGATACACGATGTGTCCAATATGATTCAATGTGTCTGTTATTAGTTTCAAATTAACATTTGACTTTAAAAAGTGTCAATCACTAAAAACCAAGAAAACACACTTATTTTTTCTTGATAATTTAGGCTATCAATTCATAAATAATTTTTGACATGTAAGAATAGGTATCACATCAAATCGATACACAATGTGATCCGTATAAATCAAAGTGCATGTATCAAGATTAAAATTATATTTTAGAGAAAAAGTAAAGTGGCATACTCAAAACAAAGAAAACAAATTAAGATTATTTTGATACTTTATGAAAACAATCCATAAGTGATTTGGATCATATAGGAATCAACCATACCTAGATTAGTTTCATGGTGTGACAAGAAAGATTCTAAATACATCTTTATTTAAAACTGACATCAAATTTAGTAAAAAACAAAATGACCTACTCAAAACAAAAAAAACACATTCATATTATTTTGATACTTTAGGAAAATGATCCATAATTGATTTTTGATTTCTATGAATTATCCTTGCCTCAATATGGGGCACAATGTGACTAGTATGACTCAATGTGCTTGTTTTTAATTAAAATTGGCATCAATTTTATAAAAATGTCCAAATGAACAACTCAAAACCAATAAAACTCATTAATGCTTTATAAATACTTTAGTAAAATGATAAATATGTAATTTTTTATGTGTAGTAATCAACCTAACCACAATCTGATACAGAATGTGATCAGTATGAGTCAAAGAGCGTGTTTCAATTTTAAAATGACATTTTAGTAATAAAGTAATGTGATCACTCGAAACCGGGAAAAACAATTCTGATTACATTTATACATCCGGAAAATGATCTATATTTGATTTGTGATGAACATGAATCAGCCACACCTAAATCTGATGCACGGTGTGACTGGAATGACTCCAAGTGTGTGTTTTTAATTAAAATTGATATCAATTTTTTGTAGAAAGATCTATTGACCTACTAAAAAATAATAAAACACAATTAAATATTTTAAATACTATAGGAAAAAATCCATAATTCATTTGTTATTTATCGGAATTATTGAAACCTAAATCCCACAAATAATGTTATTAGTATGAGTCAAAGTGCACATATCAATTTTAAAATGAAATTTTTTAAAAAAGAAAAGTGAAATACTAAAAACTGAGAAAAAAAATTCATATTGTTTTGATAATTTTGGAAAATGATCCATAAGTCATTTGGGACATGTAGGAATCAGCTGCACCCAAATCTGAAATATAGTGCAATCATTATAACTCAATGTGCAACTTTTTATTTAATGTTGTCATCAGTTTTAGTAAAATTCACAACTATCCAACTCAAAAGTCAGAAAACAAATTTATATTATATCCATAAGTCATTTTTGAAATGTAGGAATCATCTGAATCTCAATACGATGCATGATGTTCTCAGTATAAATTAAAGTGTCTTTTATAAGTTTAAAATTGACATTTTAGTTCCAAAAGTGTCACTCACTGAAAACTGATCAAACACTCTCAGATTTTAGTGTTAATTTAGGAAAATCATTCAAATGCCATTTTTATGTGTAGGAATTATTTCACATCAAACCGATACATGATGCGATCCTAATGTGTCAAAATTTTGTATTTCTAGTTTAAAATGACCTTTTAGTAAAAAATGGCATAATCAAAACTAAGTAAACAAATTCGTATTGTTTTAATACATTAGGAAAAAAATCCACAATTCATTTTAGATGTGTTGGAATTATCAACACCTTAATATGAAGCATGGTGTCACCAGTATAACTCAAAGTATATGTTTATATTTAAAATTAACATCAATTTTAGTAAAATTAAAACTTTTTTAATTAAATTAATTATATAATTACTAAAATAAGAATTGTTTTCTTATAGAGGTGTGTTGTTTTTCTCAATCAGGGTTGGTTTTTTGGGAAATATCAAAATTCGAGTTAGGATTAAAAGACAAAGGAACATTGATTTTTTTGAATGTATGTAATAATTCATATACATTTAATTGTATAAACGGATGTTTGAAATGTTTATAATATAGTGTTTTTTTCTTGTGTTTATGTTGTAAATTTCATTTCATTGAAATACTATATTGGGACTTGGTTTCTATATATCTGGTGGTTTTATGGGGTTACAATGTGCAGTTATAGCACATTGCAGTGGTGCTATAGTGTTATAATACAAAACACTATAGTGGGGCCCATTATCTGTGATTTTAAAAGCACCAATAAAAGACACAATTATCATTGGTGTTAAAATTAATGATAAAAGTATACTTTATCAATTCTTCTATGAGCGCTGATAAAATACCAGGTCTTTTAACCACGCTCATGTAGTTAGTGATTTTCTGGAGCTGATAAAGGCCATTTATAGTACCGTTAAAGGCCTATTTTGTAGTGGTGAGATGTGTGAGAGATTTCATCATATTCAATCTAGATATGGAGGTATTGATCCAAATGGGGTCTCTCTATCCCAAGCTACTAAAACTAGGCATTGGACGAGTGTATGCATGTGCTCTCCTGATGTTGGATCATGATTACCAAGATGAGTGGGTGCATGGAGTGTAACACCCCGACCCTAGTTCACCAGAGTCGATGCATTATTATATAACATTGGAATGTTCTCATGAGATCATGTCTTGAATGACCGATTAGTTTTGTAGCCTTCGAAGTACTAGATACATACATATGTTTTACATTACATCATTAAATAGTAAAATAATAAAATTATGTTCCCTTTGAACAACCTCATATCCCGTAGCCTATCCCTGTTGGTCAACCATAATATAATTCTTCACATCCTAGGAAAAATAAAATATCAGAATGGGGTGTGATCAGATTCTATATAAGACTAAAAATATAGTAGGAACATTAACAAATAAGGATAAAAATTTAAGGAAATTTATATGATTAAAACACAATCCTTTTAAAATTAAACATGAGCATAATATGGCAATGATAAATCAAATATTTCCATTTACTTATTCACATGGATATTCTACTAGTAGAATGATCACATGTAATATCAATATCTAATACCATAATTATGGAATTTATAATGCCAAACAACCTAACCACATAGTTTATGCCTCATGAAAAAAATACAAATAAGATTTTTTCTAGGCCTTGTTCCATAAAACTAGTTGGTCTCATGAGACCTACCGAGGCATTTAGGAGCTATATTAGGCTCCACCCATAACTTACTAAGTCTAATGCATTCCACATATGAAAAGGTTGAAACACACCATAAACATTCATATTAAAAGTAGAAAACAAAATGTTAATACTATAACCATAAACCATGGATTATATGAAACCAAAAAATCCAAAGTCAAGCATATCACAAAACAATCAATACAATATAGAAGATTGTATAATAATAAATCAACTTCAAACAAGTGTAAAATTCATCAAAGTGTGTTGAAAAAGATGAAATCAAAACTATTTGAATGAAATATGTCTTTCTATTATGTAATAATATTAAATTCATGTAATTATAAAAGAAAACATTTATTTTTATAATATTCTTATAAGCTTGTAAGGGAAGATTCGAAGGTGTTATAATGGCATAAAATATCTTCACCCTCTATAAAAGTTAAAAAATCATTCTTACCTTAATTTGTCGAAATGGTCATAAAGTACCTTGATTGGAAAATGACAGAAAGATTCCATTCATTTTTTTTATAAAAAGTTAAAAACAAGTACAAATTACATTAACCCATATTCTAGTAAATTGTAAAAATGTTTTGAAATTCATTTTTATGAAATATAGATGTGGATCATAAAGAGGTCCTAGTAGATACTTAAGTATTAGCAATCCCGGATAATAAAGAGATTGTAAAATTAACCCTTAAATTTAATTTTTCATTAAAAATGGGTAGGTTAACCACCTATATAATTGTGAAATATTTGTTATTAAATTAGAAAATAACCACATACATAATTATGATATCATATATGATCTTCTAATATTGATTGTTTAATGATATTTCATTATTATCATTGTTTTATGTGTTAACTGATTAGTTTTACTTTATATGTTTTGTTATTAAAGACATATTTTTTTATGGATAGGATGTATTTCATTCATATCTAGAATGATATTAATTTCTTAAAAATTATTTTTAATTATAAAAAGAAAATTATTCTTGAATGGTTATGATGGATAATGAATCTCATCGTGTTCGGGTAGACTGTAATCTGTGTGTAAGCACGAGCAACAATATAATTCTATTTATGGTGAAATAGTATGTAATTAGATGGAATATAATATTCAAAAATTAATTAATATGTTATATTTAGTATTTAGATCAATTATACTCATTATTATACCTATCCCAATAATGACGTTTTGAATAACAAAGTACACCATGACGTGGAGACGGTAAGCCGTACATACACACAAATGATGAATTTTTCAATCATAGGATTGATAGAATGATGAATATGTTTGTACCATATTTATAATAACATCACAGTATGTAGATGGTATTGTAGTTATTATTTTGGTATGGAAACAACAATGAAATAGGAAGTGGAAGAAGAAAAGAACTTTGAAAGATGTGATGAAATTATTACCTCTTCTTTGGGTGCTTCTTTTTTATTTGATCAAAAGGGATCCTTAGGTTGGATTTATGATCAACATAAGGCCTCTACGATTAAGTTAGTGTAGTTTGGAAGATATCAGAGCAGGTTTTGGATGAGTCAAATGGCTTTTGAGGTCTGATTTTTAGAGAAGGTGAATTACCCTATTATAAGAGAGGTGAGGGTCTCTTTAGGAAAATCATGAAATATTAATTCATTATACAATAATATTCGATTTAAAATGGATCTATATGGATTTATTCTGAGTATAAGGTGGGTTTGGGTCAAAAAACACCCAACTAATAGGTTTTAGACTGGTTTATGTCACCATATTAACCTTATCTTTTAGATTTAACTCTTTGTTAAATAGTTTATTTTTTACCATGTAATCTTGTATTATTATAAAAAATGGTTAATAAAATTAATATAAAACTCAAAGAGAACCCCAAGAGGTACATTATTGACATATATAATGTTATCTATGTTCTTTGGTAGATCCTTAGTTTTTTAGGAATATTATATCAATTAATAATATATTATATGTTTTAAAAACTCAATTATGTAAATTTTGACAATATTTAGTTTTTTTATGTCGAAAAAAGTTGATTACATCAAAAAAATAAATTAAATCAATTCTAAATTGTCATAATAACCAAGAAAATTAGTGGAATTATTAAAAAGGCTCAATTTACATTTATTTGTATATTTATAATATCAATTATTTTAGTCTTTCTTTAATAAAATAATTACTACATCATCATTATCTCATAAATAAATTTAATTATAAAATTTCTAAATATTATAAATAAAATACCTTTAATTAGGAAATCATTTTATGTTTCTAATGAATGTTTTTATCGAATTTATGTTATGTGAAACCTTATATTAAAAATTGTTTAGTTATTAATCATTGAATTTAACACTTTTAACTACTCTATAAATAAAATAATAATAAATGTCCTAATCTAATACAATTAGATCAGAGAGGATAAAATTTTATTCATAAGGATTATTTTTTTCCTAAAAACACTTATCTAATAAAATTAGGACATGTGGTTGGTTAATTATAATATCATTTTACCTTTAATTACCATATTTACTTTTAATTGTGATAAATATACTTCAAAAGATACTATTCACCAAAACTATTTTTATCCTATTGAACCAAATTTTACATTTTGATGTCATCCATGTCTCTTAGATTTTTTTAATTCAATCCAAAAAAGCGGTAAAATTATGTTTCATGGAAATTTGCAAATGTGCCTAGAAGGTGGGTAAAAGTCGTTAAAATGCTCAATAAAATTTTATAAATCTAATTTTATTATAAAATGAATCTAATGAATTACATTGAACCTATATAGGTATTATATATTTATTTTTACCTATAATAAATTTAAATAAAATAAATAGTTATTTAAATAAAAAGAAGGTTTTTTGAATAACGCAGTGTTTTCCACTATTCATCAGAAATTGAAACTTTTCAAAAAAATATCAAAAACTCACCCTGAGATAATTTTGATATTCCGAATACAAAAACTAGGTCCATTTTGATAATTAACATTTATAAAATTTCAAAAATTGGGTATTACTATTCATAATGGTTAGTTTGATTGTTCGTTGTGTGTTAGAACTCAAAGTTCTGTACAGCGCAAGCTATTGCATTATTGAAAGAGAAACATACAATGAAATATTGGAGTGTTACATTCATATCCCCTTAAAATAATTTCATCCTTGAAATTTCAAGAATATTAATGCATAAAATGATTCAGGTGGCTCTTCATCATAACTTTCTCGGGTTCCCACGTTGCCTCTTCTATCTTAGGTTTCTTCATAGAAATTTCACAAGACGAGTCATCCGGTTTCAAAAGACTTGTTCTCTGTTATAATGAATCCTGATAGGATCCTAACAATAAGTTAGATTGAGTTCCAGTTCAATTCCCTCATAGGTGAGTATATGTGTTGGTTCAGGCATGTAATTTCTTAATAGTGATATGTGGAACACATCATGAGATTTGGAGAGACCTAGAGGTATTCTTAAAAGGTAAGACACAACCTTAGTTCACTCTAGTATTTTGAAAGGTCCGATGTACCTGGGTCTTAATTTACCCTTCTTACTAAATTGCATAACACCCTTCCATAGAGATACCATCAAGAAAACATGATCTCCTACTTGAAATTCCAAATCCTTATTTCAGTTATCGGCATAACTCTTTTTCTTACCCTGAGATTCATTGATGTGGGTTTGGATACTCTTTCCATTTTCCATTGTTTCCTTATCAAGTACTGGTCCTATGATTTTTCTTTCACCAACATCATCCCAAGAAGTTGGTGAGACACATATCTTTCTATATAACACTTCATATGGTACCATCTGAATACATGAATGGAAGCTATTATTATAGGAAAATTAAACCAGAGGTAAATACTAATCCTACATACCTTTAAAGTCATGTCAGAACGATTTTTTTCATGTCTTATAAGGTTTTAATAGTTCATTCTGATTTTCCATCTATTTGAGGGTGGTAGGTAGTGCTTAAACTAAGTTCAGTATCTATGGCCTTCTGAAGACTTTTTCATAATCATAATTTAAAATGGTGATCACTTTTAGACAAAATCGATAGGGGTACTCGATGATGTCTTACAACTTCATTAATATATAGGTTTTCTAAACATTTAATTCGTAAGTCATCTCTTATAGCAAGAAAATGTGCATATTTGGTAAGATGATTTACAATGACCCATATTGCATCATTCCTTCTAGGAGTGTGTGGTAACCCCATGAAAAATTCAATCGTAATATCATCCCATTTACACTATGGTATGGTATGAGGTTGCATGAATCCTCTAGGATGTTTTCTTCCAGAATTCACCTGTTGACACACCATATATATTGACACATAATCAACCATCTCCATCTTCATGTTGTCCCACCAAAAATGTTCCTTCAAATCTCTATAAATCATAGTACTACAAGGTTTTATTGAGAAATTGGAGCTATGAGCATCATCCAACAATTCCATTTTTAGATCAGGTATGTCGGGAACACAAAGTCTATTCCCAAATTTCAAAATTCCATCTTCATATATGAATTCAATCTATCACCCATCATTCACAGCTTCAATTTTCTATTGAAACTCCTCATCATCAGTCTGAGAAATTATTATCCTTTCCATTAAATATGGTTTTGCAACCATTTTAAAATGTATTGATGTTTCACCTTCCATAATTATTCCCATATCCATATTTACTAGATCCATGAACAGAGGATCCCTTTCAACTCTCATATTGTTCAAAACACAATGATCCTTTCTACTCAAAGCATCTGCCACCTTATTTGACTTCCCCAAGTAGTAGTGTATAGTGAAATCCTAATCTTTTACTAATTCAAGAAACTGTATTTCAGCATGTTGAGTTCTTTCTATGATAAAATATACTTCAAACTCTTTTGATTGGTATATATCTTAAATTTTTCACCATAGAGATAGTGTCTCCATATCATAAAAAAAATATTACGGCTTCTAACTTAAGATCATGAGTGGAATAGTTTTTTTCATGAATTTTTAGCTGCCGTGATGAATAGGCAATAACTCAATCATTCTGCATAAGGACACAACTAAGTTCTTTCTTTGAAGTATCACAATAAATAAGAAACCCATCATCCCGTAATGGTAGATTCAAGATATGAGAATTGAATAATCTTCTCTTTAGCTCTTCAAAACATTCTTCACATTATTTTTTCCAAAAATATTTTTCCCCTTGATGTGTGAGCCAGGTTAATGGGTTAGCCAATCGAAAAAAATTGTAGACGAAAAACCGATAATAAACTTCTAGACAAATAAAACTGCATTCCTCAGCTATAATCATTGATGCTAGAAAATCTTGTAATGCTATATTCATAAAAGAATCAACAAATATTCTATCCTTAGAGGAAATATGGCCCAGAAAAGAAATCTCTTGAATCTAGAATTCATACGTGCTAAACATCCCAAATAATTAATTTCATCTAAGAGTATTTATAATAGTCTGCAAGTGATTTTCATGATCTTCATAGATTTTTGGAGTATACCAAGATGTCATCAATAAATACCACTAAAAATTCATCAATATATACACTGAAAACATTAATCATTAGATCCATGAAGATAGATAGTGTATTTGTTTGTCTATAAGGCATTACTGTAAACTCATAATGCCCATACCTGTTACAAAAATGATGTCTTTGGAATTTCTTCCTTATTCAAACACAACTGATGATATCCATATCTAAGGTCAATCTTTGAAAAATATTTGGCTCTATGAATTTGATCATGTAAATCATTAATGCGAGGTAGGGGAAACTTTTAATTTATTTCTATAGCACTGATCCCCCTGTAGTCAATTCAAAAAATCATAGATCCATCTTTCTTCTTAACAAAAGGAATAGGTGATCCCCATGGAGAAATAGTAGGGCGAATAAATATTTATAACTCAATAACTATAGTTGTTTCATTAGTTCCAAAAGTTTTATTGTGGACATTCTATAAGGGGTCTTTGATATGGGCCTTGAACCATGAATTAAGTCAACGGAAAACTAAATATCTAATTTAGGAGAATGTCTAGGTAAATCCTCTAGAAACACATCAACATATTCTTTCACAATAGGTACATCTTCTATTTGAACATTCTTTTCCTAACCCATAGTTATTTCACTCCCTTCCTTCGCAATAATTGAATTTAGTAGAGCTATTATGGGTGGATCTAGATAAGAATTAGATGGTGAACTTTTTTCACTAATGATAAGGTAGTTTTTATCATCATAGAAAATTGTAACCGCATTCTTCTTATAATAAATTTTCGCTTCATGGTCCTAAAGACAATCTATTTCGAGGATTATATCAAATTAAATCATAGGTATGATGATGAGACCAGCAAATAAATCACGTTTATATGCCATAATGGTAATTGATTCTAAAAAATTTGTTGCAATGATACTTCCATTAGGTGTTTTGATGGAGAACCCCCTTGTTAAATAAAATTGGGAAATTATAATTTTCATATGAAACTTGGATGATATGAAACAGTGCGATGATCCATAATCAAATAAAGCATTGGCCATGTTTGAGGAAACCATTAAATTACCTGCCACCACAACATTCGATGCTTAAACCTCTGCAGTAGTGATCACATAAGATTAAGCTTTGTCCCTTGGATTTTTCTGAGTTATGTTTCCTTGGATATTAAGAAATTAATATTTATAATTCCAAATTTTTCTATAATTTTTTCATTCGACATATATAGCCCTTTTATTTCCCTTGCAATCATGATATTGGTGGCCTTTTTCACCACACTTGTAATAGACTCTCATTTTCTTCTAGCATGTAATGAGGTGTTTCTTCCCACATTTATTAGATGATGGAAATTCACCTTTTCCCTTCTTCCCCTTATTTCCATTTCTATAGTTTTCTTTAGATCTCTTTTTATCTTTATTTTCTTTACAGTCATAAGACATAAGGAATAATTTTTCTTTCTTTATAGAACATGAGACAATATCTTCAAATGATGAGAAGGAACATGAGACTGATGCTCAACGTAGAAATGGTTCTTACAGATCATGGAAATGATTAATCATACGCCTTGGGATACGTATATAATATATTATGTACCATACTATCCTTGTAAAGTTAGCCTCATACTTTCAGATATTCTCATCCTACTTTTTCCCCAGACTTAGAAATTTTCTTTCCATATATTCACTATGGTCACAATGAAAGTATTTTTCTATGAAAGGATATTTAAACTCCCTCTATTCCATATTTGATACTTCTTCATCCTTCATTGTGTTTTTAATTAATGACCCCCATTGATCTGCATCTCCCATGAGGCGAAATAAATCCATGACAACATTTTCCCCTTCGGTACTCCTTAAAGCATGAAATATTTTCTCTAAGGAACTTATGCATTGCTCATCTACAAAGGGATTTGTAGCCCCATTGAAATTTTGTGGATGTTTCTTCCTGAATTAGTCTAACATTGATCCTCAACATTGTGGATTAGGGTTCTCCATACAGGTAAGGTTATTATTTATAACCTGAGTGAGTTTTCCCAGTATGGTTATAAGTTGTTCAGCACCTATTGAATCACCATCTCCATTATAATTATCTTGATCAGGAGAGAAATCCCTAAATGTATTATGTTTGTTGATACGATTTCCATTCCTTCTATTAGGCGCCATTTATAAACAATGGAATACACTAGATTCTTTTCTGAATTGCAATACATAATTCCAATTTATTAAAATATCTATCATAAATTGAACAGTTTATGAATATAATCCATAATCATAAGGATGTTTTCATTGAGGAGGTTTTTAATCATAAATATTTCATAATGTATTGTAATGAAAATGTGAATTATCCTAACCATATCCCCTAAAAGTTTCATAACCAAGAGTGCAGAAAGTCCCATTGTCGTGTACTTAGATACCCCAGGTCAAGACTAAAACTCCTGATTAAAGTTTTCACTCCTAGGTAGATCTGTGCCAAATCCGCCTCTACCTGCTCATATCTTGACACTGGTGTATTTTTCCACAACACACAAAATCTCTATATTTCCAAAATTCTAGGATGTTCTTCTATACTAATACTCAACACCAATCTTAGGGTAATGTTCCCCAATCAGTGTTTTTCAAAATCTAGTTTCAAAGGTTTTTACTAAACATCATCTAATACTAACTGTAATACCCCAAACCTAGTTACCCAGAGTCGGTGCATTATTAAATAATAATGACATGATCGCAAGAGATCATGTCTTGAAGGAATGATTAGTTTAGAATACATGGAAGTAATAGATACATACATAAGTTTTACATTACATCATGAAATGGTAAAACAACAACATTGTGTCCCCCTTGAACACACTTATATTCTATATCCTATCCCTACAGGTCAATCATTATATAATTCATCACATCCTAGGAAAAATAAAGCATAATAAAGGGGTGATTTCATATACTCAGTAAGGATAACCATATAGTGGAAACTTTCCAAAATAAGAATAAATATTGAAGGAAATGTATAAGACTGAAAAACATGCCTTTTAAAATTAAACATCAGCCTAATATGGTAAATTTAAATCAAATAATTCAATTTACTTATTCACTTTGATATTCTACTAGTCTGATAATCACACGTAATAACAATAGATAATTTAATATTGATGGAATGCATAATGTCCAACATCATAACCACATAGTCAAGGCCTCATGCCAAGAATAAAAATAAGAATTTTTTCAAGGCCTTGTGCCAAGACACAATTTTTTTTCATGAGACCTACCGATTAATTAATGAGCTATAGCTGGCTCCACCCATCACTTACTAAGTCCAATGCATTCCTCAAATGAAAAGATTGACACACAACATAAACATTTGTATTAAAGCTAGCATACAAAATGTTAATACATTAACCATATACCATGAATGGTATAAAAATAAAACATCCATATTAAAACACATCACAAAACAGTAGATATAATATTGAAGATTGTATCATCAGAAATCAACTTCAAACAAGTGTAAAATCCATCAAAGAATGTTGAAATAGATGAAATCACAACTATTTGAAAGAAATACCTCTTTCTATTTTGAAAACATTTAAATGTCATGTAATTATAAATAAAAAAATTAATTTTAAAATATTCATGTAATCTTGTGAGGTAAATTTAGAGGTTTTTTAATGGTGGAGAATAGTCTCACCCATCTTATAAGTTAGAAAAACATTCTTACCTTAATTTGTTGAAAATGTCATAAAGTACCTTGTTAGGAAAAATATGGAAAGATTCATTTCAAAAAAAATTATAAAAAGTAAAACAAGGGTATAAATGAAATTAAAATATATTTTTAGAAGTATTCAAAATGTTTTTAATTTATTTTCTAAAACATAGATGTGGATGATAAAAAGGTCCTCGTAGATACTTGCGTATTAACAATCCCGGATAATAATGAGATTGTAAAATTAAAACATACCTCATAATTTTCTTTATTATAGGGTAGGATAACCTCCTATGTAATTTTTAAATCATTGTTATTAAATTATTCAAGAACCACATACATAAATATGATATCATTTATGATCTTATAATATTTCTTTGTTAATGATATTTCAATATAATCATCCTTTCAGGTGTTAACTGATTCATTTTCCTTTATATGTTTTGTTATGTAAGTCAAGTTTTTTATGGATAGGATGTAGTTGATTCATATCCTGATTTATATTAAGTTCTTAAAAATTATTTTTAATCATAAAATAATAATTATTCTTGAATGGTTACGATGGGGAATGAATCACATCGCGTTCGTGCAGACAGAAATCAGTACGTACTCACGACTGACAATAACATTCTATTGATGGTGAAATTATTTGTAATTGGATGGTATATCATATATACGAAATCATTAACTTGTTATATTTATTATTTTCATTAATTATACTCATTATTATACCCATCTAAATAATGAAGTGTTGAATAACAAACTACACCAAGATATGGAGACGGTAAGCCGTACATACGCACTTATGGTGACTTTATCATTCATATGATGGATAGAATTATTAATATGACTTAAAAATATTTATAATAAAATCATAGTGTGTATAAGGTTCAAGAGTTATTATTATGTTATGGAAAAAACAATGAAAGTGGAAGTGGGATATGAAAATAACTTTGAAAGAGGTGATGAAATTATTACCTCTTCTTTGGGTGATTCCTTTTGATTTGATCAAAAGGGATCCATAGGTAGTATTTATGATCATTGTAAGGTGTATAATTTGATTTGAGGGTTGTTGGGAGGATATTTAATAAGGGTTTGGATGATCCAAAAAGCATTAGAGGTGTGAATTTTAGGGAAGGAGAATTACCCTTTTATAAGAGAAGTGAGGGCCACTTTAGGAAAAGTTTGAAATATTAATTTATTATACAATCATATTTGGTTTATAATGGTTCAAAAAGGATTTATTTCTAAGATAAGGTGGGTATGGGTCTAAAATATCTCAACAAAGTGGTTTTAGACATGTTTAGGTCACCATATTATCCTTATCGTTTATATTTAACTCTTAGTTAAATAGTTTATCTTTTACCATGTATTCTTGTATTATTATAATAAAGGGTTAATAGACATACTATAAAAAGCCAAGATAACACCATATGGTTCATTATTCACATATATAACCTCATATAAGTCCTTTTTCGAACCCTATATTTTTACAAATGTTAAATCAGTTAATAATATAGTATTTGTTTTAAAAACTCATTTATGTCAATTTTTGACACTATTTAGTATTTGGTTTTTGTGAAAATGAAAAAAAACATGATTACATAGAAAAAAATAGATTACATAAATCTTAACATATCACATTAACCTATAGAATTAGTTTAATCAATCAAATTTCTC
Source organism: Viscum album (assembly GCA_963277665.1). Taxonomy (NCBI): domain Eukaryota; kingdom Viridiplantae; phylum Streptophyta; class Magnoliopsida; order Santalales; family Viscaceae; genus Viscum; species Viscum album. Next base: position 1,433,049,711 of record OY728155.1, on the reverse strand, counting down.
AATTTACATTTATTTTGGATATTTATAATATTAATTATTTTAATCTTTCATTAATAAGATAATTACATCATCATCACTGTGTCATAAATAAATTTAATTATTTAATGTCTAAAAATTATAAATAAAATAACATTATGTAGAAAATATTTTTATATTTATAATTAATATTTATAGTATAATTTATCTTATGTATACCCCTATATTATTAATGGTTTAGTTATTAAACATTGAATTTAACACTTTTAGCACTTCATTAAATAAAATAATAATAATTGTTCCAATCTAATCCATGTTGATCAAAGAGGATCTTATTTTATTCCTTAGAATTATTTTGGTTGAAATAAACTTATCTAGTAGATTTAGGACATTGTTAGGATAATTATAATATAATTTTTACCTTTAATTACACTATATACTTTTAACCGTGGTAAATAAAATTTAAAAGTAACTATTCGCCAAATATTATTTTCATCCTATTGAACCAAATTTTACTTACTGATGAAAACCATGCCTTTTTGATTTTTTAAATTAAATTCATAGAAGTGTTAAATTTTTTTTTTTCAAATATGCAAATGTGCCTAGAAGGTGGGTAAAACACGTTAAAATGTTCAATAAAAATTTATACATCTAATTTTATTATAAAATGACTCAAATGAATTAAATTGAATGTATATAGGTATTATGTATCTATTTTTACCTAGAATTAATATAAATAAAATTAATAATTTTTTAAATAGAAAGTAGGTTTTAAAAAACAATGCAACTTTTTTCACTATTCATCAAAAATTGAAAGTTTTCAGAAAAATACCAAAAATTCACCCTAATCTAATTTTAATATTCTTAATCCAAAAATGATTTCCATTTTGATAAATAAAATTTATAAAACATCAAAAAATTTTGTATTAATATTCAGAATGGCTAGTTTGATTGGACGTTGTGTGCTAGAACTCAAACGTGCGTACATCACAGGCTATTGCATTATTCAAAGAGAATTGTACCGTGGAAGATTTGGGTGTTAAATGTAGAGGATCAAAAGTTTGAGGTATCCTAGAATAAAGAAAAATAAGAGCATACTAAGAATCTCTCAGAAACCGAACAAGAACTAAAATTGTTGGAAGATAAAGTTTGTAACCACCCAGACATCATTAATGCTCAAGCAGGGATCATCATCTAATTAAGGGAAAATTTGGTGGAAGCAATGAATATTCCTACATAGGCACCATCAATGATGGATAAGTTCCAAGATGAGTAGGTATGAGTTCAAATTAGAGCTCACAAGGTTCACTAGGTGGTTGAGGGGGAAGATAAAGATACCATTAGGCCATAATGTTTTTTAGTGACCACTCAAAAACATTGACTGGGATGGAGTTCTTAATTGATGAGAGAAGGTCATATTGAGAACCTATTTGGCTTAAATAATGGAGAGGCCACAATATGTGGGAGACCCTCACAAACTTTTGACACACTTTTTCTTTATGTATCATGTGCTATTATGTGTGTTTTAACTTTTTTGAATATCTAATCATATTAACAAGACAAAAAATCTTAATCCCTCACGAGCCATGTTCGGTGTGGAAAAAGTGGAGAAATATAAGATTGATCATTTAAATGAGAGTTATTTATATGATCCAAACACTCAATGTAGTAATTGTTTATTGACCGCCATGAGTATCTTGAATAGAAAATAAATGGCTGGAGAATGTGGATATATGAACACCTGACCTGCATTCTCAATTTGGGCTAGTGTGAAAAAGGGGTAATGCTAGGGGATGGAATTCAAACTAAACAAAGGGGGGTGATAAAGACCATGAATCATGATTCCAGGGATCTAGACTTAAGGGGGTTGATATGGTGATAGAGGATGACTACTATCAATGTTCAAAGGAAAGGTTCCCCTATAGATCCATAAAAGACATGGAGAAAAAAATGATGGTAATCCATTGACCATGTTCAAAACATGGGACCCATCAATATGTCATAAAGAATATTTTAGAGTGTTCCCTAGATGGTAGATGAGCCAGTATGGAAGGGAAACATTATCATTATGGGGGATATTTTAGACATGAAAGATGATGGTAATCCAAATGCAGGGAGATAATAAGAATGGGTATGAATTTATGGTGTATTAAAATGGACATCAACAGACATGAAATTTAAGCACTATGGATTTGGGAAAAGTTTTCAGTTTTATCAGTCAAAATAAAAGTTATATTCATATTATCGAGTAAAAATCATCTTAGGTTCTATGAGAGTGAAAAAGTTGAGCGATTTTGTTGGTGATTAGAACTGAAGGTGGGAATGGATTCTCAAGAAGGATCCTAAGATTATTTATGGCCTTACATCATTCCATGATTATAATCGGTGTGAATTTTATCTTCTTGTAGAAATGATGTTGAATATTAATTTTAACATATTTTAGGGAGTATGATGCATCACATAGTTTAATATCTGATGCCTAGGTTGTCCATAACACAATTTAGCATCTTGTGACCAAGACCTTGAATCATCCTGAATAGATATCATCCAGTCAATGTAGTAGGATGCATGAATGAGAGACACATGAGTGTAACCTCATAGAGGAGATAATGAGTCAATGTAAGACTACGACTTCGCTCTTATATATTTTAGAAAATACTGGTTTAGTGAGCATAGTTAGGTTTTTTCTGAGACCCGAGGTGGGTTAGATTGGTTTTTCTACTTTTTATTTAAGTCATTACATTTTCCTAGGTCACAAAAGTAACATAGAGGGAAGGAATATAATTTTTTATTAGTGCCTCCTATTAGTTATCAACTTTATTTAATTATTTTCTTCTTAACGTGGTCTGCATAGAGTCATACGAGTCGGTATGAGAAGTCAAATCAGTTTAAGTTCGTATTTCTTGGTCCATGGGTTGAAAATAGTCTAAGTTCATAATGATTGTACCATTGGTTTCAAACAACTTAAGGTTATAATTTTTAGAACATGGGGTTTGTATCTATGGAGATTTAATGGAATGGATGAGAGGTCACCAAACACGAAGAAGGATCCAAGGAGGTGATCTCTCAAAAAACATCCCAAAGATGGATTGCACATTGTTTAAGATCTTGATGATTAGACCTGAATTCCATGTTTATGGTCATAGAGTTCAATCCATATGGGCGCCTTTCTATCCCGACCTTAGTTAAATTCCTCACAAATTTAGATGACCATATGATCCATGCTCAATGTGGGAAACAAGGGGTGTTATAGAGTTCATATTTATTGTAGGGGGTGCACACAACATGGGGAAGAAGTAACCGACCTAGAAAAGTCCCAAGATAGTATTTCATGAATTATAAGACCTAGATAGTATAGGGGTGTGATTTATGTGTGGGAAAAACTATTGAAAATGTTAAAAATAGAGGTTCCACACCAACACTAGTCAAGGATGAGGAAAAAAATGAACGATCGACCATTGACTGTGTTTGAAACATGGGAGCTACCAACTGTTACCGATGACCATTCGAGTCACGAGCACAGGATGCTAGGTGAGATAGTTTGGCTCTGTGTCAATTTCATTACAGAGCCTTTTTAGATCAATAGGATGATGAATATCCAAATCAAATAATTCAAGAAGTGTGGAAAAGAAAGTAGAGAATATCCAAAATTGAATTTTGAGAGCCCTATGGAATATCCTACCACATGTGATAGAAAAAAATATGAGTATGAAAGGATTATGATTGGCCAAGAGTAGAAAGACCCTAAAATGAGCTAGTGGTAGGTCTAGACCCAGATAAGGTACCCAGGTGTCACTATATATCCCATGGGAATGGGAATCAATCCATATGTAGTTTTGGGACACGATGTTGTAAAAGACTGATGTTAGAAAGGTGAAATCCCCTATGGCAAGGACATTGAATAATCTCATATTTTTTATATGAAGAATCCTATGTTCATTCTATATAGTAATTATATATTTTAACATAATTTACTAATGAAATTGTTATGGTTCATCTCATATTTTTTGTACGATGCATATTATGTTCGATGCATAAGGTAAGACTACAGTTTACCATCATGTGCTAAGGATGTTGGGTTGGTTCGTCTCAAATTTTCCTATAAGGAATACTAGTTTTTACGGGGTAAATAAATAGGTTAACCTAATTTTTTTTGACTATGTTGTCCTTTTTTAATTTATATTCATACCAATCAGAATATGGATACTACTAGTTTATCTTCATAGATCACAAATCTTATAGTCTGAGTGTCTTAAAGGGGATTTTGTGGAAAGAAGGACTGAAACCCCAATGTTAAAGGAGTTATAAGGAGACATTTTTTCACAAAACATTCCCTGATTAACTATTCACAAGTTTCCATGATGATTTTGATGGAGTAAAAGACCTCATTATTAGTTCATGGTAGGGGTTGGACCCAGGATATAAGATCCAAGTGTCGCTACATATCCAATGAGAATGAGAATTAAGCCACACATAGTTCGGAAACATGTCATGGTAGTGGACCACATTTTTTAAGGGTAAATCCTCTATTGTAAGGATGTGAGGAAAAAGAGAAGAGGAAATTATCTTGATGAAACACTAGGTGTGAAGAAAACTATGCGAAGAAGGGGCCACAAGGGGTCGGTGCACATAGTTTAAGGTTTTAATTCTTGGAACTGAAGGGGTAAAGGTACATTGAGGATTCCTGGGTGTTACATAAGAGTAAAAACCCAACATGAAAGATCCATGGATGCTCCACCCCACATTAAGAAATCATGAAACTAGTTTCTCAAAGCATAATTTCATAAGGCATGGCCCATATTGAGACCCCAAAATAGGTTGGTGTTGAGGCTGGACTTTTGATTTTGGATGCATACATCCCTATATATCCCACATGGTTTGGGGATCAAGCCATACGTAGTTCTTGAAAAGGTAGTTCTAGGAGACCAATCCTGGTATAGTGGAATTCTCTGAAGTAAGGACATTGAATAATCTCATATTTGTGATATAAGGCATCCTATGTTCATTTCATAAGGTAATGAAGCATTTCAATGTAATTTTCCAAGGATGATGGTATTGGTTCATCTCATATTTATCATATGAGGAATCCTATGTTAATTTTATGGAGTAATGAAATAGTTTAATGTTGTGTTCTAAGGAAGTTGGATTTGGGTTTTCTTATATATTTCATAAGTGGAATCCTATGTTCATTACATAGGGTAAGGATATATTTTAACATCATGTGTTTATGATGTTGGTTTTGGGTCATCTCATATTTTTCATATGAGGCATTCCAGTTTTCTAATGGGTAAATCTACAGTTTATTGTCATGTGATGAGGACATTGGGTATTTTAGTTTGGATTCAATGAAATTGGAAAATAGATACTAGAAAAAGTTTAAGGTCACAATTGTTGGACCATAGGGGATACTATTAGTTTACGATCATAGAGCTTGGAAATTGGATTCTATAGTTTGTAGTCATGAATCTTTAACAAATATTTTATTTCAAATTATTTATTAAGGAATATGGAATTTGTGGGAGGTGTGATACACTCTCCATCCCTAGTTATTAAATATTATGCTTCATTGGAATAGAACATATGTATAATGTAATGAATTTCACAATTAGGCTCCAAATTTGGTATCTTTTCATTGGGAATCATTGGTTTTATGATATTCTATACCATATAACCCTAGAGGAGGGAAAATAGGAAGACCTTCTTATTGAAGACTCTAACTATCCTATTTTGGTACCTCTTTAAGTTGTTCATGATTCAAATCCTATTTTTATTAAGGGATTTTAACTCATATAGATAGACTTTGTCCTTTTTATTGGAATCTACTGGTCATAAAAAACCATTCATTGTGACAAAAATTGAACTTCAATAGGTATAATAACCACTTAGCTATAATCTAGTGAGTATGGGGTTTCTTAGGTTGAATTTTGAGTTGTCATCTAATAGGCCCAATGGAAATTAAAGATATTTTTGGGCCAAAACTTTTTATTCTAGACCATTATTTTCTATATGATGTTAGAGAGGATATTGTTGACTACCTAAGTCTTCACATTTTCCTATGTATGGTAGTACAATGTATGTTTGGACCGAATGTTGTAGTTGGTGTTAACATTCATAAGTTGTACAACTTAGAAGATGGTTTCGTTTTCTCTGAGAATAGTTTGAGAATACCCAAACTGATGGATGATGTTGGATATCACAAACTAAATCAAGAAACTTAATTTTAATTCTTTAATGGGAACGAGTTCCAGACACTTTGAGAATAATTATATTGTGGTGAAAATGAACCTACACTTTTGAGCCATTGCTAGTGGGTTGCGTCCCACAACATCAAGTACCCTGACAGAAAATGGATAGGAATATATGGTAGCATGGAGGAGCTCTGAAGTCCTATGCATGAATTTAGTATGGATATGACATGCATGAAACCTATTAAGGAAATCAATGAAGTTACGAACCATGGTGGGATAAAAGTAGCCTAACCCCTAACATTGATGTGAGGGATTTAATCCTATTGGGTTGGAACTATAAGATATAGCTTGTAAATCCAATATTACATGAGTTATCTCATCTCCATAGTTTAAAGGTAGGATAATTTCATTAAAACCAAGTCTATAGATGGTTTTCTCGAGGTTAGGGCTACTTTGGAGGAAAAAATGTTGTGTTTGACGATGGAATTTCTCACACATGACTTAGTATAGAGGGAGAATTACATGATAGAGATAGTCAACAAAGGGATTCATGCAGTAGAGGATTTCTTAAACTATGTGGGGGGGGGGTTGAGAGTGTTAGAGATGAAGTACCAAAAATGAGATGATACACATGTTGGTTACCATCATATGAGGTGTTAAGGGCGATGACACTCAGGTGTTCTTGTTTCCCAACAAATCTGGAATGGTCTCTCTTGATGATTGACTATAGGTGATTGAGAGTGGTTTCATAATCATTTAAATTAGGATTATAATATTTTTCGTTATGAGAAACTCATAAAAGTTCCCAGATCCATAACCGAGTGTGGTCCTACTTTCCAAAGGCAGGTTTCCCTTTTGGGTTTAAGACCCAACAATGATTAGGAACTCAAATTAGTTGGGAGGATGGTAGTTTGGGCTCATCACACAATTTTTTAGGGAATTTTAACCCACTCTGGGTCTCTCTTATATATTTAAGAAATCTTTATGAAATCCTTCCCAAGCCCTGATATGGGACTGATTACACATGTGTCAATAACTAGATTAAAACCATTTGTTAATGGGAACATCTATGTGTATATCACAACTTATCCACCATTCACTTATTTATTTATGATGCGTTAGTTTATATTGATGTTTAGGTGCTATGGAGTTTATTTTTGTCTAGGAGGGTAGTTGGTGTCTTGTAGATTGAATTTAACCACTACAAGGTGTCATACATATACTGTGAGAACATGAATCAAAACCCACATAGTTCATATGACCTATTTAAAGGTCATGTGGTTGGACTGATCCATGTAGTTTAGTATCATGTGGAGATATAAATATAGGTCTCAGAACATAATAAATCATCCTATTTATCCAATTTAAACATGAATTATAGTATACATAGTTGTGGTCTATATTTTGAATGATATGACATTTGAGGCCTTGGGTGGGACTTATAAATATAAGGCTACCCAAAATTGCCTCATCAGGAATATAGAACTTTTAGTGAAGATTAGATTTATTATACTTAAATTCCAATAAAGATCCCACACTGGGGAATTCTCATCATGCTATTGGTAGATTATTTCTAGTCTCTAAGCCGATGCGAGCCAAGTTTTATAAGATAATCTAGAGTTAGAAGGATATAGATCACATCACATGATGAAATATTTTCACAAGGATTGAACATAATTTTTTTCAATTTTAGATGTATGATCACCCATATCATGAAGGATATGGTATAGAGGTCATGTCATAGGAAGGGGTCATACATATCTAATTAATAACAGGAATCAGAGTCTTCATCGTTTGATTCTTATTTAACCCTTCGATGGGTTTAGGGTATCTGAAGTCATGGTTGAGGCCTACACATAAAATGATACCCATGTGTGAGCCCACTTCTCATTCATAAAAAAATGAAGAGGGATGGAATATTTATGCAAGATTTTGGTCCCATGATCGATTAATATCTAGGATACAAACGGACGTACTCTAGGATAGATGCCCGTTGGAGCTAGGGCCTGAGAAAGGAATCCTACAAATCCTGTTTGGATAGGAATATAAGTTCGTGAAGTTCAATGACCCCCCTAACCCATTGATGGGTTGTCCTGGGTATTTACAATCGGATACAATATACGCATCCCATAGGTTTTTGAATGATAGGGGCTTATAGAAGGATGGATAGCTATTTTCATTTTAATTCTTTATCTTCTGACAGATAAAGAGAAAGGATGGCCATAAAAGTTTGTTTAATATTATTGATATGACATAAAAGAATCATACAAGATCATAAAACATATAGGGTCTGTTATTTCATACCCCTAACCCATTAAAGACACTACCCTTATAAAGGTGGAATGCATCCGATGATTACTACCCAGGAGACAACATGGTATAAGTATGAAAGTGTCTATCGGGATAAGTTCTTAGGTTTAGGGGGATCTTCCCAAAATATCATGATTGTCTACTAGACATGTTTTGATCATATTTCTTACATTTTTTGGGTGTAATTATTAAATTGAAGGCATATACAAGGGTGTATTCTTGAATGATCTAAGGTGTTCTACATGATCAAAGTTGACGTGTCCAAGACCTTTCTAACTATAAACCAACTTTTTTGAGATGTCATGGAATCATATAAGGGGAAATATCCTAGGTATTTCACATGATCAACTAACTTGTTTGGGATTTCATCACATGATCAAGGTAGACATGTCCTCAGTATTTTGAACGATCAACTAACATTTCTTGGAATCCTTTTAAATGACAATGCAGACATGTCCGTGGTGTCTTTTCATGATCAACCTACCATACCCAGGACATCTTAATATAATCAAAGTTCATTGTCCATATATTTTCGTACGATCAAACTTAACTGTCCAAGGAATGTGGAATTATCAAAGTAAATTTTCCAAGGTCTATCTTTTGATAATAGTGACACATCAATGGCTTTCCAAGGGAATCAAGAGATTAGAGAAAAATCTTGCGATTGTGTGTCCTTAATTGAATCATGTGGGAGGGTATCCCAAAAATGTTCATGATCTCGATCTTATACAAGTGTTGTATTTGTACGTCTAGAGTGATCATTTCTTGACCTCATGAGTAACATTTTTCATGGGGAGAAGAGTTCATGTCCAAGGGTTCACTTTATATATGTAGGTTTTGGGTGAAACAAAAGCGTGAGTTAGGTCATACCCAACATTTATTTTTGTCATGATTGATTATCAATATGATATTTACATTTTGATAAATTTTTTGATCAATGGAATAAAATAAAATAAAATAGACAAGGGTAAAAATTCTTGAACCAAGCACAAGATCAACACATATTATTTATAATCAGTCTAATCAATAAAATAATTACCTTATAGTAATTATTTCTTTATTGATGGTTATGATAATAGATCAAGGTTTTGACATTGTTTTTTTGTAGGAATCCAGAATTAATTACCTCTAGAAGTGATCCACACAGGTTTCAAAAATCTCTAAATATCTTTATAGGAACTTCTGGGGTGCTAGTACGATAAATCCCATTCCTTGTGTCATTTGATCACCATAAAAATCTCTTCCAAGGCAAACTTCTTGATCTCTCTATACTCATGAGTGGTAGGTGTAGGTAGATTGATCTTTATCACTTTGAGATATTGGATAAATAATCCCTCTAGGTATTTGAAAGGATTATCAGAGTTCATAGGGGACACCAAAAGTAATTGGATCTCTCTTGGAAAAATATTTAACTGGGTTTAAATACCGCTAGGGTTTAGAAATATATATTTACATATGTGACATTTAATATTTATTTAATACCTTTTGGAAGCCCATGTCTAAAATAATAATAATATTATTATTTTATTTACACATGACTAAATTAAAAATTAAATTAAAAATTATTTAATTGAATAATATTCAAGATATAGTATTTCTCACCAGACCTAAAAAATTATCCCAACATTTCACTAAAATATTTATAGGGCCTTGAATGATAACTATTTATTTAATAAATAAATATCAATAAATAATTATCCAATAAATAAATAAATATTATATTCACTTAATAGAAAATAAATATTTTTCAAATATTCCACTCACATAATATTCTCTGGATTAACTGGTGTTGGAATATATGTGATCAATAATACAAGAATAATTATTAAATTATGTGAAGGAATAATATTTATTCAACTTGTTAAATAATTTATAATAATACATTATTTAATTGGGATTCTAGATACACTTAGTGTTTGACCCTCTGATCCTCTTTCTTAGTGGCATTAGGAGAAGTGGCCTAAAGTCCAAGGATAGTTTCTAGAAATATACCAAGGCACCCAAAGAGAAATAATTTAATTCCACAATGAAATAATACCTAATATAGACACTTACTTTGTAATATAACTACTACTTTCCCCATACATACGTATGACACCATACATTCAATCGAAATTCCAAAATGTATTAATAATTTGAGAAGCGATCAATGAAAATTAATAATAAATATGTTGAAATTACTATTAAAGTCATAGTTCTCAAATATGAATAATTAATAGGTAACACTAAATTTATTAAAATGAAGTTAAATAGAAACTATAGATGGAAACATAACATATAGATAGTTGATGTAGCTGAAAAATGGAAAAAAACATGGAAACATTACATAAAAATGGAAAGAACACCATGGTTCATTATTTGCGAATAAATATAACTATGAACTATTTGATCACCATGGAAATAGAAATGTGGAATCTTCTATCGCCATGGTAATAGATCATAAATATAGTTTCAATAGAAGATACATGAATGATAACAGTAATAGGAACCATGGTTTCCAATAGCAGTCAGTCTACGCATAAGAGTCCAACTCGTTTCATCAGAATGTCATTCAATAGCCTCCCAGTACGGTCAGGATCTGTCGATGTATAGGAGTATCAATTCATCATGTTTTTAGATAGTTATATAGATCCTTGCAATAGGTAATTAAACATTAATGTGAGTAAATGAAACATATTAATATGGATAAACAATTGGTGACAAGCAACAAAAGATAATAATAGATGATTCATTCAGAATGATTTAATTGGGAAAAAACATCTGACATATATATCCTGAGATGCATATCTATGACATGATGTTGAATTTGAGCCCAATCATCAATGATAGATTTGCATTATACTATTCTCTTATGGAAGGAAAAAACATGAGATATCCTAAAATAAGATATCGATTTTTCTAAAATGAAACATGTATTATGAGAAAATGGGAAATCTAGAAATCGACATCACTATTCAGAAAATGGTTATTCTATTTAATGGGAAATCTGGAAACAAACATCACTATTTTAGTGTCTTCAAAATCACCTCCAAGTGACCTCATTATATCAGTTACCAATAAGATTTAAAAGTTACATATGAAAACAAATATTGGGAAAATTAATATGGAAACAGGAGTTGCATTAATGAAGGAATAACGATTGCTTTAAAACCTACACCAACATAAGTATGCTCCATAAAATTAGACAGTAGTGACATTTCGTGACCATTTGAACGTCTACATTCATCAATCATTTCCATGGGTTCTGGGTTGTGGGTTATAATTCTTGATATATTAGATGAATCATGGGTATGAATAGGGGCAACTAGATTTATTTTCTCTAATCAGAGGTAGTCAACCATGCTATACAGCTTCAAAACAAAGTCATCAACCACTTAAAAAGGCTGGAAAAAAATGAGATTTAATTACTAAAACAAATGAAGACAGAGTGAATAATATTGTCACATGAGAATAAATACTACCATTCTATATAATGTTGATTTCTTCCTATGGGATGTCAACATCAGGGTGATCTATAAGAATACTATAAGATATTCATAGGCCACAAATATTCTGATGATTTCATTAAAAAAATTAACAACTATAAACATTATCATTTTTACACAGGAAACATTGATTAACATGTAAATAACAATGTGAATTAAAAAGTAACAATGTGAATTAAAAATACAATTACATAGATTTAGGAAAATGAATTCATATATAGAGAAGTGAAACGGTATCATTTTATTTATATATATAATTAAAAAAATGAATTCATGTATACATTACTCAAATAGACTCAATTCCATTTATTTACAACAACTGCAAAAAGAAACTGCAAACAAACTGCCAACAAGAACTGTAAACAACAAGTAGGTATATAGGTACTAAAAACTAATTATCTTGTTTTTTTAATAAAAGCTGTAATTACCATAAAAATATGAGATTATTCAAAAATATGAATATTATATTAAACTGTAAAATTAAATCATTTTAAGTTAAAATAATAAATTCTAAAAACTCATCATAATGGCCTTACTAAGTGTCAGATAAAAATATTCAATGAATATCATATCAAGGTTATGTAAATGTGACACATATAGAGAGATACAATGTAGTGAGATATAAGACCGGGTTTCGTGAAATATGAAATCACCACGTATTGAGTTCCTTAAAATAAATAGATGCGTATAGAAAACTGAAATGTAAATCCAAAACATTGATATTTGTACTTCTCATATAAATCTTTAATCTCCTTATAGATTGAATTTGACAACCCACTATAGTCAATCGAGGAAAATTAATTATGATTTTTAATTCCTCTTAACTACAAGCTAATGACATCTAAAAAAGTCTAATTTTTCAGTGAACACAAAATATTTATATTCCATACCATTGAGATGTAACATTTACAGTCAATATGACATTTCCATTGAAAGCATCAATGATCCACAACTTTTCCTCTATTATCCTACAAGCATTTGTATAATTTTTGACATGTTTATATAAAAATGTTTGGGAAAAAAATTCAAATAGATTCTTTACAAAAACATTTATGATACAAACAAATTTCAAATAGTCCCAGTGCATCCATCTATTTTAGTGGAATAAGTAAGAATGTAATGTATGCCTATATACGGATTTATTGGAGTCTATGTTAGAATGAGAGGGGCAGTCGCTGGGAAATGATGTGAGTTAAAAAAAATACAGTGAAATTAAATTAAGAAAAATGAAAAGAAAAAATACAAAGAAAAAATGGATTATTTAAGATAAAAGATCACAAGTAACATACAAACGTAGGGACATGTATAAAATTTTATGAAAAATGATCAAGGAAATAAAATCAATATAAAATAAATGAATGATTCTCGATCACATGGAAACTACACATTTTAGCTGTGGAATTTTAAAGCACCAGTAGATATAATATCAAATACACAAATCAAAAGCCCTTGAAAATGAAAACAAATAATTCATACCTAATTTTGGAAGTACAAACTCTATAAGGAGTGCCTCATTTAAAATGATCTAGAATATCTTTAATGACCTCTTTCTAGATAATTTCACAAAAAAGGGTAGGAAACTTAGTAGCCATTAGCCCATGGTGCACTACATAGATTTATGCATTTAATAGCTTATTTTATTTCACCTTTATAATGGAATTGAGCAACTGTTTTACTTATAAGTCAATGTCCTCAGGATGTTTTTGAAAATGGTATAATTCACATCTTCTCTATTAGACTGCCCTGTCTACAACTGATGAGGACATGTTAGTAATTAAAAGAAATAAGACACCACAGGAGGCCCTATAATATTGACATCAGAGTAGGAATACGCAATTAATTAAATCTCCATGGTTCCCCATAAACCATCTATGTTAACCTCCATAACTTGCATCACCACACCTTTAATTAAATAAGACAAATAATTGAAATAAATCATCGACAACCTACGTTTTCATAATCCAAATTAAATCATCCAGGTGCACCGACACAACCTTCATATGGATCCATTCAAGAAAAAAACTCGAGAATTTAAAAAAATTAATTCAATTATTCAATTATAGGATTCCCAGTGAAAATATTCCATAACACATACCAATATTCTAGCATCCCAAGAAATATTTAAGGTGAATTTAGAACAATGCTAAAGAGGTGTGATGTTAATAAACACTCCTAGAAAAATTTAATGAACACTACAAACCTATTCAATTAAAATCAATAATCACTGAACATTAATATTTGGAAGTGACCAGCAGTGAAGAGTCTAATTTTAATAGCATAATGAACAAATCATCCAGAAAGGATGTTGTGGAAGCTGAAAGAAGTGGATTCCACTTATTTGAAAGAAACTATGAATGTGATTATACATGTCTTATACAACTGAAAATATTTCATGGGAATCATTGTTCACAAATAAATAAATATTATATCATAATTAATAAAATATTATCATATTGGTAATTACTACGATGAATCCTATCTGAGTACCAATAATGAAAATTAAACGGTAGGAATATGCAATGAATTAAATAACCTTGATGCCCAAGAAACCATAAAATTGAACCTCCATAACCATCACCAACACCCTTTGAATTATATTAGCAAACTACATGAATTAAATCAGTGATAACCTATTTCTTTTGAAACCAAATTAAATCAGCCAAGCGCAACTCCAAAACCAGTATATGAAAAAATACAAGTGCCAAAGGTGTAAATATTTTCAAGTCCATTATTCCATCATAGGAAAAATAGGGAAAATATTTCAGCACATACCTGTATTTAGCACCGTAAAATATTATTCACCTTCAAAAAATGAAGAAATCAAAGAATTGATTAACTAAAAATATAACACAATACAAACGTAAAATCACATACTAATTCAGTAGTAATATGCATGTCCTATTTCATTAAATACATAAATCCCACTATTTTTATAGAGATTTCATATACAACTTAGTAATAGTAATATAAACCTTTCAAATTCCATATTGAGAGAAATCATGCAGTTTTCTAATAGGAAGTAGTTGTGTAAACAGTGTTTGTAGTTCAAAGTAGATGTATGAGTCACAACATTGAAAATTTAGTAGAAGTTATCTAGAAACATTAATGATATAACTTCTAATTAAGATTTCATTATTTTGAAGAGTCCAATATTAATAGAACAAGGAATGAATCTGCTGGGAAGGATTCCTTTGGTTTCAAAAGAAACTAGGAATATGATTAGACAAGGCTTATGCAACTGAAAATATTTCATGGAAAACCAAGTTCACAAATAAATAAATAATTTATAGTAATTAAAAAATAATATCAAGTTGGTAATTTCTTAAATGAAACCTAATAGAGTACTTGTAATGAAAATTAGATGGCAGGAATATGCAATGAATTAAATCACCTTGATTCCCAAGAAACCATAAAAGCGAACCTCCATAACCTGCACCAACACACACTGAATTATATAAGACAACTACATGAATTATATTGGAGATAACCTATTTCTTCTGAACCAGTATTAAATCATCAAAGCGCAAATCCACAACCTACATCTAAAAAAATACAAGTGTACAAGCAGTAAAGATTTTAAAAGAAACAATTCCATTATTCCATTATAGTAAAAATAGTGAAAATATTTCAGCACATAACTATATTTAGCACCCTAAAATATTATTCACCTTCAAAAAAGGAAGAAACTATAGAATTTATTACCTAAAAATATAGCACAAAACAAACATAAAATCGCATACTAATTTAGCAGTAATATCCCTATCTTATTTCATTCAATACATAACATCCAATGTTTCTTAGTTAGAGCTTCCAATACCTGGGGATTGGATTTTGGAAGGAAAAAACGTGAAATCAATTCTCATCCACTCTCGGAGGGGAGGAATCCATGTGTTATTTTTTCGAGGAATCTCCCATAGACCCCTAGGCAATGAATATCCTTACAATCTTAGGATCGATCTTCGAACCTACTCTTGGAATGCCTGCAGGAATATGAAAATCAAAACACACATCGATCGACCATAAAAACAAAACAAAAACAGATACAAATCATCAAAATATGGATTAAAGAGATCAAACCATGTAATTTTATACTTCAATCAAAAATATTTTTCACATGAGTCTGGCTGGAGTATGTGGTTTGCTGAATATCTGAAGGCGGTGCACGCGGAGGCATAGGTGAGGATGAAGGGTGTGGTCTGCGAGAACCCTAGGTCGATTTGAGGGTATTGTGAGTTGGAAGAGAGTCTGGTCAGCCGAATATTGAGGATATAGATTCAATTAACTCGGTGGATCCTTACCTAGAGCACGCGTAGTTGGATCATGCAAATATGGAGGATATAGATTCAAAGCACCTGGTGGAGGACATACATGACGTTTAGTAGCCCGAAGATGTATAGGCTGAGGCGGAAGATCTAGTGTGGCAGAGGGAGCTGAGAGGAAACCCTATGAGCAGAGATATATGTTGAGACTAAGAG
The DNA here is from genome assembly GCA_963277665.1 of Viscum album. Taxonomy (NCBI): domain Eukaryota; kingdom Viridiplantae; phylum Streptophyta; class Magnoliopsida; order Santalales; family Viscaceae; genus Viscum; species Viscum album. The sequence goes on along the minus strand of OY728155.1, from coordinate 1,433,033,277 downwards.
CTGAGCTGAAATTGTAGGATATTGAGAATTTTTTGGAGCGAGAGAGATAGAGGGAGGCAGGAGGTGTTGAAATTTTGAGTAACCGAGATTAGGGGCAACATGGTATACTGTTGGATGGACACGTATGGAAGAAAATATGTGTAGAAATTTGAGATTGACATGTGGAAGGGTAGATTACCTAAGATTTGTATATATATAAATATATTCATTTATCACGACATATCTAATCAAACAAGTTGCACATTGGGGCCATCAACCTATGTGATTGATGTCTCGTTCTTTAAATTTTTGGAAATACAACTTTCCAATAGAACACCATGTACATGGATTTATATTGGATATATCATTTCTATAAATGGTTTTGAGATATAAATTTATGCTAATGAATATAAAGGATAAATATTTTATCTCATTATTCATTAATGTAATATTAATCATGGCACACGCAATATATCCTACCTTACCGTGAACATATATCATCATACTTTTTGTCCATAAATAAAAGTATGTGACTTATATTACACATGATTTTTAATCTTAAATTATAAGGATCAATACACATGTATACGATAGGACCATATAATGACTCATATAAATGTGGATTCCCTAATCGAGGGTCTCATTCTCATAATATCATAAAATGGGTAATACCAATAGAGTAAACCTTGACAAGGTGCCTCAAAGTCCCACGAGTCTCCACCCATGATAGCCTATATCATTTTTGTCCCTTAAATTATATCATTCGAATATGGAATATATAATTAAGAATACATTCATGGAACCATTTTTTCTCATCATACTAAAGATCATGCATGACCTTTCATTGTGACAACTACTCCTAGGACATTATCACATACTATTTTATGCATAATAACAACCATTATGTGATAAAGAGTTTATTAAAATTCAAAAATATGAATATAGGTTATCATAAAGTATACATAATTTGTTTCTAGGGTCCAAATTCAATAGACTCCCACTTACACTAGATCCAAATCCTAAAAACCATCAGTCAACCTTCTCTCATGTGATAGTCATTCTTCTACTGAGACATGCCATTATTTAAGGGGTCCACAAAATATTTTTCCATGATAACTCTTCTTATTGAAACTTCACCCATATGATTAAAATACATCAAGAGGTGATACTTCCAGAGTATATTCTTTATCTACTGGTGTTACCTTCACTATTTTGCATGATCCAGTACTATAGTATTATAATAATACAATATGATAGAGTTTTTACTTCATGGTATAATATCAAGATCCAAAAAAAATATCCAAACAAATTCCTTTGTTTCATCAGAAGCATCTATATACTTATACTCCACTGTATAATCAGCGAAAAATGGGTTTTTTTGAGATCTTCTAGATCACAGATCCTTCGTTGAAACAGAAAACATATACCAAATGTGAATTCATATCATTGTGATATATTTATAAACTATAATCTGTATAACCCCTGATGAACATTTCCTCATCTATTCCATACACCTAGAACACATTTTTAGTTCTTTTTAGATACTTAAGGATAAAATTATTAGCTGACAAATGATTTTCTCCTAGATCTTCATGATATGTGCCCACTATGATCAATTCATAGGAATCATAAAGTACATTACATAAATTGGAATATATTATTGATCCTATCACTAAAGGGTATGGGTTATTACTCATTATATCTTTTTCCTATTATGTTTGAGGGAACATTTTTTTAGAATGATGTAGACCATATGGAATTGAATCCAATCCCCTTTTACGTTGTTCCATAATAACTATATTTTATAATGGACTATACATTACATACAAAGATATTGAATCACAATTTGAAGAATATTCATTAAAAACATAAAAAAACACACTAGGACTATATTGTTTTAGATTCTATATAAATTGGGAAACATAATTAATTGGTTCATAAGACATATACACTTTCTCCCACTTATTTGTTCACAACTAGACACCTTTTTTCATATCTTACTTAATACACATCTTTATGACCTCGGGAAAAGAACCTTATAAAATGGTGATCTCAAATTATCAATCTGGGAAAAAGGGAGATATATTTCATATCATAATCATATAACATAAGACCATAACATTTGAAAAACTTATTTTACATATGAAAGATCAAGATAACATGTCATGGGATTAATCATAAAAGCTCATAAGAATCAATGAAAATAATTCCAAAAGACATAATAGAATACATACAATTTAATTTCATACACCAAAGCATAGAAAATAATTTCATAATAGTCAAGGCTCGCTGTAAAGATCATCACAGTGGAAAATTTCATTAATGAATCAAATTCTCTCCTCATTCCACCCCTGTATTACCAAAACAATATCATTCCACATTTTATCCCTTTATATCTCATGAGATATAAATATTTACCCAATAAATTAGAGGTAGATATATGTCCCACCCATCTCATAATAAAATCATTCTTACGTGTTCCACAAAAACAAGAAAACATTCATCATTACCAAAGGAATAAAATGGATTCCTTAAACATAATTCCACCATAACATAATCCATGTAAAACAAATGGATTTTATATATTTTATTCAATTATAAACACAATAAAAAAATAGGAACAAAAAGGATTGTATAATTGAAACAATATCCTAATAAATAATACCATATTAGATGAAAAATAGTTTTTATTGAACAGTTGATATTAAATAATGAGGAAAATATCTATTTTTCTTAAAAAACATTTTATTTTCTCAAAATTCCGTGCTATTTTAAAAGAAGGCAATTTATTTGAAAATAAATTGAATACATTATAATTTATGATTCATATAAATAAGGTATTATAAAAATGTAATAAATCTGTTCATATTGTATATGTTAAAAGAAAACAAGCTTCTCATACTTTTGTTAGAAACTCAAAAAGTATGTCATATCGAAAAAGAAAAAAACATTCATTTCAAATCGTTTAATAAAAATTCACTAATGTGTAAATGTATGTTTAAAAAATAGTATAATAATAGAATTAATATTATGGAATAAATATTTACGAATCATATACATGGATGATTAATATACCATAGTATATACTTATATATAAATAATCTCAAAAAATAATGAGATTTCAAAATTAACCCTTACTTTAGGGTTGATATCGTTTATATGTATCCAAACCTCAAATATAATGATTTAAATAATTTCAATGAATTATTCCATAATCATAGTAAATTTTATGATATCATATATGATCATATGATCATTATTTTTTAATAACATTTCATTATTACTTGTTATTCAAGTATTAATGGCTTCATTTTATTATGCATGTTTTGTTGAATAAGTTTTGGGTATCTATATTAGGTAATAGTTATATCATTTTAAAATGATATTAACACAATATATACCATATTTTTTAATTATATACATTTATATAATCATTATTTAATGGATATCATGTAGAATGGATCACATCGCATTGTGTAGACCGTAGGTCGTAGGTATGCACGTGTGATGATATCATAACCATAATTGTGAAATGATATGGATGTGGACGGTATATTTTTTTATAATCATGTTATAATAATACCATATAGTTATCACATCAACCATTTTACCCAACCATGTAAGGTGGTGGGGAAACCAGGTTACACCGTGGCATGGAGATGGTAAGCTGTACGTAAGCATGCATGGTGATTTGATTTTTCATAGGATGAATAGAAGGTAGAATATATTTTTTCCATAATCATAATAACATATCAATATATATGTGATACCAAAGTTTTTACTTTATAATTTAAAAAACTCCTGAAGCGGAAGTAGAACAATAACGATGTTTGAAATAATCGATAGAGGAGATTACTCGTCTTCGACGATCTCCCTCTAGATCACCTATTAAAGAACTAGGGGTAGACTTTGTAAAAGACCCGAATATCTATAATGTGACTAGGGATGTTGAGATGGTAAATGTTTAGGGTATGGCCAAGTTTTAATTTTTATAATGAATAGAATAAGTGAGGGAGGAGGTGCACAATTATAATTGAGGATAGGGGCACTTATGGAATCTCAAAAAATATTAATTTATAATAAAATAAAAACACATAAAAATGTAATAATTTATAATAGTAGATAATATATGGTTTTTAATATCATAAATATATAAAATTTAGAATAGTTTTTCTCTTAATTTAGACCTTATCATTTTGAATAACTCTTAGTTATTCTATTTAATTTTTAACTAAGCTAACAAAAATTTCAATATTAAAAAAGTGAAATATTTAATTAATAGATGTAAAATAGACCATAAATAAAGAATTTAGAACATTATAGACCATAAAATAATTATTCTATATTTTAAAAAATGTTTTTCTTATTTTTAATTAATTTAATAAAACATTATTTTTATAAATAATCAATAGATTAAATTTTTACACTATTTGATTCATTTATTTTTAAAAATATTATGATAAAAAAGAAAACATGGGAATATATATTTTATTATATTTCTAAGAGGTACTGTCCATCTATTAAATTAATTACATATATTAATTGTCCGAAATTATATTTATATTAATATTTTTAAGAACATTTATTTGTTATCTCCAATAATAATAATAATTACTACATTAGTTTTGCATAATTATTTAATGTAAGTATTTTTTGATTAAAAAAATAAAATATAATAATAAGGAAAATATAAATCCTATGTATTTAAGAATAATAATTTTTGTGTAATATATATTATGAAAATTCCAACATTTAAAATTTTATATTTATTAACATATGAATATGGCAATTTTTACATCACTTTTAATAAAATATTATAAGTGTCAAAATCTTTTCTATATGACCCCAAATAGTCAATAACTCGCCCATAGAGGAATATAGTCTAGATATATTTTTAAAATAATATTTAGTCAAGTTTTTGAGTCTTTTAATGATTATTATCATTTTGATAAAAAAAAATTATTGATTTCTCATCACATTATTAATTTATTCAACATCAATGTGTTAGCCTTTGTGTTAATTATTTATATCTTAGAGATTAAAAACAAATTTCTATGATAAATGAAAATATTTTATCTTGAAATATAGTATATATAATCAAATTTATCATATGTATATCATTATATTAAAAATGATATAGTTATTAAAATATGAGTAATACATATTTAACTTTTCTTTAAATAAAATAAATTAAATGTCCTAATCTCATCCACGGTGCTTACAAAGGGATTAATTTCGACCGAATGATGATTTAGGTCAAAAAACAATCATCCAATTATATTTAGACAAATTGTAAGGTAAAATTATAATATTATTTTTACCCTTAATTACCTGATTTACCCTTTTACAAAATTTTAAAAAAATTACTGAAATTGTTATTCATAAGTTACAAAAATAACATAAATATATTTAAATAATATGAAACTACTAATTCTATATATATAATATATATTTCAAAATTAAAAATACAGATTTTATAGTAACCAAATTATTATTAATCTCATTATAGTAATGAGAAAATGAGTTTTAAATGTTAAAACATTGTAAGAGATTTAAATGCTTTTATACCTAAATTAAATGTAAAACTAATTCCAATTATCTATGTTATATAAATTGGTTTATATATATATTAAAACCATTAATTAATATAATTAAACCATATAAATTTTTTAGATGAAAAAAATTTGTTTTCACTTAACATTTTGTATATTTTTACTATTTATCAAAACATGAGTGTTTTGAGAAAATATCAAAAATCCATGAAAATTAAATTATTATGTCCTACTTCTATATAATATGTTTATTTTGTCATATATAAATTATTAATGTGTCGAAATTTTAATTTAAAAATGGTTCTCTATTAAAATTCTTTAAAATTACACTTTTGAAAAAATATAGGTTTTTGTACATAAAATATGGTTTATTCATACCCTCAGAGTAAAATATCTATAGGATGGACATAAAGAATATTTTATTAAATATATAACACATATATTTCATTAATATAATTTTCTAATTGTAATTCACATAATTTATTAACTAATAAATAAAAATATGTAATTAATTTATATTTTTCATAAATAATTGGGAGCTAATGAATTCACCATACATTTCCACAAGCTAATTGTATTAAATTATACTAACCTAATAGCTATGTTATCATGGTTATTTTATAACAATGGTGTCTCATGATTCATTTAAACTCAAAATTTCATGCACTGCAATCTATTGAAGAATTAAAAATATTTGAAGAAAATATTTCATAAAATCCTTCATGTTTTTCATTATACCCCCATTAAACAGAATTTGTCTATAAAAATTCATCACTTTGATAAAAAAAGTAGATGATACCTCTACATAATCATATCCTCAAGTTCCCACATAGTATCCTCAAATTGGTTCTTCCTCAATAAATATTTACCCGAACAAGATGTGTTCTTTTATAGAACCTTTTCTCTACGATATAGGATCTCTATCGGTTGATATTCATAAGAAAGATATTTCTCTAATCGTATAACTTATGAGTTTATTAAATTTGAAATATTTGGTATATACTTTCTCATGAGAGATACATAGAACATGCCCTAAACTTGGGAGAGATTCGATGGAAGCACCAATCTATAAGCTACCTTCCCAACATGATCCAAAATTTCAAAAGGACAAATAAACCTAGGGATAAAATTTCCCTATTTACAAAATCATTACTCTATTCCATATATATTTTCATACAAAAACCTTTTCAAACACTTCAAACTCTATGTCTTTTCCTATTTTTTAAACATTTCATTTTTTTCGAATACCAGGAACTTTTATGTGTTGTTGAATATATATTATCATATCATCGATTTCATCAACAAGATCAAGTCCAAATAGATTTATTCTTCTACAACATCTCAATATGTTGGAGTTATTCAATTATTTCCAAATAGGAATGCATAAGGATCCTTCTGAATACTGGAGTGAAAGATATTTTTATAAGAAAATTCCACCAACGATAAGTGTTGATCCCAACCACATTTAAATCGATAGAGAAAGCTCTAAACTTGTCTTATATAGTTTAAATTTTCCTCTCAGACTGACTGTCTATATGAGGATGATATGATGTTTTGAAACATAACTCTATTTTGAGAGCCTACTGAGGACATCACCAGAACATTGTGGTAAACCATATATCCTGATCAAATATAATAGAAAGTGGTACTTCATGAAATCATAAAAATCATTTTATATATATCATAGAAAGATGATCAAGAGAAAAACCATCTCTTATAGAAATGAAGGGTCCCAAATTAGTATGGAAATAAACTATAACCCATATAGAATTATGGCCTTTATATTTTTTGGGATGTATGATGACAATGTACAATATTTTCCAATTTCCATTCTGTTACGGGTAATAGTTGTAACATACCCATAGACTTTTGACTCTCTTTCTTATCTTATTGACAAACCAAGCATCGAGAGATATATTCAACAAAATATCCATTCATGTCATCACACCATAAATACTATATCTGGTCCTTGTAAATCTTTTTTTCTCATAGGATGAATAGAAAATGAAGAACTATGAGACTCTTCCAACAACTCCTTCTTTAATTTTGGTATGGGAAGAATACAAACACGATTTTTGAAACTTATTATTCCATCATAATCAAGGTTTATTTTCGGAACCTTTATCATATTATTTTTTAGCTCTACATATCCCTTTTATGACTCCTTAATCATCACTTGTATAGATTGTTGAACATTCATTTGAGAAAGATAATATTTCCTCCAATCCATTAAAATTTCAATATCCACCCTTCACAAATCCATAATTGTTTTATATTTTGGGATACTCATCATGGATAGTATAGTATGGTCTTTTCAACTCAAATCATTTACCACCTTGTTTAGATTCCTGGGGTGGTGGTTAATCAAGAAGTCACAAACATTAATCAACTCCAACAATTTCTTTGAATATATTCAGCTCATTTTATCTAAAAATATAATTAAATTTTAGGATCAATATGAATGTCATACCTTTCATCATAAAGATAATGCCTACATATCCTTAATGCAATGATTATCGTAGATTACTCCCTAACATGTGTTGGGTAATTTAGCTCAAGGATTTTGAATTGTCACGAGACATAATCTCTCACTATAAAATATTGCATGAGACCAAATCTCAACCCCTTCATGGATACATCACTGTAGATCAGTATACTTTCCCCATTATGAGGTGGTGTGAGAACATGTTCACTGTATAACATTTATTTTAACACTTTGATATTTTCTTCACATTCCCCTTTCCACACAAACCTAACATCTTTATAACTCAACTTCGTGGTTGAATTAGATAGTCCTGAAAAATATTTCACAAAAGGTCGATAATATCCAACCAAACCAAGAAAACGTAAAATATTATTTACCATTTTCACTTTAAGACAAATTTCAATAACTTATATTTTAATTATATCTATATATATCCCATTTATTGAGATTATGTGACTTAAAAATGTAACCTTTTAAGACAAAATTAACAGTTGTTAAAATTTTCAAAAAGCTTCTCCTTTCTCAGGGTTATCAGTTAAATTCTCACATGATCTTCATGATCTTCATTCCTCTTCGAATAAAAAAGAATATAATTTATAAATACTATAACAAATTGATCAAGATAGTCTCTAAATACTATATTAATTAGACCAATGAAGATAGCGGGGGAATTAGTAATACCAAAATGCATCACTATAAATTCATAGTGTCTGTACCTTATACAGAATGTCGCCTTTTGTATATCATCCTTACTGATCCTTAATTAATGATAACTTGAATTCAAGATAAATCATTTAAAATTATTGAGATCTGAGTAGTTTGTTAAATAAGTATTCAATATGGAGAAGATGATATTTTTTCTTAGTAGTGATCTTGTTTATTTCTCGATAATCAAGGTAGAATCTCATTAAATCATCTTTATTCTTAACAAGCATAACAGGTTCACCCCAAGGTGATTATCTAGGGAATATGAATCCCTTGTAAATATTATCTTGGTGTTTCTTCTCCAATTCTTGTTACTCAATTAGGTCCATTATATATGGTGTATTTGAAATAGGAATAGCACTCATTTTGCAATCTATTGAAAATTATAAATCATGATTATGTGGAGGACCTGGAAACTCTTCTAAAAATTCATCAACAAATATTCGTATAATAGGTGTATTCTTAATGGTGAATTTATCCCCAACCATTAGTGAAATATAACATTCATTTAAAAGAATCAAGTCCCATAAGATGGAATAAATTTCCACTGGAAGATCATAATCATCCTTGCATCGATAGATGATCATAGATTGATCGAGAATATGAAATACGACTTCCCTTACTTGTTAATTGATATGATATCCATATAGATATATCTAATCCATTCCTAACATCATATCAAATTCCACTAAATGAAGGATTTCAATATTTTTAGGAAGTACATTCCCATAAACATCAACTGAAGAAGAATTATAAACATTTGGTGTTACTATTTTTCCATTAAGAATTATTACAGCTAACTCAACATATAATTGTTGAGGTAATATGGCAACACCCTTAATAAATTATTCAAAAATTAAAGAGTTGGTGGATCTAGAGTTAAATAAAATATTTTCTACTTGAGAGTGGATGGTAAGTGTACCTTTCACCACTTCATTATTGTATTCCACATCACTTATAGTAATCTCATGTGAAATACCTTTGCCTTTGGCCCTAATAGTTTTCCTATTTCCATCATCATGAATAACCGATGGATTTTAGCATTGGTTGGACTAATGACCCATTCCCTTGAACTTGTAGAATTGGAGTGTAAGAGGTGAATACTGTGTATCCTTTTCTCTATTTTCATCATTAGAAAAATTTTCCCATCACATAAGCATTCGACTACCCGATGATCTTCTCTACCATACATAAAACATTTCCTTGTCACATTAAGGAAATTTCCTCCATGTTTCTTTCCACATTGTTAGAATAAAGTGAAACTCATTTTCATTTTATAGTGTTCATAATATTTCCCTTGAATTCCATTTTTCTCTTCTTATAAAACCCATAGGACTAATGGGTAACTCCAATATCCATCTCAACCTTAATATCAAATCAGAAAATTTACTCGTAGATATTGAAGTCCCTTATAGATAATGAACTTTAGAGACTTGGTTTTAATACACTAAATAATTGATCAATTTTACTTTCAGGTTGGATAATAATTCCAAATGTCAACCTTGAATGTCTAGTAAAATTTTATTCATAGGTACCAATAGATTCATCCCATTTTTTCTTAATATCAAGGAACTAATTCTCTTTCTTTGTTATAAGAATAAAATAAATGTACTTATTGAATAACAATTTCTTGAACTCATCACATTCCATGGATTCAATATCTTATATTTTCATTCTTGACAAGGTTCCACCATTGATCAAATTCACCTTCTAAATAATAGACTACTAAGATGACTTTATAATTTTCTAAATATTGGAGGACTAGAAATATCTTTTCAGTGGAACTGATACTTTTTTCAGCCACTACTGGATTTGAAGACCCACAAAAAGTAGGTGGATACTGCCTCATGAAGAAATAAAATTAATTTTGTTCCATATTTTTCTCATTTGGAAGTCTTGCATGATTCATTAGTTGATAAATTTGTATGATCATTGTGAAAATATTTTTCATTCCAAGACCCTAAATATTTGATTGCTCAAGAGGAATACCATTTCATTTCCACTCGTATTTAACATTAACACAGTTCCTTCAGGTTCAAGCCATTTACTAATACCAAGAAGCATAGTATGAAAAAAACTAATCTTAATGGGAAAACCATATAATCATGAATAAAATTTAAATTTATGAAACATTAAGTTTTATCCTAGGTTATTCATGATCATTTATAAACCACTATAATTGTAATCTTTACATTGACATATCTTTATGGTTTATATTATGTATTTATCATCCTAGTTCCCAAATGCTAACTATACATTGTCTCTAATGTCAACTATAACAACCCACAATTTCCATAAATAAATAATAATTCTAAATTTGTAGAATTTTCATTAAAAAAATAACAAAACCACACCAATAACATATATTTTTAGTGTATTTATAAACATGGAAACACAAAAAACTAGTTAATAAGACATATACATAATATCCCACTTATTTCTTCATAACTAGACCCATTTTTGTCATATCTTACTTAATACCCTTCTTCATGACCAGGGGAAATGAATCATTGAATAAGGAGTGATCAGATTCTCAGTAATGGAAAAAAGGTAGATATCAATCATATCATAATCATATGACATAAGAACATAACATTTTAAAATTTTATGCTGCTTCTGAAATATCATAATATCATGTCATTAAATACATAAAAAAGGTCATAAGAATCAAAAAACATAATCCTAAACTTCACAACATAAGACATAAAATTTTGTGGCATACCATTATGTAGATAAAATCATTTCATATTATTCATGTATCATATACCATCATAGTAGATTACTTATATTATAGAACTAAGTTAACTCCTCATTCCAGTCCTCTATTACTGAACCGATATCATTTCTCGTTCAATTATTTTATATATTATGAGATATAAATATTTACCTAATGAATTTTAGGGAGATATATGTCCCACCATTCTCATAATGAAATCATTCTTATGTGTTCCACAAAAATATAAATCATTCATCACCACACAAGGAATAAAACGAGTTTCCTTAAAAATTATTCCATAATAAAATAATCCATGAAAAACAAATGGATTTCATAAATATCATTCCATCTTTAAAAAAATCAAACCATAGTAAAAATAGGGATAATATACATGAAAAATAATCCTATTAAATTATTCTATATTATTTGATTTTTTTATAGAACACATGAAATTAATTCTTAATGAAAATATCATTTCTTCTTCAAAAATGATTTCTTTTCCAAAAATGAAGTGTAATTTTAAAAGAAAAGAATTTATTTGTAAATAAACATGAAATATTGTAATATAAGATTCATGTAAATAATTAATTTTGAAAATTTAAAAATCTATTCATGCCGTATAAGATAAAAGAAAAAATTCTTCTCATGCATTTTTCAAAATGTCAAAAAGTACCTCGTATCCAAATTGAGAAATGATTCCTTTCATATAATTTAATAAAAATTCACTTGTGGTTAAAATTAACTTTAAAAATATGTATAAGGATAGAATGAATTTTTTTGAATTTATATTTAGGAAACATGGACATGGATGATAAATATACCCCATTATATACTTACGTTTAAATAATCTCGAATAATAAGAAGATTACAAAATTAACCATCACTTTAGCTCCAATATATTGTGTATGTATCAAAAAATACTATATAATGATTTAAAAAAATTAATTTACTAATTAGATAATCATAGTCATTTTTATGATATCATGTATGATTATATTATCATTAGTTTTTGAATAACATTTCATTATTACTCATTATTCAGGTATGAATGAATTCGTTTTCTTATGCATATTTTGTCAAATAAGTTTCAGTTATACTTATTATGTCATAATTATATAATTAAAAAATTATAATAACATAATCTTTAACATATTTATTCATTATATAAATTCATATAAACATTAATTAATGGATATCTTATAGAATAAAACACATCGCATCGTGGGGACGGTAGGCCGTATGTATGCACGAGCGATGATATCATTCCCCTAATTGTGAAATAGTATGGAAGTGTATGGTATATATTTTGTTCCAAACTAATGTTATAATAACAACATATAGTTTTTAATTCCACCATTATACCCATGCAACCAAGGTGGTGGTGAAGAATAGATTAGACCATATCATGGGGACGATATGCTATATGTACGAACGCGTAGTGATTTCATTTTTCATATGATATATAGAAGGTGGAATATGATTGCTCCACAATCATAATAAAATAATAGTATATAAGTGATACTATATTTATAACATTATAATGAAAAAAACTCATGCAGTGGAAGTTGAAGAAGAATGATGTTTGAACGAATCGGTTGTGGAGATTTCCTCTTATCCGACGAGCTCCCTCTAGATCATCTTTTAAAGTACTAGGGTTGGTCTATAGAGAAGAACAAAACCTCAATAATGTTACTAGAGAAGAGAAATTGGTATGTTATGAACCATATTTATGGTTCAAAATTATGTGATGAAGTGAGGGATGGCGTTCCCTTTATAATTGAGGTGAGCGACAATCAGGGAATGCCCAAAAATATTAATTTATAATAAAATCAAAAAAATCCAAAAACCTTCAAAATGACCTAATGTAGAATATTATATGAGATAAGGTTGTAATAATATCATCCAATAAATTTCTTACAAGTTTTTATATCAATTTAGACCTTATCATTTTAATTACCACTTATTTATTCTATTTATTTTTTAACTGGGGAAACATATATTTAAATATCAAAAAGATGTAATATTTACTTATTTTCACGATATTAGACCATAATTAATTAATTTTGTACTTTTCAGACAATATAATAATTATTTTATATTTTTTAAATTTTATTATTATGTTTAAATAATTTAATAGTTTATTTTGTTATACAACGAATAATGTTAATTTTTACACTATTAAATACATTGAATTTTAAATATATTTATAAAATAAGATAACTTTGTTCAAAATATTTTATTATATTTATATATAAGAAATTAAATCTATAAAATTAGTTGAATATATTAATTTCCCCATATTATATTTATTTTAACAATTTTAATAACATTTATTTATTATCTCCATTAATAAATTAATTACTACCAATGTTTTCTATAATAACTTAATATAATTTTTTGTTGATTAAAAATTAAATATAAAATACCAAGACAATGATAGATCCTATATATTTCATAATATTACTTTTAGTCTAATATTTATTCGATACAATCCAACCATAAAAATGTTATATTTATGAAAACATGAATATGACAACTGTAACATCCCTTTAAATAATATATTGTAAGTGGCCACTACTGGAATTCTACCCTTTACCAACGGTTTAGAACTGTTGGTAAAGGCCTAGAAACTATTGGTATATTATATACCAATGGTTTTCCAAACCATGTCTAAGTTACCCGTAAGTAAAGTCTTATACCAACGATTCTATGTAAACCATTGGTATAGGTGTTATTGTAAGAGATATACCAACGGTTTCACAAACCGTTGGTATATGTTACCCTTATACCAATGGTTTAGAATATTCATCCAAAATATATAATAACAGTTTTAAAACTGCTGGTACTAGTTTATACCAACTATTATAACAAAACCATTGGTATTATATACATCAAAATGCTATACTGATGGTTTTAAAAATTGTTGGTATACATCTCCTGCAGCTCCACAACAGCCAGCAGCCATACTGCTCCACAGCAGCCAATAGACCCCTCCAACATGGAACTCTCCATGACCGACAAGAACACATACATATCCATAATCCAAAAGCCTACATGGGATGTTTAAAATTAATCTAGAATTTTTAAATTTAGAAATATAAAATTCATTCCTCACTCAAACCATAATACAAGAGAAAAATTCAGAATCCAATACTTCCACAATCCAATACGTCCAGAATTGAAATGCAATAACACCCATAACACCAATAAAAAATTAAAATCCAATACATCTAAAATCCAAAACACATTATAGTATTCCAAATTTAGAATTCATTACCAATACAACAAGATTCCAATACATCCAGAATAATGAAATTTAGAATTGAAAAGAAATAACACCAATAACCGTGTTAAAAATTTATAATTCACTCCTCACTCAGACCACAATAGTAGAGACCCAAAGCATGAAGTACATGGACATTACACTACTTTTTCGGAATACTTAATACATAACAAAAACAGACACACAAGGACCGTAATAGTTTAGTGTCTTTAGAAACATGGAACGTAATCTTCAAATCGTGGTGAAAGATCTTCAACATCTCCCATAAAGATATTTTACTTTTTGATTCCTTACCTAAAACCATTCTTTTCATCCTGGGGGAAAATAAAACATAAAAATGGTGATCTCAAATGCTAATTAAGGGTAAGCATGGATAAAATAAAACATACCATTTACATTTGAACTTAAAAACATGAACATAATGTTTAAACATCAAAATCTTGAGCAACGGCATAAAACATGGAAGTACATAAGGCATAGATCATAATGGAACATAAAACATGATAAAATAGCTTGGGAATAAAACATGTAATTGTGGAATCCATTAGACACATGTAATGATTTCCATAATAGCCAAGGCATTGCTTCCAAGACCATCTTAATGGACAAAGTCCCTTTCTTAATCGAGTTCACTCCTCGTTTCAGTCCTGTAACAGTGAACCAGATTAACTTACCATTCTAGCCATGTCTATATCCTAAGATATAATTCTTTACCCAATTAATTGGAGGGAGATAGAGGTCCTACCCATATCATAATGAAATCATTCTTACTTGTTCCACAAAATAAACATACATCATTTATAATAACCCAACGAATTAAATGAGTTTCATAAACATCATCCCATCATCACATAATCCATATAAAAGAAATGAGTATCATTTCATAATAAGAAAAGTAAAACCATTTAAATCATAGGGACATGATACTTGAAACATACACAGATTAAATAATGTCATCTTTGATGAAAAATGGTTTTGATAAAATACTTGAAATGAATTCTTGAGGAAAATATCCTTTCTTCTTCAAAATGATTTTCTTTTCAAAAAATGTCATGAAATTTTAAAAGAAAAGGATTTTTTTTAAATAGTCATGAAATATTTTGGATTATGCTTCATGAAAATAAGGCTTTATAAAGCCGTAAAAATCCTTTCATGCCATATACGTTAAAGAACATTCTTCTCATACTTTTGTCGGAAAAGTCAAAAAGTACCTTGTAGGGTAGATAAAAGAAAGATTTCGTCCATACCATGGGGTAAAAGTAAAAATGGTTAAGAAGGAATTTAAGAATACATGAAAACACTTTTATAAAACATGAACATTGATGATAGAAATAACCCCAGTAAATACTTATGAATAACAAATCTCGGATAAAAATGAGATTTGCAAAATTATCCCTTACCTTAGGTCCGATATGCTTCATACGTTTTAAAACCTCCTATATAATGATTTAAATAATGTCATTGACTTATTATAGAATCATATTCATTGTTATTATATCATATATGGTTCACTTATGACTTTATATTACCCGTTCTTTTGTAAATTCATGTAAACGTAGCATTTTGTGTAAAATTATTTCATTTGTCGTTCGTGTTTTAACTTGTAATTATTCATATGATTACATAGATCTTGATTACATACATCCAGAATGTAAAACATGATTTATATATAATATATATTTATAATATACATATATATAATGGATCTATAAATGGAAAGAAATACACAATTCATGGAGACGGTCATTCGTACGTACGCATGAATGTTGTTTTTGTTTCCTTATTGAATTGATTGGAATTAAGTAGATAACATAAATATATATAAACATAAATACAGTAGCATTATTATGTCATATATTTCATTATTACTTATTACATAGACTTTATAATCATTCTTGAATGGTTATCATTGAGAGTGAATCTCATCGTGTCATGGAGACGGTATTCCGTACGTACGCACGAGCGATGATATCATTCCCATGAACGTGGAATTGTATTAAAGTGTATGTATAATATTACAGAATCAATATAACATTACAATAATCATATATATTCATTACTTTCACCATTATACCCATCCTAGTACGGTGGTGGTGGAAAATAGATTACACCATAGCGTGGAGACGGTATTCTGTACGTATGAACGCGCGGTGATTTCATTATGTGTAGGATGGATAGATGGTTAAATAGGGTTGTTTTATACTTATAATAAAATATCAGTATATTAGTGATACTGATTTTATTACTTCATAATGAAAAAACTAATGAAGAAGAAGTGGAAGAAGAAATAATGTTGAAAGAATCAGTAATAGACATTACCTCTTATTTGAAGTGCCTCTTTGAGACCTCCTATTAGGGCACTAAAATTGGTCTATAAAGAATACCAGGACCTCAAGGATATTTATAGGGAAGTGTATAAGAGATATTTTCAGGGGTTGGACGAGCTTCAAGGCTCAATGTGGTGTGAGAAAGAGAGGGAGTAGGTGCCCTTTTATAAGGGAGGAGAGAGGCACCTTAGGAAAAACTAAAAATATTATTTTATTATAAAGTCATATTCGGTTTTTAATAGTTCCAAATTGATTTATTACGAAGATAAGGTGGGGATGGGTCGAAATAATCTCATCCAATATAATTTAGACATGTTTAGTTTTCTATTTTAACCTTATCATTTTGATTTACCTTTAAGTTAGATAATTTAACTTTTACCATGTCTTCTTGTTTTCTTACACTATAAGGTTAATAAACATACAATAACAAGACAAACGAAGCCCAAGTTGTTTATTATTAATATATATAACCATATCTAAGTCCTTTGGCCTAACCATAGTTTTTTAGGAATAAAATAATAATTATTAATATAATATTTGTTTTAAAAACTATTTTATGTTAATTTTGTCATTATTTGGTAATTGATTTTTGTGAAAATCATAACAGAAAGATTAGTTCAAAAAAAGTTAATTAAATCAGTACTAATATGTAATATTAACCTAAAAAATTATTTGAAATAATAAAAAGTCTCAAATTACTTTTATTTGGGTATTTATAAGATCAATTATGTCAATATTTCATTAATAAGATAACTACTGCATCATCATTGTGTCATACATAAATTAACTTATTTAATGTATAAAAATTACAAATAAATTACCATTATATAGGCCATTATTTTATCTTTCTAATGAGTATTTATAGTCAAATTTATCTTTTGTATAACCTTATATTAATAATGATTTAGTTATTAAACATTGATTTTAACTATTTTAACCATTCTTTTAATAAATTAATAATAAATGTCCTAATCTAATCCAAGTGGGCCTAAATGGTCATATTTTATTCCTAAGGTTGTTTTTAGTCGAATTACACTTATCCAATAGAATTATTACATGTGTTAGGGTAATAATAATATCATTTTTACCCTTAATTGCCCTATTTACTTTTAACCGTGGTAAAAAAAGAAAAAAGATACTATTCACCAAAAAATATTTTCATCTCATTGAACCACATTTTAGTCCTTGATATTAACCTTGTCTCTCGGATTTTCAAAATTCAATTCACAGAAGTGGTAAAAATTCATTTAAATGAAAAAGTCAGTTTTTTAACTACCACTAAGTGGTTTCACTATTTATCGAAAGTTGCAGTTTTTCAGAAAAATACCAAAAATTCAGCCTAAGCATTGTTTGATATTCCAAATTAAAAATTGATGTCTATTTTTCCAAATTCAAAATATATAAGTGGAATTAATTAATTCTAAAATTAAATCCCGTTATCAAAACAAATAGCGTGTTTTTTACGAAACAACAACTATCAAAAGATTGATAGTTGTTTATATACAATTTCATAGTGAAATTATTTCCAATGAACAACATTGGATTAAATGGTAAAAATATATTCTAATTACACTTTAAAACCAATTAAAAAGATAATCTAGCAATATAAGTTATTTCGATGAAAAAAGATGTTTTTAATTAAAATATACTGTGTTTTTACTATTCATTAAAATATGAAAGTTATCAGAATAATATGAATAATTTATCCCAAGTAAATTTTTATATCCTAATTACAAAGAATGATTTTATTTTGTCAAATTTAACTTATAGACATTTAAAAAAAAGATATAAAGTGGGTGTGCCATCAAAATATGGCAAAACTACATTTTTTTAAAAATATTTATTTTACTCGAAAAATTGATTTTGTTCTCATACCATGTTTTAGAAAATGTGTAAGATGAATAATAATGTTATAAAATTAAGAATTTAGATGATACTATTCATAACGGCTAGTCCATAATAATATTATAGCCATATATCTTTGTTTAGTGAAACCTGGTATTGCGTACAACACACGCTATCGAGAAAGGTCGCGATTGCCTGTAATGTAAGCCAAGTCAGGGTTGTATATACTGAAAGCTAATATGGTGTTGCGTATAGTGCAAGGTAATCTTGGTATAACATACAACAGAAGACATCAGTGAAATTAAAAAGAATATTTTTCATAAAATCTCGGGGTGTTACATTCTTCCCCCTTAAAAAGAATTTCTCCCTCAAAATTTGTCAGGGTTATAAATGGTTTACTACTTGAAATTTTCTTTAATAAAAACCCGCATCATAAAAAAATACCCAAACCAATATTTAAAAACTAAAGTATGAAACGTAATGGTTACCCAAAGTAACTAATCACTGGGATTCCATATAAGAGAACATATGTGAAAATATGGATATGGAAGAAAAATCTAACCATCAAGTACTGATGGAGAGTGGTAGAGAACATGGCTATGAAAAATCCAAAAATCAAAAAGCCATAGATTTGTGATGATCTAAGGTACCATCTGATTCATTGGATATAAGAGCACTAGGAAAACAATTTTGGTTTTCAATATCATTTCCCTAAAGCTGAAAATTTTGAATTAGATGAAATACTTGCTTGATTTTGGTACAATCTCACAGTTTTTCATGATTTGAACAATTTCCACTTCATCTCATAAAGAAATGAAGTTTAATTTGTTATTTGTGAAAAGATAGCAGATCATGTGATAGAATTATGGTTCATTCCATCTGTTTCAAACAAAAGGTTAGAAAAAGTTATCAAATATACATAAGTCCATCTATGGTGAGGTTAATCGTATACGATTCCAAAAATGATCTTATACTTCATATATCATACCTCTTCATAAAATAAAACTAGTTTATACTAACCGGTGAGTTCCTGTAGGATAGTGGTAGGCAATAAAGGTCAGTCACACTTCGGTTGTGGGTTCGATTCCCACAGCCTTGTCCGACGCGATGGGTTGTCGCATATCTTGCAGGTTGTCCTTTTTGTAAAACTAAATTTCTATAACATCCCATCAATAATATCAAAAAAAAGTTCTATCCTTAAACAATACCATCTTTTGTCCAACATAATCCATTTCAATATTTAGGCTTATCTAAAATACTTCGGTCCAAGCTCATAGTATAAGGAAAATGATTACTTAAAATGTCACATAACAATCACATGAATGCCATAATTTATCCCCAATATATCATAAGATATATCTTGTTGGTCAAATTACAAACATGTGAATACCTTAATCCTATATTCTCTTGAAAAGTGAATACCCATTGAATCTTATAGAAAACATGAATGCTGTCAAAAGTTAACTCTTTCCAGATACAAAAACCCAAAAATTCTATATAATCAAATGATGATATCACTTAGTCCTTATATCAATCATGATCTCATGAATACTATCAAACATATTATTTCCTCATTATCCATTAATTATGTGCATATCATCTTCTTTCCAAAAATATCTGAATAACCTTTCATGGTTACCAGTACCATTCAACATATACTTTCAAATACATTAGGAAAAACAATATTGTAACAATCCTTACATGTTTCTTTATTATATAGTACTATTAAATTACCTATACAACATAACTCTTGATAAACATACAATCATTTCACTACCTTCTTAAACCATTAACCAAGCTTCAACACTTCCTTTATCTCATATATCATTTGTAGTCTCCTCATCATCATCCACATAAATATTACCCATATGACCATGCTGATTATCTTCATGAGATTTTCCCTTACGGCATTGGTTTTCATAATTCCCATACATTCCACATTTAAAACATCTATTCATTGTTGATTTCATAGCAATACCATTATCCTTATCTGTGGAGTTAACTAAACCTTTTCCTTTGCAGTTACTGGATTTGTGTCCTTCTTTTTTTCACCCAAAGCATCTTCCAGTTCATTGGAAAAATTCTCTTTGATGCCTCTTCCCACATGATTTACATTATAGAAATTGAACTTTCCTTCCTCTATGATCATCATGAAACTCCACCTTTATCTTATTACCTGAGTCGGGAAACATACCAATGTTGAGATTATTGATCATATTATGAGATTGCTGATTAGGAATAATAACGATATGTGGACCTCCAGATCCAATTTCATTTGTTTTCTCATGAAGAATATCATTCTATTGTCTATCATATCCTCCATTATCGTGAATCTTCCTATTTCCAGCGAGTTTCTAAAACTCAAAAAGATTAGTGTGAGAGGAAAAAATCATGCTAGGAAAACAATATAATAAAGGGGGAGTACCTTCAATATCTAACATCTTAGGTTTAATTCTAAGATCTTTATCACAATTCTAGGACTATAACCAATACATATACTTAACCCTAGTGACATCCTTAGACATACCTTAGAAATATCTCTAGGGATCTCACTAATGTTTTTGCATCCTAATTTCCAAAGGTTGACTAAAAATTTCCTCTAATACCAACCGTAGAGACCCAAAGCTTGACGTACATAGACATTACATTACTTTTGCGGAATACTTAATACATAACAAAAACAGACACACAAGGATGTTAATATTTTAGTGTCTATGGAAACTCGAAACATAATCTTCTAATCGTGGTGAAAGATCTTCAACATCTCCCATTAAGATCTTACACTTTTTGTTTCCGTACCTAAAACCTTTCTTTTAATACTGTGGGAAAATAAAACATAAAAAGGGTGAGCTCAAATGCTTAGTAAGGGTATGAATGGATAAAATAAAACATACCATATACATTTGAACTTAAAAACGTCAACATAATGATTAAACATCAAAATCTTGAGAAACAACATAAAACATGTAATTACATAAGGTATAGTTCATAATGGAACATAAACCATGATAAAATAGCATCGGAATAAAACATGTACTTGTGGCATCCATTAAGAAAATGTAATGATTTCCATAGTAGCCAAGGCATTGCTGCCAAGACCATCTTTGTGGACAAAGTCCCTTTCGGAATCGAGTTCACTCCTTGTTTCTGTCCTGTAACACTGAACCAGATTAACTTACCGTTACATCCATGTCTATGTCATGTGATATAAATCTTTACCCAATACATTAGAGGGAGATATAGGTCCCACCCATCTCATAATGAAATCATTCTTACTTGTGCCACAAAATAAACATACATCATTCATAATAACCCAACAAATTAAATGGGTTTAATAAACATAATCCCATAATCACATAATCCATATAAAAGAAAGGGATATAATTTCATAATAAGAAAAGTGATGCCATGTAGATCATAGACATATGATACTTGAAACATACACAGATGAAATAATGTCATCTTAGATGAAAAATGGTTTTGATAAAACACTTGAAATGAATTCTTGAGGAAAATATCCTTTCTTCTTCAAAATGATTTTCTTTTCACAAGATTTCAAGAAATTTTAAAAGAAAAGGATTTTGTTGAAAATAATCATGAAAGCTTTTGGAGTATGCTTCATGAAAATAAGGCTTTATAAAGCCGTAAAAATCCTTACATGCCATATACGTTAAAAAAACATTCTTCTCGGACTGTTGTCGGAAAAGTAAAAAAGTACCTTATATGGTAGATAAAAGAATTATTACTTTTATACCATGTGGTAAAAATCAAAATGGGTAATAAGGACGTTAAAAATACATGAAAACACTTTTATAAAACATGCACATGGATGATAGAAATAACCTCAGTAAATACTTATGAATAAGAAATCTTGGATTAGGTCGAATATAATTCATACATATCCAAACCTCAGGTATAATGATTTAAATAATGTCATTGACTTATTATAGAATCATATTCATTGTTATAATATCATATATGGTTCACTTCTGACTTTATATTACCCGTTCTTTTGTAAATTCATGTTAAAGTAGAATTTTGGGTAAAATCGTTTCATTTGTCATTCATGTTTTAACTTGTAATTGTTCATATGATTACTTTGATCATGATTACATACATCCAGAATGTAAAACATGATTTCTATATAATATATATTCAGAATATACATATATATAATGGATCGATAAATGGAAATAAATACACCGTTCATGGAGACGGTCTGTCGTACATACGCATGAATGCTATTTTTGTTTCCTTATTGAATTGAATGGAATTAAGTAGATGAAATAAATATATATATATACATAAATATAGTAGCATTATTATGTCATATATTTCATTATTACTTATTATATATACCTTATAATCATTCTTGAATGGTTATCATGGAGAGTGAATCTCATCGCGTCGTGGAGATGGTATTCCATACGTACACACGAGCGATGATATCATTCCCATGATCGTGGAATTGTAATAATGTTTATTTATAATAATAAAGTATCAATATAACTTTACAGTAATCATATATATTCATTACTTTCACCATTATACCCATCCAAGTAAGGTGGTGGTGGAAAATAGCTTACACCACGACGTGGAGACTGTATTCCGTATGTACGCATGCGCGATGATTTGGTTTTCTGTATGATGGATAGATGGTGAAATAGGTTTGTTTGATAATTATAATAACATATCAGTATATGAGTGATACAGATGTTATTTATTCATAATGAAACAACTATTGAAGAAGAAGTGGAAGAAGAAATAAAGTTGAAAGAATCGGTAACGGACATTACCTCTTCTTTGAAGCGCCTCATTGAGACCTCCTCTTAGGGAACTAAAATTGGTCTTTGAAGAATACCAGGACCTCTAGTATGTTTCTAGAGAAGTGGAGAATATAATTTTTCAGGGTTTGTCCGATCTTGAAGGCTCAAAGTGGTGTGAGGAAGAGAGGGAGGAGGAGCCCTTTTATATGGGAGGAGAGGGGAACCTTAGGAAAAACTAAAAATATTATTTTATTATAAAGTCATATTCGGTTTTTAATAGTTAAAAATTGATTTATTTCGAAGATAAGGTGATTATGGGTTGAATAAATCTCATCAAATATAATTTATACAAGTTTAGTTTTCTATTTAAACCTTATCATTTAGATTTAACTTTAAGTTATATAATTTATCTTTTACCGTGTCTTCTTGTTTTCTTACACTATATGGTTTATAAACATACTATAAAAAGCCTAACCAACCCCAAGATGTTTATTATTAATATATATATATCCTTATATATTTCATTTGTCCGAACCTTATATTTTTATGAATAAAATAACAACTAATAATATAATAGTTTTTAAAAAAACTATTTTATGTCAATTTTGACACTATTTGGTAATTGATTTTTTTGAAATAATAACAGATATATTAGTTCTAAAAATGTTAATTAAATTACTAATAATATGTAATAGTAACCTAAAAAATTAATGGAATTCATAAAAAGTCTCAAATATCATTTATTTGGGTATTTATAACATCAATTATGTCAATATTTCATTAATAAGATAATTAATGCATCATCATTGTGTCATACATACACTAACTTATTTTATGTCTAAAAATTACAAATAAAATACAATTATGTAGGAAATATTTTTATCTTTCTAATTAATATTTATAGTCGAATTTATCTTCTATATTACCCTATATTAAAAATTATTTAGTTATTAAACAATGATTTTAACTATTTTTACCCTTCTTTAAATAAATTAATAATAAATGTCCTAATCTAATCCAAGTGGGACTAAATGGTCATATTTTATTCCTAAGGTTGTTTTTGGTCGAATTAAACTTATCCAATATAATTAGTACATTTGTTAGGGTAATAATAATATCATTTTTACCATTAATTATCCTATTTACTTTTAACCGTGGTAAATAAAGTAAAAAGTTACAATTCACCAAATAATATTTTCATCTCATTGAACCACATTTTAGTCCTTGATATTAATCGTGTCTCTCGGATTTTCGAAATTCAATTTAAAGAAGTGGTAAAAATTAATTTAAATGAAAATGTCAGTTTTTTTAACTACCACTACGTGGTTTCACTATTAATCAAAAATTGCAGTCTTTTCAGAAAAATACCAAAAATTCAGCCTAAGCATTATTTGATATTCCGAATTCAAAATTGATGTATATTTTTACAAATTCAAAAATAGAATTAGAATTAATTAATTTTTAAATTAATTCCCGTTATCAGAACAAATAGCGTGTTTTTTAAGAAACAATAACTATCAAAATATTGATACTTGTTTATATCAAATTTCAAAGTGAAATTAATTCCAATGACCAAAATTGGATTAAATGGTAGAAATATATTCTAATTAATCATTAAAAACAATTAAAAATATTATATGACCATATGAATTATTGCGATGAAAAAAGTTGTTTTTAATTAAAATATAGCGTGTTTTTACTATTCATTAAAATATGAAAGTTATCAGAATAATATGAAAAATTTATCCAAAGTAAATTTTTATATCCTGATTCCAAAGAAGAATTTTATTTTGTCAAATTGAACTTATATACATGTCAAAAACAAGATTTAAGTGGTTGCTCCATCAAAAGGCAGCAAAACTACATTTTTTAAAAAAAATAATTATTTTACTCGAAAAATTGACTTTGTTATCATACCATGTTCTAGAAAATGTGTAAGATGAATAATAATGTTATAAAATTAAAACTGTAGTTTATACTATTCATAACGGCTAGTTCATAATAATATTATAACCATATATCATTGTTTAGTGAAACCTGGTATTGCGTAAAACACACGCGATCGAGGAAGGTCGCGATTGCGTGTAATGCAAGCCAAGTTAGGGTTGCATATACTACAAGCGAATACAGTGTTGTGTATTGTGCAAGATAATCTTGGTGTAACATACAACAGAATACATCAGTGAAATTAAAAAGATTATTTTTCATAAAATCTCATGGTGTTACAACAACACCAATACACACAATATAAAAAGCCTACATGTTATAGGTAGCACATGGGATGTTTACTCTTGGTCTTGGTTGACTGTCATTAAACCAACAGAATAACATGGGTATAGTGGACAAGGATCATGATACCCATAAGATATACAATAGTAGAAGTCATGTTCTTAGACCTAAGATGAGTTATAGGAAGCACATCAGATGTTTATATTCCTCAAATGACTATGTATCCAAGTATAAATGGTTAATGATGTGTTAGTTGGAAACATTTCCCAATATCGACATATGAGATGGGTTTCCAAAATAGCCTACATTTTTTTCATATACATTTCACATTGAAGGAGGGGGTATGTGGGTAATTGTAATTTGGTCTCCTGGGTGTGATGTGAGATGAATCCCCATTTTGGGTAGTAGGAATGAATATTCAATTATGTCTTTGGTATTGGGTTCACAAAGGGACTATGGTTTGGTCCTAGAACCCACTCTTGGATGATGGGATTGGAGAATTAAATGTCATGTGTATTATAATAGGGTTAATAGTTCCTCACCTGAGAAGTGGATTGTGTGAGGCTGGACCATGGATCCTTGTGTTAAAGTATCAAAATAACCTGAATAAGTTTTTTGGTTTTTTCGTATGCCAATTGTCTTCACTTAAAAAGTTGTACATTTAAAAAAAAGACTAACACTTCAAGTTATACCGGCGACACCGTGCCTCGAATTGAGGAGGGTTGAATTTTACACACCACTTATGACCCATGGATCGTTTTCATGAAGTATCAAGACAATCTGAATGCGTTTGGTCGGTTTTCCATATGCCAGTTGTTTTTTTCACCTAAAATGTTGTCTGTTTCAAATAAAAGTGAAACACATTGTGTTGTACCAGCCATATCGTGCCTCATATTGAGGCGGGGTTGACTCGTACACGTTAAAAATGACCCATGGATCATTGTACTAAAGTATCAACACAATCCGAATACATTTGTTCTGTTTTCCATATGCCAATTTATTTTACATAAAAGAGTATCCATTTTAAACAAAATAAAGACACATTGAGTGGTACTGGCCACACCGTGCCTCATATTGAGGTGAGGTTGACTCGTACATGTCAAAAATGAACCATGGATCCTTGTCCAAAAGTATCAACCGAATCCGAATGCATTAGGTTGGTAATCTATATGCCGGTTGTTCTTTTCACTTAAAATGTTGTCCATTTCAAATAAAAGTGAGACACTTTTAGCGGTACCAGCCACACCGTGCCTCAGATTGAGGCGGGGTTGACTCGTACATGTCATAAATGACCCATTGATCGTTGTGCTAACGTATCAACAAAATCCGAATCTTTTTGGTCAGATTTATGTATGTTAGTTATTGTTTTCACATAAAATGTTGTGCATTTAAAATAAAATTGATACACTTTGAGTGGTACCGGCCACACCATGCCTCATATTGATGTTGGGTTGACTCATACATGGAAAAAATGACCCATGGATTACTTTACTAATGTATTAATAGAATCTGAATGCGTTTGGTCGGTTTTCCATATGCCAGTTGTTGTTTTCACTTAAAATTTTGTCCATTTCAAATAAAAGTGAGACACATTGATTGGTACATGCCATACCATGCCTCAGATTGATGCGGGGTTGACTCGTACACATTAAAAATAACCCATTGATCTTTGTGCTAAAGTATCAACACAATCAGAATTTGTTTGGTTGGTTTTCTGTATTCCAATTGTTTTTTTTTCACTATAAATGTTGTCCATTTCAAATAAAGGTGCGACACTTTTAGTGGTACTAGCCACATCATGCCTCATATTGTGGTGGGGTTGACTCGTAAATGTCAAAAATGACCCATGGATTGTTGTTCTAAAGTATCGGCACAATTTGAATATGTTTTATTGGTTTTCTGTATGCCAGTTGTTTTTACATAAAAGATTATCCATTTAAAATAAAAGTGAAAACTTTGTGTGGTACTAGGCACACCATGCCTCAGAATGAGGCAGGGTTGACTCATCCATGTCACAAATGACCCATGGATCGTTATCCTAAAGTATCAACAGAATCCAAATGTGTTTGGATGGCTTTCTGTATGCCAATTATTGTTTTCAATTAAAATTTTGTTCATTTAAAATAAAATTGAGACACTTTGAGTGGTAATGGCCCCACTGTGCCTCAGATTGAGGTGGGGTTGACTCATACAAGTTAAAAATGTCCCATGGATATATTTGATAACGTATTAACACAATCTGATTTCATTTGGTCAGTTATCAATATGCTAGTTGTTGTTTTCACTTAAAATGTTCATCTTTTGAAATAAAAGTGGGAATCTTTGAGTGGTACCGGCCACAACGTGCCTCAGATTGAGGTGGGTTTGACTAATACACGTCAAAAATGACCCATGGATCGTTTTACTAAAGTTTCAATAGAATATGAATGCGTTTGGTCTATTTTTTGTATGCTAGTTTTCGTTTTCACTTAAAATGTTGTCCATATAAAATAAAAGTGAGACACTGTGAGTGGTACCGACCACACTGTGCCTCCAATTGATGC
Source organism: Viscum album (assembly GCA_963277665.1). Lineage (NCBI taxonomy): Eukaryota > Viridiplantae > Streptophyta > Magnoliopsida > Santalales > Viscaceae > Viscum > Viscum album. The sequence continues at coordinate 1,433,004,847 of OY728155.1, read as the reverse complement.
AGGGTTGACTTGTACATGTCAAAAATAACCCATGGATCATTTTGATAAAGTATCAAGACAATTTGAATCTGTTTGGTCAGTTTTCCTTATGCCAGTTATTGTTTTCACTTCAAATTTTGTCCACTTCAAATAAAAGTCAGACACTTTAAGTGGTACATGCCACACCATGCCCCAGATTGAGGCGGGGTTGACTCGTACATGTCAGAAATTACCCATAAATCCTTTTAATAATGTGTCAATAGAATATGAATGTGTTTGGTTAGTTTTTCGTATTCCAGTTGTTGTTTTTACTTATAATGTTGTCCATTTCAAATAAAAGTGTGACACATTGAGTGGTACGACCACACGGTGCCTCAGATTGAGGCAGGGTCGCCTCATACACATCAAAAATGACCCATGGATTGTTTCCATAAAGTATCAACCTAATCTAAATGTGTTTGGCCTATTTTCAATATGCCAGTTGTGGGTTTCACTTAAAATGTTGTCCATTTCAAATAAAAGTGAAACACTTTGAGTGGCACAGGACACACTGTGCCTCGTATTGAGGCGGGGTTTACTCGTAAATGTCACAAATGAAAATGGATCATTTTTCTAATGTATCAACACAATCTGAATCTGTTTTTTCAGTATTCTGTATGTTAGTTGTTGTTTTCACTTAAAATGTTGTCCATTATAAATAAATGTAAGACACTTTAAGTGGTATCGGCCAATGTGTGCCTCAAATTGTGGCGAGGCTAATTTGTACACATCACTTGGGAGTTTTGAGTGTCGTCAAGTGAGGATTGAAGATCTGGGTGATTTTAATCCTCTCCATGATTCCTCTTTTCGATTAGGGATTTCACTCTTCTCTCATCTACTTTCGAAGCTCTAAAACCCTGTTTTCCATTGGGATTTAGGGTGAATCTCGAAGAGAGCTTAAAGTGCGATCTGAGATGCCGAATTAAGAATGCGACTATCTCCGGAATCATTGAAGGTGGTCGGTGATTGGTACTGATGTAATAGTAATGGAATGTTAATTAGATTGGGATTTGTGGTGAATCATGAAGAGAGATTAGATTGGGCTGAGTGACATTATGATTTAGTTATTGGCGTCATGATGTCGGTGATACACAGTTGTGTGAGTTACCCTGTGGAGGATGAGGATATATGTGGTGGGGGTTATGCATGGTAGGAGGGTGGGTGGGATACCCAGAGTCTAGGGTGGAGCGTGGGGGGATATCTAGGGGATGTCTGTGGGGCTGTCTGGGGGGCTGTTTGGGGGGCTATCAGGGGTCCAGGTAGGAGGGTGGGGGGGGGCTGTCCAGGGGGATGTCCAGGGAGCTATCTAGTGAGCTGTCTGGGGGGATGTCCTGTGTCTAGGGTGGAGGGTGGGGGCTGTCTGGGGGGCTGTCTAAGGAGATGTCTGGGGGGATGTCTGGTGTCTAGGGAGGAGGGTGGGGGCTGTCCAGGGGGTTGTCCGGGGGGCAGTCTTTGGGGCTTTCTGGGTGGCTATCTGGGGGCTATCCGACTTCCACGAAGGAGGGTTGGGGTGGGGGGGGGGGCTGTCCGGGGAGCTCTTAGGGGGGATTTCTAGGGTCCAAGAAGGGGGAGGGGTCGAGGGGCTGTCAGTGGGGCAGTCTGGGTGGGGGGTTGTCCCGGGTTCATGGGATGGTATTTAAATACTTTCTCAGAAAAGTTTTTCATTGTTAAAAAATTAATTTCATTATATCAACTTTTAATCAGACCACCAATTTTCTAAATTCAACTAAAAAATGTTAATTTCATTAAAATGGAGGGATTTTACAACAAATCATCAAATCATGTTTAGTTATTTATAAATAAAAAAATAAAGATATTGTGACCTACCTAATAACACATATATTGAGGGAAAAAATCAATAAACATAAAACATCTGTAATATCATTCAAAAATGTAATGGATCAATCTGTCCCTCATCACCATCACTATAATCACCATCATCTTCACCCTCACCCTCCTTTTCATCATCATCCCCATCCTCATCCTCGCCTTCCTCACCCTCGTACTCAGCCTCGGTCTCCTCATCTCCCTCCTCCTCTGGGGAGCTCTTCAGGGGGATTTTTGGGGTCCAAGGAGGGGGGGGGTCGGGGGGCTGTCCGTGGGGCTGTCTGGGTTGTGGGTTGTCCCGGGTTCATGGGATGGTATTTACATATTTTCTATGAAAATTTTTTCATTGTTAAAAAAATAATTTCATTATATCAACTTTTAATCAGACTTCCAATTTTCTAAATTCAACAAAAAAAATGTCAATTTCATTAAAATGGGGGAATTTTACAACAAATCATCAAATCATGTTTAGTTATTTATAGATAAAAAAATAAAGATATTATGACCTACCTAATAACACATATATTGAGGGGAAAAATCAATAATCATCAAAGGTCTTTAATATCATTCAAAAATGTAATGGATCAATCTGTCCCTCATCACCATCATCTTCATCCTAACCCTCCTTTTCATTATCATCCCCATCATCATCCCCGCCTTCCTCACCCTCGTACTCAGCCTCGGTCTCCTTATCTCCCTCCTCCTCCACCTCGGCCTCCTCCTCCCCCTCCTACTCTACCACGACCTCCTCCTCTCCCTCCTCCTCCTCCTCCACCTCGACCTCCTCCCCGAAATCCTCTCGACCGACACATGAACTACCACCTGGTGCCCCATATATTAAAATCATCGATGACATATATTAATTTCAATCAGTGATGGACTACGGTGAAACTTTTTGATATAAAGATTCAATCAGTTTCATAAATGTAGTGTTTTCCATAGAAGACTCTGATGCCCTCTCTTTGGCCCTTTTTTCATCGTATTCTACATACGCCTTAACCTACTACAACTCGTTGTCACTACATCTAATACCTAAGGAGAGACAATACCTCATCAAAACTATACACTTCCCAGGCCGGTAGAATACTCTACTAGGGTGCTCATATCCCAACACTATATGTAAGTCATCCTTTGGCCCATAATTTTCATGTTCATGGGAATCAAGGGCCTCTAAAGCAGCCTGTTACAATTTTAAATAGATTATTATGTTACAAAATAGAGATTAAAATTTTAAATCTACAAATTAAAACTTAAAATCTGCAGCTGAGTCGGTTCATTAACAGTACTTACATCTTTCTTCATTCTACTTGACAAAAAAGGTTTACTCGAGGCACACACCCTTATGTATTCAATTTATGATCCTAAAATGACATTGAATGTATGAAACCATGATTAAAAATAGGATACAAAAAAATAGTAATTTCATAACTAAAATTATATAACAACTATAGAAATCAAACACATTACGGAGGAAGCAATAGAATGTGCAAGTCGTAAAGAAAGATTTTAGACTGTCATAGCAGCCATCTTTCATGATCTGGCATCATAGTACGCCCAAATGAGTGGATGTATTTATTAGCATCATTGTTTTTTTATTTCTTCTAGATACATCCAAAATAAAATTCAATAATTAGTATTAACGAAAAAAATGAAAATTTTCATTTAAATACTTCTAATTTGATTAATATCGTAAATATGCTTGTCTCCCAATGAGTAATCATCTATCAGTGTTGTTATATTGGAAAATCATCAATGACAGAGACTATTTATAACGCTGTTCCCACTCTATCACGCCATCTAATGTACAAATCATGCTTATAAGCTCACCAGAGCTCACCTAAATCCATTTGACATGTTGGATGTGCACCCTCACCATCAGGGAAATAAAACAACAGGAGAAACCAAAATATTAATTCATATAAATACAAAAATTAATATATTTCAATAAATACAACTGATTTTTTACCCATATCCTAGCCCATGATTTATCCTTGACTTCATTTGGAAGATGTCTCCATGAGAGCGGGCTGATAGGAATGATGTCATAGTGTTTGGCAAGCATCGCCAAAAAACTCCGACATTTCTGCCCTAATTTTTCAATCATCTGACTATCTTCATTATATTCCACCATCAACTACGTGCAGCGGTTCCACAACAAACACATGCTTGTACGCCCCCGCCCTTGCCTCCTATCATTAGATATATCTGTAATGAAAGAAAAACAGATATTTTATCAATACATGTTATAATGAAAATAAATAATGATGTAACAATTTGTTAGGGTTGTATAAGTATACCTATGGTAGTCTGATCAATGGGTTCTGCTAGATCCGAATAAACTGAAGGAACACCCTGTACATATGGAGTGGTTCCCAATGTATGCTCCACGTGGATAGACTCTGGTGGAGCAGTAGTTGAAGAAGATGGAAGATAAAATCCTGGAGAGATTGAACCAGTAGTAAAAGAAGATGATAGGGATGGATAGCCAAATGTTGGATTAGAAGTGGAAATCAGCATCAGATATGATACAAATGGGTGAGGAGGGTTAGATGTAAATGGTGGTGAAAACATGGGAGGCCTAAATATCCCGTGTTCCCCTAAAGGCACACCAGGATCAGAATGTGGGATGGATGTTATGTATGTGGGAGGGGAAGGGACTAATAGGGTACACCGACCCGATCATCTAGCTCCAATCCCACCCCGCCCCTCATACGAACACCCCCAGTACAGGGGCCACTTCTCCACTGCTCTTCAAATAACGGTCTCCTAATAGATGGATCCTGAAAAAATGTTTAAAAAAATAAATCAGATGACATTATTTATAATTTAAATAAATATATTAGAAATTAAATACAAACTGTAGGCACTAGTGGTGGAATGCCCAGTTCGGTCGTGCGATGATTGTTGTCCATAATCTATTTTTATCACCTCTCTTTAATTGGTTTCATTTCCTGCATTTGAAAAAAAATATGGATGTAAATAGAAAAGGATAACTAATGTGTAACCCAAAAAACTAAATAAATGAGAGGGAATATGGGGCTTCATGGATATTTTAACTAACCACTGTTTTAGGTGAGCTTTATAACATATATTATGAAGTAAAAATCATAAAATATGTAATAATGAAATTTAATTTTTAGTAGGATGATTATTTACGAAGTGTCATTTGTCTATTAAAATCACGGAACATTGATTCTACTAGATTCATATGTGGTAAATCAATTGTCAAAATTATGGAAAAATTAAATATATTTAGCTCAGGTAGGTGATGTAGGATTACATATTAAATCAATTTGAATAGAACCAACCTTAACAACCCAACTCGAGGTAAACCAAAATAATTGAGAACATGAATGGATGATTTTATATATTTCCCACTACAACTCCATGTTCACAGTCAACTGTTACAATTGAGCTATTGGATTCATAAAAATAAATAAATGTATTGGTTCCAATGGAATTAGGGATGGTGAAAATTCCATCATCACCATCATCAAAATTATGTCTTAGAATTACATCAACTATGACACCAAATTCAGGTCGATGTTGGTATTTGACATAAAAAACTTGTTTAGACATTGATGCCAATATATGTGGTTCTTCTGTAGCAAGAGTGTGAGTCATATTAATTACTCGAAATAAACAATCATCAATAAATGTGCCATGTATCTTCATCGAATCAAACCAATGACATTTCATCATCTTGACTCATCCATGAGAGTAATAATCCAACATTATTATTTTTTCAACGACTCCATAATAAATCACCTTTTCAAATCGCAGTCTCCTATCTGAAGCACTTGAATAACACCGTCATGTTGTGTTCTCATGTTATTTGCTAGTTCAGTGACAATAAATTTGTACCCTTTGATAACAATTGATTTACAGTCACGAACCATGGTATTTGGACCAAAATCCAAAGCAATTTTTTTCACAAAGATAGAGTCAGCTGGAAAACTCAATATTCACAATATAAATTAATATTAAACATAATTAAAATTTTATATAATTATTTTAAACAGTAATATTTTTACCTTTAATTCTAACCAAGTAGAAAAATATTTTCTATGAAAAGTCTCCCTCCTACTAAAAGATAAAGAACGATGCTTTCTATTTATCAGTATTTAATGTTCCCTTTAGATAAAAAATAAGAATATTTTAGTATATATATATATATATATATATATATGTGTAAGGCATACATATTCAATTTAGTTACCTAATGTAGTCATCTAACAAATCACATTTGAAAAAAACTGTGTGATGTGCCAAGTCCCGCTATTCAAGGCTTAATGTCTTCAATGTATATGAACCAGGAATTCCTCCAATTTGAGGAAGTGATAGAAAACTGGGTAAAAGTTTCCCATACTATTCTTCTTCATTTCTCTTTGGTTTTTTCCTTATTTTAGTATGACCAGACAAATACATTGAGTAGAAATCCATACATTCTTGAGCCAAGTTACTAATCACGATAGAACCTTTGGGATGATTCTTGTTTCAGACTTTTGGATTTAATGTGTACAAATTTCTATTTGTTGGATACATCCAACAAAAGAAATATGTCCTCTGACAAGTATTTCAATGGAAATATGGAAAGTCAAATGTATCATGCATGTGAAAAAATGATAGAGGAAATATTTTCTCTAACTTACAGAAAATTAATTGGGCATGTGTCAACATTATTTCCAAGAATGACTTGGACAACTTCTTAGCACAATGTTCTCTAAACAAATGGAACAACCGAATAACAGTAACCCTTAAATTATTGGACAAAATATGATGTATTGATGTTGGATTCAACTCATTTAGAAGAACGTGATAACCATGAGTCTTCAATGATTTTATGTTCAACTCTATTCTATTGTCCCGTTTAGATATGTTGATTGAATAGACATTAGGAACATTAATAGTATTTAATACTTTCTGAAAGTTTTTTTTCATAGGTGTCATCACATAAGAAGAACATAAAAATTTCCATTTATTTTCACTGATACGCACAGGATGCAATTCTGGTCTAATGCCCCAATCCACCATGTCACAGCGAGACCATCAATCATCTTTCATCTTTCCCTGAACACCTAGAAGTATCGAAATCAACATTTCACATATATTATTTTCAATGTGCATTACATTTAATAAATAATGTAACAAATTGGTTGACCAATAAGTCAAATAACAAAATATACTCCTCTTTCTCCAATTGTAACAGGTTTCCGTGGAAACATTATTTCTCTTTATAGATTTCATTTGTCCCTTCCTGAATTGAAAAGCCGAAATCTGTCAATTCATTAAGCACATCAGTTCGGGAAATACACTGAGGTGGATTATCGGCCTCTATTGTATTATCAAATCTTCGACGATTATTTCTATATGGATGGTCCATTGTTAAGAATTGTTGATGTCCCATAAAATTGAAACTGCAACAATGTTTCTGTCTTTTGGAACGTGTATTCTTGATACAAATAGGACATGAATGTTTTCCCTTTGTGCTCCATCCAGACATCATTGGATAAGCCTGAAAATCATTGATCATCCACATAAACACCGCACACAACTGAAATATGTCTTTCTAATATGCAACATATGTGCACACACCCACATCCCAAATAAGTTTCAACTATTTTATTAAAGGTTGAAAGTATATGTCAATATCAATATCAGGATCATAAGGGCCATATATGAGTATACTCATGAATGTGAAAGGTTTTTCCATACAAAACCATGGGTAATCATTATAAATGTGTATAAAAACTGGCCATGTGACGTGAAAAGTAAGAATCTTCCCAAATGGATTAAAACTGTCACATGAAAGACCCTTCCTCACATTACGCACGTCAGCTGCAAAATCAAGATATCGAGCATCAAATCTCTACCATGAAAATCCATCCGTAGGGTGAACCAACCCATCGTTAGTATTCTTTCTCTCTGTATAATTCCATATCATTTTTATTGATATTTCATCAGACATAAAAATATTATGGAGTCTGGGGATCAATGGAATGTTCCACATTACATTTTTTGGCATGTGGGATTTTGTTCCATCAGATTTTGACTTCCAGCGTGATGTGCCACATTTTATACAATCATTTTCTTCACCAGTTCCCTCCCAGAATAAACTACAATCTTTCGGGAAAGCATGAATTTTGTTTATGAAAATCCATGTTCCTCAACTAAATTCAATTCTACATAGTGGTATGACAGAATATTTTTATCATCTGAAAGGTATGGTTGTAATTTACTACTGTATTAGAAATCCCATACATAGTTTTCCCATGAAATAATCAGATTAACAATTCTAGATTTTTCATTTTTTCGCACTGTCGATATACTGGAGTCGTGGCAGTATCATTAAATTTTTTTACCCTTACCACATCATCATTTTCATTAGACGCATCATGTGTTCTCATATCGAAGTCTTCTTGTGTCGAAATCCTCTCTTTTTAATGATGATGAATAAACAGAAACTGATCATATGACAAATTCTCTACTCCAATCCTCTCATTTAAATCATCTGCAAATTGAGATTTCATTTTCTCCCCATTGTGATACCACAAATAGTAGTTTTCTTGAAAACCATATTTGGTAATGTGGTAGCTGACTTCTTCATGGCTCAACCATGGATGGACAATACAATTGAATCATGGGAAGTGTATACGACCACTATCTGAAGCATTGTGAAATGAAAAATCTAAAAAACTCTCCAAATTGTTTTGAAAATTGCTTGATATCTGGTTGTTTTCATACATACAACTTTAATCCATTCTATAAAAAAATAATTTTTATAAGTCATTTCTTCAAAATCAATTCAATAAGATTGTAGTTTCATTGAAAATATATTTAAGTAAATGAAAATTGGTCACTTTATATGAATCTATAACTAACACACTACTCTATATGAGAATCATAATATAAAGGAAAAAAATACTATATTTATAAAAAAAAATATTTGGAGAAATATACATCAGTGTACAAGATCATGTACACTTAGGGGGGAGAATTATTCAGGTGTTGACTAAATTTTAGATCGACGATATTTTATATTTTAGAATATAATTTGAGTGATCAAATACATTAATTCCTAAGGAGGAGGGAGTGTCTAGGCGGTGTATGGTGTCTAGGGGGTGGTTGGGCTATCAAGTGGGGGGGGGGGTGGGTGGGTCAGATGTGTCTAGGGGGTGGGGAGTTGTCTAGGGGGGTTAGGGTGTCCAGGTGGGCGGGCTATCAATGGGGGTGGTTGGGCTGTCCAAGCGGTAGTGGGTGTCCAGGGTGTAGGGGGCTTCAAGGGGGGTAGGCGGGCTTTCCGAGGGTGTGAGAAGGCTATCCTGGGGAGGGTGGGGGCGGTCCAGGGGGGTATGGGGTGTCCCGGGTGGTGGTTGGGCTATCCATGGGGGTGGATGGGCTGTCCAGGGGGTAGGTGGTGTCAAGGGGTTGTGCGGGCTGTCCAGGGGTGTGGGTGGGTTGTCCACGAGGGGTGGTCGGGCTGTCCATGAGGGTGGCGAGGATTTCCAGCGGGTTTTGGGGTTCTAAGGGGGTGGAGGCATCCAGGGGGATTGGGGGTGTCTGGGGGTGGTGGGCTGGTGTTCGGGGGGTGGGAGGGTTGTCCACGAGGGTGGGGGAGGGGGGGCGATCCAGGGGGTACGGGCTGTCCAGGGGGGGGGTTCTAGATATCCATGAGGGTGGAGGGGATTTGTAGGGGGTCGAGGCTATCCAGGGGGTGGGGGGAATTCCATGGGGTGGGGTTGTCTAGGTGGTACGAGGTGTCCAGGGGGTTGGTGGGGTATCTAGGGGGTGGCAGGGGTGGTGGGCAGTCTAGGGGGTACGAGGTGTCCAGGGGGTAGGCGAGATGTCCACAGTGGTGGCGGGGCTATCCAGGGGGGTGGGCGGGCTGTCCACGGGGGTTGGGGGCTTTCTAGGGATAGAGAGGGGGGTTTCCAGTGGGTACGATGTGTCCAAGGGGTGGGCAGGCTGTCTAGGGGGTAGCAGGGCTCTCAAGGGGGTACTGGGTGTCCAGGGGGTGGGCGGGCTGTCCACGGGGGTGGGGGGGATTTCCATTGGGGGATGGGTGTACAGGGGGTGGGTGGGGCTGTCCAGGGGGTACGTGGTGGGTGGGAAGGCTGTCTACCGGGTGGTGGGGCTGTCTAGGGGTACGAGTTGTCTAGTGGGTGGGCGGGAAGTCCACGATGGTGGGGGGGGGGGTGTCCAAGGGGTACGAGGGGTCCATGGGGGTGGGCGGACTGTCCACATGGGTGGAGGGGCAGTTCAGGGGGGGTGTCTAGGGGGTGGGGGTCTTTCTTGGGGTGGGGGTGTCGAGGGGGTATTCGGTGTGTAGGACAACCCACCCCCACCCCCCTTGGACATCCCACACCCCCTTGCACAGCCCACACCCCCACTGGACAGCCTCCCCCCCTTGGAAAGCCCATACCCCCTACCCACCTGGATAGCCCCCCCACCAAGGATAGCCCCCCCCCCCCTCCCAAGACAACCCACACCTCATCCCCTACAGCCCCCCCCCCCCCACCTGGACAACCCACTCCCTCCCTTGACACCCCACACCCCCCTCCCCCACCTGGACACCCCACCCTGACCCCCTGGACAGCCCACACCCCTCCTTAGGGTAGCCCATACCCCCTCCCCCCACACATATAGACCCCTAGAACCCCCTACACCCTAGACAACCCAACCCCCATCTAGACAGCCCCCCCACACCTGGACAACACCCCACACCTAGACAAACCCCCTACCCCTCCTTCACCCCTTAGGGTATTTTTATTTAAAATCATTTTTTTCATTAATAAAGCCAAACTATCATGAATTATCTATTTCACTATACAAAAAACATAAAACCCCACTAAACATAATACATAAAACCCCACTAAACAAAAAAAGAAAAACAAACATAAAATAAACATAAAACAAACATAAAACATACCCTTTACCCCACTAAACAAAAAACTGAAAAAAACACTTTACCCCTACACTAAACAAACCCCACTAAACAGACCATTTAGGATGTATGAAGTGTAGAAAAAAACATAAAACAAACAAAGGGTTATGTACTACAACAACAATAATTCTAATTCACCCAAAATCGAAACATCAAACATAAAATAAAAACATGAAGAACAGTAAAACTAACCTAATAATTTAAAGTGTAGATATAAAAATTTATTTAATTGAAGATGTATCTTCATCTAGAAGGTGTTTTGAGGCATAGAAAACATCAGGAGGAGATGTGTATTAGGTCTTCTGTCGGGCGTACTCAGAGTTGGAGTGTTGGGTATTTGGGGGAAAACATTTCCAACAGTTTTTAATAATAGTTGGGAAAGCCTCTTTTTACCAACAGTTTATTAAAACAGTTGGTATATGTTCGAGGAACTAAATCATTCCCAACTGTTCTATCAAACCATTGGGAATTATTAACTATTTCAACACATTTTTCAATGGTTTGAGAAAACCATTGGAAAATGTTGTTTTTTGTACAGAATACCAACAGTTTTTTCAAACCTTTGGTATATATCTGTTAGGAAAACCACCATTTCCAGTAGTGGGCATATTATTTTCTATATGGATCCAAATGGTCAATAACTCAGCATTTGGATAATAATGGTCGAGATAAACTAGAATAATAATATTTGGTCAAGTTTATGGGTCATTTAATGGTTATTATAATTTGAATAAAAATTATTTTATTGATTTATCGTCAATTAAATAATTTCCCCATGATTAATGTATTAGCCTTTAAGGTTATTATTTATTTCCAAAAAATTACAAATAAATTACCATGATAAATAAAAGCATTTTAAATTTCAAAATATTATTTATAATAAAATTTATAATCTATATTACCTTATATTCATAATAGTATATTTATTATAATTTGAGTAAGACATATTTAACTTTTCTATAAATATAATAAAATAAATATCCTAATCTGATCCAAGAAGCTTTGAAAGATTACAATTTTAATTCAAGGATGATTTAGGTAGAAACAACTCATCCATTTATATTAGTAAATGTTTTAGGTTAAATTTATAATATTATTTTTCACTTAATTACATGATTTACCCTTTCACCATATTAATAAAAAATTACAGACGTTACTATTCACAATGCCCCAAAATAAAATAAAGATTTTTAAATAATTTTGACCTACTAATTCAAAATATGGAATCCAATTTTCAAAACTCAAAACACAGAATTCGAAGTAATTAAATACAAAATAACCTTGCTGTCAGAATGATAAAATGGGTTTTAAAAGTTAAAACATTACAAAATATGGAAAATTTTAAATATCTAAATTCAATGCAAAATTAATGATAATGACATAAATTATATTAATTCCAAAAAAATTTATTATATTTATATTTTAAAACCATTAAATAATACTATTTAACCATATAAATTATTCTGATAAAAAATTTTGTTTTCACTTAAAATTTAGTACATTTTACTATTCATAAAAACATTAATGTTATCTGAAAAATATCAAAAAAAAATTTATATCCCCATTCCAAATAAGATTTTTATGTTATCATATAAATTTTTTTAATGTTTCAAAAATTTAATTTAAATTTTTTTTCCATTTAATGGCTTTAAAATTACACCATTAAAAAAATAGGGTTTTTTACCCTATGACTAAAATATCTATTGGATGAATATAAAAAATATTTTATTAAATATATAACATATATACTTATTAATTTCATTTACTAATTTTAACTGACTTAATTTATTAATACGAAAGTAAAAATATATAATTTATTTATATTTTTCATAAATAATTGGAAGTTAATGAATTCACCATAAATTTTATTAAGTTAGATATATTTATTATCACCAACCTAATAGTTAGGTTAAAACTGTAATTTTATACTAATGATTCATCATGGTTTGTTTAAACTCATGATTGCGTGTAATGCATGATATTGAATAATTGAAATTATTTAAAGAGAATATTTTATAAAACATTCAGGAATTACAACAGTACCATATAATCAATATATGTACTTTGACTTAGTCCAAGGAGCCACTTCGATCTATCATGAATTAGCTTGATCCCAAGAATATTTGTTGCTTCACCTAATTCCTTCAGGTAGAAACACTTTTTTATCCAGTCATTAGAACAATGTAATTTTGGAATGTAATTTATAATAAGTAATATGTCATAAAAATATATTGTTAGGATAGAAACAAGTTTCCAACAAAAACTTTTGTAAACACTTGGAAAACATTCTTTCTTAAGGAAACAAAATTCATTTATAGCTTCATCGAATCGGCTGTTCCATGACTTGTATGTTTGCTTCTATCGATAAATGTATATCTAGAAATTTAAAATATATTGTTCATACACTAGTGTCAAAAAACCAACTTTTTATTTCATATAGACATATTATTGATGGTTCCCATTACAGAAATAAGTTTTGAAATCCATCTTCCAAATTTCATAGTCATGTTAAAATGCGATAGAAAGTAGAATCCTGATGTATTTAAACGTGTAATCCATTGAAATTTTTTCATCATAGTTAATTCCATAATGTTCTTTGATCCCATTATCCACAATCCTCACTCTATAGGTATTTACATTACCTTACAGGCCTAGTTTTCTCTTGAATACATATTTTCACCCTATATGATTTACATCAAATAGTGCATTGACTGTAATCCAAACATAGTTCTAATACATGGAATTCATTTCAGAATTCGTGGATTCTCTCCATCTTACAGCTTCTGATCTCAATAATACCTCTTTATAGGAGAAAGGTTCGTCATTTAAAACAACAATGAGTCACCAACTTCACTGACTAGAATAACTTATCTCTCTCATTCACTGGACTCTATTTTACTCCAAGGCAGTACTTATGTTTCAAGAATCAATTCTTCCAGGGGGACCTATGGAAGCTGTTACTCTACCAAATCATGTGTATCATGATCATCAACTTCATCGAAGTCAATATTTCTCACCCTATCCTTTTTGGGGATGTTCTCTCTATCAAGAAAGATGGCTTGTTTGGAAAAAATACTTTTTTGTCTGAGGGTTAATATAAGTTGTATCCATTTATTTCATTAGGATACCCTATAAAGATACATTTTTTCCCCAGGATGCTAGTTTTTAAAATTATAAGGACATAACAAATGCCTTGAAACACCATAAAAATGTATGTGACAAAACGAGTTTCATTCCATTCCATAAATATAAAGGATTCATTTTCTACTTTAATTGGTATCCAATTTAGTGTATTTACTCTAGTTTGTAATGTATGTCCCCAAATGTATAATAGAATATGTGCATGACTCATCATAGACCTTACCATGTCTAATAAGGTATGATTCCTCCCTTCAACAACACCATCCCAATATGAAGTGTAAGGTGGAGAGAGTTGAGATAGAATCCCAAACACCCTTATAAATTCAATGATATATTGGTTAATATATTCACCACCTCAATCTAATCAAATCATATTTATATTCTTTCCATGTGGATTATCTAATTAATTGTTGAATTATTTTATTTTATCAAAGGAATTAAACTTATTACTCATTAAGTAAACATAGAAATATGTACTCATGTCACCACAAGAAGTTGATAAGTAAGAATACCCACTTATTGCTTATATTGGTAATGGTCCACACATATCTATATGTACTAATCCTATATTCTCTATGGCCCTTTCACCCTATACACCTAATGGCGGTGTAGTCATTTTTAATCTAAACTAGCATGACCTCTTTCAAGTCATTTTAGCTCAGAAGAGTCTAAATAGCCATCATGAAAGATCTTTGTAAAACACAAATCAATTACATAACCAAGATGGTGATACCATACTTGGGTGATATATGAGTCATGTTATTAGGATTCATTATCAATTTCTAATACTTGGTTTTTGTAATTTAATAAAAAAATACCGCTATTTAAATGTCCCATACTACAACATATGTTTTCTTTATAAAATAACAAATTTTATTTCCAAACATGAAAATGAAACCATTTTAATTCTTGAATGATATATAAATTATATTTATGGAAACTATTGGTATATAATAAAAATCATTTAAAACAAAAAAAATTCCAGTTGGGAATGAACGTTGTTATTCACCAAGGACTAGAGTAGCCATCCTCAAACCATTAACAGCTCTCAAATCCACCTCTCCTCAATAAATCATTGAGAATCTACTTGGTTCTTGAATTTAGATCTATATGTGAGAACAAAAAACACATATCTAATATTAAATGTGTATATTTTGAAAGAGTACACTCAATAAAAAATGAACCTTTAGCTTCCCATTGATTTTGGGTGTAGTTTGAATTCATTTTCCTGTGGACCTAATTTCCACACGAAAAACATAATACCTTCTTTTCCTTTACCAACATCTGGATCATCCTCTTATTGGAAGTATGGTGATCAGGATCATTTTACATGTTACGAGTCATAGGATCCTTCACCTTGTTCATCCTTTTCTTATCCACTATATGAACCATTGGTTTATTAGGACCTATGTCTTTATCCACATGGAAAATCAATGTATGAATTTTTAAAAAACACTTATCATTATTTATCATGTTATAATTAATAATAAAATAGGAGAAAGACAAGGGTAGTGAGGAGTGTGTGAGATGTTTTCACAACTCATCTAGGAATTTAATTCCTAATATTTATTGGCATTCAATATAGCCAACAATCTTGACTACACGAGGCCCAGCTAGTGGTAACTCACCCAGATTATTTGTAAACATTGAGTTGGAGATTTCATATCTTGATTTTCTTTCCTCATCTTAACAGAGATACCAATGGAGATACATAATTCTATAGGCACCCATGACCTCATGTTTGTTAGAAATCACTTTGGTCATGGATGGTATCATGAAACACTAAAATTCAATGGGATTATTCAAATTCTTCTCATAGAGAGTTAAATATTCTCAACTTTCCTCACTACCAAGCCCATCATGAATATGTTATTCTAGCACAAAAAATTTTGTTTCATGGAAAAGGGTAATAAATAAGCTTCTTTTCCTCTCTTGTATTTTTTTTCTACTGAGAAGGTTATCCTTATCAATTTTGGATCAAAGTGATCTGTTTAAAGTGATTTTTCACTGGTTGTACAAATAATATGAGCAAACTTTTAGTAATTTAACTGATAAAATTTTAGTAAATAAATAAGTATTATATTTATTAATCTCTCACTATTTTAAATAAACCCAATATCCCACAGAATTATCTTGGGAATATCTTATTTCTTGGACATTATAGTGGAAAGGTTCCATGTTACCCTCCTCATTACCAAAAATATGGTTCGTGAAGATACTTTAATGGTTTTATGTAGGAATTCCAAATGATAAATACATTAACTCATATTTCCTTCATCTATTAAGTGGACCCCCCCAACCATGAAATTCATAAATTGGATTTCCTGAACCATTGCTTCCTAGTTAGACAATGTTCTACATTGGAAGTCAACCCTTGAAGTGAACCAATTTAACCCAACCCAAAAATTCATGTTATAATTCCCCGATAATTAAATGAATCCAATCTTTGGCTACTTAAACACATTGAAATATGGTTTTATTTTAACTGAGCTAGTTTAAGGCTATACTGACTTAACATATATTATTAACGGATTTTTTCCTTTTTTTCATAAATTGTAAATTATTATATTTATTACATTATTAGTAATATTAAGTGGATATACTAATTGATTAACCATGTATTAGATGATATTTATGTATAAATAAATAAATTTTAGTTATATCTCATATGATTTTTACGTCATGATTTCATATGATCATGAAATAAAATCCTTAATGAAATAACCATGAAACATGAAAGAAGTAAAATAATAATACAACATGATAATGATAATGTACTAATGTTTAGATTATATAGTGGATGAAAAACTAACGGCCATCCTAGGGGAAAAATACATTGAACCAATTAAGGTTTGTGTTTTAGCTTTCCATGTGTCCACCTATGTATCTCTCTTAGATTGGTTTCTCCTCGACTCCAAACATGAATCGCCTCCTCTAACTTTGGAGCACCATCCATTACATATTCCTTCCCTCACATGAATGTGAGGAAAACATGTGGTTTATATAAAAGAAATCCTGGGAACACATTCCCTTATATAATGAGGTGAGAGATGACACACATTCAAACAATTTAATTTAATAATTGATTAAATGAATCCAATTAGATACAACGGTATTGGTCTAAGGTCACAATAATCCTTTAGTATGAACTATGTTATGAATTTTATAAAATTAGAATTCAATTAAAATCGTTCATATTTAAGATATATTATTCTCAAATCAATTAATTATCTTCTTTAATTAAACAATTTGTTTATCTTATTTCTCATCAAAATTTTTGTGAGATTTTCATCCATAATAATGTTAATTAAATTAACGAAATTTATTTAAAATTAACTATGTACATAAGTATACCTTGGGGGAAACATGATGAGTACCCATCCCAACTACTCAACATGTATTATTCTCATATATTTTTTACTCGTGAAATATGTGCAATACACAATTTATCCCATAATTTCATCATGTGTACTATCATATTAATGATTACACGGATTAGATGATTTTTTTTCATGTGTTATTCTTGAATTCACATAGAGTAATAATAGTAATATGACTCATACATGATATGAACATAAAAAAAACATAAATTAAATATATATATATATATATATGAAAACCCAGCACATGTAATGTATTATCAACTTAATGACCACACACAAGCACTTTTTGATAAGGTTTACACAGTATGAAAAATAAAATTTAATTCAATGAAATTTGGTAGAATTACATAGTGTGTACAAGGGAGTGACATGACGTGTACATTTCTCTATGTGTATCTGAGACACAAACCATGGGACTTGTTGTGAATCTATGCATTACAACAAATTTGAGTACATATTGTGTTAAAGGGATACACGACATGTGGTATCTGTGATACATGATCACCTATCATGTATGGAATTTAAAGAGATACAAATCCCATCAGTAACTAAAGTATTAAAAACCATGTTTGTGGGATACATGGAATGTATTATTGCTGAATGTGCACTATGATGGCCCGATTCACACATGATGTATAATTAAATGAAATTTATGTATTCAATGAACATGGATTGAATTAATTCTGAATTAATTCCATGAGCCTTGAACAATTGTACATGGTGTGTGCCTCTAGGTTTCAGGGTTCATACTCCTATGTTATCTTGAAAGAATCCTTAGAACTTCTAGATATAATCTTAGATTTTATTTCACTCATATATTTAATAAATTTTTATTATATTTACAAGATATGAAAGAGGATGAAAAAAATATCACAATTCATATTAAAGATTAATTAAACTTGAATTGACAACAAAATGAAAAATGAATAAATAATCAAAAATAATTTAAGTAGTTATAAATAATTATGTGACCATTCGATTAACTCTATAGGGTTTTGGGAATAGTGGAAGAATTCATTGGTTCGTTTAAATTTTTTATGATTGATGATCAATATGAGATTTACACAATGATAAATGCCGGGATCGGTGGAATTGAATAAAATAAAATAGACAAGGAATAAATTTTTTGAACCAAGTGCTATATCATCACATATAATTTTTAATTCATTCAATCAATTATAGAATTACCTTATGGGAATTATTTCTTTAATAATAGATATTACAATATATCTATGTTCTACCATCATTGAAATATAGTAATCAAGATTATATTACCTCTAATTATGATCCACATGTTTTACAAAAATCTCTGAATGTCGTAGTGTGAATCTCCAGGTTCTAGTATGATATATCTACTGGAACAAGAAAACACATCCAAAATATTCATCCTATGTGTTCATATGTGATCTCATATTGTATATCATTTTGCATGCTTTGATTTTTCTGGTCATAGAGACTAAATGAATTTATTAACTAGACATTATTTTCGTTCGAAGTTACACTCTAAAACCGGTTCACATAGACCATTCACTGAGCTCCCTCTACGTACGTGTTAATGTGTGTGCTTCGTGATTCCCATTTTCTTCATGGAATGCTTATGAAAATCGCGGTTTTTAGAGCTCCCCACTTGAATTTATCTCCATTGTGATTTCAAATTCCCTTATCAATCCATCATGAACGTATCTCCTAATCATCATAACTTTCCCTTCATGATCAAACCATGTACATATATCCTTTGCGACTTTGTTTTTTATTCATGGAGCCCAATTTGCCTCTGTGGTGAGACCCACTTACCACCTTTACCTATAAATACCAGGCTCACCCCTTCATAAGAATGGTTATACTAACAATTTGGCTACCAATAACCCCTTTCACAATTCTCTTGGGTAATGTGACTGGGTACCCTTCGCGAAGTCCTCCACCTTTTGTGAAGGATAGAGCCCCTTTGGGTTACTAAAGGATCCATGTAGAATTAGTCATTTGTGGAGAACACTCCAAATATTTAGCTCTTTTTTAAGGAAAATTTATACTCTGTTTATGTCCTTCCTTCATGAACTACCCTTCCTTCATGAAGCCCCATCCTTCATGAGACCCTAAGCTCTACGAACCCCTTTCCACTACGAAGCACATCCACAATGAATCTTAGCAAAGCTCCTTCCTTCATGACCATCAGTCTATATAGTGGGGGGTTCTCCCCCTCACCCCATCTCTGGATCATTGCAGGGTTATGGTCCTGGCCCTCAAGGATGGCCCCTTCACTACTTTCATTGACCCCCTCCCAAATGGAGAGTTTCATCTTGAAATTTTCAAGATGGGTCAATGAAATTTTCCTTTTCAATATTATGCAAACACATCTTCCTCCAATGGAATACCAGGATTCAAGGTTCTCCTCCACACTCTATGAAACTCCTTGTGTCAACATAGTCTCCTTGGTCACTTTTACAAGTTGTGAGTCATGTTTCTCATATACAATTCCCCAAGTACCTTTATTTGAACCATTCTTCAATAAACTCTTCAATCCTTATAAACTGGATCCTATGCCAGGTTGAACCAGAAAGGGCTACTCTTGCTTAAGTCCCACACTAGACATTTCTAGGAATATGACTCCTAGTCGTTTGTGTGATATGGAATTAAACTGTGTTGCCATAGTATTCACTACCTGAATTTAAACTGTATTAAACCTTATATGTCAAACATAGGACCCCTCTTATTCTAAAAAAAGTGATGCATTATTCCCCAATCATAAGATTCCAATAGTTTCCACTACACGACTTTAAACTACATCATACCCTATCATCCATGAATAGGATGACCTATGTATTGACCATAAGATTCCATCACGGAATGAAATTAGGAAGATAGAATGAGAAACTCATTGAATAATCCCCACACAACTCATCCATTCACATGATGCTAAACTAAATCCTCATCCCTTGGAATGTACATGGGATTCCCTCATGGTCTGACTGGAGGAATACATTACAAGCATATTCCATGCATAATCCCCATCCACCATTGCTACTCCTTAGTGGAAGTCGGGTAGCTTCCATGCATAATCCCCATCCACAATTGAATCTCCTTAGTTACACATGGGAATCTTCCTCATGTAAGCCCCCATCAATAATTGTCACTCCTTAACGACACCCGAGAAGCTTCCGCGTGTAACCCCCATCCAGCATTGCTTCTCCTTAGAGGTACTTGGGTAGATTCCATGCGTAATCCCCACACACTATTTCCGATCATTAGAGGAACCCGAGAAGATTCTTCATATATGATCCATCCCCCATTACCCCTCCTCAGCAGTACCCAGGAAGCTTCCACGTGTAATCCCCATTCACCATTTCTGCTCCATAGCGCTGCCCAAGTAGCTTCCACGCATAATCCCAAAACTATCTCTCTCAGATGCACCTACCATGACATAATAAATGGGTCTAATGTTACCTATTATTTATCACATTGATCATGAATCATGTCATCATAGAGAAAACAATGACCATGAAATCATCCTTAGGCCTCTAACCATGCATAATCCCCATCACTCCTTCTCTGGGCCGCTAACGAGGAGTAAGCCCCTTGCTCCACATCCACATGACATTAAACTTTGTTGACAACCAAAATACATGGTAATTGATTAATGTACTCCCAACAAGGTATATAGGATGTATATCCAAGGTTTAGGCACATCACTACCCACAATTAAGTTATCCTAAGTAGTTTATGTCAGTTCGTTCATCCAATGTGATGTTAAAATTAACCTACCAAACTATGTGAGTTTTGTTCCCTTTTGTGTACATCGGAACCCTCCTGGAGGTTCAATCCCAACCAATGGTAAACTATGGTGGTCCCTCATAGGGATGTACTATCCTGATGTTACATCATCCCTTTTTGGGGAAAATCACTTGGATCTTTCTTCTAGAGGTGTTCTGATCGATATACAAGTCAGATAACCAGGAATAATACACACACACATTACCACACTCCTCCAACCAAGAGTTTCCTTAGTGAAAAGGGCCACTAACCATGTGTAAGACCTCGAAAGGTCATTGGGTCTCTATAATTTTTGTAAACCCCAATCTCATTAATCTATGATGAACTACGTCGATTATGATTCCCATACACAAGGATACGAAGGAAGACTCCTTGGGGTTCAATCCCGTCACCAATTTCCATCACGACCTTTCCTTCAAGCCTTTACGTCTTGAGAAGAACACTCCCCAAACTAAAGGTTTAACATCCTTTGGATCCTTTTCCATGTTCTCCATTTTTTGTGAGTATCTTCCTCAATTTTCTCATCACCACTTCAAACTACATGGGTTTTGATCCCTATGTTCTAAAAAGTGTATGTAGGAATCGTTGGTGAGGTTCAATCCCAAACAATGGTAATCCATGGAAATATTCCTTTTGTGGTGAGTCTCGCTGATTATCCCTCATTGATGTTCAGATCATCCTTCATGGTGTGACATCTTCTCTTTTTGTGACACACCATCCTAGGTCCACTCTTTTTTGGAATTATGATCCAACCACATGGTGAATCTCATAGGTTTCCACTTTTAGGGGTTCGCCTTCCTGATCTCCCCTTAATGGTATCTAGATAAATCCTATCCATATATGAAAAATGTTATACATGTGGACTACCCTATTTTGAACATGGAATGTCTGAGGAAAACTATGGAAACTATGCCTTCAGCATACTCGTCTCTGAAACTATTTAAACATTTGTAATGCCCCATGTTAAACATGGAAGACAATGTAAAACCTCAGAGACATGCCCATGGAATAGGATACCCCACTATAGATGTTGGATTTCTTTCATTTGGTGCCCTTAATAATCCCTCTTATGTGGAAGAATACATGTTCTCAAATGTCCAAGCATGCATAGATTCCCCTACAAGCCAGATGTTTCCATATACTCTAACCAAAGGTTTCATCCCTAACAATTCCCCTGATAAATTCTTAATAGAAGTGGAACAATTAACCATAATCCATAATGATATGGTAATGGGAATGAGATTCATAAACAATGACACAAATATATGGTGGATACCCAGACTATGTGACGAATTCCAAGGTGGAATCCAAGGAAGGAGAGACTAAAATTACATCATCCTATTTATATCAAGGAGAAAACATCACTTAATAAGCGATTGATGTTGTACTTCTTTAGAGTGATGGAACACATATCCAAAACCACGCCTCACCATGAAGATGTGCGCACAGGCAGCAGAAAGCACCAGAAACCAAATTCAAGAACTCGATGGGAATCTCTTCTCCATCGACTGTGAGAAGATGAAAAATTCTAGGCATGAACAAACTAAGGCATCATCCATGTGAATCCTTTCTCAATTATGAGTAGGAGGATGAGTATCATTGGATGTGTAAAGACTATGATCAATCGACTCCTCTCCGACTCTGCCCCCTCATGGGTTACGCACGGGGAATCCTCCCCCAAGCCAGTCGGCTCATCGCTGACTTCAATACCCTCATGGGATACGTAGGGGGAATCATCCCTCCGACTCCATCAGTTCCTCACTGACTCCTCCTCCCTCATGTTCCATGTAGGGGGTATCCTCCCCACTATTTCCATCAACTCTACACTGACTCTACTGCTCTCATGGGCCATGCAGAGGGCTTCCTCCCCTAGGTTTTTGGGATTCAGACTAACTATGCTGGCTTCATGGGCCACACAGGGGGGATCCTCCCCTCGAGTCCATAGGATCCTCAACGACTCTGCTTCCCTCATGGGTATCACTGGGGGAATCCTCCCTCCTGCCCCCGATTCCATCAGCTCCTCACCGACTCAGCCACCCTCATAGACTACATAGGGGGCTTCCTCCTCCTTCTTGAGTCCATCTTCTCCTCACCGATTCCACCGCTCTCATGGTCCACACATTGGGAATCCTCCCCCCTGATTCCATAGGTGACACACCAACTATGCCACCCTCATGGGCCACACATGGGGTATCCCCCCACCCCTAATTCCATCTATTGATCAGAAACTCTATCATCCTTATTGAACGCATGGGGGGAATCCTCCCCCCACGTCCATCTGCTCCTCACTAACTCTGCTGCCCTCATTGTTCGTGCAGGGGGAACCCCCCGGACTCTAGAGGCTCCTTGCTGAGTCTGCCACCCTCATGTGATGATCTAGGGTCATCCTCATCCTGATACCATCATCACATCGCCAACTCTCCCACCCTCATGTTCCATGATGTGGGTATCCCCCCTAATAGCATCATCTCCTCACTAACTCAGCTGCCCTCATGGGCTGCGCAGGTGGAATCTGCCCCCCATAGTCCATCGGATTTAGGATTACACTTCATCCCCCATGGTCTATGTCGGTGGAATCCTCTCCCTGGGTCCATTAGCTTCTCACCGACTCCACCGCCCTCATTGGACGCATAGGGGGAATCCTCCCCTTGAGATCATCGGCACTTATTTGACTCTTCCACCCTCATGGGCCTCACAGAGGAATCCCCTCCTGACTCTATCAGCTCCACACTGACTCTTCCACCCTCATGGGCAGCACAGGGGGATCCACCTCTTGATTCCATCGGCTCCACGCCGACTCCAAGCCCTCATGGGCCACATAGGGGGCATCCCCCACCCCCTGAGTCCATCAGCTCCTTTCCAACCCCACCACCCTCATGGGACATGTAGGGGGAATCCTCCCCCCAAGTCCATCAGATCCTCCTCGACGTTGCCACTATCAAGGGATGCATAGGGGGCATCCTACCCTTGAGTCTATCAGCCCCACGCCGACTCCACTTTCCTCATGGGCCACCTAGGGGACATCCTTCCTCGAGTAAATCACCTCCATGATGACTCTTCTGCACTCACGGGCCACGCAGTGGGAATTCTCCCACTTGAGTCCATTAGCACCTCACCGACTCTACCGCCCTCACATGCCGTGCATGGGGAATCCTCCCCTAATTCCATCGAATTATTACTGACTCCTCTACCCTCATGATCCTTGAAGGGGGAATACTATCCCTAGTCCATCGACTTCTCTCAGAATCCACCACCCTCAAGGGATGCATAGGGGGGATACTCCCTTGATTCCATCGGTTACTCTCCGACTCTGCCAACCTCAGGGCCCACATAGGAGAATCCTCTCTCAGAGTCCATCGACTCTTCACTGATTCTGCCACCCTCAAGGGATGCTCATGGGTCATCCTCACCTAGTCCATTGGATCGTCGCCGAAATTGATGCCCACATGGGCCATGTAGGGTCATCCTCCCCCATGAGTCCATTAGATCTTCACTTAATCTGCTACTATCATAGGCCATATAGGGGGCATCCTCTCCTGAGTCCATCAGATCCTTGTAAACTTCTCCACTTATTAGGTCACATAGTGGGAATCCTTCCCTTGACTCCATTAGCTCCATACCAACTCTTCTGCCCTCATGGACTACACAGGGAGAATCCTCCCCCCCAACTCCATATACTCGTTGCCAACTTAACCTCTCTCATGAGCTATGTTGGGGGAATACTCACCTTTTCTCCATCAGCTCCTCACTGACACCACCTCCCTAATGGGACTAATATGGGTCATCCTCCCCCCAACTACATTGGCTCCTCTATGACTCTACCACCCTCATGGGTAGCACAGGAGAACCGCCCCCATGTGAAAATGGAAAACAACATTTAGAGTCTCTTCATGGAGAACCCAACAATTCATCCATAGTAGAGGTCATCCTTGTTGCAATTGTTAGACATTAAGCAGGTCCTACCCTCACTTCAATAATCATCTTACATGGAGGTCCTCTCTATTTCAATTATTCGGCATTGTGTAGGTCCTCCCCACGTGACTATCATAATCTGGCTCAAATGTCATCCCCGTTTCCATTTTCAGAAATTGAGGAGGTCCTCCCCACACCTCACTCATCCAACATGGAGTTTATCCCCATACCTGTCATTAGAAATCGTGGAGGTCCTCCCCGCACTATTATCACAAATCTTAGATGTCCTCTTAATGAAAAAAATAAATTCCTTTCTCTGAAGGACCATCACTAGGCACATGTCGATGATATCCCTACACTGGTTTCTCAATATTGTGTGACATCTATCTAAACATCCATGCCTTCCATGATCTATCATCCTATCATACTGAAACTTGTGGATTCTATGACTTCTTGGCTCCATCGCCCCATCATACCAACGCTTGAGGCTTCTATGCCTTCAGGGATCCATCGCCTTGTCGTACTGACGCTTCCGGATTCCACACCTTCTAGGATCCATAATTCTATCGTACTGATGCTCCATTATTCAACTCCATGCAAGATCCATCAACCCATCCTACCAATTCCCCATGTTTACATGCATTCTAGGATCCATCGCCCCATCGTTCCGATGCTCTCAGCATCCGCACCTTCCAGGATCCATCACCATGTCATACAAACGTTTGAGTCTTCCATGCCTTCCAGGCTCCATTTCCTTATCTTACAAACACTCCAAGATCTATGCCTTCTAGGATCCTCCCACTCATCATATCGATGCTTTATGAGTCCATGCTTTATGGGATCTATCACCTAGTTGTAGTGATGCTCTAAATATACAAACCTTCTGGGCTATATCACCCCATAATACTGATGCTCTAGGATTCCATAATTTCTAGGACCCATATCCCTCTAGTACTATGGTTATACTATCATACCTTCCACAGTAATCCTCACAAAAATAGATCATGCAACCCCCTTTCACCCTTGGGCAACTTCATGGCAGTTGTCCCGTCCCATGACCTTAAACTGTGACAATATAATCCTAGTTGCATGATATTAAAATACACAATAAACATCGTCTTGGTCTCATGGTGTTACACTATGGGAAAATGTCTTTGTTAGAAAACATTAAACTACATGACATTTTGGACATAGATATGTTACTTTAAATGAAAGAAACATTTTGTCCTAATCAAATGAAAATAAATTGTATGATGCAATGTTTTTACCGTATGAAATTAAAATACACTTCCAATGTCCTTGAACATGATGAAATACTGTATCCTTACCCTGTGTCAATATCACAGGATGAATCATATGCTATGTAAAATATGGAACCCCTTCCCCATCGCATGATGTAAAACTGTGTAATTCCATGAGATACCAAATGAGTGAGTGCTCTGCATTCGACACTATTATAGTACTTTACCACATTCAAAAACCACCTCAATATCGTTTTCCTTGAGAATGGGTTCATCTACCTATATCATTGACACCCTGTTGACATGTAGAAATTCATTGCGGCAAGGAACCTTGAGTATTGAACTCCAAAAGAAAATACTCCCAATCTATTTCTAGGCTTCTCATTGTACCTTTATCTAGATCCATTCCTTCTTTCATGCCTCAAGGGACCCCCTAACATCCTAGTCTAATGCCACTTGGGATCACCGACCCACTTGGGACAATTACCCTAAAGACATAAAATGGAATTTTGTGTTAGGTAACAAGTCTTGATCCTGGTCAGTTTCCAACTCTCATCTGTTCATCCTCATTCGTTGTAACATGAAAAGAATATTGTGTTTCAAAGATGGTAAACAATTATCCTCCTTCATCACACCATCATCATTGTGATCCAGATATCAGTTGTCATGAATAACATATTTCTACCTCCTTATTTTTAGGTGGATCTCCAAAAATCAGGGTGTAACCCCTCTGTGCATCCATGCTTATTGAGTGAATAGGCCAGTGTCGCTGGGATATTCTTAACCTGAAATTTCCATGACATTTATATTTTCCTCCATGCGTTAGGAAAATCCCATCACAACACTTTTTTACCAGACTAGCCATGACTCGTGTGGGTTAATAGATTTTTTCGGATGTGTACTAATGTAGTTTAACCACACAGAATTTATCATCTTGCATGATGTTAACCTATTTATCATCCTACATGAAATTAAACTGATCATCATTGTCCCTAATGATTTGAAACTTCTTTGTTGTCTTTCATGACATTAAACTGATCGTCTTCATCACAAATGAAATTAAACTACTTTATTGTTCAGAATGACATTATACTGCCCATATTCTTCCCATACGATGTTAAACAACTTTATCATCATGCATGACATTATACTACTCATATTCATACCACATGACATTAAAATGTGTTATCTTCCTGCTTGATGTTAAACTTCCCATCTTTGTCTCGCATGATGTTAAATTGCTTTATCATCCTATAGGATGTTAAAGTTAACATCTTCATCCCACATTACATTGAACTGCTTTATCATCCTGCATATTGTTAAAGTGCCCATCTTCATCCTGTGTGACATTAAACTACTTTATTGTCCGGCAGGATGTTAAGCTGCTCATGTACATTCAGCATGACATCAAACTGATTTATCATCCGACATGACGTTAAACTTCTCATTATCATCCCACATGACATTAAATGGATTTATTATCCTGTATTACATTAAATTTATAATTTTTATCCCACAAGATGTTATATTTTTTTATCATCATGCATGATGTTAAATAGCTCATCTTTATCCTACATGACATTAAACTACTTTATCATCTTGCATGATGTTAAACTTCTCATCCCCATCTCACATGAATTTAAACTATTTTATAATCCCTCATGATGATAAACATATCATCTTATCCCCACATGATGTTAAACTACTTTATTATCCTACATGATGTTAAACTTATCATCTTTGTCTTGCATGATGATAAAATACATACTCCAAACAACTTCTTACTATCTAAGTTCTATGACCTAAAACTAAGATCTCCTACACCCCACATAATGATAAACAACATAGAATCGTCCAAAATGGTGACAAAATTCACCGAATCATCATATATTATGTTAAACTACATTGAATTTCACATCCTTATTGCATGAAATTAAACTACATAACAACTTGTGTCCTAGTTTCATGATTTTAAATTACATAACGACTTTTTTCCTAGCTTCATGACACTAAATTTTTCAACAATTATGGTCCTTTTGGTAAAACATTAAAAGGATAGTCCCCTCTCATCCCTACAACATGGATCTAATGTGTATTTCTATTGTCCTAGTTGTATGAATTTAAACTCCTTATCCTTAGTCAAAGCATCATAGATTTAAAATATGTGTGGGTTTTCCTCGTAGTGTTCCATAAGGTATAAGTCATCCTTTTCCCACATCAATGACAGGTTTTGAAACTTATCCACCTTACAAACATTCCCTTAAACCATGTCCCTTCCCAATGGTCCAGACTCCATGAACCTAAACTGGGAGTTATTGGTCCACTATATAACCATAAAATAAAATCATGTGCCCTCAAGAACCTCATCCTTGAGAAGGGGTTCGAAACCCAATGTTTGGCATGGCCAATACGCATAATCAAATGCACTGTGGAATAGAACCTAATGTGTTGGAATTTTTGTGGAAATTCCCTCCTTTCATGTCCATAATTAGAGGGGCATTTATTTAGATCCCCATACAATTCTATGTGTGAAGGGACCCCTTAACGGGTAGTCCTCAACCCACTATTGATCACCTAATGTCTTGGGAAAATGCATTGGAAGAATTTGGATGACATTTTGAGACAAGCCGCACTTATCATATATGGGAAGTAACCTTCCCTCAATTCTTCTATACTCAATTCTAGTAACACAGTATGGATGATGTGTTTCGAACATGGTCAGTAGTTATCCTCCATCGTTACACCACTATCATTGTGATCCAGATATGGGATGTTTCTATTAACATTTTCCACCCCTTATGTTTAGGTTGAATAACAACACTCATGGTGTTACTCCTTGGAACATCTAGGAACGTTGAGTAGGAAGGACATATTCATTGGGATGTTATTCACCCAACATTCCATTACCCTTGATGTGTGCTTCATTGTGTTAGGAAAATGTTATCACTACTGCTCGTTTCCCACACTGACCCTGACTCACACGAGCATAGTAGTTTAGAAAGGATGTGTATTGATACAGGTTAGAAACCCATACTGTATTTTACCATAAGATGTTTAATTGTAGTATCATCTCACGTGATGTTAAACTATTGTAACCCCCCGAATGACACTAAAATGTTGTACCATAACACATGACATTAAAATGTTGTATCATGCTTCATTATTTTAAACTGTTGTATCATCCCACATGATGTGTAACTATTGAATCACCCTATATGATGTTAAACTATTGCAACATTCCCTGTGACATTAAACTACGTTTATTGGGTTGCAGGATGTAATACATTCCAACATCATCGTCCCATGTAACGATAAACTACAACAGATGTCTTGTATTATGTGAAACTACAAACCCCATTTTCCATTATCTCATCCTAAATGACATTAAAATGCCCACCCCATCCTTCATAAATAATTTTTAACTTCACAACACTCCATAACTACATGTGGATTGATTCCTTCCCACACTGGATACGTAGGAACACACAATCATTTTTTCTTCAGGTCCAGCCCCATGTTTCCCCACATGTGGCCTCACAGCATGAGGTTTCCTTAGGAGCACATGGTATGGTATTAAAACTCTATGTTCCTCATTCACGTCTGTTTTTGAAGATCCGCACTATGATAACCAATTAATAATATTTCTTCTTCCACCATCATGCTTAACAGATGACGTTAAACTAAACAATACTCTATAACTATGTATGGATTTATTCCTACCCCGACATGATATGTAGAAATTCCTAAATTATTTTTCCCTAGGTCTAGCTCTAGGTATCAAAAATCCAATAATCATTTTTTCCTATCCTCCGAAGTGTTTGGGCATCACATGGTGTGGTGTAGAATCATTTTTCCTCATTCATGTTAGGTTTACAACTACCACATCACATATACCCATTCAGGGATCTTCCCCTTTACCATTAATCCTTACCATGTGATATTAAACTAAACAACCTTAAAGATCTACATGTGGCTTGATTATTGAATTATAGGATACATAGGAACACACAGAAATTTTATCTTCAACTCCAACCATATGTTCCTCATCCTTTCCAAACCTTCTTGGCCTTACATTATGGTCTGAGTTCTATGACCTTAAACTGAGATCTCTCTCATCCTGCTTGACTTTAAACACCTCCATCCTACTTGAAAGGTAGTAAAATATATTTCCTTTACCGTACATTATATATGAACATAAAAGAAAATTGATCCTTTTGATCATAGGATTGTGAATTGTGCGGTATGAGACCTCGGTGGCCCTCATTCACATCAGGTAACTATTATATGCCATACACATCCCCATTAGGATGACGTCCTTACCTCATGATGTTAAACTGCATGAATGATTATAGAACTATGTGTGGTTTGATTCATACAGTCATAGGATACATAGTTATTCTGAGGAATTTGGTCTTCCGGTCTAGACCCATGTACCAAAAATCATTCCATCCTTTCATCCACCATGGCCTTAGTGTCCCAAGATTGAATGGTGTGGCATGATTCCAATTTGGTTCTCGTTCTCATCGGGCTTTACAATAGCCACATCATATTCTCCTTTCTTAGAGACCTCCCCCTCTTCTATGTTTAGTATGAATGAAATAAAAACTCCCAACATGATCATTCTATGTGACGTTAAATGGATTATTCATCCTCACTACATGATGTTAGACTACACGACATTCTATAACTACACATGACTTGATTCCTACCCTCACTGGATACGTATGGATACCCATAAAGTTTTGTCTTAGGGTCCAGCCTCAGGTATTACAAATCTTTCATATTTTTAGCCTCTTGGATTAGATTTATCAAAGGAACATGTAGTGTGGTTGAGATCTCTTTGGACCTCATTCACGCAGGGTTTTCAATAGCCATACCATGTTCACCGCTTGAGAGTGTCCCTTACGCATGTCTTTATCACATGATCTTAAGCTGTGTGACACCTTCAAGATCTACAAATGGATTGATTCAAATCCTTATAGGAGATGTAGGAACACCCATAAATTATTTATTCAGGTCCATCCACATGTTCTCCAATTCCTCTTCCATCCCCTTAGCTCGAGTTCTCTTCTGGGATTGTAAATGGGGTGGTTTTAATATATATTCAGTGCTCATTCACAGTATGATTCCTTAACATTGCATAGACATTTACCACATAGGAATACCTCTCCCATATTTATAATTACCACATGATGTTAAAATTTTACAACATTTCAGAACAACATGTGGCTTGATTCATACCCTCTTTGGATATGTAGGAACACCCAAAATGTTTGCCTTCGGGCCCATCCCTGGGTTCATCAACCCACTTTTCCTACGTCCTCTACACATAATTTTTGAGTCATTTTTACTTAATTGAATCACAAAACTCTATTATACCTCATTGACATGCTCATATTTGTTGTGGAGTAGGATTTAGAGTGATGGATCCCACATGGACATGATTTCATTCTGTCTCTATGCATCACATGTCCCTTTATTTGGGTATTCGTCATCTTTCACATCCTAAAGGACCCTAAAATGGTATGGATGATCATCCTTTAGGCTCTCATACCATATTAGGCCATAATCCTAGAGGATCATGAATGTCATTTTGATATAGGTTGTTTATTTCGAATACAGTCAGTGGCTGACCCTCAAGTGTTTGTTCACATCCCAAGCTATGTGATATGGATAATATGTGTCAAACACATTCATCAGTTATCCTCTTTATTTATGACACCCTCATTGTTTCACAAATATTGGATCCTATGATTCACATCTATCTTCACATCTTCATGTCTAATTTTTTTTTGACACTCTCACTTACACCCCTATATGCACCTTTTTGCGTTGGGTGGGTGGATCAGTGTCGTGGGACCATTATTGACTCTTCATCTCCATTCCCCCTATCATGTGCTCCCAAGTGCTCGAAAATTTTATCCCACCTTGTATCCTACAATGTTCATGTATCATGCAGGATTAGGGATCTTGATAATAATTTTACTCACATGGAAAAATTATACCACATTTTAGTCTAAACCATATAAACATTAATGAAGAGTCCACATCCCAGGGTCCAAGCATCATGGGCATAAACCATATGCATGTTCCCTCAATAATTTGTGGTGTGGTGTGGATATGTTTAGTCCTCAATCACACATGGTTTCTTTATGGTGTCACAATACAAATTTATACCTTGAAGGCCTTACTTCGAGCCTGAGATCTATGACTATAAACTAATATCACCAACATCATTATCACATGAAATTAAAGTACAACTTCTACATTTGCGATGTATAATAACTAACCAACACTATGATGTCTTCATCTTAGAAGACACTGACTTTTTCACATTGGGAACCTACCATTCCATCGTCAATAACTATATGTGTCTTGAATCTCACCCTAGTGGGATACATAGTGACACTTGAACATGTTTTCCCCATGTCCAACTGCAGATTCATGAACCTTTTTTCCCCTTCATGGCCTAAGTTTCTACTGGATGTATGTGGTGTGGTATGGAACCTCCTTGGTCCTCATTCATGTTAGGTTTATGATAAAATGCATCATGTAACTCCCTTGATAGAATGCTTCCTCTCATATGTCCTTATAGAATGATGTTAAACTACATTGATATATCCACACTTCATGCATCCCCTTTATTTGACGATTTTATCATCCTTAACAACTTAAAGGGCCCCCGATTGGAATAGATTCTCAGCCTTATAGATCACCTACTATTCTAGGACAACATCATATTGGATCATGAATGAAATTTTGAGACTGGTTCTATGTTCCAAATATGGCTAGCGGTCGACCCTCATTTATCTATTCACATCCCAAGAAACATGGTATGTATACTATGTCTTCAACATGGTGGGAAATCATCCATCACCATTATCCCACCACTATTCTGTACCCTGTATTGGGTGCAGTGAATCATATTATCCCACTCTTATACTCTTCCATACATTCTTTCATGACCAATAGAAATGTTGGTATGGTTAAAATTTTCCCACCTGATATTTCTTTTCCACTATTATTCACTCTCATATGATGGGAAATCCTGATATCACTACTTTTTTCATACACCGATCATGGACCACATAGGCATAGTGGTTCTTGAAGGGTCATACCCGCATAGAGGTGTTTCATAGACTTATGGTCCATGTTCTATGTCATTAAACATATATATATTTCATCCAATACATATGATTTTAAAATAAGTTTCCTCATCCCACATGATTCTAATCCATTGTGTCAAACCCACATGATGTTAAATTTCATGGTTTGGTCTTGTCATGTGACCCTAAACAAAGGCATCATCATCTTGAATGTATGATGAGAAACCGGGCAACATTGTGGTGTTCTCAAATAATTGGACATCACCCTTAGAACTGGTAACCACCATGCCACTTGTAAATACCTACATCAGGCTTCATTCCCATAGAGGAACCCATAATTTCCATCCTGGGCCCATTGAAAAAAAAGAAAACACTAACACCTGGACAAATAAAAAATATCTAATGTCTCTTCTATGTTAACTAGTCATACATGGACAACAAAATCCCCATTCAATAAATATGTGTGTCTTGATTCCAATCCTTGTGGGATATCTAATGATGATCGGGTCTCCAATCAGGGATCAATCTGTAACATTATTTCCACTTTTCTAGACGTAAATTCATGACGATAAACTTCAACCATAACTTGAAAAAGTTCATGATGGCTCATGATAATTATGTGATGCTTCATCCTCATCACTATAGAGGATTTCCCCCACCGGTGTTGGTATCTCACCAAACTGTCATATAAGAACTATATGTGTCTTGATTCTTATCATCATGGGATAAAAAATGATTTCTGGACATATTGAATTCAGGCCCAACCATTAGTTAATTAATTTTTTCGGACCTCTGGCCCTGATTATGTTCCAAGAATTGTGACCTTAAAAATCATGAAGTTCATATGAAGGTGTGCATGCATCATATGAGAATTTTTTTCTTCACTCGCAATGGGTTTTACTTCTCATGTGATGTGTAAAAATCCTTTGAATTAACATTTTCTATTATCCCCAGCATCATGGAATTAAAATATTTTCCATGGTCCATGAAATATGACCCTAAACTGTTTGTAAAAAAATGTTTGAATCCCACTATCTGATGATATATTTAGTCCACACTATGAATTCTTATTGGTTTGGGTCTTCCATCATACATCTAATATTGATGGACCCCCTAAAAGTGATGGTATCATGCCGCTTTGCCTCACCTATCATCTAAGACCAATGCTTTTATGGAAATTTTGGTATCTTGTAGTGAGTCATGTGTTTCAAACATGGACAATAGTTGATCACTAATTTTTTCTCCCCTTTCACGCTGAGTTAGTTATTTTCCCTATTCATTAAACATGGTCATCAATAATCCTTTAGTTATTGGTCTCACCTTTGATCTGCACACCCATATATCGGAAAAAGTGCCTATTCCCTTCTTTGTTTCCCATATCGAGCATGGCTAATACATTTATACATGTTTTGGTAGGGTGGGTACTGATGTGGTTAATCCACATGGGGGTCCTTAGTCTATACTCTATGACCTTAAACTAGGATCCTCACCAGGATATGTGGTGGGGAAATTGTTCTCCATGACTTTCATTCAGGTTGGGTTTTTTCCCTCACCGCATAAAAAATTCCCCCTTCCCACCAGTTCCATAGTATATGTATGGTGAACAAGCCTCCTTTGGCTCATTCTTGTCGGTTCTATATCCTCCATACCATGAAAACATCATGAGAATAGAAATCATAGCCTATGCAACACGAATTTAAAATGTTATACAGGTTCCATGTATTATGAACTTAAACTATATTCAATATCCTAGTCACACAACATTATACCGTGGGACACATCCTTATCACACAACTTTAAAATATACCATAAATCATCCTTACCCTATAATTATAAACTACATGTTCACTATCCTCACTTTCATGACATAAAACTGAAAATCATTATAATACCTGTCCTGAGTTGTCCTCTACTGTAGTGCTGGCCATCTACCGCATTGTTCACATCTTCCGCTATCAATCGACATCCAAGAATCCACCATGAAATATTGTTTTGATCTTTGTTTATACTGATACACCAAAAACAATTTTTTCTATGCCATGGTGGAATAATTTCAAGAGTGTCGGAATCATTTTGGAAAATTCAATAATACACCTTAATGATTTATGTGCCCTTTATTTGGTTCCACATCCTTCTTCACATCTGAAGGGAAACCCATAATGCCAAGGATTCTAATCCCATTATCATTCAAAACATTTCAGGCCAACGTTCTAGAGGATAATGAATGGAATTTTGAGTTAGGCCCCATGTTTTTGAATTAGACCAGTGGTTGACCCTCTTTGTTTCTTTCCATTTTAGGCTAACACAATATGGATGCTGTGTTTTGAATATGTAAAAAGTATTTTCCTTCACAATTTCACCATCACTGTGGTCTGAATTTTTGGTTTTGGGATTCACACTTATCAATCCCCATTGTTCTTATTGATTCAAACACCCCTTGAGTTATCCGGATCATGGAATAGGGCACATTGAGAGAAGAAAGTAGGTTTTATAGAGATCCATACTCATCAGCTGCAACACCACCCATTCAGGACACTCCCAATGGTGATCAATGCACCATTCTGATCCCATCACATATTCCACTTTTTAGAAATATCATATAGTGGTCTCAAGGCATGAGTTTTCCTTAGCTTTTTTCTTAGAATGATCCGACACAACGTCCTCATCCTCATTAGACCCATTCTTAGGGGGACATTTGTTAGAAATAGAATATGCATCCAAATAATTAACCCAATGTTTCCTTCTATTATATCATAGTGTACCTAATTTTGAAAATATAGATTTGATTTGTTTTAGAGAATGAATAGTGTAAAAATTTATAAGTGATGGAAATTTAATGTTAAACTGGTAAACTGTTTTGTAGAGCTCATTCACAGATCTCCCGCTGTGATCTTGTGAATTTATGTGCTTTTAGCCACCATTTTTTTCACAGAACACATTTTAGAATCATTTTTTGTAATTATACCATAGTGAATGTATCTCCTTTGTCATGTCACTTTTCTTTCGTGATCCACTACGAATGTATCTTCTATATGGCGTGACTATCCCTTCATGATACGACCACAAACATATGTGCTTAAGGACATCACTTTTTCATTGTGTTGCGTGATTTTCCCCATAGAGAACTCCACATACCTCATTTTCATATAAATACAAGGCTCACACCCTGATAATCATTATTACACCATCCTTTTGATGGCTGATATCCCATTTCACAATGATATCGGGAACCACAAGTCGATGCCCTTCATGAAGTCCTCTTCCCTTTACAAAGGGGGGATCCCTTTCTGGTTGTTTGAAGCCCTGCATAACATTATTCCTTAATAGAGAACACTCCCAATCGTTAGCTATTGTATTTGGAAAATCCATACTCTACTGAAGTCCATCCTTTGCGAATCACCCTTCCTTCATGAAGCCCGATCCATCACGAGACCCTTTGTTTCGTGAACCCCTTTCCTCTACGAAGCACCTCTATGATGATCCTTCAAGAAGAAACTTCCTTATTTATTACCAGTCCATACCATAGGAGCTGCACCCTACCACCGCATTTTAGGATCAGTGTCAAGATATGGTCCCATCCCTCAGGGCTTGTCCATTTTCTATCATCACTGACCCCCATGAAAAATTTAGAGTCTCACTATGAATCTTGGTTGACGACTTTTTTCCTTGTTCCCTTATGTGAACCCATCTTCCACCCATGGAATTCCATGATTTGAGATACTCCTCAACAATCCATGAAACAACATGAGTCCAAATATTCTTCTTGGTCACTTTCCTATGTTGTGAGTCAAGAGTATAATCTACAATTTTTCGAGTACCTTGAGTTGAACCATTCCCAAAGCAGCTCCTCAAACCTCATAAACCGACTCCTATGCCGGGTTGAACCAGAGAGGGTTTCCCTTACATAAGTCCCACACCAACCATTTCTAGGAATCTTCCTCCTAGTCGTCCCTACGACATGACATTGAAATGTGTTTCTATTGTCCTCACTACATTACTTTAAACTATAGTACAACCTATATAAAAAATATAGGATTCCTTTTTTTCTGAAAAAGATATTCCTTATTCCCCAATAAAAATATTACAATAGTCCTCACTACAAACAATTTAAAATGAACCATACCATATCATCCATGAAGAGGATGAATTAGGAATTAAGCATAAGATTCCTTCATGGTATGACTAGAGGACGATAGAATTTGAAACTCATTGCATAAGCCCCACACAACCTGTCCATTCACATGATGCTAAACCGAATCCTTACCCCTTGAAATGTACATGGGATTACATCATGGAATGAACTGAGGAATATATTATGGGAAGATTCTTGTGTGTAAGCTCCATCCACCATTTATACTCCTTAAAGAAACCTAGGTATATTCCATGGGTATGCCCCAACCACCATTGCCACTATTTATCTATACCTTGGAATCTTCCATGCGTAAGCCCCATCCACCATTTCCACTTCATAGTGAAACCTGGTCAACTTATGTATGTAAGACCCATCCACCATATCCTATCCTTAGTGGAACATGGACAACATCACACATAAGCCCCATCATCCATTTCAGCTCCATAAAGGCACCTTGATAGTTTTTATGCATAAGCCCCATCCACCATTTCCCCTTCTTAGTGGCACCCGGACAGCTTCTGCGCATAATCCCTATTCACCATTGTCGATCCATAGATGAACCCAGGTATCTTCCAGGAATAAGGCCCAAACCATCTATCTTTCATTCACCTTCCATGAAATTATTGTCGGGTATACTTTGACCTCTAGTTTACCACACTGAGAATGAATCTCAGATCTTGGAGAAAACAGTGACCACAACATCCCCCTTGGGCCACTAACCATATGTAAGCCTGAACACATCCTCTATTGGCCGCTAACCATGCGTAATACCCATTCCTCTAATCCCACAAGACATTAAACTATATAACCTGCCAAAATAGGTGGATTTTTATCAATTTACTACCAACATGGAACCTAGGAAGCCTCTCCATGGTTCATGACCATCACTCCCCACAATTATTTAATCCTGATTACATCATGTAGGTTCATTCGTTCTGCATGATTTTAAGCTACAACTACGGTTATATGTAGGGTTTTATATCTTTTGGGTACATAGGGAGCCTCCATAGGGGTCAATA
Organism: Viscum album; assembly: GCA_963277665.1. Taxonomy (NCBI): domain Eukaryota; kingdom Viridiplantae; phylum Streptophyta; class Magnoliopsida; order Santalales; family Viscaceae; genus Viscum; species Viscum album. The sequence goes on along the minus strand of OY728155.1, from coordinate 1,432,966,356 downwards.
CCAACCAATGGTAAACTATGTTGCTCCCTCCTAGGGATTTACCCTCCGGATGTGACATCTTTTTCTTTTGCAACACATCACCTGGATCTGCCTCCCATAAGTGTTCTGATCCATCCTCCTGGGTAGCTAAGTACACATAAGCCCCACAAACGTCACCACACTCCTCTAACCATGATTTTAAATCTTATGAAGTTCCTCTAACCATTCATAAATGTCACGACCCGCCCTCGGGGTCCGTGCCGTGACTACCCCAAGCCCGCCTTCCATAGGCCAGGGGCTGGCGACTAGCACCATGGCGTAAATCCCGGTAAAAAGGGAAGGCATTGCCTTTGAAAAGTATACACACACCACAGAGTAAACAAGCGGAAAGTAAATACTAAACAAAGCAGAGTACGACTGAAAGTGCGGAAAGGTAAATGGGCCAGAATACAAACCCAAACTGAAAGTAAAGTACAACTCGAAAGGGAAAACAGCAACTGAAAAGTAAAAGCCGCTACTGCCTTCTTCATGCCCGGCCACCAATGCTGTCGTCTGAGGTCCTGGTACATCTTCGCCACTCCAGGATGTACCGCTAAAGGAGAAGTGTGAAACTCCCTCAGCACTTCCTCTCGCAATGCGACTGGTACCATGGTACGTTCTCTGAAAAGGATGTCGTGCTCTGCTCCAAGGTAGAAACCATCAGGTGCCTGTCCCGAGGATATCTGTGCACGCCGTGTCTCACAGTCAGCGTCCCCGCGCTGTGCCTCCCTGACTCGCTGCAGTAGTGGAGGAGTGACTGTGAGAGACTGAAGAAAGGCTGCTCCATCTCTATCCACGAAGGATATCTGCAAAGAGGCTAGCTGCTCCGTCACCTCCTCAAGTAGCTGAATGCCCGTCCTCCTGCTGAGGGCATCGGCTACTACATTCCCCTTCCCAGGAGTATAGACTATCTCAAAGTCATAGTCCTGGAGGAACTCGAGACAACGTCGCTGTCTCAGGTTTAGGTCCTTCTGCGAGAAGATATACCTGAGACTCTGATAATCGGAAAAGACTGTAAAGCGCTCGCCCATCACATAGTGTCGCCATGTCTTCAGAGCGAAGACCACTGCTGCTAACTCCAGGTCATGGGTAGCGTAGTTCTGCTCATGCGGCCTCAACTGTCGTGATCCATAGGCGATCACTGCCCGATCCTGTATCAGAACACATCCAAGTCCGGTCCCTGATGCATCGCAGTAAACTACGTACCCTACTCCCTCCTCAGGCAACCTCAAGATAGGTGCGCTAGTCAATCTCTGTCTCAGCTCCTGGAAGCTCTGCTGACATCTGTCTGACCACACGAAGGGTTTCCCCTTCTTCGTCAAAGCTGTGAGTGATGCCGCAACTCTGGAGAAGTTCGGCACAAATCTCCGATAGTATCCAGCTAGCCCCAAGAAACTCCGAACCTCAGTCACGCTCCTGGGTGGTTCCCATGCTAACACAGCCTCAATCTTCGCGGGATCCACTGCAAATCCCGCCTCAGAGATAACGTGTCCCAAAAAGTGGACCTCACGTATCCAGAACTGGCACTTCGAGAGTTTACCATAAAGCTGGTGCTCTCGGAGTGTGTCAAGAACAACTCGCAAGTGATAGGCGTGCTCCTCCTCTGTCGTAGAGTAAATCAGAATGTCGTCGATGAAGACCACGACAAACCGATCGAGGTATGGCTGAAAGATCCTGTTCATGAGAGCCATGAACACTGCTGGAGCATTGGTTACACCGAAAGGCATAACCAAGAACTCATAGTAGCCATACCGACATCTGAAGGCCGTCTTCTGCACATCCTCGTCTCTGACTCTGAGCTGATGATAGCCTGACCTGAGGTCTATCTTCGAGAACCACCGTGCTCCCTTGAGCTGATCAAAGAGGTCATCAATCCTCGGTAGCGGATACTTGTTCCTCACTGTCACCTGGTTCAGGCGACGATAGTCAACACAAAGTCGCAAGCTCCCGTCCGCCTTCTTGGCGAACAATATCGGGGAAGCCCAGGGTGAAACACTGGGTCGGATGAACCCATTGCCCTGAAAGTCCTCCAAATGTACCCGTAGCTCTAGAAGCTCGGCGGGGGCCGTCCGATATGCTGGAGTGGATATCGGGGCTGTCCCGGGGTACAAGTCAATATAATAGTCTACCTCCCTGCGAGGAGGTAGCCCTGGAACGTCGTCGGGGAAAACGTCCGCAAACTGATCCACCACTACAGGAAAACCAGGACTCCGCACGTCAACTGATCCAAGGATAAGGCTATCCAACTGATGAGTGATAGGCTGTCCTCTCCTCCGCGGAAGTCCATCCTGTGCTGCTAAGGCTCCCTTCTCGCCGGTGAAGGTGAACCTGCTCCCGTCGGTGCGTACACATCGCACCTTGCGCCTAAAACAGTCAATCTGTGCATGGAACGTAGACAGCCAATCCATGCCCAAGATGACGTCGTAAGGCCTCGACGCTGCTGCAAGAAGATCCCAGCCGAAGCTCTCGCCTCCTAGAGTAAGCTCACACTGCCGGCACCAGTGCGTAATCGTCGAGTCTGCTCCCGTAGGAGTCTCTAGTCGTAAGGATCGAGCCAACGGCTCTGTCGGAATCTCCGAGATCCGAACAAGGGCAGCGGCTATGAAAGAATGACTCGCTCCTGTGTCTATAAGAACTGTAGCAAGGGTGGAATAGACACAGATAGTACCTCGAATCATCTCAGGTGCGCCGTGGTCGTAGGCCTCTGCTGCCTGGAGCTGTGCCTGTCGCTGCCCGCCAGCTCCCTGTGGTCGGGGTGGACCTCCTGGTGGTGGTGGTGGTAGAGCCTCAAAGCGTCGGCAACCACCAGCTGCTCGTCCAGCTCCTCTGCCTCGTCCGCCTCCTCTCTGCGGACCGCCACGGTCGACCCTCTGCCTCTGCCTCGGTGGTCCATCAACTGTCTGCTGCTCCTCGGCACGACGGGTCGGGCAGTCGCGAGCCATGTGGCCCTGCCCGCCGCACGAGTAGCACTGTCTGCCTCTCGGAAGACTGGCTCCGCACTGTGTTCCCCGCATTGCTGATCCAGTGCCCTGAGGTCGTCTGCCTGAAGGTCTGGTCTGTCTGGACCCCTGAGTCATCCGTCGACTGTCTGCTGCAGATGACTCTGCCACGTGCCGCCCTGCGGTGGGTCGCTGTGCTGGTGTAGACTCAGCAAGGAAGCTCTCGATCAGAAGAGCCCGCTCCAGTACTCCAGTCTGAGTCGGTATGCTGAGGGAGATCAGCGATGCCCTGATCTCGTGTCTCAAACCCTACTCGAAGGTCCGGGCCCGGAATAATGGGTCCCGTACCATGTCGGTCGAGTAGCGCGAGAGATCGGTAAATCTCGCCGAGTACTGAGCGACCGTCATGCTGCCCTGCCGCAGCTGTAGAAGCTCCTGGATGCGCACCGCTCGGAGGGTGGCCGGGACGAACTCAGAGCGGAAGAGGCTCTCGAAGTCCGTCTAGAGCAAGGATGCCTCATCGTGAACCTGGAGCATCAAGCTCCACCATCGTCCTACTGCTGCGTGCAGTAGGCTCGCTGCGAGGATCACCATGAGGTCTGCTGGTGTCCTCACTAGCCTAAACACTCGAACCACTGCCTCCAGCCAGTCCTCTGCTGCCTGAGGATCCGTCTCCCCGCGAAACCTGGGCAGTCGCTGGCGCTGAAACTCATGCAGTGCGCTGAGGCGACGTGCATCGTCAGCTGCTGCTGCTGGAAGCATCGGGGAATCGGTGGGTAAAGCTACCGCCGGTGCCACTACTGGAAAAGGGCCCTGCACCGAGGCCTCGTCGCTCGGTGGGCTGTCGTCTCGCTCGACTCTCGGAACCCTAGCTGGCTGCCGTCGTGGGGCCATCCTAAAAAGGAAACAGGTGTGCCACGGTTAGAACAGTATACCTGGTGAGCTGATATAAGTAATCACAAAGAAAACTTTGAAACACACACGCAAACAATGTTTTCGTGCATTAAGTCGGAAATCAGAAGTCAGGGTCCTGGTGTACGGATACGTTGGCCGCCGCACCAACACTGGACTCCCTGGACTGATATCCACACTCAATACGCTAAACATTATTGCTTCACATAGAAAAGATCAGAGTTCGCGGTAGAACCGAACTCCTCTGATACCAATTTGTCACGACCCGCCCTCGGGGTCCGTGCCATGACTACCCCAAGCCCGCCTTCCATAGGCCAGGGGCTGGCGACTAGCACCAAGGCGTAAATCCCGGTAAAAAGGGAAGGCATTGCCTTTGAAAAGTAAACACACACCACAGAGTAAACAAGCGGAAAGTAAATACTAAACAAAGCAGAGTACGACTGAAAGTGCGGAAAGGTAAATGGGCCAGAATACAAACCCAAACTGAAAGTAAAGTACAACTCGAAAGGGAAAACAACAACTGAAAAGTAAAAGCCGCTACTGCCTTCTTCATGCCCGGCCACCAATGCTGTCGTCTGAGGTCCTGGTACATCTTCGCCACTCCAGGATGTACCACTAAAGGAGAAATGTGAAACTCCCTCAGCACTTCCTCTCGCAATGCGACTGGTACCATGGTACGTCCTCTGAAAAGGATGTCGTGCTCTGCTCCAAGGGAGAAACCATCAGGTGCCTGTCCCGAGGATATCTGTGCACGCCGTGTCTCACAGTCAGCGTCCCCGCGCTGTGCCTCCCTGACTCGCTGCAGTAGTGGAGGAGTGACTGTGAGAGACTGAAGAAAGGCTGCTCCATCTCTATCCACGAAGGATATCTGCAAAGAGGCTAGCTGCTCCGTCGCCTCCTCAAGTAGTTGAATGCCCGTCCTCCTGCTGAGGGCATCGGCTACTACAATAAACCCTTAGAATTTCTAAAGGTTTTCATCCATTGTGTACGCCCTAATTCCATGTATCTATTCTGAACTATGTGAACATTGTTTCCCAACCACTGAGATACGCAGGAAGCCTCCATGAGGTTCAACCCTATCACCCATTTCCATCATGTACTTTCCTTTGATCCTTTATGTCTTGGAAATATAATGAACCAACCTAGAGTTTTACTTCCTTAGGATCCTTTTCCATGCACTCCATTTCTCACGAGTTCCCTCCTCAAGTGTCTCACCACCCATTCAAAAGTTGTGGGTTTTGATCATTGTATTATACAAAAATAACGCAGGAAGCCTCCCTGAGGTTCAATACAAACCAATAATAAACCTTGTAAATCACTTTTTGTGGTGACCCTTCTTGATCCACCCATAGCGGTGTTCATTTCAGCCTTCATAGAGTGACATCTTCAATTTTTGGTACACCCCACCCTAGGTCCCCTCTTTTTGGGCGTTCTGATCCATCCACCCAGTAAATATCTCACGTTCCCCCTTTTAGGGGTGAAACTTATTGATCCACCCTTAATGGTGTCTAGATCATTCTTAACCAACTACACCAGATGTTAAACTTGTGACCTACCTTGTGTTGAACATGGGATGTATACGGAAAACCTCAGAAACTACACCTTATGTGTAACCATCTCCACAAGAAGTTAAACTCATGGCATGTCCCATGTTAATAATTGGATTATGAGGAAAAACTTAGAGACATGACTATGACATAGGATACCCCACAATCAATGTGGGATGCCTTGGGTTTCCACACCCTTAACAATCCCTCTTTTGCGTAAACATATAGGTTCTCCAATTTCCACGCATCCAAAGATGACCCTATAAGTCTGATGTAGCATCTACTCCATCTAAAAGATTCATCCCTATAATGTACGCTTGGAATTTCTTCACAAAAGTGGCATAAATAACTGTTGTCCACAAAGAGATGGCACGGAGAATGAGATTCACTAACAACAACTCAAATCTATTAGTGAGACATGGACTAGGAGACAAATTTTGAAAAGTAATCCAAGGACGGAGAGACAAACATCCCATCATACCATTTTATTCAAGGAGAAAACATCACTAAAGAATTGATGGATGTCTCCTGCCTTTTTAAAGTGGGAACAGACGACCACAAGCACGCGTCACCATGGTGACGCGTATACTGGCCAAGAAAATCGTTGGAAACAATATCCGAATTTTTTGCATTGTTCTCCATTGATTTACATGAGAATGGAATTCAAAGAATTATACGTAATCTCTCTAGACTTGAGAGTGGTAGGTAGAGGACATAACTCTCCATTTTTTGGGGCATTCTTGGAGATGGAAGCTCTCAAGCTCTTCAATAGGAATCTCTGGGTTCATTGTGCACAAAAAACTAATTGGCTCTCTCTTGGAAAAATAATATCAGTTTCTTTAAATACCACTGGGAATTAAAAATAAATATTTTCATAAGTGAAATTTCATATTTATTTAATCCCTTGATGATACCAATTTCAATAATAAGAATAATAATAATAATATTTTCATGACATGCTCTTAGCTTGTAAATTTAATTAAATATTACTTTATCATATAATATTAAATATATATTATTTCCCACCAGACCTAAAAAATATTTCCACCATTCCAACACAATATTTATCAGGACTTTAATAATGAATATTAATTTAAAAAATAAATATCATTGCATTATTCTCCAATAATAAAATAATTATTATATTCACTAAATATTAAATAAATATTTATTAAATATTCTCTTCAGATAATATTATCTTGAAATTTTTTATATAATATATGTGGTCAATAATACATGAATAATTATTAAACCATGTGCGTGAAAAATATTTTCTCCACTTATTAAATAATAATAATAAGTAATATACCATTTAACTGAGATTTTGAATATACTCAATGTGTGACCCTATATGCCTCTTTCTCAGTTGCATTAGGAGAACCATCCTAAAGTCCAAGGTTATATTCTATTAATAAAATAAGGAACTAATAGAAAAATAAGTTAATTCCTTAATGAAATAATAAATCATATTAATGTGTATAATGTAACATAATTCCTTTATCGGGATATCTCCAATCAAAAAGGTTGCACATTGGCGATTTCAACCTATGTGCTCTATGTTTATTTCATTATCTTTTCAAAAATTTAACATTCCATAGAACACCATGGACATGGATTTATATAGTCGATACCATTTCCATCAAAGGGTATAACATATTGACTTCCATTAATGAACTAAAAGGGGAAATCATTTCACATATTATTCATTAATGAAATATTACTCATGACACACCCAATGCATCCATCCCCATCCTGAACATATGTCATCATAGTTTATATTAATACATAAAAGTACACAACCTATAATACTAATTAATAATAATATTAAAGTATATGAATCAATAAAAATGTTCACATATAGAAACATCCACTAACACATATAAATGTGTATTTCCTAATGGCGGGTCTTGTTCTTATAATATCCTCCATTGGATATTACTAAGGTCGTACACCATGAGAAGGTGCCTTAAAGTCCTATGAGTCTCCACCTCTCATATCACATATCATTTTAATACCTCCAATGATATCATCCACATATATAACATATATTTGAGAATACTTTCATGGGACTTCTAGGTTCTCATCAGAGTGGGGAACTACTATGACCATTCTTTGCAACAACTACTATTAGGAAATTGTCACATACAATGTTACATATAAGAACAATAATGATGTGATAAAGAGTTTATTAATATTAAGAACTATTAGTATAGGTTATCATAAATTACCAAGAATTTTTTTCTATGGAACCAACTCAAACAAAATCTGTACCACCTAGGGCTTGTATAACAAAAGGAGGGCCTATGAATTAGTTTATATGCATTCCAAAGGGGTGGTATAATTATAAAATTGTATGATTATAAATTTCTCATGTGATTTTCTTGTGTGTATTTTGATGGGTTTTTACAATAGGTGTAGAGGCTTCACATTAATTACACATGTGTGGATGAGGGTGCATTGCACACGGGGTTTAGGGACTAGGGTTTGCACATCATGTCCATGAACCCTAGGGTATGCATGGAGGAGTGCATATATCTGGGTATATGTTCATGAACACCAGCTTTGCTATCCCACATGTCTGAGAGAATATACTGTGTGGCTGACCAGAGGCATCATGAGGCTAAGGGTTCTACCTATTAAATCCGTATAGAAAAGTGGGTATGTTTGTGCTTCACACATAAATCTTATAATAGTGGATTCACAATCATCATCATATCACATGATATCTAATGGATCATATGTGGGGATCTATCAATGTGGGATGGGGCTACTTGTTGGTGTCATGTACATGGAATACAGCTTGGACTATAGAGTTTCAGAAATAGTGAGGCATCATGACATCAGGTGAATACCTATTATGAACTAGAAATCACATGATATTCATTTCATAATTAGATCGTGTGATCTTCAAGGGAACACATGATGTTTTTTATTCAATCACATGAATATGTCCTTTGTGGGTGGTAGCTGGTGCTTTCTCATTTTCCCCACTTCTCCTTCTACTTACTCTCATTTCTCTCTTTCGCTATCCTAAGTCATTTAATGGGAAATATGGGTTTATATAGGTGAAGACCATCCATGGTTTATTATTATATTTATGGTGATGGTGCCATGTTTGATTGATAATGGCATTGGAGACTTCAAATGATCCACTTATAATAGGATCTTGTGATTGGTATTTTAAGTTCTTTTTTATGCAATTCTTGTGATGACCACATGACTTCATCTTATCATCACTGTTTTAATGCATGAATCATGGTACTTTTTTGCAATGGGATCACAATGGGATTCATATGATCAAATTCATTTGATAATACTTTGTGTGATCATGTGATACTCAGGTGGATAGTCAGCTTGGAATGGGTCACGTGACAAGGACTTATATTACATTTGTTTTACTAGTTCAAGAGACATCACGCATCATCGGCATCATCATGCAACCAAAAGTTCTCTTTTTTGTAATCCATTGACTTTCATGCGATCTATATAATATCATTATGACTTCAAAGGACCATCACCACCTTTATCACAAGATATTCAGAACCACTTATGATGGAATCATTCTGTTCACATGACCAACTTCAGGTGAATTATATGTTTTTCTTAAAGAACAAAATTCATGAAAAACAAAGTCACATGAATGGCCTCCTGATGTCGAGAAGATATCTATCATCTTGAATTGATCATAACAGATGGATTTAATGATAGTCATCGATTGGTGGATTCCTGAGAATGACGTCATATGTGACTCTCTACATTGAACTAGGGGTTTAGGTGAGGAAAACAAACATGCATAGGTTGAAGACAATGTGGGTGAGTAATCATATGACTGGGATCAACTTGACTGAATGACCATTATTCTATCCTTATTTTTAACAGTTGAAAAATTCATATACCATGAGTGATTCCCCACATAGATTCCACACATAGATAGAGATCACTTAATAAGAGATTCCTCAACAAAATATCCTCAAGGTAGAAGTGGGGTCTACACTTGTGAAACCTTCACAGAAAATTCACTAACTACACCATCCAATTGTGCTTCATATATAGGCATACATGATTACACCTCATGAAAACTCTTTGTAAACTATGGTCACCCACTCTTGCTACTGGGTTGGCTAGATGGCTGCCTCTTAGGGCACCCTTGAGGTGACTCCCCTATCCTTTTTGTTGATTTTTTTTGGAAAAGTAACCCATACATAGTAGAAAAATGATATAAGAAAAATGGGTACAAAAATGTTCCAACATAAATGAGCTTATAAATTAAATATGAATCCCCTTCTTCAAGATTAATATTTTTTGACTCTTTCATGAAAAATATATTGATATTTTGTGTGGTCTTCAAATTTTTTGAAATCTTCGATGGGAAAGTTCTTAGAACACAATGATGGGTTCCTAAACAATCTCCCTAGAATTAGATTCATTTAGGATGAAAAGAATATAATATTATGGAAAATGTTTAACACTTTCCTATATATCTGAGCATCGGATGGGATTTAATATTGATCCCTCCGAGAAGATTTTTCTAGAGTGTATTGAATGAGGAATTCTAGGTGCTATCAGGAGAAAACTCTTAACTATGAGTTAATGGATGAATCCATGATAGAGAGTAATCTTTTATTATGGTATAAATATATTGAAATTATAATGATTATATATTATATAATTGAAATGGTATTGGGTGGAAGGGAACATGTGTCTTGATCCGAATTAAGGTACTTGGACGTCACAATATATCCAATTAGAATGGGAATTAGGTCGTCTATAGTTCTAAAACATACTACTATGTAGATCAAACTCATGCATATGGACCCTAGGTTCCTAGATGAATAAATCATTGATGAGAGATACAACATAGATATAGATCACATGCAAGAAAGGGAATGTCATTCTTTTGTGATGAAATCATGGGTAGATAATCATGTTTTGGTGGATATGTTGCATGGATCATTAATGACATCCGTACCTTGTGTAACACTAAATAATCCCAAATGAATGTTTTTTGAGTGCTTGTCTTATCATATATTTTTCACGAGAAATTATCATGAATGACCACTGACATGAGATTCCACATTGATGTACCCGCACTTGTTGTCTTGAGATCCCTTAAAAGAAAAGGATAATTTTAGAATGATATACATCTCAAAGGTATAATTCACTAATGTATTCCTAATTCAATGGTCATAAAAATTCTAGAATGATTTTTTATGGAAATTCAATGAACCCTAATATATTTTTATCTCTTTTATTTAATTTCACTAAATTTTTCATAATCCATATATTGGGGACGACTTATTGGGATTTGAATTTGATTTTTCTTAGGCCACATACTTATGGGTTTTTGACCTACCCGGTTTTTTGCCTCTTCCATGTTATGAGTGATAAATATTTCCTATATCATAAAAGTTCATGTATAGTGAGTAGAAACTCATTTTTTTATCAGGGATCCCTTCATGGGGTTTCAACCTGGTGAAAATCATGTCTTTTTTAGTTGGTTGTTTTAAGGTATTACAAAATAGAACGTTCATGTGACGTAGTTTATGGTCTTCTCGCTCAAACATTATTTAGATGTTGTTTAAGGCCTTCTAGATCAAACCTTTTGTTGTTGTGATTTAGGGTATTCAAGGTCAGACTACCCACTGATGGTAATTTAGAGTCTTCTATCTTAGAATTTCTGCTGCTGGTAGTTTAGAGTCTTATAGATCATAATTTATATTATTGGTAGAAAAGAGTATTCTATCTTAGACTTTCTACAAATAGTATTTTAGAGTCTTCTATCCCAGAACTTAAGACTACATGTTGTTTAAAGTCTTCCCTCCAATAGTTGATGAATGAAAAGGAAATGGTGCAGAAATAAAATGGATAAAAAACACCCCATGTTTTTGGGTTATTTTATTGATTTTCTAGGGCTCATGAGGATTGGATTTTAGTTCCTACAAGGAGGATATGCCTCTAATTATTAGTTCAAATCACTTATGTCTTGAAATCATGGTCCAAAAGAGGTGTACCAACTCTTTAACAATGATCGTGAATGTTTTCAAAGATGGTATTGGAGGATGATAAAATATTGGGGAATCTGAGACCACCTGGATATTTAGAATATGGGTCATGTAATTCATGTTTCTAAGCGATATAAATGATTAATATGGAATGGGAAAGACATTCTAGAGATTACCCCAAACACTCTAAGGTGCTATGTTCTATGATAATTTCATCTAGTATCATGAGGATAAGAGTTAATTTTCAATAAAAAGAAGATTTCTCAAGTTGGTAGGTCAAAACCCATATGAATGGGCCCTTAGGTCTTACATGCATGGTGAAGTATATGTATCCCCAATAGTTCCAAGGGTCATGAATTATTTGAAAAGTCTAAAACACCTAGATCATGAAGTGGGGTATAAAGATAAAGATACTTAAGGAGGGTTCAGGAACCATAGAGAAGTTTAGATTTTGGTCGGATGGATCATTCCCTACTCCAGGTAGTTTCGAGTCACATGGTGAAGGAAATAAAAGGGTTTGAGAATTAAGCATTGCATTCCTACTTTTTAAAAATCTATAATAAAATGTGATGTAATGCCATGGATGTAAAATCTTATTGAATAGTCTGGTTATGATGATTTTAAAACATTCTCCAAATTTATCAGGTTATGAGTAATGATATGGGAAAATCGTGATGGGGATGGCCTAGAACACCCTAAGGTGATGAGCTCTGCCAGAGTGATATCCAGATGACAAGGATAAGAAATAAAATCATGGAGGGCCAAGAAATCATATGAATATAGTTCAAATCCATTATTCATAGACATAATAGTTTAATAGATAAATATATATATTTTTACATTCCATGGGTGTAAGGTTGTGGTAACTCGATGTGCTGAAGAAATTATGATTGTTTTTGTAAAATGTAATATTCAAGAAGGATTTCAGAAACATTAAAGTTGTTTCACTGCTTAGTAGATATGTTATCATAATGAGGAGATAAAGAAAATAATTACTGTAAAATTTTCCTATACCATGAGGTCTAGTGAGCATGGATCATATTTTAATAAGGCTATAAATTAGGACGTATGCGACTTATCAATTTTTCATTTATGCTATAATTTTTTCATAAATTCTTCATATGAAGATCATACCGAGTGGAGAATTGAATTTTTCTCAGGAATCTCTTTTTTGGTTTTTTTCTAATGTGTTTTGTGTCTATTTTACCACTAATTTATTGTCATTTGATTTGAACAATCAAAGGATGATGTTTTAGGTTTTACAAATTTCAAAAAAGTTCATGGGTTTTAAGGTCATAATGGACATGGACCTCATATTAGGGGAATGTTACACAACAACCAAATTAGGATACCCAAGGTAAATATTACTCCAATATCCTTTTTAGAGGGAGTTAAAAATGTTTAAAATAATTTATTAGTTTTTTGGGCCATGAGTAATTTTATGGGACAATCATGCCACAGATGACCCAAAGCACTCTAAGTTGCTTAGTTGTGCCATGATGATGTCAGAATCACTAGGATCAGAAATAACTTCTTATAGGGGAAAGATTTTTATATTTGGTAGGTCAAATACAATATCCATCTCTATAATTCACACACATAGAGATCACATTTCCTTTACAAGGTCAATGAATGGTTAGGTACAACCTGATGTGCTCAAGACACAAATTGTGATTTATGGGTTGAGGTGCTTAAAAGATGATGAAAGCACCTCGTACTCTAGTTAAAAATGGTAAGGATATTTTGTTCCTTTAATAAGTGAGGTTGATGGGAAATTTACTACACATTTTAATGTAATTTAGTGGTGACATAACTATCATGCAGTTTAATGTCATGTGATATGAACATTTTTCTTACAGTTCAATTTCATGAGATATGGACATTTTTCTTACAGTTTAATTTAATGTGGTAAGGAAATTTTCCTTTCCTTATAGTTTAACATCATTCGGTAAATAAATTTTCCATGATCTAAGACACATCCTATTTGTGTTATCCAAAGTATTTTTCTAGGTTCCCTAAGCTCACATGATCCATGCTCAGTATGAGAAAGAAGGGATAACTGGGTGGTCGATAAAGTTATGCGAAAGTATGCCTCATATGGTTAACTACATAGGTTCATCCCATATAGAGTTAAGGGTGATGTTTTATCATCTTATATTTTTTCTATGATCTCATTATTTGAGATCTGGGTGCCATAACATAACTTGTAATTAAAAGAATCAATCCATACCTAATTATAGGGTGATAGTTCCCTACGCAGGTCTGACCCATTCGAGGGGTGTGGGAGATTTTTTATATTTTTGTTTGACCAAATATTGGAGATATAAGTTTCACTATATATCTTATTGTGGAAGTAATCAGTCCACATGCATATCGTTAATTGGAAACTCTCCACACAGGTATAAACCATATGCAATGTGGGGAATTATTCCCATTGATTGTTGTAGCTAGACAAAGGAGTAGAGATCCAAGAGTCACTATGTAATCTATGATGATAGGAATCATGAAAAACATATTCATTGAATGGGAAAATATTCAGGAAGGAATAACCCATGCGTAGAAGGAGGAATTGTTCTCTTGATTTTGTTAGCATGATTTAATAATCGAAATTTGGGCATCACTAGGCATCCTATGGTAATTAGAATAAAGAGGCACAAAGTTCTTGAATGGAAAATTCTCCACATAGGTATGACTCATACATGAAGCGGGTAATTATTTCCATTGATTATAGTGTCTAGACTCAATATTTTAGAACTGGGAATCACTTTTTATTCTTTGGTTATCTGAATCAATCCACGCGTAGTTCTTGAATTGGAAAGCATTCACAATTGTCTGATCTACACATAGAGGGGGGGGGGGGGTTGTTCAAATTGATTGTTTTGGTTTGGACCATCATTGGAGATCTGGGTGTCACTATGTATAATTTTATGATAGGAATCAAGACATATATAGTTATTGAGAGTGAAAATATCCATGCAAATATGACTCATATGTAGAGGGGAGCATTGTTCCCATTTATTGTTACAGATGGAACAAGGATTGAAGATCTAGGTTGCACTACATATCCTATGATTACATGAATAAATCCACACATAGCTCATGAATAATAATCAATCCATGAATGTTTTACCCATATATAGATGAGAGTATTTTTTCCATTGATTATTGTGAATGGAACCTGGATTTGATATATGTGTGTCACTATATATCTTCTGATGATACGAAATAAATACACATGTTGTTCATGAATGGAGATGTGGTGGGAGACCAAAACCATGGATTGTGGTCTTCTCAGGTGAGGTCTAGTGTAATCCACAGATTCATGTCATCAAAGGGTTATCAACCATGTAATATAACATCATGTGGAAAATAATTCTGGTTTTCTTCTTAAGGTCTTTAATCTAAGACTATTCTGACGCTATCATGAGATGATGTGTCTCAAACATGTTGGGAATAATTTACCAAAATTCCTAATTCCAAGAGATCTATGCTTGGTTTGAGAATCATAGAATAAAAAAGGATTTTGTATCCACAAAATGAATTTAAAAGAAAATAGAGCTAGATTTTTCATCATGTAGTGGATGGGAAAAGATATAGAATTTAGGTGTATCTACGTATCTCATTTGAATGAGAATCAACTTTTACATAGTTTTGTAAAACTGTGTAGTTTTATATTGTGCAAAAAGGACATCATCAATGTCGTTTAACATCATATGTTAAGGAATAAGATGGCTTGATGTGGAAAAAATAATATTGAATCTAGATCGAAGAATAGAGATATGGGAATCAATACAGATCCTATAATGGTAGGAATCAAGCCACACATAGTTCTTGAAAAATCATGTAGTTTAAAATTGTGTTGTATGGATTCCCATAATGTATTTTAACATTATTATTCAATGATATTGTTTCCCAATGTGAGAATGAATTCTTGAACAGTGAAAAATAGTACGCTGTCTTGTGATTGGGACAAATATATTATGTCTAGACCTAGGATTTGGGATCTAGGCATCACTAGGTATCCTATTATGGTAGGAATCTTACCACACATAGTTCTTGGATATGGGGATTCCCTATGTAGATCTAACCCTCACACAGGGATAAAGGCACTTCATTTCTCTTTTTCATAGTTCTAGATTGTTTGTAGTGAATCGTCAGTGAGATGATGCTTCTTGTGTTGTTTAATGTCATTTAATGAGGATATATTCTTTGAATTTTAGCATCTTGAAGTAAGGACATAACATTCGATTAAACGTCATGTGACTAGGATGAGAGACACTATACAGTTTAATGTCTAGCTACCAGGAAATCTTCTATATAGTTTAACAACATGTGGTCTGGACTTCATCCATACCATTTAACATCATATGGCTAAGACATATTCATTTTAGTTTAACATCTAGTGGTTTGGATGTATTGTGTAGTTTAATTTCATGAGACCAAGATGCAGTATCGTGATATGGGTGAATTTTCAAGGCTATTTTCTAAAAACCTTGATGTTAATTGAGTATGCCAAGGTGATGAGTTTCCATATAAGGATTCAACATGATTATTTTTTCATAATTCCAAGAATTAATATATAGTTGTTTCCTTATAAATTAATTATAGACCTCCTACATCTCAAGAAGAATTAAAACACTAAAAAATTTAGTCTAGGAGTCTTCTTCTATTCCGGGATTCATGTATCTAAGATCATCAACCGTGGTTGAGATTACGTAATAAAATATGGCAGGGGAATTACTGAGGTTATCTTGTTTTTATTCCATCATTGAGTCCATGGATGAATTTTACAACATGGTGGATATTCCAGAGAAATATCTATCACATTCTAGGTAAAAGAGGCTATGGGAAGAGAAATTTTCATCATGAAATAACAGAGTCATCATAGAGAGATTCCGGAGAAAATAACATTCTCTTATGTTTTCATTGTGGGAAAGATGATCCTATAAATATAATATTAAATCCATACTTGGAGAATATTGAATCATATTCCTCTAATATATATTTTTCCATCAGTAAAAGAGTTGTCATGATGCATAGATAACATGTTGTAGGAAATTATTGTGGTCTTTTGATCCTGGGTATCAGGCCACAGATGATGCGACCATGACCTGGAAACAACAAAATGTATTTATTATTTGGAGTTTCCCCTCATATCATATATAAGTGATGTTTCTATACATGAATATATGATAATTACCCAACATATACAGGGAAATGTAAAGCATGAAATCCTTTTGTAACCTGCTTGGGATGTCACAATTGGATGTGGTATTGGGTCGGGACATGTTGTAGAGGTTGTTTCTTGTTAACTATCTCTATATATATATAATGATCCTAAATGATTTGTTAATTCCTGGAGGCATGGATCAAATTAAAACTTTATATTGGCCTGGAAAATACAAGCTATAATGGCTTTGCATAGCGATAGTATGGGGTCAAACCCACAAAGAGCGGAGAACACAATGATGAAAACTATCAACTAATGACTACAATGCTCCTATTTTAGTTTTATTTTGTCAAAAAAATGATGAAATTAAAATATATGAACTCAAATAGAAAAAATATAAGAGAGGGGAACCAGTTTCATGGGGTAGTTTTAGTAAATATTTTCATCCTTGTTTGTAAAATAATCAATCAGTTTTTTAATAAAAGAAATTGTTATTCCATAACAATCTATCCTAGAATCCAAACCCATCATAGTAAAATGAATTAAAATATGGGGTTTCATTGAGTTAAAATTTCACAAATAAGAAGAATAATTTGATTCAATGCTCATGAACAAATTATTTCAATCATGTTGGGGCTCATTCATTATTAAAAACATATGTTGAATGATTCAATGATGAATAAATTAGTCACACTGGAACAGAATGATACTATTGAATAAAATCATCTTTAAAGGAAAGGGAAAATCAATCAATGATTGTATGAACCCTCTTTAATTGATTCTGATCTCCCCTATGGGTTTTAACCAACCATCAGATTAAATCCAAGTCCATATGAGAGCTATTGAAAATGATTATGATGATGGAACTCTTGAATAGTAAAAGGAATATGAGCATCTTCCTATAATCATTTGGAATATTTTGAGTATCTTCATTGGATGGAATATGAGCATATCCAAAGGCATGTTCCATTGTCCTTGGCTATGCCCAGTCTAGAATGGGTATATGAGCCTCGTATGGTGCCTTTGGAGTATGCCAATGGTATTTTTAGATTGGAATATGAGCCTATTTTAAGTCATGTTCCACTCTCAGATGGTGATCCTTGGTCATAATGTTGTATGATTCTGTTGTAGTGTCATTAGAGTATGTATTCTATCTTTTTTAACATGAATATGACCTTTTACTGAGGCATGTGCCACTCTTACATGGTGAGACCCATCCAAAATGGGGTATATATCTAGTCCAATGCCTTTCGAGTATGTTGCTGATTTTTTTAATGGGAATATCAGCATATCCTTAGCAATGTGCCACTCTCACTAGGTGAAACCCCATTGGAACACAAATATGATCCTGTACTTATTCTATTTCATTTATCAGAATATGCTGATAATCCTCCTAGATGGGAGTAAAAATGTTCACTTGAGCTGGAGTAGGCACTTTCTTCATATTTATCAGAGTGTTTTTTCTAATATGGCTATGGGATTGGAATATATTCCTATCCCAATAACAACACCATAATATAATGATGGAACTCTTTCATTACCATTAAAAAACAATAACACTTAAATAGATTCTTTTCAAGAATATATGTTTTTATTCTCTGAGTTTAAAATATATTTCGGTTGATGTATTTGATTGAAATGGTGATGTATTCCCCCACATTTCCTCCTTATTCCATCATAAAAGGCTGATGAGATATATACACAGGGGTGTGGATCTATGTATGCCCCATCCTTGATTCCTGGATATGATAGTGGACTTCGTTTGAACTAGAGGGGATCTGATCCAACTCACTCTAGTTCATATATTACTATATTCAACAAGGTGTCCTTGATCCATAGATATGAGTGTTAGGGGAGGTGGACGATCTTATAATTCACATAGAAAGCGATTGAGGGGTATTAGTGATTTCGTGATATAACTCGGATTGAGATTGTGCTACATCATTGGTGCTTATAGAAATTTTAATTTCCACCTCATTTTAACAATATCTCCAAGAGATTGATATGTCACTCATTTTACCATCCTTTGACCAGGACGTGTTCAGTGCAGCTTCATGTCATATGTAAGGAGGTTTCTATATATTTTAACATCATTTGGAAATGCCTTTTGATGTAGTTTAATCATCATGTTACTCGGACATGGTCACGTAGTTCAGTATCATGCCACTAGTATCATGTTCTATTACGTGTTAGTTGAGTTACTTATATAATGGATCATGGAGGACTCTTATGCATATTTCATGAGTTTCTGGATCCTATAACTCTACCAACTATTAATTTTCCCTTTTCTACAACCAATATTAGAAAACAATGAATCCATATATTGTGTGACCATGATAGTAGTGGTAGGGGTAGTGTTTGTCATGGACTATCGATAATTTTTCACTAGGCTTCCTCATTGTTGGAAGTTTCATAAAACTATTCTCTATGGCATAATCAAAATACCTGGGGACATGGTTTGTTTGGATGGAATAGGATTTGATCAATCTCATGATGAGAGACTATCACCTATCACTAAGAGTTATATGGATCATGCTCTATTGTACAAATTTTATATAATATTCATAGTTCCTAGAAAAATAGGGTGGGGATTTAGGTGTTGCTGGTTCAGATCATCCCTCATCCATCTTCTCTTGACTCTAGTCTTTAAAGAAAATGAAAAACCGTATTGTGTTCTTGAGTTTTCAGTGGTAGGGGATATGGTTGTCATGTCCAATCAACCCTGCCTCACTTTTCTTACTCATTATCAAAAGTTCTATAAAAACAATTCTCCATTGTATAATAAAATTATTTGGGGACATGTTTTGATTATAAGGAATGTACCCTTCACTGTCTATATTCAAGAGATGGGTGGCCACACTGCTTCTCCCCCATTCTACCTATACCTTTGTTGGTGTGGGGAAACAGATGAGTATATATTCTTGGGCACTAAGTCCATATTTTTATTGGGGTTTGGGTAGGTATTGAATCACTATAGACATAGGCTAATGATTATATTTCCCAATTATTAAATAAATCCAACTCTCCTAGTCGATCTGTGGAAACGATTGAGGTCAGATGGTTTTTGAAAAACTCTCAATAAAGAGGTGGAAATATGGAAATTATCCCATTCAATAGGGTTGGGGTCTTAAAAATATGAAAATTATCCCAACCATATGGGATAGGGGGATTTAAACATGTTTAGGGCTTCACCTAATGAAAGGATGAAAAATATAAAAATTCCCTCATCACTGTGGGATGGGGTAGTCCACTGTAAGGTGGGATTTTGTAAGAAGGTGTTGTTATGCCATTATAGGGGAGTGCTACTAGGAGTATTCTAAAAATTAATTTTCATAGACCATTATTCTCTTGTTTAATTTAAGAGATCCATTCATCTGTAGAAATTTCATTTTCATCCTTAAGGGGATAACTAAAAGATCCATATCAAAACCCTTTCCTCTGTCAACTATAGGGTGAGTGGACGATGAAAAGAGCCCCAACATGGATACCAAAGAATGAATCCAATGCTACGAATGAACATATAATACATTGAAATCACCCTTTGAAATACTAACATAGTGGATAATACCATCCATCGATGTATTAATGAAACCATTAGGCCTTTATTTTCATATGCCAAAGGTAGATGGTGACCCAACTTACAGTGACTCGTATTACTATAGGAGATTATGATTATACTTCCCAAGAGTGTTCTTGTACAGATCCAAGGATAATTTTTTTGATTTTGTTGATATCATATTGACATAGACATAAGCATGATGGTTCTACTCCTCAGTGGAGTATCTCATTTGATAGATTAGTTCTATATATACTGTTTGGTGAGATGATTGTTGTTGTATCATTTGGTGGGTAGAAACCCATAGTATAGTTTGGATAGTTGGTACCCATAGTAACATTGGGGGGGGGGGTCTAATCTCATAGTGAAGACAATCCCAGAGTAAAATATTATAAGAATCGCTCCAACACTATGGTATGGAGTGGGGTGATCTCTAGTATTGTAGCGACCCATACCTTACATACATTATTATTACTTCAGAATTGAAGCACACTTATTACAACATTTAACAAAAATAGGAAAGGATCGTATAGGTATAGTGTCTTTAGAAATTGGGAAACATAAACAACTGGTTCATAAAGCTTCTACACTGGCTCCCATTTATTTCATCATATCTATAGTCCCTTTTGACATATATTACTTAATAACCTTCTTCCTAACCTGGGGAAATAAATAATACAAAAGGGTGAGCTCAAATGCTCAGTAAGGGTAAACAAAAGAAATATCAATCACATTATATACATAAGAACATAACTTTTGGAAATCTTAACCTGCAAAAGAAATCATAATTTCATAACATGGGATAAATCATAGTAGTGAAATGTAATCCCAATAATCATAACTTAAAACATGAAATTTGTGGAATACACACATAATCATAGATAATCATTTCATATTAGTCAAGAATCATTGCCAATACTATCTTAGTGGACAAAGTCCATTTCTGAACTGATTTCACTCCTCGTTTCAGTCCTGTTTCACTGAACCGGTTTAACCTGCCGTTCCAGCCATGTCTATATCATGAGATATAAAATCTTTACCCAATGCATTGGTGGGAGATATAGGTCCCACCCATCTCATAATTATACCATTCTTATGTGTGCCACAAAATCATAAACCATACATCATAGCATAACCCATGTAATAAAAATGGTAATCTGTAAACATTGTGACATCATAAAATAATTCATATGAGATAAAAGAATTCATAAAAAATTTTCCATCACAACATAATCAAATCCATGTAATAATAGGGATAGAAACAGAACCCTTTATTATCTTAGATGGAAAATAATTTTGATAAAACACTTGAACTCCTTTCTTGAGGAAAATATCCTTTATACTTCAAAAACATTTTTCCTTTCTTAACATGTCATACAATTTTAAACTAAAATAAGTTGATTAAAAATAATATTGAAAACTTGTAAAGGAATATTCTTGGAAATTTTGTTTTAAAAATCCATTCATTCCGTATAAGTTAAAAAAACAATCTTCTTGTACTTTTGTCGGAAAAGTAAAAATGTACCTCGTACGAAAAACGAAAAAAGATTCCTTTCATATTTTTTACTAAAAACTCACCGAAGGGTAATATTGGATTTAACAAATTGTAGGTGGATGGAAATAATATTACATATTGAGAAAACATGGATTTGGATGATAAAATACACCCCAGTAAATACCGAAGTATAAACAATCTCGGATAAAAATGAGATTGTAATATTTCCCTTACCTTAGGTCCGATATGCTTTGTACATGTCCGAACCTCTTTTATAATGATTTAAATAATGTTATTGACTTATTCCAGAATCATACTCATTGTTATGATATCACATATTTTCATATTCTTAGATTCTTATTAGTAATATTTCATTACAACTTGTTATTCAGGTGTTTATTACTTTTTGTTCTTATGCGTGTTTTGTTGAATAAATTCTTATTCTTCTCTTTAGGTTATAGATACCTCATTTACAGAATGTTATTAGTGTAATATATATCAAATTAATTCATTAAATTCATTTATATAATCATTATGAAATGAAGATCATGTAGAAGGAGTCGCATCACATCATGGAGACAATATTCCATATGTACGCACGAGAGATGATATCGTTCCCATGGTCATGGAATTGTATTGGAGTGTATGTATACTATTTCAAAATCAATATCAATTTACAATAATCATATATAGTCATTATTTACACCATTATACCCATCCAAGTAAGGTGGTGGTGGAAAATAGATTACACCACGGCGTGGAGACGGCATTCTGTACGTACGCACGCGCGGTGATTTCATTTTCCGTAGGATGGATAGATGGTCAGATAGGGTTGTTCCATACTTATAATAACATATCAGTATATGAGTGATACTTATGTTATTAATTAATAATGAAAAAACTAAATTAGAAGAAGTGGAAGAAGAAATAAAGACGAAAGAATCGGTAACGGACATTACCTCTTCTTTGAAGTGATTCTTTGAGACCTCCTTTTAGGGCACTAAAATTGGTCTTTGAATAAAACCAGGACCTCTAAGATGTCTCTAGGGAAGTGTATAGGAGAAAGTGGCAGGGGTTGGCCGAGCCTGAAGGCTCAATGTGGTGAGGAAGAGGGGGAGGAGGTTCCCTTTTATAAGGGAGGAGAGGGGCTCCTTTGGAAAAAGTAAAAATATTATTTTATTATAAAGTCAAGTTCAGTTTGAAATAGCTCCAAATTGATTTATTTAAAAGATAAGGTGTGTATGGGTGGAAATTCTCTCATCCAATAGAATTTAGACAAGTTTAGGTTCCTATTTTAACCTTATCATTTAGACTTAACATTAAGTTAAATAATTTCACTTTTACCGTGTCTTCTTGTGTTCTTATACTAAAAGGTTAATAAACTTTCTATAAGCAGAAAAAAGAACCCCAAGTTGTTTATTATTAATATATATAACCTTATCTAAGTCATTTGGCCGAACATTAGATTTTTATGAATAAAATAACAATTAATAATATAATATTTTTTTTAAAAACTATTTTATGTCAATTTTGACTCTATTTAGTAATTGATTTTTGCGAAAATCATAACAAAATGATTAGTTCGAAAAAATTTAATTAAATCCATACTAACATGTCATATTAACCTATAAAATTAGTAAAATTCATAATAAGTCTAAAATTACATTTATTTCGGTATTTATAACATCAATTATGTCAATATTTCATTAATAAGATAATTACTGCATCATCTTTGTGTCATAAATAAATTAAATTATTTAATGTATAAAAATTAAAAATAAAACACAATTATGTAGGAAATAGTTTTAGATTTCTAATGAATATTTATAGTCAAATTTATCTTATTTAAATCCTTATATTAAATATTATTTACTTATTAAACTTTGATTTTAACTATTTTAATCCTTCTTTAAATAAATTATTAATAAATGTCCTAATCTAATCCAAGTGGTCCTAAATGGTCATATTTTATTCCTAAGTTTATATTTGGTCAAATTACACTTATACAATAGAATTAGGACATTTTTTAGGGTAATAATAATATCATTTTTACCCTTAATTACCCTATTTACTTTTAACCGTGATAAATAAAATTAAAAAGTTACTATTCACCAAAAATTATTTTCATCTCATTGAACAACATTTTACTTACTAACATCAACCGTGTGTCTCGGATTATTGAAATTCCACTCAAAGAAGCGGTAAAATTATGTTTTATGAAAAATTTAGTATTTTTAACTACCACATAGTGGTTTCACTATTCATCAAAAATTGAAAGTTTTCAGAGAAATACCAAAATTTCACCCTAGGCTAATTTCGATATTCCGAATCCAAAAATGAGGTCCATTTTGAAAAATAAAATTTATAAAATTTCAAAAAGTTGTTATTACTATTCATAACGGCTAGTTTTAATAATATTTTAATAGCATATCATTGTTTAATGAAACTCGGTATTGCGTACGACGCAAGCTATCGAGGAAGGTCACGATTGCGTGTAAAGCATTACAATATAGTGTTGTTTGTAGTGAAAGATTCCTTTTATGATTTATAAAAACAAAAATATTTCTCATAAAAGTCTCGGGTTTTACATTCTACCCCCCCGTAAAATGAATTTTGCCCTCGAAATTCGTCACTTTGTTACAAACAGATGAGGATACCTATCCCTCATCATATCCTCAAGCTCCCATTTAGCTTCTTCTATTTGGTCGTTCTTCCATAAAACATTCACCAATCGAGTGGTCTTGTTTAGTAGGACTTTTTTACTACGATCCAGAATCTCTATCGGCTGTTCTTCATAAGAAAGATCTTGCTCCAGCGGTATAACTTCTGAGCTGAGTACATGTGAAGGATCAGGTATATACTTTCTCATGAGAGATACATGGAACACATCGTGATCTTTAGAGATATTCGGTGGAAGCACCAATCGGTAAGCTACCTTCCCAAAACGATCCAGTATTTCGAAAGGACAGATATATCTAGGGCTCAACTTCCCCTTCTTTCCAAATCTCATGACCCTCTTCCAGGGAGATATTCGTAAGAACACTTTATCACCCACTTCAAACTCTAGGTCTTTTCTACAGTTGTCGACATAACTTTTCTGTCGACTCTGATCTGCTCTTATGTGTTGTTGAATAGATCTGACCTTTTCTGCCATTTCATCAACGAGATCGGGTCCTAATAGCTTTCTTTCCCCAACTTCATCCCAACAAGTTGGAGTCCTGCATTTCTTTCCATAGAGAGCTTCATAAGGTGCCATCTGAATACTGGAGTGAAAGCTATTATTATAAGAAAATTCCACCAAAGGTAGGTAATGATCCCAACCACCTTTGAAATCCATAGAGCAAGCTCTCAAAATATCTTCTAGAGTTTGAATAGTCCTCTCAGACTGACCATCTGTCTGAGGATGATAAGCAGTGCTGAAACTCAAATCTGTATCCAGAGTATGCTGAAGACTTATCCAGAACATTTAGGTAAACCTCGAATTCCGATCAGATATAATAGAAATTTGTACTCCATGCAATCTTACCACTTCCTTCACATATATCCTGGCAAGCTGATCCAAAGAGAAATCCTCTCAAACAGCGATGAAGTGTGCAGACTTTGTAAGACGATCAACTATGACCCAGCTAGCATTAATGTCTTTTGATGTTTTAGGAAGTCCAGTGACAAAGTCCATAGTGATGTTCTCCCATTTCCATTCGGGTATGGGTAATTGTTGTAACATCCCCTTAGACTTATGTCTCTCAGCTTTAACTTGCTAACAAACCAAGCATCAAGAGACATATTCACCAACATCACTTTTCATGCCATCCCACCAGAAGTACTCTTTCAGGTCCCTATACATCTTCGTGCTTGCAGGATGAATAGAGAATGAAGAACTATGAGCCACATCCATCAACACCTTCTTTAATTCGGGGATGGGAGGAACACAAACCCGATTCCTAAACTTTATTATCCCATCACAATCAAGGTTGAATTCTGGAACATTTCTCACCTTTTTTGTAACTCGGCATCTTCTTTCTGTGCCTCTTTAATCTTTAAATCTATATATGGTTGAACATTCATTTGTGAAAGATATGATTTTCCCCTTTCATTATAATTCCAAGATCCATCCTTTGTAAATCCATAAATATTGGATCTTTTTTTATCCTCATCACGGATAAACTGGCATGGTCTTGTCGACTTATTGCATCTGCCACCTTGTTTACTTTCCCAGGGTGGTAATGGATTTAGTAGTCGTAATCCTTAATCTGCTCCATCCATCTTCTTTGGAACATATTCTGCTCCTTTTGTGTGAAAATATACTTTAATGTTTTATGATCAGTATAAATGTCACATCATTCTCCATAAAGATAATGCCTCTAAATCTTTAATGCAAAGATTACAACAGCTAACTCCAAATCATGAGTTGGGTAATTTTTATCATGTATTTTCAATTGTTGTGAGGCATAAGCTATCACCATATCATTTTGCATAAGAACACACCCCAATCCCTTCTTGGATGCATCACTGTAAATCACAAACCTCTCTCCACTACAAGGCAGTGTGAGCACAGGTGCACTGGATAACCTTCTTTTCAACTCCTTGAAATTCTCTTCACATTCCTCCATCCAAACAAACTTAACTCCTTTCCGAGTCAACTTGGTGAGTGGATTAGATAATTTTGATAAATCTTTCACAAAATGTCGATAATATCCATCCAAACCAAGAAAACTTCGGATCTCAGTTACTGTTGTTGGTCTCGACCATCTTTCGATAACCTCTGTTTTTGCTGGATCCACAGATATCCCCTCTTTTGAGATTATGTGACCCAAAAATGAAACTTTTTGAATCCAAAATTCACACTTGGTAAATTTTGCATAAAGCTTCTCCTTTCTCAGGGTCTTCAATATAATTCTCAAGTGATCATCATGTTTTTCCTTGATCTTTGAATAGACAAGAATATCGTCTATAAAGACTACCACAAACTGATCAAGATAGTCTCTAAAGACTCTATTCATCAAATCCATGAAGATATCAGGGGCATTAGTAAGACCAAATGGCATCAGTATAAATTCATAGTGTCCATACCTTGTACAGAAATCCATCTTTGGTATATCCTCCCTTTTGACCCTTAATTGATGATACCCTGAATGAAGATCAATCATGGAAAAGTATTGACCTCCTTGTAGTTGGTCAAATATGTCATCAATGCGCCAGAGAGGATATTTCTTCTTGATAGTGATATTGTTAGGTTATCGATAATCAATACAGAGTCTCATTGATCCATCTTTCTTCTTAAAAAACAGAACAGGTGCTCCCCAAGGTGACACACTAGGGAATATGAACCCCTTATCAAGATTCTCTTGGAGTTGCTTCTTCAATTCCTGCAACTCAATTGGGGCCATTATATAAGGTGTCTTTGAAATAGGCAAATCACCCGGTATGAGTTCTATTGAAAACTCAACATCACGATTTGGTGGAAGACCCGGTAATTCCTCCAGAAAGACATCATAAAACTCTTGTAAAATGGGAATATTCTTAATCGTGAGTTTCTCACCAACCATTTGAGATAAATAACCTTCATTTAGTGGAATCAAGACCCATAAGATGGATGAAATTTCCACTGGAAGGTTATGTTCATCCTTGCATTGATAGACGATCATAGATTGATATGGAATATGAAATGTGACTTCCCTTCTTTGGAAATTGATATGAGATTTATATAAA
Organism: Viscum album; assembly: GCA_963277665.1. Taxonomy (NCBI): domain Eukaryota; kingdom Viridiplantae; phylum Streptophyta; class Magnoliopsida; order Santalales; family Viscaceae; genus Viscum; species Viscum album. The sequence continues at coordinate 1,432,939,008 of OY728155.1, read as the reverse complement.
GAAAGCCAATCCATGCCAAGAATAACATCAAATTCCACTATAGGAAGGATCACAAGATTTGCAGGAAGCACTTTCCCACAAAATTCGATCGGAGAAGAATTATAAACTTTTGATGCGACTGTTGTGTCATTAGGGGTTTTCACTACTATCTAAACATCTAATTATTCAGTTAATACGGTGATATCCTTAGAAAATTCTTCAGAAATAAAAGAGTGGGTGGATCCAGAATCAAATAAAACATTTTCTACTTTAGAGTGGATGGTAAGTGTACCTTTCACCACATCGTTATCGTACTCCACATCACTGATAGAAATTGCATGTGACTTTCCTTTGTCTTTAGACTTAAGAGTTTGTTGACGTCGACCATCATCATCAACCCATGGATTTGGGCATTGATTGGCATAATGCCCCATCTCCTTGCACTTGAATCATTGAAGTTTAGTAGGTTCATTCTGCATATCCCTTCCTTTGTTTGCATCATTAGACAACTTCTTCCCATCATTGCATCATTCAAATGCCCTATGACCTTCCTTTCCACATTTGAAACATTTACATATCCCTTTAAGACAACTCACTCCATGTTTTTTCCACACTTTTAGCATAAGGGAATGCTCATCTTCTTTTCAGTTTTCTCTTTAGATTTTCCTTTGAATTCCATTTTCCTCTTCTTATCAAACCCATATGACTGATGGATTACTCCAATCTCCATCTCTACTTTGAGAGCACATCGAACGATTTCCTCGTAGCTATTGAAGTCCCATTATGGCTAACGCCCTTCGAATACTTGGTTTTAAGCCACTAAAGAATTGATTGATCTTACTCTCAGGTAGGATAAAAATACCAGAAGTGTACCTTGGAAGTCTTGTAAAATTAGCATCATAGGTACCAACAAATTCATCATCCTTTTGCATTAGTTCAAGAAACACTTTCACCATCTTTGTTTGGAGAATACAAGGGATGTACTTATTGAAAAATAAGTTCTTGAACTCGTCCCATTCCATGGAATCAATTTCTTTCCTTTGCCTCGTATTCTTAATAATATTCCACCATTGATCAGCATCACCTTCCAAAAGATACACTGCTAAGATGACTTTATCATGTTCAGAACATTGATGAACTGAACATATCTTTTCAGTAGTACTAATCCATTGTTCAGCAACTAATGGATCAGTAGACCCACTGAATGAAGGTGGACGCTGTCTCATTAAGGATTCAACAGAATGTTCCTCCTTCCTTTGCTCATTTGGAAGTCCTGCAGGATTCATAGCTTGAGAAAGTTGTGTGAGCATGGATACAAGATTTTTCATTCCAGCTCCAATAACGTTTGGTTGCTCTGGGGGACAATCATTGCATTTCCCATCGCATTCCACCTTAACACGGTTCCTTCGGGTTCCAACCATTGACTAAAACCAAGAATAATAGTGTGATCAACAGTAATTATAATTGGAAAACCACATAATAAAGAATTAAATTTCACACTGAAGGTCTTATCCTTGGTTATTAATGGCCATTTATAAAACACTAAGATTGTGTTCTATTCTTAGACTTATCCTTAGGATTCTTACTAAGGCTTTCACATCCTAGTTTCCAAAGGTTGACTATACCTTTCCTCTGATACCAACTATAGCGACCCATACTCTACATAAATTGTTATTACTTCAGTATTGAAGCACACTTATTACAACATATAACAAAACTAGGAAAGGACCGTATAGGTATAGTGCCTTTAGAAACTGGGAAACATAAACAATTGGTTCATAAAGTGTTTACACTGTCTCCCATTTATTTCATCATATCTATAGTCCCTTTTGAAATAACTTACTTAATAACCTTCTTCCTGACCTGGGGAAATAAAACATACGAAAGGGTGAGCTCAAATTATCATTAAGGGTAAACAAAAGAAATATCAATCACAACATATACATAAGAACATAACTTTTGGAAATCTTAACCTGCAAAAGAAATCATAATTTCATAACATGGGATAAATCATAGTAGTGAAATTTAATCCCAATAATCATAACATAAAACATGAATCATTGTGGAATACACATATAATCATAGAGAATCATTTCTTATTAGTCAAGACTCATTTCCAAGACTATCTTACTGGACAAAGTCCATTTCTGAACCGAGTTCACTCCTCGTTTCAGTCCTGTTTCACTGAACCGGTTTAACCTGCCGTTCCAGCCATGTCTATATCATGAGATATAAAATCTTTACCCAATGAATTGGAGGGAGATATAGGTCCCACCCATCTCATAATGATACCATTCTTATGTGTGCCACAAAATCATAAACCATACATCATAGCATAACCCATGTAATAAAAATGGGAATCTTTAAACATCGTGACATCATAGAACAATTCATATGAGATAAAAGAATTCATAAAAATATTTCCATCATAACATAATCGAATCCATGTAATAATAGGGATAGAAATAGAAACCTTTATTATCTTTTATGGAAAATAATTTTGATAAAACACTTGAACTCCATTCTTGAGGAAAATATCCTTTCTACTTCAATTTTTTTCCTTTCTTAACATGTCATACAATTTTAAACTAAAATAAGTTGATTAAAAATAAAATTGAAAACTTGTAAAGGAATATTCTTGAAAATTTTGTTTTAAAAATCCATTCATGCCGTATAAGTTAAAAAAAATTCTTCTCGTACTTTTGTCAGAAAAGTCAAAAAGTACCTCGTACGAAAAATGACAAAAGATTCCTTTCATATCTTTTACTAAAAACTCACCGACGGGTAAAATTGGATTTAAAAAATTATAGGTGGATGGAAATAATATTACATATTGAGGAAACATGGATATGGATGATAAAATACACTCCATTAAATACCGAATTATAAACAATCTCGGATAAAAATGAGAATGTGATATTTCCCTTACCTTAGGTCCGATATGCTTTTTACGTGTCAGAACCACCTGTATAATGATTTAAATAATGTTATTGACTTATTCCATAATCATACACATTGTTAGGATATCACATATGGTCATATTCTTAGATTCTTATTAATAATATTTCATTACAACTTGTTATTCGGGTGTTTATTACTTTTTGTTCTTATGCGTGTTTTGTCAAATAAATTATTATTATCCTCTTTAGGTTATATATACCTCGTTTCCAAAATGTTATTAGTGTAATATATATCATATTAATTCATTCAATTCATTTATATAATCCTTATGAAATGAAGATAATGAAGAACGAGTCGCATCATATCGTGGAGACGGTATTCCGTACGTACGCACGTGCGATGATATCATTCCCATGATCATGGAATTGTATTGGAGTGTAAGTATACTATTTCAGAATCAATATCACTTTACAATAATCATATATAGTAATTATTTACACCATTATACCCATCTAAGTAATGTGGTGGTGGAAAATATATTACACCACGGCGTGGAGACGATATTCCGTACGTACGCACGCACGGTGATTTCATTTTCCGTAGGATGGATAGATGGTGAAATAGGGTTGTTTCATACATATAATAACATATCAGTATTTGAGTGATACTTATGTTATTACTTCATAATGTAACAACTAAATAAGAATAAGTGGACGAAAAAATAAAGATGAAAGAATCGGTAACAGACATTACCTCTTCTTTGAAGTGCTTCTTTGAGACATCATTTTAGGGCACTAAAATTGGTCTTTGAAGATGACCAGGACCTCTAGGATGTCTCTAGGGAAGTGGAGAAGAGAAAGTGGTAGGGGTTGGCCGAGAATTAAGGCTCAATGTGGTGTGAGGAAGAGGGGGAGGAGGTTCCATTTTATAAGGGAGGAGAGGGGCTCCTTTGGAAAAACTAAAAATATTATTTTATTATAAAGTCAAGTTTGGTTTTAAATAGCTCCAAATTGACTTATTTCGAAGCTGAGGTGGGGATGGGTCGAAATAATCTCATAAAATAGAATTAATACGTGTTTAGGTTCCTATTTTAACCTTATCATTTAGATTTAACATTAAGTTAAATAATTTTACTTTTACCGTGTCTTCTTGTGTTCTTATTCTATAAGGTTAATAAACATACTATAATCAGCCAAACGAACCCCAAGTTGTTTATTATTAATATATATAACCTTATCGAAGTAATTTGGCCGAACCTTAAATTTTTAGGAATAAAATAACAATTAATAATATAATATTTGTTTTATTAACTATTTTATGTCAATTTTGACACTATTTAATAATTGATTTTTGTGAAAATCATAACAGAACGATTAGTTAGAAAAAAGTTAATTAAATCAATAATAAAATGTCATATTAACCAATAAAATTATTGGAATTCATAAAAAGTCTCAAATTACATTTATTTTGGTATTTATAACATCAATTATGTCAATATTTCAATAATAAGATAATTACTACATCATCATTGTGTCATAAATAAATTATATTATTAAATGTCTAAAAATTACAAATAAAATACAATTATGTAGGAAATACTTTTATCTTTCTAATTAATATTTATAGTCGAATTTATCATATATATATACTTATATTAAAAATTATTTACTTATTAAACTTTGATTTTAACTATTTTAACCCTTCTTGAAATAAATTAATAATAAATGTCCTAATCTAATCCAAGTGGGCCGAAATGGTCATATTTTATTCCTACGTTTGTTTTTGGTAGAATTACACTTATCCAATAGAATTAGGACATGTTTTAGGGTAATAATAATATCATTTTTACCCTTAATTACCCTATTTACTTTTAACTGGGGTAAATAAAAGTAAAAAGTTACTATTGATCAAAAATTATATTCATCTCATTGAACCAAATTTTACTTAATGACATCAACCATGTTTCTCGGATTATTGAAATTCCACTCATAGAAGAGGTAAAATTATGTTTTATGAAAAATTCAGTTTATTTAACTACCACTGAGTGGTTTCACTATTCATCAAAAATTGAATGTTTTCAGAAAAATACCAAAATTTTACCCTAGGATAATTTCGATATTCCGAATCCAAAAATGAAGTCCATTTTGAAAAATAATATTTATAAAATTTCAAAAAGTCGTTATTACTCTTCATAACGACAAGTTTTAATAATATTTTTATAGCATATCATTGTTTAGTGAAACTCGGTATTGCGTACGACACAAGCTATCGAGGAAGGTCGCGATTGCGTGTAAAGAAAGCCAAGATATTGTTGTGAGTAGTGAAAGATTCCTTTTATGATTTATAAAAACAAAAATATTTCTCATAAAAGTCTCGGGTGTTACAAGTATTCCACAATTACCAACAGTAGTTGTGAGGTAGTCTGAGGCTCCAAGCCAGTGATGATCTAGTATTGATTCTAAGCCACTATTAGATACAACGATGGTCCAAAGACCTATTTTATGTAATAGGGATATAATCCTAATCTAGAGATACATTATTTGGATACCCATGGTGGGTTCTCCTACTGGATGTGCTAATTAGTATGGTTAGGATAGGAACGACTCCCTATATAAATGCTTGTTGAATTTCAGTCAAATTTCCCTGATGATGACCATCATGGATAGAATCCATCATAGGTAACTCCTAATTGATTGTGTTTACAAGGTTATTATCGTTATACACCACTCTCAGGTAGGAGAGGTAAGTGTTTCTATGTGCACGTGATAATATTTTAAAGTGGTTGAATGTTAAAATATGGGACCCTTACTCTTTTATGTCCTATCATGGAAAATATGGCCAATGAAAATTTATCTTTTGATGGATTTCATGAGATTATTCCAAAGTAATGATGGATTAGTGGATGAGGTACTCCCAAACCATGATGTTTACAAACTGACACTATAGGTGTTTCATTGGTGAAAATGTATGTTCGAGGCTTAGGGAAAAATCATCTTATCCAGTGGACTCAAATTCCAATGGAACTTTTGATGATGTCATTTAGATTGTAAAGATTATGATATGTTATTAAGAGTAAAAAGTACACACTATTAGTGAAACCACATATATATAAGTACATGTTTAATCAATAACTTTCATAGTTAAAGGATAAAGAGGTGGTAACTTCTTTTTATGAAAGGTTTAATACATTTAAAAAAGTATATTAGGTTCACCATTATGTTTTGTGATAAGTGTGGAATAAACTGGACCAATGGGAACTGGTCCTTCTATCCTTTATTAACACATGAGAGGGATGTAGTAGTTACAACATTTGACATCAGGTTCACAGTTTTTTTTCTGAAAAAGTATGGAATGGCATTTCCTGATGCTTAGTTGTGGGTGATTTATGGTGGTTGGACAATCATTTTCTTGTGTTTTTAATATTTGTACTTAATGGAAAATTCCAATGGTTCGCACATCCATATTTATATACGGACTTTCTTTCCAACAGCTGGCGGTCCTTTGGGGTTTTACCCCCAATGGTGCTTAGGGTATCACATTTGCTATGAGAATAGAATGTCGGGATCTACAAAACATTTTTGGGGAATTGAATCCTACTATGTGACTATCATATAGATTTAATATATGTTCAAAGAATACTTCTCATGTCCTAATATGGGGTTGGTTACCCGTATGATAATATCATGATTAAAATAGTGTGTTAATGGGAACAATATTGTGTATATCATTGGTTATGCATCATTCTATTATTTATTTATGATGTGTTAGTTTATATCCATGTGTAGGAACTATAAAGATTATTACAATCTAATTTGGCGGTTCATATATTGGATATGGGATTGAACCTCTATGAGGATTCTTATGTATCCTGCCAGAATATGAATCGAAACACACAAAGCTCATCTGACATAGATTAAGGCCATGTGACTGGACTTATCCATGTAATTTAGCTTCTGATTGTAAGGTTGTGTATATAGGGATCAATCCTCGATGATGTGTCCAACATACCATGTTATTATTAGAATCAGAGTCTACATAGTTTGTGTCTATGTCATGAATGATGCGAAAATAGCGTCCTTGTACATGAATTACGCATATAAGGATTCCTTAAATTGACTCATCAAGAATATATAATTTTGAGTCATGTTGAAATGTAATCATATTTACATCCTAAGGATAGGCCCACATTGGGGGAATTATTATCATTCTATTGGTGTAATTATCACTAGTATCTGATCCCATGTGTATCATGCTCAGTGTGAGAGAAAAGAGATAATGAGAGATCAAACACATCACATGGGAACATATTTTCAAAGTACTAACACATAAATGTTTCCCTTTGAGCGGTATGATCACCTATCTCATGAAGGATATGGTATGAATTTAGGGACTTTGAAAGGTTTCCTATATATCCTATTTATAAAATGAATCTGGTTAATCATAGTTCATTTTTTCATTGACATACTGATGGGTTTAGGATATCTGATTTCATAGATGGGCCAAACCCTTAAAATGATTCCATATAGGATCCCACTTCTCATTCATCGATATATGAGGAAGGATGGTAGACTAATGGGAGAAGTTTGTCTCATTAGTCAAAAATATTAGGGATATAAAAGCACTTACACTAGGGAAGACCCCCATTGGATATCGGGCCATAGTTAGGTATCCTAAGTATCCTTCTTGGACAAGAATCAAAGTCTCATTGTTCAATGACCCAATAACCCACTGATGGGCTAGGGTGGGTTTTTACACTCTGATTCATCATTGATATACCTAAGGGTTAATAATTATAGGGTCCTATACTAGGATGTAATACCATTTGCATATAAATTCTCTACCATAGATAATGTGAGAAGATGGCCAGAAATGGTCTATTGAATAATATTAGTACAAAACAGAGGACTCATATAAAAGAATACCACAAATAGGGTTGCATAAATGTATCACCCTAACCCATTAAGGACACTCCCTTTATTAAAGGTGTATATTTCCAATAAATCCTGGTTTTGGGGCTACATGGTATAAGTTGAAGTGTTTCTTCCAGACTATGTTTTCATATATCGGGGGATCTTACCTATATATCTTTATTGTCCACTGGACATGTGTTGACTGTATACCCTATATGTTTTGGGGTGTTAGTATGATATTGAAGACATGTCCAATGGTGTCTACCTAAAATTTTCCCGATGCTTCTCATGAATTGAATTTGATGTGTCTAAGACCTTTTGCATGATCAAATGACTTATTTGGGATGTCTTCATATAATTGAACCAGACATGTTCTGGGAATTTCTTTTGATTAACTAGAATGTATGGAATGTCTTCATAGTATCAAAGTGGAAAAGTCCTAGATATTTCACATGATCAACTGACTTTTCCTATTTATATTTCTCATGACAATGAGGACCTGTCTAGGATTTCTTCACATGATAAAAGAGAATTTTTCAGAGAATATCACACGATAAAACTAAATTTTCCAAGGCTTATCACATGATCAATGTCACATGAAAAAGTTATTTCTTGGGAAAAAAGTGACACATCCAAGGCTTCCCAAGGGAATCATGATATCATTGCAGAATCATGCGATCTCTCGACAATAATTGAATCATGTATAGCGGTGTTTCATACATGTTCATGATCACGTGCCTATCCATGTTTTGGAGATGTATGTACAAAGGGATCATACCTCAGTATCATGAGAAAATATTTTCTTGGGAAGAGGAGTGCATAGAGAAGGGTTCAATTCATGGTCTCCCCACCTAGGATATATATGAAAAAAGGATGTCATGTAAGTCTGTTTATATGCATGCCAATGGGGTTCCATCATGATGGAATCACACAATTCATGATTTATCATGTGATTTATTATTGATTCTTATGAAGGGTTCCTCTTATAGGCAAAGATTGTTCACATCAATTCCACACACATAGACAAGGGTACATGGAGAATGGGGTGTACGGATCAGGGTCTGTACGTCATGTGTTTTCATCCCAAGGTATTCATGGAGAATCAAATATGCATGGTTTTATATCCACGAACACAATTATGGTTGTCCCGCATGTCTGAGAGTTTTCACCACATGGTCGAGAAGAGGAATTGTGCAACCAAGGGTTTTTCCTCATAACTCATCATAGTATAGAGGTTCATGTCTGAGCTTCACACATACATTATATAAGATAGGTTTCTATGACCATCATGTGATCATATGTTCTCTATGGTATCATGTGAGGGGATCTGTGGACATGTGACAGGGATGATCATTGGTTTCACATACATTTATATGTGATTTCAGAGAAGAGCCATTACACTTGTGGGGAATCATGTGATCATGTGAATACCATATATGGACGGTACATCACAATATGTTTAATTAATAATGAGATAATGTGATATTTAATGGATCAAGTGATCTTCAATGGATCACATGTTTTTTTTTGTGATAACCTAAAGTAGTCCTTCGATAGCGATAGATATCGATTTATCTAGTTATCCTCTTCTCATTATTCATACTCTCCTTTCTCTATTCCTCCCTCATTTTAATTTTTATGGGCAGTAGGGGTTTATAATGAATAGTAATAACCATGGATGATGCATATTTTCATGGTGAAGGTTCAATATGCACTAGATGAAGGATGTGGAGGCTTCACATGACCCATAGATGTGAGGATGTCATGAAAAAGAGTTACATTATTATTTATCTGAATCTAGTTTTGTCTAGATGGATTCATGTGATCATAACCATTTTAGATCATGAGACATGGTGATTATTGATATGGACTCACAGTGGAATTCAAATGATCGTATTATCATGATCATGCTTCATGTGAACAAATGATACTTGAGTGGACATTCTTCTTGATAAGGGTCCAGTGATACATAGATATAATGCATTTTTCCCAGTACCATAGAATTCAAGTGTTATTCAGATAATCTTGTGACCAAAAGTCTGTTTTTTGTAATCCTTTTATATATATGCGATTTGTAGTATTTAAGAAATTATTTTCATGATCATCACCATGTCGATCATGTAATCTTCAGATCCTCTAGAAAAGGATTCATGTGGTTCAGATGAAATACATCACCTGACATCATTGGTTTCCCTAATGATGGAAATACATGAAAAAACTTGTATTAAAAGCCTCGGGATATCAAGAACATATCCTTCATCATTTTTTGATCATTAGATAAGGCTTGAATGGTGGTCTTGAAGATGTGGAGTCATGCGAACACTTTGGGAATGACTCACTACATCCCACTAGGGGTGTCAGTGGGGAAGCTGGTGATAGAGGGATGTAGACTATGTGGGAGATATATTAGAAAATTGGGATTAGCTTGATCATATATTGATTCTTCTATTCATATTTCATATTGATGAATACTGTGTATGATGTAGGCATTGTACCAAATTGATCTCACCACAGAATGTGGAGTGCTTAATATAAAATTCTATGATGAAAATTTGCATGGAAAAGTGCATGGCACAAAATTATGGGTGCTGATAATTCCATATCAATGGCTAGATCATCTTAGTGACATTCTGCAAGAGATTCAACAAGGATTTCAAAATCTTAAAATTATACATTCTGTGATAAAGGAACATGGTTCAATAATTTCTAGGAAGGTAATTAGGCTATTATCTGATGTGAATTTTCAAAAAGGGTCACAAGATTTTTGTTTTCAACGATATAGCCATCCTTGTTTTATTTGATTACTAGATTAGAGTCTCCCTTCATGTGTAAACATGAGATATAAATATCAAGGTAAAACTCATGGACACTAATAATAGTTTTATATTCTACCTCATTTTTTCATCCTTCTAACGAAATGAATGTGTACGACAAGATGATCCATGTTGTAGTGATAAAAGTGATCCTAAGGACTACCCTATTGAGTTTGGGATAGTTTAGCCTTTTATCAGTTGGGATCTGGGAGGTACAATAAAAATTCATATAAAAGCATGGTAAAACATGATACACTAAGAGAATAACTTTATATAGGAAATCAATATATAAGGGTAGTTGTTTAGGGGTTGGATATGTGGAATGGAAGTCTTCTAGTGCTTCACCTATATTAACATTCTATGGGAAAAGCCTGTGGTTAATCAATTATAGAATTATCACGCAGCATTCTAATTATTCATTCATGGGGAGATTGATGATGTACCTTTATTGGTAAACTTTGTACACTAGTTTTATCCCATATTTCAACAAATAATGTCTCAAATAATTCACTTAAAAATCCAATGTGAGGTAACACTTCTTGATGGGAAATTATTCAATATCATTTTTTACGATCATGTGTTCGAGATAATATCACATTTCTTCCATGACCTCATTATTATTTTGGGATAAAAGGATTATGAGAGACTATTATAGGGTAGTTATGTAAAGGAAAATGGTTTTCTTGAGATTGGTGGCATTATAATCAGAGGCTGTAGTAGGCATGGCTTAATATTCACATTAGCTGTCTAGAATTCCTCATCCCACTAGTAAAAGTTGACTTTTTTATGATCCTAAAAAAGGTATTACACTTTTCGGCCATATTTTTAATTAATTCATTTGTGTAGTAAATGTGGCCTTAGAGGCCTCAAAAATCACTGATATTTCATTAGAGGGGAATCATATTTATAGGATTGACATTCTTTGGGTCAATATTGAAGCCTCTATATCTTATAATAAACCAAAAAAAATTAGAGGTAACTATTACTTCACACTATTTAGTGTTCATCTTCGAGTGTGTGGAGCAGAGGAAACTGGACAATTTCCCAATATCCTTGACATGATCCTAACAATTGTGGGATATGACCACTAGATAAACCATGTAATAGTACAACAGTATCCCGATAATCCACATTAAGATGTGTTGCATAGACCACTGGTAAGTGGCTCCAACATTATTCAAGCCAAAAGGAATCACCATGAAACAAAAAGTTCCATAGGGAACCCTGAAGGTGGTGGAATTATCATCCTTAGGGGCTATCTAAATCTGATTATATACAAATTATCCATCCATGAATTAGAGATTATATAACCCATATGTAGTATCAATCAAAAGTTCGATCATAGAAAAGTGAAAATAATCTTCCAGACAATGGGTTTTGACGTCCAAAAAATCGATACAGACTCTGATATACACATTCTTTATTCATACTAGGTCATTTTTCGCAATCTATTTTTGGTAATGGAACTATCTAATTTTTTTATTTAACATGATTGTTTACATCAACCTCGAACATAGAACCATTATAGTGGTGTGTCTTTCTAGGAGGTTGTTTAAATATGTGATGACCCACTCAGAGACCATGGTTTTTATCATCGACCTAGGTATCAAGCCTAGGCATCTCATACTAGCTGTAGGAGAAAACATAACAGTGTAATTTCTGGAAGGATACATATTATTGTTTCTCCAATGAAATCAATGACATGATAATCAATTTCGGCCTCATGTCTACTTTATTACCATGGTCCGCCTCAGTTATCTCATCAATAGTGATGGAGAAACCATTTTGAAATATAGTAGTATCTTCCAAATATTTTTCATCATTAGTGATATGGGGATCATAAGTATAAGAAGTGTACTCGTGGTTGGCTAGCCCAAGGGAAGACATAGTGTTTACTCTTCCTGATATTGAATCCTCGATGAGGGGTTTCGGTTTTGAAGAGACTATAAAAAAAATCTATTGAGGTAATTCTACTCAGTTTCATGTTGTGAGGTCCACTCCTAACAATGAATAAATGGTGATAGTTCAACTTCCAATGATTCATCCATACTCTATAAAACATTTGGGAATGTCATGGATTGGTATCCATGGGGTGATCTTCTCCTCACATCACAAGATTAGGGACTTCCGGTTTCTAATAGGCCTATCCACTATAAGAATATGTGTTAATATGAAATCATTAATTCTTAGGGACTATGAAAATACCTCCCAGGTCTAGTGTGTTGGGATATATGCAATGTATTGGGAGAAAAAATATTTCATTCATATCTTCCTGTGGATCCACTATAGTGTTCATTATATTGTTAGGGGAATAAAAAACATGACCTGTTTGTATATACTTGTTTTCCTGCCCTTTTTCAAAAACAATCATCTAGATTGTGGGTCTCACAAGAGTCCAAAGGGAACAAAACACCCTAGAGTTATCCTAATAAACTATTAAGGGGAAATTTTATGCACTAGTGATATGAGGAGGGGACAACTACATGAAAATGAATCCTGGGTCTTCCCAATAATACAATGTTGTCAATATCATACGAGACTACCATAAATTAAATTCTTCATACAATGCCATTGAATTGACTCTTTATCTAAATTAGTCTAGGTTTTTTATCCTCACTATTATCAAAACCCAAAATTTCCAATCTAGTGGGATTTAGATCTACTTTTATAAGACCTAGCATATTGAGGGTCCACATTGATATGCTGTTGAACCAAGAGCCAGATCCAGTAGACATTGGTTGGTTTCTATTCCATTAAACTGGAATGTGATATATAGTTGTTGTACATTCCCCTGAATCAAAAAACCCTCATCTTCTCCATAAACTGGGATGATGTCTTGAAATTTCGCTCACACAGACTCTTCCGCATAATTGCCCTCATAGGTATCTACCTTATCATCAAATTTAATATGGATTTTCAAGGCATTATCATGGGCGTCACACATTTCCTTTGATATATGAAGTGCGTCGATAATCACAATTCTCATGGGTATTCTGGTGAGGTGCTTCATCACATCATACTTCCCTGGCAGTGGAATATTTTTCCCTTTAAATGATTTTTCTTTAGAAAGGGTCACAACTGATGTTTTCGGTTGAAGAGATGGGGCCTAGTTAGTGTTGGAAATATGTTGTCTCTTATTAGATGGTATTCTCTAAAATTTGATGGATGGGAACCAAATGGATGTGTTCAAGACATAGATGGATGTCGATAATCATGGTGTGCTCATATCTAAGAAGAACAATCAACTAGAATAGTCATCTATAGAGGTATGCTCATCATAGTATATTGGGAGGGTTATACATGCTGAAATTGGACTGGATTCTTAGTTTTAGTAGCATGGAAAACCTATTTGGAATCACTTCTTGAGAATTATAATGAAATTAATTTCCCCTGCCTTGGATTCATCGACATCCGCCAAAGATGATTGAGTTGTTTTCATGATGCTCCCCAGTAATGGGAATTATGAATAAATATATTATTTTAATAAAATTTAAAGAGGTGTATCTTCATCCTCATAAGTGGAATAGTATAGAGATAAACATACCCTAATAATCATAAAACATGGATTCCATGAAGTCCTTAGTGGTGAAAATTGTTTTGGAATTGGTGGGGGTTTATAATTTCCCTTATTTTATTGATGACAGTTATTTTGGGATTTGGAAGGATGTAGTGAAAATGTCAAGGAAACCGTCAGATGATGAACAATGACCATAGGATGTTATGTACTTTTCATGTGGTTATTGATGATAACATATGCACAAGTGAATATCTTATGATCCAACTAATAATTTTAATTTTTTAATCTATATTAGGGGGCCTACTGCTAGTCATATAAGCCTTCACTATCACTATTTGGGTCAGTAGAGACATGTACCACTTGTACTGAGAGGTATCTAAATTTGAATAAGCCATTATATACTTTGACTTGGTGAAAATATTTTTATTTAAAGAATTAATTGATAGTGTTTCCATGATATTTTTGACATAGGAAGTGATCACTGTTGTTAATGAGTTCAACATCCTAGGGTCTTCTTCATTATTGAAACTTCATGATTCCATTTGTTGGGTAATATATAAACTCCCTTGGGTCCTAATCTTCCTTAAATCAATATGAATTTTTCTTAATTTCGGTGAAATTAAACCTAGGACCCTATCCCCGATGAGGTGTCAGGTATACATTATCTCTTTGAGACCATTGTGATTGGAAAGGTTGTTCTTGATAGGGATACACTGAGAAAGACTGCACATGGTGGCGTGCTACTTGGAGAGGATCATATAACAAAGAGTCTGGTGGTGTACTGACTCAAGAGCCTCTACATGAACAACAGAAATTGTCTCTACTTTTATATACCTTCTCATTGGATTTTTAAGGGTAAATGGTTATGACTATTGGATGGTCCATTATAAGGATTCTTATAGACACTGATCTTTTTTAGAGTTCTCCTAAAATATTCTTGATTTTTTTAGGGGTGTGAGGGTAGGGACTAGAACTTATATTGAATTCCCTATACAAATTATTAGAAATTGTTCCTAAGAAAGTAGTATTTGAGAAAATATGGGTGTCCTTTCTATTGATCCATGAGTCGATGACTCACTCATATAGCCTCCATTTTAATTTAATGAGGTCTTCGATGCTTGTTTTGTGTGAAGTGGAGCTAAATTGGTATATTAAATATCTACAATGATCCTTCCAACTAGAAATGGAATCTGTGAGTAGCTGACAGTACAAGATGAACACATGTACATCCAATGTGTTCAATGTTTTTTTTTGATTTTGGTGGGTTCTTTCTGTTATGGAGTCCCTAACATCAGAATGAACCTCAAGGAAAATTGGGTCATATACTTTAGTGGATAAAAAATATAATTTAATTGGGTGAATTTGGGATTATCAAATTATGGGGGGCACATGAAAATAGTCCACCCAAACTGGGTATAACTTCCCTTCAGGTGTAGTTTCCACTTGTTTCATTTCCAGATCCTCAAGATAGGTGAAAAGTATCGATATCAGGTCATCGTATTGAGGATTTATTGTAAAAAATGAATTGAAACGATCATTGAATTAGGGAGAAACAAAACCATGATCTTAATGTTAATAATCACACTCTTTAGAATGGGGGAAACTTATATCTTTGTCATTTTTTATATCCAATGACTTATAACCTGACCGAGTGCATGAAGAAACTAAGTTCAAATTGAGGTGTGAGGATGATGAAGCTGGGTACATAAATGTAGGATATGAGGGGTACCTTATTTAATTGTTAGGGTCTTATCAATGCTCAGTAATAAGCAAAATAGTGAGCCTTTTATAGTCCTCAATATCATAGAGAAATATATCTATCATGGAATCTGATTTAGGTTTTTTGTGAAACCCCTGATGGGATGATGTTCACATCATTCCCCTTTAAATATTCAATTTATATATTGGAAATAACCAAAAAATCATTGAGGGTACTCATAAGGCATAATGCATTTCTTTTCTGATGAATATGGGTGCCTATCGGGGGCGGGGGTTTCTTGGTACATTGTGGCCCCTTGAGGTGGGTTCTCCCTATCATGATAATTTTCTGAAGCTTAGTTATTCTTATTACTAGGAGGGTTAACAGTTATTACTTACAATGTGGTAGAAATGAGGAATTAAATTTCTAGATTGGTAGATGTGAAAAATTGATGGTCCTATTATTTCCGCGGGATTGGGCAAAAATGGAGGACAATGTACTACCCCAACATCTAATATGTGTGTTATGAGAATCCTCTTTCATGACCGAAAGAGAATGGTGAGTCTCTTAGTTCATTTATTATAGATATTATGGAAGTATTTTTATGATTCATGATGCTAATATACTAGAAGTAATGGGATATACACATTC
Source organism: Viscum album (assembly GCA_963277665.1). Lineage (NCBI taxonomy): Eukaryota > Viridiplantae > Streptophyta > Magnoliopsida > Santalales > Viscaceae > Viscum > Viscum album. The sequence continues at coordinate 1,432,922,538 of OY728155.1, read as the reverse complement.
TAACATGGTTGGTGTATAGTGCATAGGTGCTTATAGATTCATGGGTAGGTTATATAATCATTCTGAAGGGGGATTAACTTCCCCCAAATATTTTGTTAGAAACAGATAAGAGGTTACATAGTAAGGGACATTGGGATGATAATTTTTAGATCTTTAGGTGGAAAAAACACAGTAGATATCTAGTCGACAGCCACGAATCACCACAAGTCCTCATATTCATTACCAGAGGTATGGTCCTGCCTTTGGTGAACCCATGGTCTGATTGGAATAGGCCATGATATTATTTGTGACACTGATAAAGATCTAATTGGATGTTTATTTATTGTTAGATGGGGAACCGTGTGGGTCAAACATCCACTACATGCTGGAATATATATTGGAGGAAGATCTATCTTTAAGATCATGTCCATACAGGATAGGTTGTTTACTATATCTCCAGGTATGAGAGTGGAAACATTCCTTTTAGGATCAGTGGAGTGTTCACCATCATTTCAGGGAATCAACTAAAGCCCTGAAATCTATTCAACATCCAATGTATAGGTAGATTGGAGGGAAACTGATGATAGTGAAGATGCTTTCACATTGAGTTATGGGAAGGAGAAAAAAATATCATCCACCAGAAGATACCCACAGATGGATTTAGGGATCATATGTACTTTTGGATCAGGTACTTTAATCATAAATAATTGGTATTCTTCCCCTAACTATTGTAGTGGGAGTGATGTTTCCCACATCGAGTTATCCATCGCTTCATATTCTGAGTTGTCGAATGTTACGTGATGATTCCCATGGTCTAGCCTATAATAATGAAAGAATTAACAAAGAGAAATCAATTTATAGTAGCATGGTTTTACCCTATGTGTGTTGTGACCTATGACATGGGAAAAAATCCCATGGAAGTTGTTCTCCCTTGGTCTCTTAGTTGGTTCTTTAGAGATGGTAATGATTCTAACATATGTAGATCCTCCATACTAGTCAGTGGTGGCGTACAGAGGACCTATGAAATTGTTGGTATTAGTGTGGGGAGGACCTATGAAATGGTCTTCCACATCCCACGATGGCCAGTAATGGTAGTTAGGGGTGCCAACACCTGATAGAGCTAGCCCGACCTAACTGAGAGAAGGTTGGGGTCTCAATTCTAGGTGGGACAGGAAGAATCCCTATTGAAAATTTGTGGGCATCTGATGGATAAGTTGTCATTGTTAAGGGATACTAGAGATAAATATGATTACTCATATTTGGAAATTTTATGGGTCTTCTTTGACATTTACACTGAGTGTTTTAGACTGGGGTTAGTATATTGGTAATGGAGTCAACCAACTATTCAATCTATGTGATTGATCAGTGTTCTTGCTGACACTGCGTGGTTGGAGCCCTCATGGAGAGATCTCAAGAATTTTCCATAATAGGTACACCTTTAACATCACCTATCTAATTGGAATATGGGATTTATCCATCAGAATTCTATGAGTAGAGGCTCCCAAATAGGATTTCCTTTAGAATGTCTGTGGGGGGGGAGGGAGGGGTGGTTTCCTTATTAACGACCCTTAAGGGGAGTGGTGTTGGCATGGTTATGTTGTTTCAAGATCTATGTGGGCTGTATCCCTAGTGGTAATGACTCCTTTTTTCGTATCAAGCAACAATGATGTCAATCATAATCCTCTGGATGATCTCAGAGGGTGATATTGGGAATGGGTACCCTGTATCTAAAGAGATGGAGAAAATCATAGAAGAAATGTTTCTATTTGGGATTCCTACACAAATATCCTCTTTCCCCTATGCCTATTAGGTTTATTTTAATGGGATAATGTAGTTTGATCCCTATAAAGTACATAAAACTTATCATTAGTACATATCTAATGAAGGATATTCCCTATTCTACATCATTATCCAATCTTTATGAAACATAATAGATATTCATGGTGATAAAGTGATAGATCAAGGATGTGAATTCTTCTCTATACTAATTTGTAAGTGGGACTCAAGATAGTCCCACCATATTCTATGTAGGGTTTGGCACCAAATATCTAAATTCAATGACATGGAAAGTGGATGGTTCCCTAATTTTACTATCCCCTATAGTTTAAGGAGAATATTTTCGCATAAATTTTACCATTTTTGTTTCATATTCTTTCTCATAGGGGTTGGGTTCCATATTTCCATATGGCTATGAAATTATAACTTATTTCCTCTCACATAAACTTCACATAGGTGGGAGACTTCAATCACATTAGTACAATATGTTGGATTGTTGATTGAAGTAGGATGGTGGGATTTCAGTTACACATTCTTTGGATTTCTCCTTGAAGATCATCTCCTACTCGAGGTCTCCCTAATAGATTTATGTCATGTTTGTGAAACTCTTTCCCAACTTCATTTTGAGGTGTAAGCAAGTTAATTACACTTATTATTATTTGACAGGGTAGTAACATATGGTTTGATTAGATTCTAACATTAGGAATGACTATGAATTTGTGGATGTTGGGTTTTTTATGCACCTTTAAAGCCATCCCCTTTTATATGGATTCCCATGTGTGAGGAATATTAGGAATGAAACCTAAGAAAGCACAAGTCATCCACTAGGTAATTCATTTTAAAGGTGAATAGACTTAATGTATTTTTAATTTAGGCATACCATATTTATTATATGGGGTAGATATTCTTAGAGTAGTTCATAGGATTAACATCTTATGGTCATAGATTGGTCATAGGTTTTACAGTTTTTTGGGATTGGTGGGTCATGGTTTTAATGTCTTATGGGGATTGATGGGTCACAAGATTAATGTCTTTTGGGGACATATGAGTCATTAGTTTTATATATTATAGATAATTATGGGTTATAGGATTAATGTATTATAGTGATGTATGGGTCACAAGTATAACATATTATGGGGATGGATTGGTCCTAGGGTTAACATCTTGTGGGGACATGTGGGTCATATGTTTAATGTCTTGTAGGGACATGTGGATGGTTAAGTGTGTCCACTATGGGGAAAACATTATACTTGGTATTTTGTTATGTTTTCATTAGGGGGATAGATTTTACACCAGGGATTTGGTTAAGTGTGGCCCCAGGGGGGAGGATTTCACATTTGAGATTTTGTGGAGTGTTGGGGGTATTGGGATTTAAACCTCATGGAGGTGCCCCATATGTGTTGTTATGTCCTGATTGAACCTCATGAAGGTGTTCTATGTAACCTACCCATGTCATTTGAATACAAATTTTATAGTTATGGGATTGAATTAGTCAATGTAGTTTAACATCATGTGGTTATGACACTCTTGTCACGGAGGGAGCGTCAGAGAGGGATGATGTGCGGATTACATATGAAAGATCCCGAATTGTGGAGGATCATACCATATTAAAGGATGATGGTGTGGGGCTTACACATGGAAACCTCCATAATGAGGAGGGTCATCCCATGTTGATGGAAATGGTGGTATTTGATGATGATCATATATGGGGCATCCTATTCTCATCACATGAGGTAAGGCTGCATTTTAACATCATCTGATGGGGATTTTTTTGTTAATTTTAACATCGTAGGATATGGACATGGGTCTAGGGTGTTTTATTCAATTTATATTAGATATTGGTTGGGCCTACACATAGTTATTCCACTTCTAAATAGGAGGTGAAGATTCAATATAAGGCCTACCTAAAGGGGAAGGTATGAATTTTCCAACTATGATTCCACATTTGTGGATTATGTGACTATAAATCAGGTTGATGTGGGTAGGGAATGACATAAACACAACCATAGAAGAGTGGAAATCTGGAGTCCCAATGTATGCAATCCTATGGGTAGAAGACAAAAGGAAATATGGAACCTATTAGTATGAGAAATTTTTTTGGCGATGGACTATGATGAAATTGATGCATTGGGGGTATTGGATTATGGACCTGATAGTTTTTTCACATGTATCCATTATACTATACAAAAATGGTGTTGTGTGAGGCATGGAATCCAACAAAATCCCACTTCATATATATGAGGGGCATAGGTTCATGATGATTTTGAGGTTACGTGTGACATTGGGTTGTCTTAAGAGAGATTCTGTTGTGTTAACATGACTACCATTAAGAGTTTTTTATGAGGAAATCTAAACCATAGGACATGTAATGTTGGGTCCCAGGGGAGTTCATACATTCAAAATCAATATCATGGATAATCCAAGGAATTTTGGGGTTACACAATATCACAAAAGAGTATTTTTTGTGATAAATAGCCTATGAATCATCTTCTCTTGATTCAATTTCATGGTTGAGGGGGATGGTCTACAAATAGCTAAAATGTGTGTCTATATGCAAAGATTCCTAGATGGGTCATTAAACCCAGTTGTGCGCCTCTCATTCCTTTTTTATAGGGTCACAATGAATAATTTTCCTTCATTTAAATTTTCTTTTTTCTTGAAAATGGATTTATGTTCCATTGATGAAATGTTTCACAAGTGGATGATAATGTACACGATTTTCATATATAATGTTTTAGGGATCCCATAACCTAGTAAGAATTTGATATTTAATGACACCTTTCACACAAAAGTTGTTTGTGTGTGGGAAATTAATTTTCCATGAAATGTATTATTGTTTCATGAAAATTTTTCCTTTATTTCATAATGGGTATTAGATATGGGATGCACCATTTTATTAGGTAAAAATGATATTTTAGGGATCAGGTCGTGTTTTCGATGCCAAAGAATACATTGATGTGGTAGTACTTTTGAAGAATACAAGATATGATAATCATGGTACTAGGTTCATGAATTAATTTTTACAATTCAACTAAAAAGTAATAAAATGGGGAAATATTAATTAAAGATAAATACTATGAATAAAAATAAGGAATATAAGGATATAATATGCTTCAGTTCACTAGGAAATTATGTTCATGGTAAGAACTCCCACTTGAAATTTTTTTACTAAATAAAAGTAAACAACATCCGAAATTAAAAGAAAGGAAAATAAAAAATAACTAGAGAAGTTAATCGATGATCTTCCTAGATGAAACTCACACTAAAAATAATCATCTAAGAATACATCATCATAAATAGAATCATGATATGAAATGAAAAATAGGGAAAATAAATTCTTACATTGCCAGTTTCAAATACCATAACCTAAAAGAATATTGAATGGATATCGAGAATTTCATTCCTTCCATTACATGAGGATGTCCCATGATGAAGGGTAGATATTTCAACCACTCTCAACTAAAACCCTAGACATGTGTTATCCATTGATGAATGAAATTTACTTCACCAGAGTTTTAGTTGGATGGAAACTCCATAAATAATTTAATACTATTTCTCACTAGAATTAATTTAGAAACTTCCCTCACAACATAAAATTAAAAAAAATATACTATGACTCTCCATTAGGTGAAATAATAAGGACAGATGAACCAACGATGTGTCAGGACATGATTAAGGGATACATACCACCTAGAAGACCCTATAGAATGAGGTAGTAGACTATTAAAACTTGATACTACTAAAGGTCGACTTAAGATTATATAGATTTACCTAGATAAATAATTATCGTTATGTGTTCTTGGTTAAACTACTACACAAGTTGAGTTTACCCTTATGCAAGCTTGGGAAGACCCTTATGTGAGCCAGTTTAGACAAATAAATGACATTGGGAGTTACCCTAACACAAGAAGGACAAACATTATTCTGAAAAGCATTACCATTATGTATGTTGAGTTTACCCTCATGTGAACCAAATATTACCCTTATGCATGTAAGGTATAACCCTTACACATCATGGAGTACCCTTATGTGTCTGGAATTTCCCTAACGAATGTAATGAGCTACCCTTAAGCTAGTCAATTGTACCCTTAAGAAATTAAGATGGTTACCCTTCTGCAATAGGTGTACAATTACAAAGATATTGGGGTTAACCTTACGTAGATAGGAGTACCCCTTTGTGTAGGTATATATACCAATATGCAAGACAATATTACCATTACAAAATAAGGGGATTAACCTTATGTATCCTAGGAATACCCTTACATAAATAGATTTTACACTTATGTATGGGGTTAAATAACTTTACAGAGGATCCAACTATAGGGTACGGAAAACTAAATAATTCCAAAGTAATAAAAAATACTAAATATAGAAAGTAAGAAATATATACAAAAAATTTCTTAAGAATATAATTTTGTTGGAAACTAAGAAATATGTGCATAAAAAATATCAAAAATATCCACCTTTTAAATATAATAATTTAAACTAGATGGTGTGCTTATAACATTGGTCATTGAAATGGGATAACATTCATATGTCCTAAATAATTCCTAAACCTGATCAATTGAATAATCTTTGTCATTATTTTGGCTAAATTGTCCTAAGTATGTATCTTAGTGATATATATTGTTCAATTCTCAATGAAATCCCTAAAAAAATGGAATCTAGTGTCAATGTGTATTGATATCCCATTGAAAACCAGATTTTCTGAAATTTGAAATTTCGAATGACTATAAAAATTGACATCATTATTTCATAATGATATAGAGAGTTCATAAAATATGTCTATGAAAAATTGATTCTTTGATTTCTATAATTAATGATATGTATTCAACCTCAGTGGTGGAAGGGGAATCAAAGGACTTCATAGTTAATTTACATGAAAAAATATTTCCACATGATAATAATACATAACCATCAATAATTTTTATAGTGTCTATATTTAAAACATAGTTAAAATTTAAAAATCGAACATTATCTTGAATATATGAATCATTTTATCCAAAACAAATAAAAAATCAGATAACTTGGACACATAACTAATAAACCTATTTAATGCATGTCAATGAGGGTTCTCATGAATTTATATAAACTTTCTCTAGGAAAAAAAATAAAGGAAATGTATATCCAATGGAAAATCCAGGAATACATAATTCAGGATAATATGTATGTATAATTGATTTTACCCCTAAAATTAATTTTAAAATAACTTCTAGGTGATTGGGACATTGAATACATAAAGTGGTACACTAAAGGAACATCAACAAGTTTTATGTTATTTAAAAAATACCTTTTTTGTGCTATCATGATATAAATAGTTTGGGGAAAATATAATACCCTAGAATTTATGTCCTGAGTGATTTTCATACTAAGATTTTTCATTCTTCCACTAAATCATTCATTTTCAAGTATCTTTCAAACTAGTTTTTCATTTGATTTATTACGCCAAATTATTCAAAAATTATAAAAATATCATCAAGACATATAATTAAATAAATAAAAAAAATTTATTTCATATTTAATGTAACCACAATCATTATATTTTCTTTTAGAAAAATCAATTTTATGTATAAATTCACCAAACTCCTTATACCACATACAAGATGAATGCTTGAGTTCATACATTTATTTTCTTAAAAGTAACACTATATTTCATTAAAAATATTTTAAAAGGATATAAGGTGGCCTCATATAAATATTTTCATTGAACATAAAATATTTAAAAGGTCATTTTAACATCTAATTTTTCAACAATATAGTCATTATAGGTGGAAAAATAAAACGAAAATATGAAAGAATAATGTTTTAATATAGGTGAAAATATAAATTTAATCAATTAAACTATGCTAGTTAAATACCATTGAAACATTTCTTTATTTTTAATTTAATTATACATTCACTAGTTTTTTATTATTTCTTCTTAAAAACCATTCACAACATATAATATTTTGATTTTATGGTTGGTTGACAATTTTTTAGGTTTTTTTTCTGAGAAGAGATTCCATTTCAACTCTCATACCAAGATTTATTTGATTTAAATTATTGTTTAAGAGTTTCATTAAGAAAATCTTAGATCAAATCCCATATTAATAGAAAAGGGAGTGACATCATCCACTGAAAATAAAGATTATGGACTTATAGTTCTTCTTTTACTATCATGACTTAACTAGTAGACTCTCAATTCACAATCTCTGTCACCCTCAAAATAATATTCCTAGTATCTAGAAGAATCTAGTTTAATGTGTTCTAGATAAGGTGGATTTTTTGAGAAAACATTACGTAAATGTTATATTTTAGGCTCCAATCTATCCATAATACATTCTGGTTCATATTGTTTAGGCTGAAAAGGATCATATGCCTACTATTTAGTAGAATATTCCTCAAGGAAAACAATATCATGGTTTATTATAGAAATATAAACACTAGGATTATCTACCGAAAGACTATACCCTTTTCACACCATCTGGTTATCCCACAAAAACTAACTTTACAGCACTCATATCAAGTTTATCATCCTTATTGTGAGAAAATGTAGTACAACCAGGAAATCTCAGATGTTCAAGGGTACGAGTGACCCAATCGACATCAATTTAGGGGGTTTGAAGTCCATGACACTAGAGGGGGATCTATAATTTATAAATTCAATAGTATCATCATTTTATTCCTAGAATGTCTTAGAAAGATAAGAGTATGAAATAATACATCTCAAACATTCTTAAATAGTTCTATTTATTCTCTATAATGGTTCATTTGGTTGTGGGGTACCCACAATAGTTCTATGTGTGAGAATACCTTAATAACTAAAATATTCTACAAGTTGATTATAAAAATAGTAAATACCATTTTTTGTTCTAATAGTTTTTTTAATATTCAATTTCAATAGTAGATTTTCATATTTTTAACGTTTTAATGGTTTTAGATATAAGGTCCCATCCTTCAAAATTACATAAACATTAGTTTTATGTAAATAATTAGTTCTCTTACATTTGAGGATTTATTAGGTTAATATTTTTAATTTATTATCTCATAGCACATAAATTACAAAACCATATATATAAAATGTTGAAACTTGTGATTGGTATCCATTTTTCTATAATATAACTTATTTTAAATAAAACATGATTTCAATTTTAGGAAAAATCTTTAAAACATTCAACTTGACCTCTTCCATTCACTTACACATCCATAAACACTATAAAAAATATTAAAACATGGGATTAATATACACATAATTGTATGGTTCAAAAAAATAAAAAGTTCATTAGTCTAGTGAAAAACATGAAAACCCATTAAATGCTACCTTTATATTAGTGATCTTTGAGAAAAATTGAATAAATAATTTTATCATGAATCCATACAAAATTTTTTCTCAATGATATCATTTAAAAATTATTAAAAGAACATATAAATTATTTAGGTCACTTGGGACATAATCATTCATATCACTCTTACAAATGGAATAACAAATACGGTCAACTTAAATATTAAGAGTACAAAATGAATTGGAGGGACATCACCAACCCACAAATCCTTTTTTTATTATGGAACCAATCATCCCTGGTTTATTATATAACCAAAAATCCTTGGTTAATAACTTAATCACCAATCCTTGGTTTATAATGTATCCATCCATCATTAGTTTATAATAGAACAACCCATCATCATAAATAATTCCCAAGAACCGTAACATAATCATAAATCATGAAAGAATTAATTTTCATAATAAAACCCATTAAAAAAATTTAATCCTCTTTGAAATACTCTTTTGGATATCAAAATACCAATTTCTTTTGAAATCCCACTTTAAATACCAAAATACCTTAAAAAACCCCAGTTTCGATTCCAAAATAATTAGAAAAATGAAAAGAAAGGTTTTCATTGAAGAAAACAAGAAATATTTTAAAGGAATACAAAAATAAAATAATTGTTACAGCAGTGATGAAATTCATTGACATCATCTACATTAAAATAGAATATTCTTTTTTGTTGTTTATAAAGAATGTAAAAAATTAAATACGAAGATTCATTTTTTCTATATAATTTGAGAGGATGAAAAATAACCTTTATAAAATTATCATGTCCATGTAATTAAATTCATAAAATATTTTTAACGACATGTACATCTAAAATAAAGAGATATTGAAGGAAAATATTAAAGGATTTTTTAATGAAAAGTCCCTTACCACTTTAGAAAAATTTAAATCGTTAACCCCGTGAAAGAATAACATTAAAATAATAAATATAATGATAATAGATAAATTCATGATATAAAATACCAAATGTGATTTATATATTCCTCATAAATCAATATAGGTGCATGACATCAAAATATACCTGAACGAACGGAAATTGAGATAAAGTCCCTTAAATCTAGTTAGATCCATCACACTTTATTCCTTATCTTATTGAATAGTAAACTTATGTTAATTATATACCTTCCTAATAATTATTATCAATTTTATTATTCATTTTATTTATATTCATACTCTTTTAATTAGAATTACTTATTCAATAAATCCAACGTCAGATGTTTTGTTGATATTAGGAATACATACCCAAAAATGACTTTGGTAGGTTGACTTTGTTAAAAGAGGTCAATATTTAAACATATTATTAACAAAAATCATGAAATAATTATAATTTTTATAAATAAATTGTAATTTTAAAAAATAATCATGAAAAATGGAAAGGAAAAATTAACTACATGATGATCTTGGATATGGAATGTCATACAAAGGCAAGAGTAATGTATCCATTTTTCCATGATCGTTTTAGAAAGAAGGTTTGTATTATTTTATATTTATAAAGAGATATTAATATCATAAATTATATATTCATTTCTAATATATATATATATATATATAATCCATGTGATTTAGTGATGAAAAATAATCACATTTCTTTGTGGAGGTAGTATTCCACACGTACACATGAATGCCATTATAATTTTCCAATGCAAGAATGTAATTGAAATATTATGTTTTCAATATGATTAAAATTTCATGAGTATAATAATTATTTCAATTATATCACAGATATTAACTAACATTATTCTTATTACATTCCATGTAGAGAATTAGTGGAAAATGAATGACATCTCTTTGTGAGGCGGTAGTCTGCTGCACACACAAACTATGTTACCATATCCCCCAAAGAATGCAAAGAACGAAGTTATATGTGATATAAAAACTACAAAATTAATTTTTTTTGAAATATTATAATAATAGTTAAAATAAATCATTATAAAAATCATTTAGTGGTGATTTTGGAAAAGTAATGACACCAGATCGTGAGGTGGTAGTACCCAATTCACAAGAATGATGATTTTATATCCCATTTGATGGAAGGGGATATATGGTTAGGATATTAAATTAAAAATAATAACATCTCAGTATATGGGAGATAATTGTGTTATTATTTATGAAATTTTTTATAATATTTGAAGGATATGGAAGAAGAAATAAAATAAAGATACTCGGTTAAGCCTGACACATCTTCTTCAAACAACCTCCTTAGGCAACCAGAAAAAGATTTTATAAGATCAGTTAGTGATAAAAAATGGATTGAAAACATTGTTAGAGAATTTAGAAAGGTATTTATATAGGTATAGTTTTATCTAAAGGGGGTTTAAGGTGTGAAAATTAGAGTATATGGGGTATTCGTTTATAAGTGAGGTATGTTGAAAACATGTAATTTTTTAAAATAAAAAAGAGTACACATATTTTTCATAAGTAAAAGTCTAAAAAAAGTCCATTACCAAGAATTAGAAAAGATATGGTCTAAATATTGCCATAAATATATTTTATGCATGTTTTTAGGTAATTTTAACCCTTATCATTTTTGGTCAACCCCTGTTAAATCCATTTTTACCTTAATCACGGTAAATAATTTTGTCAACATTCACTATTAATTATTGTAAAAAATTAAGATGAACATATTAAATAATATAAATTATTATGATTTTAATCATTTAATACATTTTAAGAAATTCAATATATATATGTGTAAAAATTTATCTTAAAAGTGAACATATAGACATAACAAAAAAGTGGCTTTTCAAGATGTGAGTTTTTCCTGAAAAAGATGATTTTATATTAAACCCATGTCAAAAAATAATAGTTGTTTGAATAAAAATTAATATATATATATATATATATATTTATAATTTATAAATTTCATTTAAAACTTTTTCCATTAGGTATTATCTTGATTAAATAAAATGTATATACATTCTGCAAATTAAATCTTTTTTTCAAAATACCAATTTTTTAACAAAAAAAATAAATCAATACTGAAATCCAATAAAAATTTGATAAAAAATTAAATAAGTGAATTAAATATAATAATATAATAATTATGTTATGTGGAATTATATTAAAACATAATTACCATTTAAATTAATAAATTTATTGAAGAGAAATGATTTTCTTACAAAACTCATTATTTTTCAGTATTCAATTGAAAATAAATTTTTTCTAAAAAGACACAAAATATAACACAATGTAAATTATGATATGATAATATCAAAAATTAAATTTACATTTCAGAATTCAAATTCTAAAATTTATAAATTAATCTATTAAATAAAAACCTTTTGAAAGGAGATTTTTGTTAAAACTCTTTCCTTTTTGACGTATAATTATATAATATTTTTATATTGAATGTAATTATAAAATTCATGAGAATAAAATATTATATATTTTATTTAGTCATTAAAATATTTCCCCTTATATAATATTAATCCCTATTATTTTATTAAATTTTTAAATAGGTGGGAAAATCATTCCCACATCGCATTTTCATATTCACATGTTGGTACTTCGACCATATTATTTTTTCATAAAACCATAACCTAGAAAATAAAAATATTCTCAAACACTTACCTATTATGGTAAAGAATCTAAAAAATATATTACTTATAAGAAATATTCTGTTCTAACGAAATTACTTATAGTATCAAAACATAATATTAATCTGGTATATATTTCATTAACATAAAAACATGAAATATGTTATGTACATGGAAAATCTTGGGTGAAAATATGCTCGATAAGAAACTTATCCAACATTATATATTATTTAATATTTATAATGAACCATGGATTTTTATTTACATTAATAAAAATATAATAAACACTTTTCCATAGAGATACTTTTATAAAAACATGATCACCAACCTTGAAAGAATGATCTTTCATGTAGTTATATGCATAATGTTTCTTCTCTCTCTAATCTATCTTCATATGTTGTGAGTCAACTACACCTTATCACCCATTTCCCATAAAAAATAATGTCCCTTAAACTTCTATTTTCCTTGTTAATCTGAAAAATATGGTGTTTGACTCTTCTTTACATATAATGCAACAAAAGGTTCCATCTGTATTCTGGAATGGAAAATATTGTTATAAAAAAACTCAACCAGTTAAATATATTGATTTCCATTTCCCTAGTAATCAATTTTTCAAGAATAAAACATATCTTCCACGGTGTGAGTTGTCCTCTCATACTTTCCATTATAGTGAGGATTGAAATATGTACTTAAATGTAATTCAGTACCCAAATATTTATAATGTCCATTCAAAAAATTAGATGTGAATCAATGATGATGCTCACATACAATAGAGAGAGTAACTCCATATATCTTAACTATTTCATTAGATATATTCAGGAAATCTGATCTAAAGACAGAGTATCTATAATGGGAAGGAAATGTGAGGATTTTGTAAATTGATCAATAATAACACAAATCATATTATTACCTCATTAAATATTTCATAATTCCACCATTCGATCCACTTATATATTTTCTAATTTCAACACCAACAGTAGAAAAGGTTGAATAATTCCCTTCATTAATTTTCATTCTACATTGACATACTTACAAGTCAAACATGTCATGGAAAATTCACTAATATATCTTTTAATACCATCACACTAGTAAAACTACAAAAGTTACCTATACATCTTTTTACTGCCCAGATGAATAGGAAATGGAGAAATATGAGATTTACATAATAAATATTTCTTAAAACGAGAATCAAAATGAACACATAATATTTTTCCAAATCATAAAACACAATCTAAATCAATATTAAAATAATAAAACCAACTATTCTTAATGGATTTTACCTATTATTATAAAGTATTATCCTATTTTCAATCTTGCTTAGTCATTTCTGAAAATGTTGACTCTAATAAAAAAATAAAAAAAGGATATCATAGAATCAACAACTTCATGAAAGAAATTCATTGAATCATTTACCAAAGTGTCATGTTCAAAACGTAACATGGTTAATATAGAAATATTTTTCTAACTCAAAGAATCAACCACTTTTTGTTCTTTTCCAGGATGGTAATGAATCATGAAATCATAATCCTTTATCAATTATAGCCATCTTATCTGTCTCAGGTTCAATTCATTCTGAGTTAATATATACTTCAAAATTTTTTGGTCGGTATATATTTCACACTTTACTCCATAAAAATGTTTAACATAAATTGTTAAATAAAAAACCAAAGTATTTAATTCAAAATAATGTGTAAGCTAATTTAAATCAAGAGGTTTAAACTGAAATAATGAAAAATAAATTACTAAATCATTATTTATTAGGATACAACCAAGTCACATTAATGATGAATAATTGGAGATGAAACATTCACCATTTCTATAAGGTAATGAAAACAATGGACAACTCAACAATCTTGTTTATAGTTTTTGAAAAAAATTTAATATTTTTTCTCAAAATTAATTTAACTCCATTTCATGTTAATTTAATGCGATAGAAAACATGTCAATGGTAAAAAAATATCATCGATAATTACTTGCTAATTCAAGAAAAATATGAATCTCTATGATATTTTAGAGTCTTTTACATTATTCAATAACCTTTTTTTCAATTTTCCATTATTATTCTATATTTAGAAACAATATAAATTAGAAAAAAAAACTTTTCACAAAAAAAAAGAACAGATACTAAAGTTTACAAATTTTTTTTCCTTTAAATGTTTATTAAAAAATTCTTAGTTGCCTTTCATGCTTCTCTTGAATTATTGAATGTACCAAAATATCATCAATAAACATAACAAAAAACATATTCATAAATGAATTGAAAAAATATATTTATAATATTCATAAATACAAGAATTGAATTAGACACACCTAAGGCATAACTAAAATCTTATAATTCATGTATCTAGTCTAAAATATAGTCTTCATAATATGTGATATATTCACTTTTAATTAATAGTAGCATGAAATGATATCAAACTTCACAAAATATTTTTCTCCCTAGATCTAATAAAAAAATAATTCATATGAGGTAAATGAAAATTTTTCTTAATAGTGATGTTATTTAAATCTCTATAATCGATGAAAAGTATCATTCAACTATATTTATTAAAAAAATATTAGAATCACCCCATAGTGAAGTATTAGTGATAATGAAAACTTTATCTAGACACAATTGTCGTCAATTTTTCAATTCTAAAAGTTCCACTTGAGATATTCGATAAGTTGATTTTAATATAGGAATATGATTAGGAACTAAGTCAATATTAATCTCAAGATATTGATCATTAATAACACCAAGAAAATCATTAGGAAATACATCCATGTATTCATTTACTTCTAGAACATCACTAGTTTGAAAAGTTTATTTCTATTCAACAATATGATCAATGAAACCATCACTACCATCTCTAATAATTTTATCAGCTTCTTGGTATGTTATTAAAGGAATAAAATCATTGAATATATCTTTTATAGATCTAATATATATCTTATCAAGATAAAAAATTCAAATATATACCAAAAATGTTATCAAACTATACTACGACCAGTTCAACATGATTCATAAGAAAGGCCATCCAACTAATGAAAATAAAAATATTCCTATAAGTCGTTGTTTATTTAATTCTTTCACCTAAATGTTTCACTAAAAGTTTCATCTTATGTTCATGATGTGATAATCCTAATTTACCATCAAATATCCGAAAAATGAAATAATTAAATGATCTAGAGTCAAACAAGGTATTGACATAATTCTATTAAACAAGTAACATACTTTTCACCACATCACATGATAGATGAACATCAACAATATTAGTAGAAAAATATTTTCCGACACATTTCTCCTTTCGGTATTGATGATTCCCCCCTGAGTGACTATCTTTGGAAACAGACTATAATTATTCCTTAACACATTGAAACTAAATTATATTTCCATAAAATTATAATTATTCATTTTCCCATTTTCCTTACATTCATGATCTATATGTCCAAACATAACACATTATAAGTTCTTGCTAGACATTGCAATCCATTTTTAAATATGATTTTTACCACACTTCTCACAGGATGGGAACATGGTTTTCTTACCTATATATTTATATGATGGATTCCTCTTAATTTCATTTATTTTGAATCTTTTCGTACTCTATTCATTTCATGGAACATAGGTGTCAAAAAACACTAACTCCACTGTCTTATCACATTAAAAAAAATTATTATATATTTTAAATTTATATATGAAAAAAAGATCTTTTTAAACATGGTTTTAACCCTATTTAAAATTTATTAATCTTATTATTAATGTACCAAAAAAATAAAATATGTACTTGGAAAACCTTATAAAATTTTCTTCATATGTTCCCACAAAATCTTCATATTTTTTCCTCAATTCGTAATTTTTTTTTGAGTCTAGATACAACAAACCATAGTGAAATATTTCTCTATTAAAATACACTAAAATTTTCTCTATTACATGGTATAATGATAATATTTATCCAATGTATTATTTCTTAGAGACCACCATCGATCTGCTTCACCATCAAATTGATAAAAGAGTAGATTTAACTTTTGATTTTATAAACATCCCATGACAAAAAATTTCCACTCCAATGAATTTATCTATCAATTAGATACCACATGTTATGATGATTCACTAAATGATGGGGGATATTTCATCATTAAATTCCCCACTATAGACATGTTCCTTCTTGGTAGACCATGTTTTTTTTCTAGTATTGATACAACCATTATTTATATCTTATTTCAAAATGATCCATCATTACAAAAAACTATTCTATTCCAATTCAAACCCTCTTGAGAAGCAGATTTGTAAGGATATATTCTTCTAAGTTCCTTCCCACTATAGATTCCTGTTTTCATCTGTGGAAAAAAAAATTTAATAGACATAGTTTAGATGAAGCAGCATGATGATCATTAAATTACCTATTATTGCCACATTATTTTTTAATAAAATTTGTAAATTTTATTCTAATATCATTTTCCAAAACTATATTCCTATTTTAACCGACAAATGATACCAAATATAAGGACCTATACTTAAAAATTACATAATCATGAGTTTTATATCATGAATTCATTCTCTTTTATTTGAGGATATTTCCATCTTTATATTTGTAGATAATTTTTTTTCATATTTTATACATTAAAAAAAATATAATTTATTATATTACAATCAATATCAATTTTCATATAATATAAAATTTTTATGTAAATGATGTTTTATTTTTGAGAAAAATATTCATGACCTTAAAATTAAACAATTCCTTTCCCTCACCCATCATTAAAACCTATAAAAAATATTTTAAAACATGGGATGGACACAAAAATCTTATTAAGGGACATAAATAATATAAAGTTTGTTAGTCTTGCTAAAAACATGAAAACCCATGAAATTTTTACATTTATATAAAATTTCTTTGAGAAAAAATAAATTAATAATTTACGCATGAAATTAATCACACTTTTTTCTCAAAAAATAATTTAAAACCCATAGTAATAACATATAAATCTTTTATATAACATCGGATATAATAATTTATATCACTATTACAAATGGAATAATCGACATGGTAAAATTTCATCTCCGGAGCACCAAATGAACTATAGATATATCACAAACCCACCTATCTTTGGTTTATCATAGAATCACCCATCAGTGTTTTTTCACAGATTGACCCATACTTATTTAATAACATAACCACCAATCCTTGGTTTATAATAGAACAAGACATAACTATTTTATAATAGAACCACCCATCATAATAAATAATTCTATAGAACCAAAATCGAATCATAAATCATTAAATCTTTCATTTTCATCTTAAAAAACATTAAAAAGTATTTTAATACCATTTGAAAAATTCTTTCAAATATCAAAATACCAATTTCTTTTAAAAATAAAATTTCAACACCAAAAGAACAATTTGTAGTATAAATATAATTTTCAATACCAAAATACTTAGAAAAACTAAAAATATGGTTTTTCTTTGAATAAAATTGGAAATATTATAAATTAACCCAAACTCAAAATAATGGTTATTATAGTGGGAAATTTCATTATCACCACACTCATTAAAATAGATCATTATTTTTGTCATTTGTATTGAAATTAAAACATTTCATATAGAGTTTTATTTTATGAAAAACATAAATTAAATATAAAATAATGTAGGTTATAAAATTATTTTTTATGTATTATTATATCA
This sequence comes from Viscum album, assembly GCA_963277665.1. Lineage (NCBI taxonomy): Eukaryota > Viridiplantae > Streptophyta > Magnoliopsida > Santalales > Viscaceae > Viscum > Viscum album. The sequence continues at coordinate 1,432,904,268 of OY728155.1, read as the reverse complement.
TAAAATCATTTTAAAAAAATGGATATGTAAGGAAAATTGAGTATGAAGAAAAAAATTAAAAGATGGGTTTTAATGAAAAATTATTACATCTTTATAAGCATTTGCATCATAATCCCCATGAAATAATAACCTTAAAAAAAACCTTAAATATCATGAAAACTGATAAATTAATAGTAAAAAATATCAAATAGCCTGTATAAATACATCATCATAGAATATATGTGTTTAACATAAAAATATTCCTTAATGAAATGAAATTGATACGATACCCCTTACCTAGAGTCAGATTCATCCAACTTGTTATTTATAATTATAAATAATAAATTTTTTTTAATTAATTAGATACTTAATAAATTTTTTCATGTTTATTATTCTTTTTATTTCACTTATTACCATTTTATATACAATTTCTTAATCAATTAATCTTACGTGGGATGCTTTGATGATATTTATATTATATTTCCAAAAATGACTTTAACAGGTTGACTATGGTCAATGTGGTGGTTATTTATAAATATATATGATAGTAATCATGAAATAATTATCATTTTTACACATCAATTATAATTTTTAAAACCAATCATGAAATATGGTTATAAAAAATGAACTATGTTGTGATCATAGAGATTGTGGGTCTTACGTACATAAGAGTAATGTTTCAATTACTAAATTATCATTATAGGAGGAAGTTATGTATTTTTTTATCCTTAAATAATGATAATAATATCATAAATACAATATTATTTATTTAAATATACATATATATATATATATATATCAATCATTTGATTTAGTGAAAAAAAAGTCACATCACTTTGTGGAGGCGGTAGTCTGCACATACTCATCGACGGAGTTTTCAATTTTTAATGTGTGAAATAAAATGATATATCAAATTTTATGAATGATAAATATTTCATTAATATCAAAATTATTTTATTTATCTAACATACATTCATTATATTTATCTATATTACATTTCATTTAAAGCATTAGTGAAAAACAAATCACATCGCTTCATGAGAAAGTGATTCATCGTACGCATGAGCAATGTTATCGTATCATCCTTGGAATTGAATGTATGAAGTTATATTTGATATCATAAAACTTTAATTATATATATTTAAAAATATAATATATTTAATTTAAATCCCTCATTATAACAATCCATGAGAGATGATGATATAAAATAAATGACATTGGTTCGCGTATTGGTTGTTCACTATACACACGAATGCTGATTATATGTCCCATTTGATTAAAGAGGAGATAGAATGAGGTTTTTACACTTAAAAAAATCTCATCATATGGGAGATATTGGTGTTATTATATATGAACAATTTCAGAATATTTTAAGTAGGTGGAGTAAAAAATAATATAAAGAAGCTCGGTTAAGCATGATACCCTACATCAGACAACCTCCTTGACTAAAAATTAAATTTTTTATTCTCAAATACATTTATGGAAAATTGAGAAACCACATTATTCAACTAGTATGATATCCATCATAAGACATAAAAATATTATTTAAATATAACTAATGCCTATTAGATGATACTTACCTATAATGTTACCAAGAGATAGAATGCACCTCTGTATCTAGCCTATCGATGTTGAAGTCATCAAAACAATTTTCCAGGTTATCCCAGGTTTGAGCATACTTCTCTTTTATTATCTTCACTTTATTGAAACCCCTTATTAGAATAAGGCCCTAATTGTCGGCCCTTTCAGCCCACTAACTATTGACACCCACCCGAAGTTCCCGCCCCATCATTTTGTCTACTTCTTCTTGTGTAGAATTGATATACAAAAACTACTCCACCATTTAATTTTCTAAATGTACAAGTAAATAGTCGACCATGGGGCTTCCCTTCACATTAACAATGTTTTCACGCATACATTCAAACTCCTTGGATTTATTTTTTTACCTGACCTAGTCTCCATTGTCTTGGGAAGGTGTTAATAATCCTTGTGACCTTTTTTAATCTTTTATTCAAGATTTAATCTCTCGAATCCCACCCACGGATAATCTCATACATATTTTTCCCTCTTATTATTTGAGATTCAATTACATTTACTTGTTCTTGGGAAAATACTTCCAGAACATCAAAGTGGTTGATGGTTTGAATGACCTCCTTCCTCAGACAATAGCTTGTGGCCCAAGGTCCCACTAGCTCTTTATTATTACCCTTGGTATCTAATATTCTGCATGAACCATACGGTATACATTCCTGGACCTCCCTTGGTTCCATGGAATCATCTGCCTGGCCATTGTCACTGGTACCATTCCTAGGTTGTACAACCACATCATAAGAGGCACCTAGGACCTTGGAGACTTCCTCCATTTGTGGCTCTAAAAGAGTGTCGTTACCACTACCACCTTGATGACCATTATCCAATAAATGGTCCACATATCTAGAATCTTTATCCTCCTTTTCAATCCTATGCTCCACCATAAGTTTGATATGCTTTTGGGTGTTGATCAAATTCAGTCCAAAACACACATCCTTAGAATAAGGTTCTAAAGAAACCAACCCCTTCCTCAGGCTTGTACTGAATAACTAGAATCCCCAAGTCATGCTTAAAAAAACTAAAAACCTCCATAACATTTGGGTTAAACTGCCCTGATCGAGTATCCTTCTGAGTATGAGATAAAATCTCTAGGGATTTGTCTACAACCTTCAGACCGGTGTTAGCCACCACTGGAACATTGTAGCCAAGGCCCGACCCCACCCCATTCAACTTTTTTAGCTAAATGTCACACCTACAAACTAATTTTAGATGACAAAATATCTTGTATAATTAGGTGAAATTAACCCACTTCTCAAAAATTAACAGATTGTTTTTAACAAAAATCCTTTCCAACAAGAATCCACACAAAGTTGACTGGAATTTAGGATATATCAACCTCGTCATAAATTCTTGGAATAATAGGATGGATAATAGCACGAGTATGGCTATAATAGAATAATTACCAACCCAAAAGGTTCCCATGAATTATAATTATTATAGGATTTTGAAATGAAAGGGGAAGCAAAGGAAAACGTACCCAAACATCCTTCGTAGGGGAGTTGTGGTTAATGTGATAATCAAAGGACGACTTTAAAAAGATGAAACAAAGGCCATTATAGATCCGAGGAGAACTAGACCATGCTATTATAAAATCATCTTCAGAAGAAAATCAAACCTTTATATGATGAATATCGAGAAGATCAGCTGCTGCCTGATCAAGAAGACCCCACACATCGAAGATAAATCTATCGAACATGTCCACCAATGGATGCCGATGTTTACAGTGAGTGATCAATGTTATGTTAAGGAGGTAATATGCATCTATGAACATAAATTTTGAGATTGGAATCTATGTATGACCTTTGAATAGATTGGTAACTTTTTGTTCAATGTGATATTTTAGGTAATGAAGAGAGGATGTCAGGGTTTCAGAAGAGGGGTAAAGAGCGCAAGCATACCCCCGCAATGGACGATGATGTTCCCTCCCTCATCGGTGGGGGAGGGACAGGTGGAGAAGCCATATTCCCCAAGGCCATGGTGGTGGAGGTCCATAGCTAGAATCATCCCTAAGATTTTATATCAATTCCATATTTAAACAACATTCTTAAGTAAGCACAAAACCCATCATGGGATGGATTTATAGTCAAATTACAAGATCTATGTAATTATTAGTTAATTTATGATGTTATTTGGGTAGTTATTGGATAATACATATATATTTTATGTTTGGAATATGATAGGAGAGGGTGTGGCCTTTTATATGGCAGTTATTGTCATACATGAAATTTTTTAAGAGAAGAAGGTCTTCCCAAATTTTTTCCATGTTAAAAGGGTAAAAAATATACCATTATAAATAAATAGACATGATATATTCATAATATATCTATAAAATGTATTTTTTATAATTTTTAGATCATTTATAAAATTATATTATTTTGTTTGACCCTCGGTAAATCCATTTTTACCTTAACTACAAAAATTAACTTTTACTGATTTCAAAAAGAATATTTTCAAGAAAAATATGATTCTATATTAACAATATGACTAATAATTATCATTGTATGAATAAAATTTAATATTTATTGATATATAATCTATTAATTCCATTTAAAATATTACTCTTTGTGGATTATAATAATTTATTTAATTGGGAAAACATTTTTTACTTTAAAATTGTTTAATTTGTTTTCTAAACCCAAAAATAAACTTACACTAAAATAAATTATAAAATTGATTAAAAATTATTTAAGTTGATTAAATAAAACTATATTATACTAAGTTTACTATAAATTATATTAAAAAATAATTTTAGTTTTAAATTAATTAATTTATTGAAGTGAAATTCTTTTTTTTACAAAAGTAGTTTTTTTTTACAATTTACCAGAAAATCAATATTTTCTACGAAATATCAAAATATCACCAGAAGAAAATTTTGATGTTATAATTTTAAAAAAATGAAATCATTATCATTTAAATTTTAAAATATAATGTTTTATATTTTAAATTAAAACCTTATAATAATGGTGTCATGTTTAAACTATTTGATTTATGATGTAGAAGTTACATGATATTTTATATAATATATATATATATATATAATTATTAAAAATTATTTATTCTACAACTACCTTGGTCCTTATATCATGTTTGTGTTTAATAATTTAAATACATACATTCTATATATATTCATCAACAAAGTCACATAATAGTGCCCCCACTATGGGAAGTAGTCGTAGTGGGACCCCATCATTTAGATTGTACATTTTCTAATAGGGTTTCAACTCTGTATGTATAACATTTAAAAATAACTAATTAAGATTAACCATGAATAGAATATTAAAAGGAAATATTGTCTGGGGTTATATTAGTTATGATTCCTTGTTTTCTTAGTTCATTCATATATTCTCATCTAACATGTCCTAAATGACTATTCCATAAATTAATATTATCTGTTATAGGGAAAAGTGTTGAATTTAAATATTTTAAACGAGTACCACAATCCATGACATATATACCATTTATGATTATTCCTCATATTAAAGTGAGTGACCACAAAGTAATCCTAAGACATCCTAAATTAGACATAAAATGATACCAATTTTGGTCAAAGATACCTAAGGAAACGAGATTTCTCTTCAAACAAGGCACCCACCTAACCACCTCTAAGGATTTGACCAAACCATAATGTATCTATAGTGAAATAGTTCCTCTACACATGATTTTTCATATTTTTTTTATTTCCTTGTAAAACCACTCCACTCTCAATCCCTCTTAGATTAGGACACATATGAAATGGACATCCCAAACCTAGGACCCGTTGAACAAACATATAATTATAGAATACATTTATAAGATAAAATAGAATTAAAATATTGATCATATGGAAATATTGGTCACTATTATTTGTGTTTTCCTTATAATTATCTCTTTTGAGAATTTTAAACAACATTTTTCAAGAAAATTAATATTTTGTTTCAATCAAATAAATACAGGCATGAAATATTTAATAGGTGGTGATGAAATCCATTTCTAAGAAGTGATGGTGGAAGATCTTTTTGTGATGGTGTTATATCTCTATTCAGGGACATAGTTGAATAATTAGACACAAATGGTTATGAAATTATAAGAAACAACAATATTTCGTGGTGGGCGGAATGAATCTTGTTTGAAAAAAACATACTACCAAACATGTAGTTAGGATGAACATATGACATGTATCTTGGATTATTTGATATCTAGGGTTTATGTATGAGTTAAATATCCCAAATCGGGTGATATAAGGTACACACCATATAATCCCCATAGTAGGACCTCGTGGCGTATATAGGGAGTTCATGTAAAAAAAGATTTTTTTTTTCAGAAATTCAACCTGAATAATTTTATTTACCTATGAATGTATTATAATTTTCACCCTTATGTCAATCTCTAAAAGAGGCCACTGACAAACACATTCTTTCTATTTTTACAATTTATAAACAATATACTATAATCCTAAATGTATTATTATTATAATATAGAGTTTTCAAATTTCATATGATATATATATATATATATGAATGAAAAATAAAATGATGAAAAAAATAAAAAAATAACATAAGTTAGTGAGAAGAAGTTACTATTCAATTGAGTTCATAATTATTAAAATCATTTTTCATTAAAATATTAATTCTCAATATTTACTTCAATTTAGATATCAATCCTATCACTCCCTCATATTTGAAATGTTATTACACCACACCAAACAGCTACTTGTGGGATAATTTCCCTCACGTCATAAAAATAATACTATAACCACCCTCTCTATATAACATTATGATGATAAAGGATAGTATTAAGGATTAATGTGAAGAAGAATCTAATAGTTGAAAAGTATGGGTGATGTCATTCCACAAATAGTTTTACCACTATTAAAACAATGAGAAGAATTTATGAATAAAAAACACAATCATTCAACACTCCCCCCTCGATCAAGAAATGAGGGTAGTTATACATCTTAATGGAGTAATGAAGAGAATAGTAGGGTGATAAAAAATTAAAAATGTATTAAAATAGATTAAGAATAAATAAAATAAATTAAAAAATTATTAAAATTGAAAAATTTCACCATATCCTTGGGAAAATGATTCTTTATTGCCTACCCGCATGGAAGGGAAAAGGTGGTATCATTTTATATGTAAGAAAAAGGAATATTTTAGATCAAAATATTTCTATAAACATTCCATTCCATTTTGACATAATAAAATTATGAATATTCAAAATTGTTCTTCTTTAAATTTTTTCTTCAACATATCCTATTTTTTTAGTCAAAATTTCATCATATTTAGAAATTTTTTGACTAATGTTTTTCAAATAAATAAATATTTTTTTGGGGTGGGATGGTTCATTAAATTACCATTCACTAATTGGAATTAATATAATGTCCTTGATAGAGATAAAATACAGATAATAAATAATTAATTAAACTAATCAAAATAATTTTATCTATCACACTTCAAAATTATTGGTAATTTTAAATATTGATTTAATAGATATGGTCCCATAACTAATCATAATATAAACATTGAATAAAAATGCATTATAATAGAATCCAAATCTTCATTCAGTGTCTTTCAAAATTAAAATTACAAACCCTGAATTTTCTAGAGATTAATTATTTATCAGAAAATGAGGCTTATATGCTATATTAAAATTTAAACCCAATCCATTAAATGAAGAAGTTGTTATATCATAAATGGTGAGGTAAATTCCAATCTATTGAATCCATCCCAACTCTAACTTCAGGGACACTTTTTCTCTTCCAAACATGGGATTCAACTCTAATTATTTTTATGAGAAATGTATCCCAATTAGTATAAATTACCTCAGATATATTATAAAGTACAATATTAACCAAATATTTTTATTTTAAAAAAATACTAAAGTTGAATTGAATGTGAATATTTTGTATTTCATGAAAATTTCGATTTTATTATCTAAATAAATTTTTGGATAAAATATTGAATTGAAACTCAATTTTGGATAATTAAATCATCTATTATAGGCAATATATTTAATAAAATAATGGTTTATCAATATGATCATGTGTTCATTTTTACTAAATTTCCATGTGGGATAGGACGACAAGACATTTACCCCCAGTAATATTCTTGGTATATATATGTAGTATAGGCCACATTGGATTTTTTCCCTAAAACAATGTGTTGGTCAACACTACACACTATGTTACGATAGGGTATACATAGGTAGTGGTGGTACAAATGATTACCCAATTGGGCCTAACACACCATATATTCTAGAATACATACCATATCGGTGGATTCTATATGCCATGTGGTGTTCTAGTTTATGGTTAAGCTACTAAATCAGGGATACATGTCGTGTACCCTATTGCACACCCCATGTACTTTTTCCCTTGTGATATGCTATATAACCTATCATAGCACATAGAATTGGTAATTTTAATATCCAATTATTATTGTTTTTTCACATATAATTTTATTGTCTCATTTTCATCGACATAAAATATGATACATAATTTGTTAAAAGTATGATTATATATATTCAACTTTGGATAGTTTTTTATAGGGTTTAGGTTTGATATTTGGTGTAATATTTGGGTCATTACCCCATAGGAATTCATATATATTAGGGAATGTGTCCCCCAATTACTTTATATAGACAAGGTCAGTATTCGACCTTTCACAACTAGTACATTACTGTTATATACATAGATTAGGTATCCCCCAATCTAGGAGATCATGTGGGGTTTTGATCCTCCACTGGGTTTAGAATCCCATCGATAGTTATGTACCAATCCGTGAGGCATGGTTCCCCCAATACAATTTTTTATTGGTGATGGAGGTTTTATAATTGATGATTTGTAATAATATTATCTACTTAGGCTCCATTTTCAATTGACTATTATTTCCCAAGGTGTGGGTTACTCTATTGGTTTTGATAATAGTGACATGGAAATAGAGGGAAGTATAAAGTTGTACTCTCTTGATTAATGTGCGTACTTGCTAGGGAGGAGGTACCCCTTGATGGATTCTAGTAGAGGTGTAGAATAATGTTTTATAATATCATATTCTTTATCACTTCTGAATTCTAAGGAATTATGGGTTTCCTTTGGGATTATATATTATAGCTGGCCATAAACGTTTTTAATTAATCAATTTATAATGATATAAGAATCCCTTAGTGATGAGGTGGTTTGTTATTATTGGATTGGAGTATAGGTGATCTAGAATTACCTATATCCCTGATATTTCCACTATTTTTATCACATATGGTCTTTCTCCTGTTCTCTTATTCACTACTAACCCATGCTTGGGGTTTCAGTTGACATTTTTTATTTTCCTATTTTTTGTGGAAGACTATTGGTTATATTTATACTCCCCACTAAATATGAAATGTTATCACACTTTTTTTTGTCTATTTAGTTGATATAAAAGTTTAAATAAGGTCTTTCTATATGTAAGCTAGTGCACCTAGTTTGGGGATAATCACATGTGACATCCAGTGATACTTGATGGATTTTGGGTTTTTCCATGGAAACAGTAACTGGTGTGGTTAGAGATTGTTCTAGGGGAACATTCCGTATGGGGGAGTTTTATAGTGCCATTTATTCTTGGTTTGTAATAATTTTTTTTTTAATTCCTTTGATATATGTGGACAAAATATTGTTTTATAATCTATATCTCAATCATGTGTTGTGTAAAATTAAATTGATTATATGTATAGTCCTCATACTAGTATTTTTACCTATTTTATACATTGAATATATGTAACTATTATAGTTTTATATACTATAAGGCCACCTATATTTTGAGATACACCTTCTTGGTGATAGTCACCAGCCCCTAGCATATTGGAGGTGGGTTTAGGTGTCAATCATGTCTTACTGATTTCCTAGGAGGGGCCCTGGTTGGTCAGGTCATGTCTGTGTAGTTGGTGTACATATCATGTAAACTAAAATAATTTTTACCTCATTTAAATAGTATAATATGTTTGGTCAAAGTTAACGGTGTCATTATATGTTGTTATTAACAATTAGGAGGGGAAAAAAGAAAAAAGTTATTACTCAATATGTATCCAGTGTAAATATTGAGTAACATGTAATATATAACTTGGAATGCATGATGAGTCCCCTATAAATGTTTAATGAGGGAAATAAATAATGTAAATGGATTTTAATTGGTTTTAAACACCCTGTAACTCATAATAACTCATGTAAGGTACACGCAACATGTGCCTTTTTTATGAGTCAACAAATAGAGAATTAATTAAATAAATACCTAACTTCATATAATGAAGCAAGATGTCGACATTATGTGATATGTTTTTTTATACAAAGTACATGATTTGTGATTTTCACTATGTATTCTATAATTAAATGGTTTATTTAAAATTTTTTCTATTATTCAATAAATACATGACATTTATAGTTATTGAAGATTTCATAAACTTCACGGGCATCACCAGTGGTTCATGATATGTATATTCATGGCATGTCATGTGTCCATAATTATCATATATATTATACGTGTTAACCAATTGAAAAAAAAACATGAAATATCGCAACACTCGTTGTAGGTATATATTCCATTTAATAAAATAGTACATGATAAAAACTATACACAATAGATGTCACACATCATTTGTGTGATAGTACGCATTAGGTAATGAATAAGGGAACCCATCTTTCTTCTTATAGTACATGTTGTGTATATTAAATTACAGACTAAATTTAAAATTTTACTAAGAGGGTACAAGAGGTGTTCTTGATCAATAAATTATGCATACTAAATACTTTTAATTTTTTTTAAAATTATATAATTTATTTAAAATTATTGGGAATGATAATCTCAATAACTATTTATATAGATAATTAAGATAATGTAATAATTATTTAACAATATATTTAATATAATTTTTTTGGGAAATATATCTTAATAAAATAATTAAAAGAATTGAATAATATAATGTTTAAATTCAAATTCATTTCATGTTATGGAAGTTGAAAAGTATGAGTAACCCTAGTATTTGTTGGGTTTCTTATAACTTTAATTATTTATTACATTGGTTTTTATGATAAAATTATTATTAAATTAAATATGTTTATCATTGTATCATTAAATCCTACTTATTATGTATGTGTCTATGTGTTATACGAATATTTTTGGTAATCCTAAACCACTAATATTCCTCACCTATGATTCTATATGAATATGTAAAGGAAGGAGCTCCAAGTGAGAGGAGATTATTCAAGACTGAAATGAGATGAATCCAACAAAGAAGATACACAGGTTAAAGGTGAAATTATGAAACTTGATATACGTATCTACTAATGTGGTCATTCCCTTAATGTCAATTGTAAGTTTATATGACACTTAATAAACTATCATGTAGTTATGTTTTCTTGATCAGAAAACATGTTTATTTTATATTTTCATGTGGATGATTATTTATTTATTTTGATAATGAAATGTTTCTTTGACGTTTAAAAGTGATCACAAATATTAAATGAATTAAAATTCTAAAATATGAAATAAATTTAATAAATTATGTGTAAAGTATTTTATCCGTCCTACCAAAATTAGAAAAATTATATAAAAGAGGGGGTCCAAGACCCGAACAGGTCAAGGGGGTAAAAAACAAAGGATTCCCTAGGAATCATCTTTGAAAAAACTAATACATTTTGAGGGAATAGATTATATGATATTAAATATGATAAAAGGGTTATTATGAGGGGAATAGGAATCTAAGAAGTTAGAAGACTTGTCTCCCTCTATCCGTCTGTGCGTAAGATCCATGAAACTGTTGAAAAACTTATAGAGTTGCAAAATAAATAGGTGATAACCAAAGGGGTTGTGATAACATCTCAAATATACCTGTGTATAATAGAGGAATTAGTTTCAACCCATTATAATGTAATACCACGATAGAGTCATAAATAGAACTCCTTGAGCATGAATAAGGATTATTCCATGATGGAATCCCCCTGGCCATAAAAACAATAGAATGCGAAGAGGCCATAACCTACATAATCAAGAATAGACCCTCCACCAACATATTAAATTTAATGCATGAACTATAAACATTTAGTTAGAGTCCACTATCGAGATATATTAATATCCTCCATTTACCAGGTAGGTATGTTCTTCAAACAATTGTAATGGAAGTCCTTGCAACCGCGTGCAGATATAAAGAAGGGAATAACTTCCACTGCTTCAGACATTGTTAATTAATTATGTAAATTCTATATAATGTTAAAAACATGATAAAATATAAAATAAATATCATTTATACAAAAATTATAACAAAATTACTCATATAAAATATTTAAGTTAGATATCACCTTCTATTACATGATTTTTTTTAAACAATAGATCAAATTATTAGTCAATACCAACATTGGACACTTCTATTTCTGAAGGAGTTCAAATTAATGTTTTTTATGACTTAACTATTTCATCATCAAGAGTATTTTCCAAATAAATATATTGTGTAATATAGAGACAACTAGTAATGAATTATTAGAATAGGATTTCAAATTTTTGGAGCCCCCTCAATATATAATGAAACTACAAGTTAATGTAGTTAAAAATATTTCTTACATCAATACCATTGAATAATTTAGACAAGAACTTTTCTAGGTTATAAGAAGAGTAATATGGATCCTTGACACTATAATATCTACATTATAACATCTTAAAAATCTAATGGCGATGGAAATTTTTATTTAATATAATTAATGGTGATTAAAAAATTTAATTAATTATGTTTCACTTGTTAGTCAATCTAATTTACTATAATCTATTATATTTAATATAGATAAATTACATTCATTATAGAACAACATAATATCAGTGATTTTTTTAGAGAAATAAAATATCCTCACAATTATTAACTATTAAGATTGGTATAATCTCTTAAAAACATACAATGATAAGAGAAGAAGTTTCACATGATACAACCCACAGTTCCTACTAATCACTCTATGAAGGAAATTGAGGAGGATTATTCCATCTTATAACTACATTTAGATGAATAATTTTATGTAAAATTCAATATATTATCATCCATGACTAGAAATATACACATTATCCATGAAGAAATGGATGCATACACCATGTTGACTCAAGTCTTACATCTTTATCATGATAAAAAAATATTGACTGGTAAAATATCTTCAATGAACACTCTTGATGTGTGCTTGGAGAAGGTTTTATAGATGGAACTCATGTATTTAATTTGACTAGCTAAATTGAGTAATTAGAAATCATGTGTTTCAATCTACCCATGGAGGTTTTCACAAACTAAATGATTTCCTCAAATACCTAGAGATTCTCTAGTTATATTATGAATTCTAATATGAAATATATATAAAAGTATCTCTCATATATCATGTATCTAATTTAATAGATGGATAATAAAATTAATCAGGAAAAATATTCAGACCTTATGGTGAATTGGATGAATAGAAATGAAATTTTACATAACACTAATTGCAAATCAAAGGCTCCTTCACAGTACCCTACCAAGAAGAGTTGGATCAAGAGGCCACATAAGAATGAGGATATATCATGTTTTTTTTATAGAAATAAATTCCACTATAAGAAGAATTGTACCTTAGTTAATAAGAAAGGGGTTGATTTAAGTGAATTCATTATCAAATCTAATCTATCTATTTATACAAATTAGGCATTAAAAAGAGATTGTGATACACACATTTTTATTAAAATATGGATTCCACGTAAATACTAGAAAATTGGAATATGTGTAGTGGATCCTTGAGTCATTGATAGGGAAAGACTAGATATACTGGCTATTATAGGCCATTGTCCCACTTTACAAATATTTTTTAATTTTAATTTAAATAATTATTAATATATTCCCAGTGTTACAAAAAACATTATATATGTGTCTAGTTTAGACATGTATGAATTTATTTTCTTGTTTGTAAAAAGGATTTGAATCTTTTATAATAGTAGAATATATTATGGGATGGTAAATTTGAATAAAATCCTTTAAATTCTACAATATTAAAATTAAATATCAGTAGTGAATAAGGAATAAATCTCACATAACTCATATCATACCCACATTTGTAGCCACAGATTTGATCTACCGAAATATATGCATGTGAGAAATCTATATCAAGAAGGATAGTTAGACCCTTTTGAACCAAAATCCCTCTATTTATTTAATATTTGTTTTGAAGAAAAAACATGATAACTATTTATTAGAAAAGATTAAATCACTATAGATCATCTAGAATTAGTTCGTATATATGTGTATAGACATTTTCATGTAGATGATAGAGGTTATTTCTCTTACAACATATATTTCATTGATTAATTTAGTATATTAATATATATGACAAAATAATGAGGTAAAAATAAAATTCCATTGTCAATTTTAGGGAATACATGATCAGATTGGAGGATATTCATGGTAATAAGATAAATAATCTCTTCTAGACTATATAAGATAATATATTAATCTAGTGTTCATTTATTATATAAAATTTTTTGGGATACTATCTCAACTCACTCCTCCTTATTCTCCACATTAAAATGGGGTTAATGAAAGGTGGAAACGTACCTCATAGGACATGGTGATATTGATGATGAATCATTGGAGACTTTTATTATCCTATAAACTACAAATCATATACTAAAGTAAGTTCCAACTAAGTTGTAAATAGAATCCAATATGTGTTGATGTTATTGGGTTTATGAAGCCAATATGATTTTCATATTCTTGATTTATATATAATAGAAAGAGGAACACTGTAATATGGTATTTCTAGATGTTCTACCTTAGTAGAAATGGGTTTTTAGCTGGTGGTATGTTTTTCATATAGTAACGACTGCCTTGTAGTGGTGTTTTGGTTAGTGTTCATTCTATTAACAATGTTGAATGCAAGCTACATGTATTATTAATGGTTTTATCATTTCTAATAAATAAAGGGGTAACATAGAATATTAATCACATTTAGTGATAATGTGAAAATTTCTATAGGAGACTAGTAGTCAACTGTTGTCAATGGTGGGTCGTCTTTGAATCTCAGATAATGGTGTTACAAAATGATCAGCAAATCCCCACTATAAGAGTAATGTGGGACCACGTGTCCAAGTGGATGACATGTATAGTTGTGATGTGGAAATAAAGTTAAACTATTATGTGTTGATATTACTAATTGTGTTTTTAATCATTATGTCATCTGATAGTAATATAAATGGTAGTGTACTATAATTAACATATTTGTTATTTATATGAACCTTGTAAAGTCTTGAGTCCCTTTATTCCTTTATCTATTTTCCAATAGTTGGAATTTTCATGTTGGGTTATTTGGGGTGTGTCTATGGAATAATTTATGTGTTGTATAGGGAGTGTGATTGTAACAACCTGATATTTCACTTTATATATTTCTTATATAAAGAATATTTTTTATATATTTCTCCAAACACAATTCTAAACCTAAAAAAACTATGATATATTTAGATTAAGATATAATTATAAAACCAAACATTTAAAAACAAAAACATTGAATTAGTATGTATGAACAGTATTAAAAAAATTATGAAATATTGGTATAATGAAAACAAATTCTACTTTTAATTCCAATGAAATTCAATATGCACTAAAACAACCAAGAAAATAATTTTTTGTTTAAAAATTACATTTTTCTAAAATTGGTGTTTTACATTAAAAAACTAATTATATTATTATTAAATAATAATAAAATATATTTTATAATATGAGGAAAATTTTAACAATAAATTATTTTTTAATGTATAATAAATAAGAATAAAGAATTGTTAACATTTTAAAATTCTATTTTTCAATATGATCATTTTCCCGAAATATTTCGTATATCGTTTAAATATTTAATTATCAAAATTTAGAAATTTATGTTTAAATAATGAACATATTTTTTGATAAATAAAATTAATATATGAATAATATGTTTTTATATGTTTTTTCTAAAACATTTTTAGGTGAATTGTGTAAAATAATATTTTTGAAAATGTTGTGACTTTTATGAAATCAATTGGATATAACGATAACCTAAAACTTATGAAACCTTTTTATTGAAACAATATATGTTTAAAATGTAAGATTATATATTTTATAAAACAATTTTTAATTAAAAACCTATATTTTATATTTTATAACTTATGTAATATTTTATCAAATATTATTTTTAATACATTGTACATATTTGCTCTAAAATTAGTTTTTAAATATTTTATGAATCGAATAAAATGAATTAGATTCAAAATTTAGAATCTGTGTGTCCAAATTATCAATTATTTAACACTTTATTTTTAAGAATAAGGATTAGGATAACGTAGTTAAATGCTAGTTACTACGGTAAAATCTTAAATTATAAAAGTAATAATTCAAGGGATGCAGGGATTTAAACATGTTAACAAATATTTTTAATTTAGTTTTTGATATATTATTTAATATAAATTCATGTCAATTTTCATATCCACTGAACATGTTTCACATTTTATCCATTTATATTATGTAAAAATATTTTATAAAATCAAATTCTCACCTCTCATAAAAGGGCCACTTACTACACCTTCAATACCACTATAAAACATCAATTTAATCCTGAAAAATAAAAAACTTGTATTACCATATAATATTATTTATTTTATTGAGATTCTAATGACATTATATTATCCTATTCTATAAATTTCTAAGGGATCTACTATAGAAATCACAATGTGCACAACGTGAGAAATCGTTTTTAATCAACTTATTCTTTAATATTATTATTTTCTAAAAAAAATATCAAAATACCTAAGTGATGACATAATTATTGGTTGTGTAATGAATTTTTTTTTCTATGGTAATAATCATTAATAAAATTTTCCATTTTTATTTTATTAAAAACGGAGACATCATTTTTATGTGTGTGTGCATGAAAAACTTCCACAAAAAAATGTCATGATTTGTTTTACATAACCACCATACTTGGATGGTCCTAAAATTGAATTTAGAAAATAATTATGATATTTTTAACATATTTTTTATATTAATTTAAGAAATAATATTATACATTTATCTCTTTCAATGGAAAATTTGATCACTAACCATTCATTCGTGTGGACTACCGCATCTATGGTGTGAATGATATACATTTTTCTTTAAATAATTATTCTAGATAGATTGGATTGAAAGTGGGTTTAGATGAAAAATTTAATTTTATATGATTTAATTAATGTTTTGGTGTGAAAATTTTTAGATCAAATTAATAATATTATAAAAAATTGTTCATCATCAATTTAATCGTTTGAATTTTTCATATTAAGAGGAAAATATTTTTTTTAAATCATGTAATATTTTCATAACCATTAGTTTTTCATAATTATAGAAATATGATATATAAAACTAATAAAAACTTAAATTTATAATTATTCTACTAATTTAATGATACATCAACTAAATCACCTAAGGATCATCAATTAATCATTGTATGTTCATGTTTAGTTCGGTTTGACCACCTACTCGAACAATAATATGACGTTATATCATCGAAAAATATTGAAAAATAGGAAATTATAATAATTATAATAAAATATTTAAATAATTATTGGTTTAGTTTTGTAATGGGTAAATCAATATTTAACTCAATAATTACAAAAACACCCTTTGTTGGTTACGAATCACCTAAATAAGCTTATTATCAATATTTTCTTAGGATGAAGAACGAAACAATCATGAAAGAAAATTTAAAAATCAAAGAAAATAATAAATCATACCTTATAGTAATATTTATTATTTTTGAAATGTTAAAATTTTAAGACGAATGAATACTGACACAAATTTTACAAAACTAGTATAAACCATTAATGTTATATAACCCCAGAGAGGGGAAAATTGGTTAAACAAACATATATATATATATATCAAATTTTTATTATTGAGGAGTAAAAATGTTTATATTTATGAATAAGGGTGTTGATTATTTAATTATTTAACTTATTTTAATTATTAAATATGTTTGGTGTATGTTTAGAAGAAATGTGAAGTAATGTGTGTGTTTTCATCACAAAATTCATCTCTTTGAGACAATTTTTTTATTATGCACTGAATCTCTATTATGTGGGGTATATACAAACTATTTGATATATTTAATCATTAAATAACTTTTATTCATTTTAATTTAAGAAAATTTAAATATATCTCTTTTAATAGGTTTTTATTTAAATGATCCTCAGGTTGTAAGGGGTTTTCCTGACTCAAATATTTTTCTAGAGTCATAATAACTCCTCTTCAATTATAATCATATAAGATTGAATTATAATACCATATGATGATATTATGTTTTTGTAAGGTTTTTTATTAGGAAATATATTTTTACACTAAGTAATTTTTCCTTGATGAGTCTATTATTTCATAAAAAATATAATTTTGTTAATAATAATTCACACCTCTTTTAATGGATTTTTTTTTCATATCCATGATTTTACTTCTCAAAATTTTTTTTAATTAAATATTGGAAAATAAAATTACTTTTAGACAACATTATCCTTATATTCCTATTTCTTCATTTTAAAACAATGTTTTTATGCTTTTTATGATGTTTGATTTTAAATTTTTATTTCAAAATGTATAGGTTTTCAAATCCTTTCAAAATTAAAGGTTTTATCTTCCCTCTAAATAACTTTTTGATAAAAATTATGTCTATTAAAATATCTATTTAACATCCCCGGTAAATAAAGAATATGACATTTTCATATTTATTAATATTTTTCTATAAAATATCAATATTACTTTAAAGGGGATGCTATGTTCGATGGCGTACCCAACACGCAACAATGAGTTTATTTTAAATCTTACGTTGCACAATAATAATATAATAATATTATTTTAAATGGTAATTAACGTATTTCCATTGTAATGGCGGGAATGAACAGAGCTAACTACAAAATTATTATATCTGTTTGTCAAATACTTTTACTTTAATCCAATAAATTTTAAAATCTTAAAATGAGAATGAATCCAATTTAACCGTAAATATTGTAATATTCTTTAAAAGATCGATTAACCGCCTTTTGATGGATATCCCTTTTTAAATCCACTTTTGACAATTTTATATGTTATTTTTGAAAAAATAAAATCCTTCTATAGAATCAAGACATCAAAATTTTCTTTCTATAAATTTTTGTTACTTTTCCGATAAAGTTAATTTTTTAATGAATAAAAAAATGCTATTTTTTTATTCAAAACCACTTTTCAGTCTAATATATTTATATGGTCAGATTAAAATTTTAATTAGTTTTAAAGTGTAATTAAAATATATTTTTACCATTTAATACAATGGTGTTAATTTTATTTAATTCCACTTTGAAATTGGAAATAAACAAGTGTCAATCTTTTAATAGATAGTGTTTCTTAAAGACACACTATTTGTTTTGACAGTGGGAATTGATTATAAAATTAATTAATGCAACTTATATGTTTTTAATATGGTAAAATTGACATAATTTGGAATTTGGAATATCAAATATAGCTTAGGGTTAAATTTTGGTATTTTTTTGACAAATGTTCATTTTCAATGAATAGTGAAAAATACTGCACTTTAATTCAAAAATGCCTTTTCATCCAATTAATTTATATAGTCAGATTGTCATGTTAATTGATTTTAAGGTTTAATTTAATTATGTTCTTAACACCCCGAGATTTTATGAAAAATATTCTTTTAATTTCATTAATGGCTTGTGTTGTATGATACACCAAGATTACCTTGTGCTATACGCAACCCCGTATTAGCTTGCAGTATACGCAACACTATTCTTGGATCGTGTTACACACAATTTTGATAATAGTTATTATACGAAACCTTGAGTATATATATATATATAGTCAATGTATAAATGAAATATGGTTGGATTATATTATACCAAACAACGAAGGATTCTTTCACAACACGCAACCCTGACTTGGCTTGCATTACACACAATCACAACCTTCCTCGATAGCGTGTGTTGTACGCAAAACCGGGTTTTACTAAACAATGATATATTATTATAATATTATTATGAACTAGCCATTATGAATAGTATTAACTAAATTTTGAATTTTATAACCTTATTATTCATCTTACCCATTTTCTAGAACATGGTATAAAAACAAAATAATTGTTTCGGGTAAAATAAGTATTTTTAAAAAAATGCAGTTTTTCCGCCTTTTGATGGTGCAACCACTTTAAATATAGTTTTTGACATGTTTATAAGTTCAATTTTACAAAATAACTTTCTTATTTGGAATTAAGTAATTAAAATTTACTTTGGATAAATTTTTCGTATTGTTCTGGTAACTTTCATATTTTGATGAATAGTAAAAACACACTATATTTTAATAAAAAAAACTTTTTTAATCGTAATAATTTATATGGTTAAATTATAATATTTAATGGTTTTAAAGTATAAATAGAATATATTTTTACTATTTAATATAATTTATGTCATTAACATTGATTTTACATTGAATTCGTAGGTTAAATCAATTCAATCTTTTGCAATGTTTTAAACAAAACCTATTTTCATTCGACAATGGGATTAATTTTAATTTAATTTCTGCAGCTTCTGTGTATTGAATATGAAAAAATTGATTCCATATTTGGAATCAGTGGGTCCAAATTATGTTAATAGGACACTTTTTATTTTTGGGAATTATGAATAGTAACTACGGTAAATTTTATTTACCATAGTTAAAGGTAAATCTGGTAATTAAGGGTAAATATAATATTATAAAATTACCCTAACACATTCCAAAATTCTATTGGATGGCTAAAAGTAAACCCATATCAACTAAGGGTCGGATTAGATTCATTTTATGGACTTTTGACCATGGAAATAATTTAATTATTATTAAAACCAAAGAAAGTGACAACATGTCCCTCTCTTAAAACATATAAGTATAATAATTTAAATTTAGTGATAAACATAATAAAACTTCAAAAATGAATAGTATACAGAAATATAATAAAATTATCTACATAATGATAATTTATTTATAATTTTTAGGGATTAAATATGTGTCATTAATAGTGATACATTAATGATACATAAATTATTTATTAAGTGGAAATAAATCATATAGTTTTTATTGAAATAATAATCCCCTTTAAAAGGCCCAAAAACCTGACCAAAACTTATTGGTAGTGTATATATACACCTTAATCATCCTATGAACTAATATATAACCGTTTGGATCCTTATAAAAGTGATTATGACACTTATATTATTTTATTTTAAATGATGCCAAAGTTGTCACCTTCATAATTTAATAAATATAACAATTTAAATATTGTGATTTTAAGATCGTAAATTAGAGTAAAAGTATTACTGTAAATGTTAATAGATTTATCGTCATCATAGGATTTTATTTTAAATTTTTATGCAAAAAATAATTATATTAAATAATTATACAAAAATGTTGTAGTAATTATTTTATTAAGAGATAAACAAAATAAATGTTTTTAAAACTAATAAAATAAATATTATATGAATTATTTAATGTTATCCACTAATTTTATAGATACATATGACCTTTTATTAATCTATTAAAACTTTAGTTCAAACATAAATTCTGTATATATTTTATTTAAATTCAAATAAATGAATAGTGTCAAAATTGACACTATTGTTATTTTATAAAAATAAAATATTAAAAAATTGTTTAAAAATCACAAAAATATATATAAATTATAATTTTAAATTTTTATGGTCTATCTTGTTATTAAGTAAATAATTATGGAAAAATCACAACAAAAAAGTAATTATTTGTATAATTTATAATTTATAATTTTATTACCACAAATAAACTTAAATAGATTAAATAAGGATAAATCAAAATGATAAGGTTTAAAATAAGATCCAAACATGTCTAAATTTTATTGGTTGATGAGATTACAACCCTATATGATCTAATATTAGAATATGAGTAATTTTTGGAGGTTTTTAAGTGGGGTTAGATTTATTATAAATTAATATTTTTAAGAATTCCAAAGGTGTCGCTCTCTTCCCTTATAAAAGGGAACCTCATACCTCTCCTCCTCACACAAATTTGAGCCTTCATGCTCGGCCAACCGCTGCCAAATTATCTTCTCCACTTCCCTAGAAACATCCTAGCAGTTCTGTTCTACTTTAAAGACCAATCTTAGTTCCCTAATAGGAGGTGATAAAGAGGCGTATCGAAGAAGAGGTAATTTCTTCTCCCGATTCTTTCAAACTTCTTTCTTCTTCAACTTCTTCTTATTTAGTTGTTTCATTATAAATTTATAACATCGGTATCACTAATATACTTATTTGTTATTATAAATATGAAACAACCCGATTTCACCTTCTATACATCCTACGGAAAACAAAATCATCGCACGTGCGTACGTACGGAATACCGTCTCCACGCCGTGGTGTAATCTGTTTTTCCACCAACACCTTACATGGATGGGTATAATGGTGTAAATAATAAATATACATAGTTATTATAACATCATACTGATTCTGATATATTGTATCATCCACTCCAATTCAATTCAATAATTATGGAAATGATATCATCACTCGTGCGTACGTACGGACTACTGTCTCCATGACGCGATGAGATTCATTCTCCATGTTAACCATTTAAGAATGATTATAAAGTATATATAAGCAATAATAATGAAATATATGACATTATAAAGCTAATTTATTTATGTATATATGTATGTCATCTACTTAATTCCATTCAACTCAACAAGGAAACGAAAACAGCGTTCATGTGTACGTACAGCCTACCGTCTCCATGAACGGTGTATTTCTTTCCATTTATAGATCTATTATATATATGTATATTCTGAATATATATTATATATAAATCATGTTTTATATTCTGGAATTATGTAATTGTGATCTAAGTAATCATATGAATAACTACAAGTCAAAGCACGGATGACAAATGAAACGATTTTACCCAAAACACTATTTAACATGGAATTTACAAAAGAACGGGTAATATAAAATCATAAGTGAACCATATATGATATCATAAAAATCAATATTATTCTTTAATAAGTCAATGAAATTATTTAAATCATTATACAGGAGGTTCAGACACTTACGAAGCAAATCTGACCTAAGGTAAGGGAAATATCACAATCTCATTTTTATCCAAGATTGTTTATACTTTAGTATTTACTGGGGTGTATTTTATCATCCACATCCATGTTTCCTAAATATGTAATATTATTTCCATCCAACTGAAATTTTTTAAATCCAATTTTACCCTTCGGTCAGTTTTTAGTAAAGGATATGAAAGGAATCTTTTGTCGTTTTTTGTACGAAGTACTTTTTGACTTTTTCGAAAAAAGTACGAAGAATGCATTTTTTAACTTATACGGCATGAATGGATTTTTAAAACATTATTTCAAGAATCTTCCTTTATATGTTTTCAAGTTTATTTTTAATCAACTTCTTTTAGTTTATAATTGTACGACATGTTAGGAAAGGAATAGTTTTTTTGAAGCAGAAAGGATATATTCCTCAAGAATGGAGTTCAAGTGTTTTATCAAAATTATTTTCCATCTAAGATAATAAAGTTTTCTGTTTCTATCTCTATTATTACATTTATTTGATTATGTTGTGATGTGATTATATTTTTATGAATTCATTTATCTTATAGGAATTGTTTTATGATGTCACGATGTTTAAGATTCCCATTTTTATTACATGGGTTATGCTATGATGTATGGTTTCTGATTTTGTGGCACACATAATATTGGTATCATTATGAGATGGGTGGTACCTATATCTCCCTATAATTCATTGGGTAATTATTTTATATCTCATGAGATAGACATGGCTGGAACGACAGGTTAATCCGGTTCAAGGAAACAGGACTTAAACGAGGAGTGAACTCGGATAAGAAATGGACTTCGTCCACTAAGATTGTCTTGGAATTGAGTCTTGACTAACAAGAAATAATTCTCTATGATTATGTGTGTATGACACAAAGTTTCATGTTTTATGTTCTGATTATTGGGATTACATTTCACTACTATGATTTATCCCATGTTATGAAATTATGATTTCTTTTGCAGGTTAAGATTTCTAAAAGTTATGTTCCTATATATATTATGTGATTGATATTTATTTTGTTTACCCTTAATGAGCATTTGAGATCACCCTATTATGTTTTCTTTTCCCCAGGATATAAATAAAGGTTTTATGTAAAAAAAAGAAGATCTTTTTGGGAGATGTTGAAGATCTTTCACCAAGATTAGAAGATTATATTCTGAGTTTCCAAAGACAATAAACTATTACGGTCCTTGTGTGTGTGTTTTTGTTTTGTACTAAGTATTCTAAAAAAGTAATGCAATGTCCATGTATGTTAAGCTTAGGGTCTCTACAGTTGATATCAGAGGATAGGTTTATTCAACCTTTTAAAACTAGGATGCGAAAACATTAGTGAGATCCCTAGAGATATTTCTAATGTAAGTCTAGGGATGTACCTAAGGATAAGAATACGTATAGGATATAGTCCTAGAATTATGGTAACGATGTTAGAATTTAACCTAAAGTGTTAGATATTGAGGGTGCTCCCCCTTTACAATGTTGTTTTCTCTAGCATGATTTTTTCCTCTCACACTATTCTTTTTCGGTTTTAGAAAATGGCTGGAAATAGGAAGATTCATGATAATGGAGGAAATGACGGACAATGGAATGATTTTCTTCATGAGAAACCAAATGAAACAGGATCTGGAAGTCCAAACATCGTTATTATGACTAATCATCAACCTCATAATATGATCAATAATCTCAACGTTGATAAGTTTCCCAACTCAGATAATAAGAGAAAGATGGAGTTTCATGATGATCATAGAGGAATGAAAGTTCAATTTCCCTCATGTAAATCATGTGGGAAGAGGCATTAGGGAGATTGTTTCAAAGGAACTAGAAGATGATTTGGGTGTGGAAAAGAAGGAAACAAATCCAGTAAGTGAAAAGGAAAAGGTTCAGTTAACACCATGTACAAGGATAATGGTATTACTACGACACAAACAATGATTAGATGTTTTAAATGTGGTATGTATGGGCATTATGCAAACCAATGCCCTAATGGAAAATCTCATGAAGAGAATCAACATGGTCATTTGGGTAGTATTTATGTGGATGATGATGAGGAGACTATAAATGATATATGAGCTGAAAGAAGTGTTGAAGCTTAGTCGGTTGTTTTAGAAGGTAGTGGAATGATTGTATGTTTATCGAGAGTTATGTTTTATAGTTAATTGTACTATGGAATAAAGAATCATCTAAGGATTGTTACACTATTGTTTTTCATAAAATTATTTGAAAGTATATGTTGAATTGTACCAGTAACCATGGAATGTTATTCAGATATTTTTGTAAAGTAGATGATATGCGCATAATGAAGGAATAAAAGATAATGAGATGTTTGATTGTATTCATGAGCTCATGATTGATATAAGGAAAAAGTGTTATCATTGTTGGAGTATATAGAATTTTGAGGATTTTGTTATTTGGAAAGTGATAACTTTTAACTGTATTCATGTTTTCACTATGGTTCAATGGGTATTCATTTTTCAATAGAATAAATGATTAAGGCCTTCGAACGTTTGTAATGTGACCAACAAGACATATCTTATGATATATGGGGATCAACGATGGTATTAACATGCTTCTTATATGAAATCTCTGTTAATCGTTTTCACTATAATATGACAATGGACTGCAATATTATGGATAAGCATAAAGATTGGAATGGATTATGTTTGACATAAGTTAGTATTGTTTAAGGATAATACCATTTTTCAATATTATTGATGGGATGATATAGTAATGTAGTTTTAGAAAAAGGAAAACCTGTAGGATGGGTGATAGCTCATCGCTTAGGACAAGGCTATGGCAATCGAACCCACAACCGAAGTGTGACTGGCCTTTATCACCTACCACTGGCCTACAGGAAGTCCCTGGTTAGTAGAAACATGTTTTATTTTATTAAGAGGTATGATATATGAATTATAAGTTAATTTTTGGAACCATATACGATTAATATAACCATGAGATCGACTTATAACTTTTGCTAACATTTTGTTTGAAAGAGATGGAATGACCCATCATTCTATCACGTGATCTGCTAACACATCACGAATAACAAATTCAACTTCATTTCTTTAAGGGATAAAGTGGAAATTGTTAAATTCACGAACAACAGTGAGATTGTACCAAAATCATGAAAGTATTTCTTTTAATTCATCAACTTTATGGAAATGATCTTGAAAACCAAAAATGTTGTCCTAGTTCCCTTATATCCGATGAATCAGATGGTGCCTTAGATCATCACAAATAAATAGCTTTGTGATTGTTGGATTTTTCATATCCATGTTCTCTACCACTCTCCATCAGAACATGATGGTTAGATTTTTCTTCCATATCCATATTTTCACCTATGTTCTCCTACGTGGAAACCCATTGATGAGTTAATTTGGGTAACCATTACATTTCATACTTTAGTTTTTAAAGCCATGTTTTGGTATTCCTTTTTACGTTGTGGGTTTCTATTAAACAATCTTTCGAGTAGTAAACCATTTATAACCCCGACAAATATCAAGGGGGAAATTCATTTTAAGGGGGGTAGAATGTAACACCCCAAGATTTTATGAAAAATATTATTTTAATTTCATTAATGTCTTGTGTTGTATTCTACACCAAGATTACCTTGCGCTATACGCAACACCGTATTAGCTTGCAGTATACACTACACTATTCTTGGATCGTGTTACACACAATTTTGATAATAGTTATTCTACCCAAAATTGAGTATATATATATATACATATATTCAATGTATAAATGAAATATGGTTGGATTATGTCATACGAAACAACAAAGTATTCTTTCACAACACACAACCCTGACTTGGCTTGCATTACACGCAATCGCAACCTTCCCCGATAGCGTGTGTTGTACGCAATACCGGGTTTAACTAAACAACGATATATAATTATAATATTATTATGAAATAGCCTTTATGAATAGTATTAAATAAATTTTTATTTTTATAACATTATTATTCATCTTACACATTTTCTAGAACATGGTATAAGAACAAAATAAATTTTTCGGGTAAAATAAGTATTTTTCAAAAAATGAAGTTTGGCCGCATTTTGATGGCACACCCACTTTAAATCTAGTTTTTGAAATGTTTATAATTTCAATTTGAAAAAATAAAATTATTATTTGGAATCAAGAAATAAAAATTTAATTTGGATAAATGTTTTGTATTATTCTGGTAACTTTCATATTTTGATGAATTGTAAAAACATGATATATTTTAATGGAAAAAAACTTTTTTCATCGTAATAATTTATATGGTTAAATTATAATATTTAATGGTTATAAAGTATAAATAGAATATATTTTTACCATTTAATATAATGTATGCCATTAGCATTGATTTTACATTGAATTCATAGGTTAAATCAATTCAATCTTTTGCAATGTTTTAAACAAAAAACCGTTTTCATTCGACAACGGGATTATTTTTAATTTAATTTCTGCAACATCTGTGTATTTAATTTGATAAAATGGATTCAATATTTGTAATAAGTGGGTCCAAATAATGTTAATAGGCTACTTTATATTTTTGGGAATTTTGAATAGTAACTACAGTAAATTGTTTTTACCATAGTTAAAGGTAAATCGGGTAATTGAGGGTAAATATAATATTATAAAATTACCCTAACACATGCCAAAATTCTATTGTATGGCTAAAAGTAAACGCATATCAACTAAGGGTCAGATTATATTCATTTTATGGACTTTTGACCATGAAAATAATTTAATTATTATTAAAACCAATGACTGTGACAACATGTCACTCTCTTAAATCTTATAAGTATAATAATTTTAATTTAGTGATAAACATCATAAAATATAGAAATTGAATTGTCTTCATGAAATACAATAAAATTATCTACATCATGATAATTTATATAGAATTTTTAGGGATTAAATAATTATCATTAATGGTGATACATTAACGATACAGAAATGATTTATAGAGTGGAAATAAGTAATATAGTTTTTATTGAAATAATAATACCCCTTAAATGGACCACAAACCTGACCAAAACTTATTGGTAGTGTATATAAGCATCCAATTACCTAATATATAACCGTTTGGATCCTTATAAAAGTGATAATGACACTTATATTATTTTATTTTAAATGATGCCAAAGTTGTCACCTTCATAATTTAATAAATATAACAATTTTAATATTCTTATTTTAAGATGATAAATTCGAGTAAAAGTATTATTCTGAAATTTAATAGATTTATCTTAATAATAGGATTTTATTTTAAATTTTTATGCAAAAAATCAGTATATTAAAAAAATTATACAAAAATGTTGTAGTAATTATTTTATTAAGAGATAAACCAAATAAATGGTTTTACAAATAATAAAATAAAAATTATATGAACTATTTAATGTGATCCACTAATTTTATAGATACATATAACCTTTTATGAATCTATTAAAGCTTTTATTTCGAACATATCTTCCGTATATATTTTATTTGAATTCAAATAAATGAATAGTGTCAAAATTGACACTATTGTTATTTTATAAAAATAACATATTATAAAATTGTTTAAAAATCACAAAAATATTTAAAAATTATAAATTTAAATTTATATGCTCTATAATGTTATAAAGTAAACAATTATGGAAAATTCACAACAAATAAGTAATTATTTGTCATAATTTATAATTTATAATTTTATTACAACAAATAAACTTAAATAGATTAAATAAGGATAAATAAAAATGATAAGTTTTAAAATAAGATACAAATATCTCTAAATTGGATTGGTTGATGAGATTTAAACCCTATCTCATCTAATCTTAGATGATGAGTCATTTTTTGAGGTTTTTAAGGGGGGTTAGATTTATTATAAATTAATATTTTTAAGAATTCCAAAGGTGCCCCTCTCCTCCCTTATAAAAGGGCACCGCTTCCCTCTCCTCCTCATACAAATTTGAGCCTTCAAGCTCAGACAACCCCTGCCAAATTATCTTACCCACTTCCCTAGAAACATACTAGAGGTTCTGGTCTAATTTAAAGACCAATCTTAGTTCCCTAAGAGGAGGTTTCAAAGAGGCGTATCGAAGAAGAGGTAATTTCTTCTCCCGATTCTTTCAAGCTTTTTTATTCTTCAACTTCTTCTTCTTTAGTTGTTTCATTATAAATTAATAACATCAGTATAAATAATATACTTATTTGTTATTATAAATATGAAAGACCCCCATTTCACCTTCTTTCCATCCTACGGAAAACAAAATCACCGCGCGTGCGTACGTACGGAATACCGTCTCCACGCCGTGGTGTAATCTGTTTTCCCACCAACACCTTACATGGATGGGTGTAATGGTGTAAAGAATAACTATACATAGTTATTATAACATCACACTGATTATTATATATTTTATCATCCACTCCAATTCAATTCAATAATTATGGAAACGATATCATCGCTCGTGCGTACGTACGGACTACCGTCTCCACGACGTGATGAGATTCATTCTCCAAGTTAACCATTTAAGAATGATTATAAAGTATATATAAGAAATAATAATGAAATATATGACATTATAAAGCTACTGTATTTATGTATATATGTATTTCATCTACTTAATTCCATTCAACTCAATAAGGAAACGAAAACAGCGTTCATGCGTACGTACGGCCTGCCGTCTCCATGAACGGTGTATTTCATTCCATTTATCGATCTATTATATATATGAATATTCTGAATATATATTATATATAAATCATGTTTTATATTCTGGAATTATGTAATCGTGATCTAAGTAATCATATGAATAATTACAAGTCAAAACACGGATGACAAATGAAAGGATTTTACCCAAAACACTATTTAACATGGAATTTATAAAAGAACGGGTAATATAAAGTCATAAGTGAACCATATATGATATCATAACAATGAATTTGATTCTTTAATAAGTCAATGACAATATTTAAATCATTATACAGGAGGTTCAGACACTTACGAAGCAAATCGGACCTAAGGTAAGGGAAATATCACAATCTCATTTTTATCCAAGATTGTTTATAATTTAGTATTTACTGGGTTGTATTTTATCATCCACATTCATGTTTCCTAAATATTTAATATTATTTCCATCCACCTAAAATTGTTTAATTCCAATTTTACCCTTCAGTGAGTTTTTAGAAAAGGATATTTAAAGGAATCTTTTGTCGTTTTTCGTACGAGGTACTTTTTGACTTTTCCGACAAAAGTACGAAGAATGTTTTTTTAACTTATACGGCATGAATTGATTTTTAAAAAATTATTTCCAAGAATCTTCCTTTAAAAGTTTTCAATTT
The DNA here is from genome assembly GCA_963277665.1 of Viscum album. NCBI lineage: Eukaryota > Viridiplantae > Streptophyta > Magnoliopsida > Santalales > Viscaceae > Viscum > Viscum album. The sequence goes on along the minus strand of OY728155.1, from coordinate 1,432,874,305 downwards.
TATTTCTAATCAACTTCTTTTAGATTAGAATTCTACGACATGTTAAGAAAGGAAATGTTTTTTTGAAACAGAAAGGATATTTTCCTCAAGAATGGAGTTCAAGTGTTTTATCAAAATTATTTTCCATATAAGATAATAAAGGTTTCTGTTTCTATCCCTATTATTACATTAATTTTATTATGTTGTGATGGAATTATTTTTTTATTAATTCCTTTATCTTATATGAATTGTTTTATGATGTCACGATGTTTAAGATTCCCATTTTTATTACATGGGTTATGCTATGATGTATGGTTTCGAATTTTGTGGAACACAAAAGAATTGTATCATTATGAGATGGGTGAGACCTATATCTCCCTCCAATGAATTGGGTAATGATTTTATATCTCATGAGATAGACATTGCTGGAACGGCAGGTTAAACTGGTTCAGTGAAATAGGACTGAAACGAGAAGTGAACTTGGTTCAGAAATGGACTTTGTCCACTAAGATAATCTTGGCATTGAGTCTTGACTAACAAAAAATGATTCTCTATGATTATGTGTGTATGCCAAAAAGTTTCATGTTTTATGTTATGATTATTGGGAATACATTTCACTACTATGATTTATCCCATGTTATGAAATTATTATTTCTTTTACAGGTTAAGATATCTAAAAGTTATGTTCTTATATATATGATGTGATTGATATTTATTTTGTTTACCCTTACTGAGAATTTGAGCTCACCCTTTTATGTTTTCTTTTCCCCAGGATATAAAGAATGTTTTTAGGTAAAAAAATCAATATCTTTTTGGGAGATGTTGAAGATCTTTCACCATGATTAGAAGATTATATTCCGAGTTTCTAAAGACACTAAACTATTATGGTCCTTGTGTGTGTGTTTTTGTTATGTACTAAGTATTCTGAAAAAGTAATGTAATGTCCATGTATGTTAAGCTTAGGGTCTCTACAATGTTTTTATAATTTAATAAATTTTTTGTCATTGTATGTAATTTCACTTTTAAATTGGATGTAAAAACAAATCAATCTTTTGATGGATTTTACTTCTTAAAAACACATCATTGGTTTTGACAATGAGAATTATTTTAAATTAATTACAGCAGTTTCTATGTTTGGAATTTGATAATATCGATTCGATATTATGAATTAGAAGGTCCAAATGATGTAATTAAGACTATTTTGTTTTTGGACATTATGAATTGTAACTACGGTAATTATCTATAATTATCTTGTTTAATTAGTAATCGGGTATTTAAGTGTAATAAAATAATATCATATAAATATAAAATTACACCAATATGTGTCCTAATTCTATTGGTGGTGTCATGGACGACCATGGGATGCCTTGTTCCATCCTTAGGACCCTAGGGAATCACTTTAGTGTGATAATGACCTTTTATCATATATTTTTTAATGAATGGAAAATGTAACCAAAGTATGTATCACCTAAGTAAAACAATTTCAATTTTTCTTAAATAAATTATCTATTTGACTATAAACATTCATTGAAAGATAAATATATTTCCTACATTTTTTATAATTTGTAGACATTATATTAATTAATTTAGTTATGACACCGTTATGATGCAATGATCACCTCGTTAATGAACGATTTAAAGAAAATGACAAGATATGGAAGGATATAAGACTTACACATGTCAAAAACCTATTAGATGGGAGTATTTATAACCCATATCACCTTATCCTTGAAATATATAATTGTGGGACCTTTAATATCTGAAAATCATTTTAAAATAACGTCACTTTTCAAGACTTTCCTAGAGTGCACCTCCTCCCTCTTATAAAAGTCCCCCACCTCTACCCCCTTACCCACACCTCTCAAGCCATTGGCTCGACCGAACTCTACTCATTTTATCTCTCCACATCAATATATTCATCCTGTAAGCTTTACCTTAGGCAGAAAGTTCTTCAAAAAACCCTTTTGATTCAAACCAAATGGTGTTACCAGATTTAATGGTAATGTGTTCTCTTATGTTTTTTTGTTTTATTTTGCTTATCTAACTCTTTAAACTCTTTTTATTCCTTTAAATTGTAACAAAACCAATATATTCAATATACTAGGATTTTTATATGGGAAATATTTGTGCTACACTTACACAAACCTCCGTCTAATGGCTAAAGAACATATTGTTTCCGTGGATGGCGAATTACTAAATCACAAAACGACGATTGTTATATCTTCTCATACCACCACTAATGGTCACCATTACGATGGGACTATATTTATTAATGATATATATTATATTTATTTCCTCTCTATGCTTCTGTAATTTCATTTAAAACATACATTTATGCTTTTCATGTTGTGCAAAGGTGATAATTTCATTGGAGGAAGTGTGGACTACCGCCCCTCAAGTGATGTGACTTGTTCATGTAATAAATTGTATGTATAAAGAATTAAATTAATGAACATATGTGACCAATATAACATATATATTATAATATAATTATAATATATATATATATATCTCATTTATTTTTAATTCCATTAATATGAAAAAGAAATGAAAGTAGCGTTCATGCGTACGTATGGCCTACTGTCTCAATGAACGGTGCATTTAATTCCATTTTATCTCCAAATGTTATGTAATAGTAGAAAATTAATATTTACTGGATGCATATGATATTTAAATCATTAATACTATTCTGGATATGATATATTTATAACTACATGCACAATTCTTTTCAAACATGTTCATTTTTGACTCATGTACAAAACATCGACAAAAAAATCTGATATGAACTCATATAATTAACTAATTATTATAAAATTATAATATTTTATATGAATTGAATAATAAACATTAAAGGAGGTCCTTAAGAAATTATAAGTTGAAAAATGTTTATTATTCAGGAATATAAAGAAATTAACAAGACAAGTCGGACTTAAGGTAAGGGATCATACCTCTCTCTTTCTTTTTAAGTGATCTCTTTTATGTAATTTCATTGAAGCTCATCTTTATTATGTTTGGGGATGTTCGTTAATGTTCCTCATACTTTAATTTTTAAGTTCATATTATGAGAGACCTTATTTGATCTCATAAATTAATTTTTGGATGTTTTAATTGGCGCCGTTAGGCTGCCGAGTTTTCGTAAGGGATTTTTCAACTCAATTTTATTCCCGTGATATTTATGCTACATTTGCCACAATTTACTTTGAGTGGTGTATGTAATGCCCATTATTATACTCTTTGTGTAATATACATTCGTTTATGGGTATTTAAATCAATGTTTTATAGTCCTTCTTTCATGGGGTGTACATTTCGAAAGTTACCCAAGTCAGTAAGGGGACCTTTCACCCTCCTATTTTTAAAAGAAATATTTTTGTTTTGTCTTTTAATTTACATATTATTCTGTTGGGATATGTTCTTATATATCCTTGTTACTATAAATTTTATGTCCAGGTGAGAAGTTACCCTTTATCTCTCTCAAAAAAGCTTTTTCTGAAATTTGATTTGACGTCGTTAGGCTATCTAATTTTTTTCAAGGGATCTTCTTAGCCCAATTTCGATTCTTTGGGTTAAACTTCTACTTATTAATTATGTCATGCTATGAATATTTGTGGATGAACTCTAATTTTTTACAGTTAATATCCACTTATATTGGATGAATTTATATTTTTCACATATAATTATGTAATTGATTCATCTTTAATCTAAGGGCACCATATTTTTAATTGACTTCGTCTCAATCTCCTTTCATTGAGGAATATATTGTTTTATATGCAAAATTATTTTATATGGTGAATAAACCCATTTGACTATTACTTTTATTCAAACCGAATCATTTTATACGAGGCGTTTTACTAAACAACAAAATGAATGTTTTGTCTTACCTATGCAGCGACAACGACTTCTCCACCGCTATGACCATTATTGGAGTTTCATCTTCCTCTACAAGCCATAACTTTTTTTAATGAAAAAGTAATACCATGTTTTACTTTTCTTTTATTTTGGTATTGAAAATGGTTTTGATAATTTTTTTATTATATAAATGTGTTGTATTGATATCTTTTGATTGAAATGTAGAAATGTTATGTTTCCTTTAAGCATGTTTTATGTGATAAAATTATGTTATAGTTCATGGGAATTGTTTATGAATACAGGTGGTTCCTTGATAAACTAAGGGCTGGTGAGCCCGATATATCTCTCCAATGAATTGGGTAATGCGAATGAGTTAAATTCTAAGGTTTCTCTGAAGAGATTAAGGGAATATACTGATATGGTTATTCCAAACGTAACCATGAGTGTTACTCTCTATGTAAGAATGTTATGAATGCCTCAAGTTACCATTATGTCTTATGATTTCTATGACTTATACATAAATATTATGATTTCATAAGGCATGTTATGATTGAAATTTATGGATTCATTGATTTTTATTTATTGGTTGGTTATTATTTCCTTTCATTATGTTATAACCCTTACTGAGATTTTTTTGCTCATCCCAAGTTTTTGAAATGTTTTTCACAGGTTATAAGGAAGGGAAATATAAAGTTAGTATTCAAGAAGATTTATATGAAGTGAAAGACTCTTGTTTTATTTAAGGATTTTTTATTGTTGTGAAAAATTGGTTATAGTAGTAGTGTACACTTTGTAATCTTTTGATTTGTAATATTTATATCATAATTCTCTAAAAAGCTAAACCTGAAAAGATCCTCATTGTGAATTATTCATTTAATTCGAGATTATGTAATGTTTTAATACTGGGTTATTATAATCTATTATTGAATATTATTTTTAAAATTAAAAATTTCCAAACACATTTCACTTCACCTTTTTGAAATAATTATGTTAGTTTAAATGTTCCATTATTGAATATTCTTTTTCAAATGTTATAGTTTTCAATATCTTTATATTTCACCTTTATGAAAAATTTATTTATTTTTCAAGGATCCACTATTGGATGTTCATTTTTATAAATTAAATCTTTTCCAATTTTTTCACATCACCTTTAAAAACATAGATTCTCAAAGGGACCATAAATTCTTCTCCTATACCAATGATAACATCAATTTCTAAAAACACATTTATGATTTCAACACCATTTTCCTCTTTATATTTAATGGATTTATTAATTTTGAAATTATAATGAATTATTAAAAATATAAATGATCTTATGATATAATATATTTAGGTGATTGAATTTTTGGTATTAAATGTTTACATGATTGTGGTCAATTTTGGTGATACCATCCAGATGTGTTGTCAAAATCATTTTTGATTCTGAGGGTTATTTATGATGTGATGAATGAAACCCATTTTCATTCCCATGTTTTTTCCTTAAATTTTGAATTATAAAATTTCTATCTACCAAATATGTATGGAAAATGATATTGGGGGTCATATATATCCATATATTTCAACAGTTAAGGTTTTATACCACATGAGGTAATGATTGTGACTATGAACATGGGGAAGATTAGCTACATTCACAGGATTAACCCTGAACATGATTCAGATTAGATACGTTCACATGATTAATCTTGAACATGTTTTATATTAAAAATATTCTCATTATTAACCATGATCATGATTGAAATGAACTTTTTTCACAAGATTAATCATGAACACTTTGCTTATTATATACATTTATATGATTATGAATGGAAATGATATCGTTTAGATAAATTCACAAGAATTGGAGTGAAGTTGATATTGTTGGTTAAGTTAACAATGTTTTGAATACCTATTATTAATCCTATTTCATAATTTTATGTTAAATTATCATGTTATTATACATGAAATATTATTATTATATCATGTTTCCAAACCATTTTTCAGGGTATCTGTTTTTATTTTAAGATTACACACCCTTCCATTATGACATAGAGATAAAACTTATTATTAATTGTATGTTAAATAAGATATTTCTCCCCTAATAATGTCTTCTCAAATTCTTATGATATAAATCATGATGACATGTTTATAGTCTTTAAATAATTAATAATTTATGCTCACTACTTTTTTCGGTTTCCCAACCCAAGGTTATGAATATGGGTATATATTATGATAAGTCTATAAAGGAGTATTTTACTTTTCGATCATGGAGAAATGTTCACAAGATTTTTAAATTAAGTTTCATAAAAAATATACTAAACCTTCTATTCTTAGGATTGGAATATTATTTTTGAACATGTAAATTTTTCCTTATAGAAATGATGTAACGTAAATATGTTTTTACGTTGGGTTTCTGTAGTTTGTATCAAATTAGTGTTTCATTATTTTTTAGGTATAGTTTTGTTATTTTCTGTATTATTTTAGAGAAACTTAGTGAAAACACTATAGTTGAATAAATCTATATGATGATATCCTAAAATATAAGAATTGTATTGAGTATATGGTTTTATGAGAAAAAATTCCCTACTTGGATATTGAAAAGATTCTATGGCATTACCACAAATGAATCTATGGAAGTCACACTAAAATAGGTTAGTGGATCATTGAATCAATCATCACCCTGATTCATGGTGAGTGGGCCTAAGAATAAACACCCATCTAGATACTCAGAGTGTATATTTTGTGGTTACCCACATGCTATTTATTAACCACTTTGACGGAATTAATTTTTATTCAATTTGGGGGATTATGTATATAAGTGCAAGATAACATGTACATATCTGTGTTTTTTATAGGTGATTAAATTCCAAATGAAATCGAATTTTTAAAATGGGTTTGTGGGGGGGGGGTATTTTAAACTGGCATTCAAATTTTATTTTTTATCGTTGGAAAACCTTTAAAGATTAATTTTATACACTATTGTAGGATAAGGTAGGATCTTAAGTGTTCATTTGAGTCTCAATATAGACTGGGAGGCTAATGTAGCCAAAACTACAAGAGGCACATCGGTAGACTGGCTGTCTTTAATGGGTGAAAATTGACATTCCCCTTATAGTATTTAGAGTTGAATTCCCCTAACACCTATTTCTCTTGAAAGTTAAGCCAAGGGGACGTCCCCTTTTCACCCTCTTATTATTCCGTTGTTTGTGGTATGATTTTGTAGTTATTTTGATGATGAATAGAGGTATAAACTCCTATATATCCCCATCAATCATCTCTTTCTTCCCTTCACTAATTCATAATTTTTCTTATTTAGGTCAAAAATGGATATTTTTTCAGGGTATAGTGAAATTGATTTTATTTTTATAGGTATTTCTTGAATCCTATAAATAAGATGTCTCAATATGACGTTTTACTATCACCTATCATTTTTTTGAAAAAAGTTATGTCTTGTGACATGATGAACCATTTTTTTCACTGAATAATCCAAGGTTCAATTACAAAAATAATTAATTTTAAAGTTATAATTAATTAATTATTGATTTTTGTTTGAGATAAAAATTCAGACAGTCGATGCAGGTTCAGTTGATCTTAGTTTTGAGTTGGTAGGTACATTCTCCCCATGAATGTAATAGTGGAAAATATAAGGTTAAGGAAGGTGGTCCTTATGCATCATAACTAGAGTATTATATATCCTTCCATGTACATGTGTTATGCATTTTACTTCCACTATGGGATGTATGTCACATTAAAACGGTTTATGTTTATTAAAAACTGGAGCATATGAATGAATTGAATAAGGTTCAAGGGACCCAATATAACCTTAGGTATGAAATTGGAATTTTGGATACCAATGGAAATATATATATATATATATATATATTAAACTATATGAATTTAGATATATAACAAAGGGGTTTTCCATTAGAGATAACCTACAAAGATTGGTAGACAGGTTTGGCATTCAGGAAATCCTAGGTTGCTTGGGAAAAGGAAATGGGTGAAAGGCTACTTCTCTCATGTAACATTCTAAAAGGTCATAGAGGGACTCAATGTGATCTAAGGGGACCCCGGTATGATCCCCTAAGAATTTTGACCCTAGAAAACGGTTGGAATCATGAATGGTAAGATATGAAAAATGGTTCCACCTTAGAACCCTTTCCAACAATGTGAGATTGAGGGGTAATTGGTAGAGGTGAGCGATTTAGGTGTTCTTCCATCATATAACCTATATATATAAATTGATTTCATTTAATGAATTTAATGATTCCAATAAATGATTCCCAAGCCCAACCTATGCACTTGATGATATTTGGTAACATTATTGGGAATGCCAAGAAATATTTCATGGGATCTATATTTGATCCTTGTTTGACAATTATGTGGTATGACTTAGATGTGTAGATTTCTTTGGGGAGTCAATAATTTAATCACTTGGATCTGTATATTGATCCAATATATAATACCATAGATTTTGGGATTCAACCACATGTCTATATGATATTCCATTGATTATATGTGTCATTAAGATCCTTACTGTGTTTAGAATCTATCCAGTAAGGATTGGATATTTCATTATGATCACTTATATTATGATGGGATGATAGTTCATCCTTTATATCTTACCAGTTGATCTTAATAATGTTATGTATTCTAGATCAAGATTCCAAATATATTTTGGATTTCATCATTTTGAATTATGACCTGGGTGGTTTTTCTAATTTAGTGGTTTCTTGGGATGATTGGGAGTCGACCTTGAGCCATTTATTATACCTAGAGTTTGGAGAGATTCCAAAAACCCGTTTTATAATTATGTTGAGACATTTATGAGGAAATGTTGGGCCATTTGTTCCTAATCTTTAGAAATTAATGTGTTACACCATAGGATAAAATTTTATATGAAGGTTATGATATCATGACATACCTAGAGACACTATGACACTAATGAGAGCTGTTATGGTCAATCAGTGTACAAAGTACGAGGATCGAAACCAGTCATCAAGGAAAGGGTATTAATTGGACACCTTTATCGGTTATGGATGGAATGTTCATCATGATATAGTCATAGAATCCCAACACTAGTAAAATCAGGAAATATAGAGATTATTTATTTTTTATATTTTATATATTTATTTTAACTTAAGTGTGTCACTTACACAGACCCTGCATTAGAAGTTATGTATGGGGACACATTGGTGGTGCCCTATAGAGTTATGTAATCACACCCATCTTAGTTAGCTATAAAACATGGGTACCCATGAAGACTATTCACTTTATTTAGGAATAGATTACTTAGAGGCCTACTATTTTGTTATGAATCGAGCTGAAGCTGATCATGTGGGATTGGAGGCTTGGAATGAGGTGAGGCATAGTGATGTAGTTCAATTTCCTATAATTTTATTTTATTCATCTTTTCAGAATTTATTTGTATATCTGATCATCCTATTGGAAAATCATCCTTTAATTACTGGACTACTTATGTATTGTATGATATTATTGGTTGTATTGTTCTATTTATCCTATGTACTATGATTCTTATTTTTGATATATGGTAGTGGTTCATTTTATTAATTATTTTTCACCCTGATTAGGTGTTATAGTATCTCTATGGTAATAACCAATACCCATACTAGTAATCAGAATCCCTTATTATATAATGAGGTGTTCTTGAGATCTTTTGGAAAACCAGGCTGGGGCACCATTTGAGTGTTCGTCGAACTAGAGTGTTATGAACTGATTTCAAAGATATTTTATATTTTTTTTATGTTTTTTGGATTTCATTGTATAGAGAAATAAGAATGTGTTAGAGCCAATGATGTATATTAGGATGGTGCATCAAGAACTCCTATTCCAGTATGACTTTCATTTTACCAAGGAATATGATTGTAATTTTGTCTTGTGTTGTTACTGTTGGATATAATTTTTTTCTTGGGTGACTCAAATGAATATTTGAGGTAAATTAATTATTATGTGTTCTAGATCTTGTCCCATTGGTATGGTGAAAAATATTGGATTTCACACTTGTCCTGTAGAGGAAAGAGGCATATCATGTATCATATCATCATACATTATCTTCATTATATATGTATGTTAGTGTGATTTTCACTAAAAAACAACAATCAGCTATTTAAAGTGATAGAAAATGCTCATGAAATCTCCATGTATCAGTATTTAGAGGAATAATAATCTATTAGGATTATGTATATATATGTTTTATGTTGTTGGTAGGTCTTATGGATCATATGGAGATGAAACTCAATTCATCTATATAGTCAGTGGAATGCAGAGAACCTATTAGGTTGGGATAAGTAGATGGTACATAAGCATTGAACCCATTTTGGGTTGTTGTATTGAGGCATAAATTATTCAATGTACAAATAACAACCCCTAAAGTTTTTTCTGATATATAATGGAATGGAATTCCTCTTAACATATCTAATGACCAGGTTTCCCTTAGCATGGATCATCTAGGATGATGTAGTTGTGTAGGAATAAATTAGTGGGATATGATTCTAAAAGGGGTACACTTAAGAATGAATTTATGGGGAGAAATAGTGCCCTAGTAGGCTATTGACTCATCATAGGTTTCCTGACCTATGTATATGTGAGTCCCTAATGTGGGAATTTTCATATAGTTGAAGTGGTTTAATGATATGGGAACTTGTTTTTTACCATGGTTTAAGAAGTGGTGAGTTTCTTTTTCAGGGATATGTTAGAAGACCAAGAGATCTGTGGACACAACATAGTATTTCAGTGCGTTTTGGAATAGTGTTTATAATTAGTGAAAACCATGAGAGGTCTAATATAGATCTTTAGAGTGACCATGCAATGGAAAATTCATTGTTATTTATTGTAGTTTCTTGATATAGAGCACCATGTTTGGTGATTTATTTGGTTTTGGGTTGAGTTTAAGGGAAGAGAAATTTTGGGGGGGAACTCATTGAATAAAGAGGAACTTTAGTATCGTGGTGAGAGCACGGGTGGATGCTAAGGACCGGTGTGATTCTAGGTGGTGGCAAAGCATGTGGATGGAATAACAAATTGACATGACGTAGAAAATGGTCTATGTTTGTGTCAAGTCATCGTAGTCCTTAGGTGTGTGACATGTGAGAGTGTGAGTCAAATGACGTGATTAGTTGTCCTGGGGTTGTATATCCACTATGAATGATGAGATAATAATTTTATGATCTAGTTTTCCATGATACCTATTTTAATTAGAATTGTTTTGTGGCCAGTTTTGAGCCAAGGGACAGTAGGATTGATGAAACACATGTGGGCATAGTAGATTGAGGTCTTTTATGAAACATGAGATGTCTCTTCAAGGAAAAGAAGACGTCAGAGATGTATCATGTGTGATGTCATGACCTATATAGTAAAATCCTAGCTACATATTTATTGTATGAGATGTGAATGGCTAAATATGAGAGACATATTTTTTGGTAATGGAATCCATTGAGGTTCCACTTATGGAGCAGAATGTGGTAAGATATATAGTGGTGATCCCACTTGAAGTTAGTCATGGACATTGGTGAGTGTATTAAATGATAAATTGGTGTCTCCAAGTGTAGGGGCACTAGTATTGGGTGTCAGAAACACGTCGGTAGTTGAGTATGATTATCATTGAGAAGGGATGTTCAGAGGAGGATCAACCATCATTTTGTACGAGATGAAATATAATGAGGTGGGAACGACATTAGTTATGACTTTTCATAATGCAATGGGATAATTTCAAGGATGGAATATGGATTTTCAAGGAAAAAATGAAAAAACCAGGGCTCGATCATTGTTTATTGAAATGCAACCTTTTATGATTAGAATCTAGAATAATGAGTGCCATTCTATTGTGTGAATGATTACGGTGAGTTGGGGACTATGCTGGTTGAAAGGAAAAATCTAGATCTATGTGATCACTAAGGGGAAACAATGATCTTTAAGTTTTATAATTTTTTATGAAAGAAACATTGAATTTTATTAGAGAGTTATCCCTTTTCTAAAAATAACTTCTAACAACATTGAAACACCTATAGTCTACTTGGTCCCAAAAATATATACCAATGGATTTTGGTCTCAACCAAAGAACATGAACGAATGAAAAAATTGTAATTCTATGCAATGGATTAATTATCCAATGATTCTAAGATTATATGAGTGACCTAGAAATAGGAAAAAATTCATTAAATGATAAATATCATTATATCCATTTGAATTTATTTAAGAAACATTTTACTTACTCATTAATCATTAATCAATGAAGGAAAAATGTTCATACATGATCAAATTTTCTATATCCACATCAACCAACTATTAAAATAGTTCACACATGCAAAAATCATATCTTACCATTTTTAAGAACTTGACCTAAATATCATCTATTCTTTGAAATGTTTTTCATATATGAATTGAAATATTTATGTTTCAAATTTTTTATCCCAATTGGAAAACACTATCTAAAGATAAGATGAGAGAGTAGATGAATAATAAACCATAACCTTGATAATATTGTGGTTGTAAAACCGTTTTTATCTTTATCTTATGAAATGTTTCATTTATAAACTGTTTAGTGAATATATAATCATCTTTCTCCATTATAGAAAAAAAAACCCAACTTTAGTTTATTCATATTCACATGCTCTTCGATGAAGTGATATTTGATAACTATATTATTGTAAAAATAATATCACACATTATTTTTAGTGAAATTTATAAAAATATGATTATAAAAACCTATGAGAAGGGGTAAATTCACATCAAAAAAATCTATCATATAAGTCTCCAACCACAAAAATTGTGTTGTATATTTTTTGGTAGCTACATACTCATCTTCAACCATGACGAGTGTCACTAAATTTTGTCTCTTTATATAAAAACTCACAAAACATTCACATTGAATGAATACTTCACCATATGTCAACTATATATCATCAAAACATCCTGCTCAACATCTATCTATTCAATCAAATTGATCAATATTTCAGGAGATATCTTATTTTATTCCAAAGTCAAATATTTCATTGATATATCTACAGATTTTTTTCCTTTCACATGATGAGATAATTTTGTCCGAAATTGGTACATATAATAATTTTTATCAACATAAGGACCGGGAAACCCAGAGCAGGTGCATTACATTATTATATAAGTAGGATTACAAGGAATAAAATCCAGATGGACCATGTATTTTAGTAGTTTTAGAAGACAAAATTATATACATTATACTTATAGTACATTTGGAATGATATAAAATAAAACATTATAAATAATAATCTGAAATAAAATTCCTCCCTAAAAAATTATTCAATTTTATCTTCAACAAAACATGGGTAATGGAAACAAAATAAGGATGATGTAAAATGTTTATTAAGGGTTATATATAGTGGAATAATGATTAATTAATAATTTAACCATAATCAATTAGACATAACTAATATGGCATGATTAATAAATGAAAAAAACATTCCATCAACAAGCTGAGAATAAAAATTTATCCATAGATTTTTTCATTGTGAAAACCTCATGGATTTTAACAACTGAATAAAAAATAAACATATTGATTTTTATTTGTATTTAATGTATATATCATATTAAATAGTATACCATCGAGGAGATTAATGTCTATGGGTATAATCCTGTATGATTTTTGGAAACAAACTCGAAGTGTTTGTCGCCACCTGATTTGTCTCATGAGACCTATCAACACTTAGAGCGGATATAGAAGGAGAATCCTATAAATTTAGGTTTAAATTATTATTTATACACATATTTAATAGCAGAAAAATATTCCTTTTCAATATCCATATTGATTAGAGGAAATAGATTCACTAATATTTCCTGAGTAAAAGAAAAATTCCACATAAACATCATATGTAAAATAGTACAAGACTAATTAAATAATCATATCCTTGTTACAAGAATACGTATATATAATTTAATTAAAATTTTAAATGATAAATGATCTGAATGGGGTATTAGTTACACCACATAAGAATGATTATGTGCACAATACTAAGTAAATCACAATGAAATGGATTTTAATACAATGTCCCTTACAACATTGTAATCAATCTAGTTAATAATCATCATGTGAATCAATGAATACCAATAATATAAAGAGAATAATTATATTTTATATCAAATCGGTGTAAACATACAACACATGAAAGAAATATGTCGCGAGAAATGGAAATCTTAAATAAATAAAAATGAGATGAAAATCCCCTTAACTTTTTCTTGAATGAGTTCGTTTATTGATCTTAACGTCCTGAATAATCAAATTAAGCTTAATTAATTAATAATTTGAGAACATATTATACATTTATTTCATATATTTTAACCTTATTAGTTACATTAATGGCCTTTTTATGGTTTTAAGAGATTCAATTTTCTTATTTTAGAAGCACTTTTTTCCTTTATTTTCAAGATGAGTTTACTTGTATTCATGAATATAAATTCATTTGAAATGAGGTTAAAAATCCAAATTTTTTAATATATTTTATTAGTGAAATTAAATATATAAAAATTATATTATAATGATTTTTTTAATATACCTTGAGGATGAATCAATAGATAAATGTTAATGACAAATTCTTGGATTAACTTGGCAGTTTTGTGGATAATGAACATGTATTGTATTATTATTTTATATTATGAGTGTGTACGAATTTTAGAACATTAAATAAGATAAAATAAAAATATTATTACCTAGTTGAACTATTAATATGTTTTCATTACCTATATTAATGATTGTAATGAAAATTAAAAACCCGTTTTCCTTGAACATGATAATTAACACATCTCCGACACTTTATTCATTTATAGTATAAGAGGAGGGAGAAGAAGATATGATGATGGAATATTCCAATATCATATCAAAAAAAATTTAAATATAAGGTGAATTTATTTTCATAACATTTTTACTAGAAAATGTGTGAATAGGAAAGATAATAGACGAACATGAAAAGAAAACAAAAGAATTGAAAAGATGAATTAACCTCTTGAATCAATCTTCCTTTGAGAGCCTGATTAAGGGAGAGGTTTTGGTATTTTGAGTAGGCCATGATCCGATGGATGTGGGGGATGAGATTATGGAGATATTTGCGTATAATTAAGTTAATGAGTGAATCATTATTTTTTTGAAGAAATTAGGGTATGAGGGGTGGTATTTATAGTGGAGGGGTGTATGGTTTTCTTAATATTTTTATCATTAGTTTGTTATTTTTCCTAAAACAAAGACTAATTTTGATTCGATGAAAAAAATAATAACATGATAATGTGAGTTATATCTAATGGTTTAATACATCATCCATGATTTAGGTAAGAGTGTATTTATCTCATAATGTATTTACAACAAAATTATCGTATTTTACTATTCACAAAATTCAAATATTTCAAAAAAATCCCCAAAATTAATAGTAACCATTTTTTAATGTGGAGAATTCAAAAATGAAATCCATTTTTCAAAAATAATTTTATAAATATGAGGAATTTAATCTTAATTAAAATCATAATTTAATCGAAAAATACCAACACTTAAATTATTCATCTTCATTTCTAAGGTGGATAAATTTTATTTATACAATCGTTGGTAAGGTTACTATTAATAAGGGTCATATTATTATTTATAAGGGTATGTTTATAGTAGTAAGTGTAAGTTACTATACAACCAAAATTATGTTGATTCTATCAGACTCCAAATATCACCCTAAACGCAATTGTGTATGTCTGTTTTCCAAAATTCAAAACACAGAATTAGAAAATATATGTTTAATGGCTAGGATAGGACTATATCATATAAATAACCAAGTTTGTTTCACAGTGATTCAATGATTCATTTAATATATGTTATCTATTTAATTGAATTATTTAATAGAAACATATCATAAAATGTTTAGGGTGTTACAAACAATCTCCCTCAACATGAGAAATCAATGAAAGTTCACAACATTTAGAATTTTAGAAGAAAAAATTTCAATACTCTAAAACATAATTTTCTATTAAATCTCATGAAAGGTAACATATTTTTTCCTCCATTAGAATCTCTATAAGGGAACAACTCCTCTTATCATTAATGGTCAAGAAAAGGAAAAAAATTCAACATAATGACTTTTTTTTAAATATTAAACACATGTCTTCATTATTTTATTTTTCTCCCAAATTATTACAAAATGAGGTATCGCAACACATGACAACTTTCCTCCTCACTAAAGCTAAACTAGATCATTTAATTTCACTTCTTGAGTAGGTCAGATAGGGATAATTGGATTGTCTTGTGGCTAAACTAATACGTGGTCCTTGGATTCTAATGTCTTCAAGGATTAAATGTACACGGTAGAACAGAATGAAAATAATTCTCTTTAAAAGGGGAATTTAGAAACCAATGAAATGACACAATCATTTAAAACACAAATACCTCAAACCCTCATGTTTTGATGGAATAAATCATATTCTGGTTAGACCAAGGATAGTTTGTTTCTTTCAATAAGTGAGATGAATGTCAATAAAAAAATAGTTTAAAAGCCTCAAAAGAATGTGATTTAAAAAATTAAGACAGTAAGATGTGGTATGTGTTTAAAAAATTAGAGTACATTTCATGAACTTACTATAGATTTAAACTTCAAACAAAGTAATTTTGAGTATTCCTTTAAGCTTAGTTTCATGGGATAAATTGGTTCACTCATTGAAATGGTTTTAAAAAATGTCAATGATTATCATTTCATCTCGAAAGTTTCAAAAACACAGAAAAAACATGAAATGAAATCCACAAAAAAAAAACAGATTTTTTTTTGAAAAATAGAAAAACGAAAAATTGAAATACTAAACTACAATAGCTTCACCACACACACAAATGATGATATTTTCACAATTCATTTAAATGTATTTAACTTGTAATCCAATTTTTTATGGAATAAAAAAAAGCATGAAAGTGAGAATGATAGAGAAAAACTCACTTATTGTTAATAGAACATTGAGTTATGATCCTAAGTGTTTCCCACAATAAAAATATATAAAAAATTAGAGTGAAAACAATATGGAATTAATTAAAAGAAAATAAAAATATAACTAGAATAATAAAATATGTGTAAATCTTGGTTTACACCCCCCATGTGGGCATTTGGTTTTGAATTATTTGAGATGTGTAGTTCCAGTTGGTTATCCCCAATATGATGGTGGGTTGAGTTTCTTTGTGATGAACGACAAAAAATTCTTCCTTCTAACAGGATTTTCTTTTTTTTGTTGAGCCCTACATGAATATTATAATCCTAATACACCCTAATGGGAATTATATACAACATGAATTGTGCGAGTAGGATAAAGAATTAGTTCTAAACATAATTGGTTTTTACATTCACAACATCTTATTTATTCTCCAATGATTTATCAATATATGATGAATCAATTTGATAATAAAAAAAATGTTAGAGTGTAATTATATTTAAAAAAATTAATGTGTAACGAATCAATATTATTACCTTTAAAAATAATCTTCTTGAGTATCTTTTTAATTTAGGAAAATGTAGTTGGATATCCTCTTGGACTCTGTCAAATAAATGATCAACATGTTTGGGGATCTCTATATTTGCCTCTTTATGATTATCTTCTTTATACTTCTCATCCACCATGGAAATACTAGTACTGTGCAAATCAGAAAATATATTACTAGGGGTGGAAATACACGATTTATTTTCAATAACATTATAAGATAATGAGTTCATCAAAAGATCATCTCCCTTATTCTATTCAAATTTAATTGCTTCTTTATTAGGAGGTGCCCCTTGTAGTTGAACATCACTATATAGTGGTAGGTAGTTTGGTTCAACCATAATCTATTAAAATTCCACAAATTTTGTAGTGTCTTCCATCAATGGTTGTGGATATTTTACATTAAAATGATTAGGGTGATTATGTAGATCCTCACACTCATTCTCGAAGTCATCCAGATATTTTTGATCTCCTATTCATACCTTAGTAGGAAAATCATCCTCATCAATCTCCTCTAACATTGATTGAGATGGACTAAATAGATCATATTTGAGTTTCATTAGGGTCACCATGGGTTCTTCAAATTAGATGGTATATGGCGTATTATCCCAGATTTGTTTGGTCGTGATGTGATGTCACCATGATGTGGGAAAGTGGTATATGTTATTCATAAGAGATGGGAACTCCGAGATATATGAAGTTGTAGAGTGACAGCAGGAAATTAGTGGGAATGTGGTGTGGGGTACCCTTTATCGATACAATTTCTTATTATGTTATTATATTTGGCTCATATTTTTTTGAGAGTGTACCTTGGTGAGGATGGGATGTATAGTTAACATATTTTGATGTTGTTCATTATCTTGTTTTCTCACAGGTGGATTAGTATTCTTCTTCCACATGTGCATGAGAGAATTTGGTTTTCTTACAAAGTATACATGTATGCTCACTATATGTATATAAACCGATTTTTACGATTCTAAGAGGATAATGTGGGTCGTGTATGATATTACTAGATCAGACCTTTTTGGAATGTTGTTGTTTCCATGATTTGACTTTTCATTTGGATATTTATTATTGGACACTATTACCACTATCAGTTTTATTTATGCATGGATTTTGGTGTAACGACCCAAAACTTTTAAATGATATTTTTATTTAATATATGTGTAATATTATATTGCTAAATAGTAAAACAGTATCTATTAAATATTGAAGTCAATATAATGGAAAATTTGACCATCAATATTTGACCTTTATATGACTATTTTTCAGTTATAACCATTGTTAAATATGACCATTGGGAACTATACTCTTGATAATAATTTTTACATTATAATTTTCCTTTATAAGTAAATTTTGATAAATAATAAATGATACAGAAAGAAGATTTGATGGCATCAACCAGTAGTGTAATAACGTCTAAAGTATATCTGTCGAAACATGGTAGGGAGGTATCATCACATCGGTTTTCCCTTGACCAATGCCAAGATGATCTTGTAAAAGTAAATATAGAACAAAATTTCCCATGATATAAGTTAAAGTTAGTGAAAATTACCACTTTCGAGATGTTAACCGAACCACCCCATGAATATCTCACCATTGCATATCTTACGCTTAGGTTGCATGCATGTGTTATAAGGGATTATGGGTTGAGTCCCTAATTACTTAATGTGCTATTCCATTTTATAATGAAAACATTTATTCAATCAATTCTATTTCAATAATATTTTTTCATATTAATTTTTTTTCAAAATTTAATAAAATAATTTTTTGGAATAAAATGTAATTTCTAGATAATATATAGACATTTATTATAAACTAAGATATTTTTATTAATACTTATTTTAATAAAATATATTGATAAATGTCCTCTCATATAAATAAATTTAATATATTATTTTTTCAATTGTGTGAAATTTCACTATGCATTTTCAATATGCTATTATTTATAATAAGTGAATATATTTATATTTTAAAGTTATAATTATCATATTTATAGAATTATTGTGGTAAAATAAATATAATTTTTGAAATATTCATTACAATATTATGTTAGGGTACGTTTATGCTAATTTTATAGAATAATTTTTTTCATGAATAGTAAAAATATAGTTTGAGTTTTTTCAGTATGTTTGATGACTTAATAATTATTTCATAATGATTTAATAACTAATTAACCATAATTAATGACATAAAATATGTTATTATATCGATTATTGTTTTATATTTTAATAAATTTATAGACAAATAATTTACATTCCAAAGGCTTAAATGGAAATGTTAACAATAAAAACATTATTTTTGTGGAAATTTAACATTTTCATGAAAAAATATGTATTATAAAATGATGATCAACTAATCTTTGTTAAAATAACATAAAATATGAAACATGTTTCCAAAACCATAGGAAAATACCATTGGCAGGCTAACAGTTTTTTCATTTTCCAAAACCTTGGTTTCCAAGGCATATATTTAGAAATTAATAAACAAATCCTCCACTTTTTCAATAAATACCCACTAATTTATCCATTTACATTCATTAAAAATCCATTATCCATAAATAAATATTAGTTTTAGCTCTTAAGGTTTCCTCTAATGGCATTTTCAAGGCCCCAAGGTTCCAATCTTCATGTTTTAGGTGTAACTCTTCAAGGTGAGAGAATTATCCCTGTTTTCTTTAAAATTCAAGAACCAATTTTCATATATTTCTTCTAAATGTTGTGGTTAAAATAGTATATTATTCATTATATCATAAATTTAATTACAAATTATGTTTTATCAATGAGATACCCTTGTTCCCACTCATCTTACCTTTTTTCAAAATCATTTTTATACCCATTATGCTACTGAATTTACTTCTTAGAATTTCCCTCTTATCATGATTAAATTATCATTAATTTCATTTCCTTTGAATACTCGAGACTTTTTTTTCACCATCTGTATTTACCCAAATGATAATTTTTTTTTATTTTATTCTTTTATTAAAATTCATGAAAGACACATTCCTTTTCCATGGGTTTAAAATGACATTATATTGATGTTTTTAATCACTTTTGAAATGCCATTATTTTAAGATGATACCCATTTATTTTATTATCCACAGTTTATTTATGAAATGTTTTTTTATATAATATGTGTATCAAATTAATTAATAAATATTTAGGGTTCACTTTGATAGCACTCCATTGCATTGGTTAATGAATTTAATCTCCATAGATGACATGTTGTACGTTACCTTTGTGATAACCATGGAATTTTTATGACACCCTAGTAAAAAATTTGTGATATGATTATAAATGTATCATCAAACGTTTTTTACCATATTTCCATGTTATTATTCATGTTATATTTATTATAAAATCACCCTTTTTTCATTTTATCTTTCTTTTATGCTATTCCACAAGCCTTTATTGATAATTATCATGGTCACATGTTAACTACTTACCTTACTTTCACTTATTGGGCCCTATGAACACCTTTTACTTTGATGTATTTACCTAGTATATCAGATGTTGTAAAATTACTTATTATGATCCTATGATGAATCCATTCAAGTGGATTTTAAGAATTTTTTATATTTTCTTGTATTATGTACATTTTATTGTATGAAATTAAATATTAAAAGAATATATATTAATAAAACGTAATGAAAAGTTTTGTAATAAAATAGAGTGATACCATAGTTAGTAACATATTATGGTTTAGTTATTTTTGGAAATTAGTTTTTGAAAACATTTGGAAGAATAATAGAGAAAATATTAAATATAGGAAAACATCCTTGTATTTTTGTGTAGTATTATATATGTGGTGTATGAGAAACTAAATCCCTCTTTGGATAAAAATTAGTGGACGTGTCTTAGGAATAGATATATCAATGGGTAACACTTGAAAACACCTCTTTATTCTAGAATCGAACAAGAACTAGTGAATGACAATGGGCCATACTTAACTCCTATATTGACACTCCTGAGGAATATGTTTGGTAAATCTCATGTTATTTATGAACCATTATGAAGAATTTATCCAAAATATATTTGTTGTTAAAGAATAATATATTTAAGCATGAAATTTTAAGACAAAAAAATTTCTTAAATATAAAACTATTTTTAAAAGAAACAAGTTTCTCAATAAGGTTTTATTCTTTTAGAAAATGGTGGTAAATCAGATGAACCACATAAATGGTGAGCCCATCAGATCATGTGATGTCAACCATCCAATGGAATATGAAATAGAAACCTTTAGAATAATGATGAACGAACTGCATCGAGTCATGAGAAATATCTTGAATAAAGCCGAGAGACCATATTCAACTCGAAGTTAATGACTTTCCATTGAGCCCATAATGAATCAATGACCATGTTTTTTCAATGGGTGTACCAACCCATTGAATTTTGAACATTGAATAAGATCAATATAAACGATCTTTTCTATACTCTATTGTTTGGAATATGAAAAATTCTCACTAGCAATGTAATGATTATAGAGATAATATAATCAGTTGTGGAAAATATTTGAAAAGATGATTCCAAGAATGGAGATTAATTCTATGTAGTGAGAAAAGTTCATGAGAACCTTTTTCCAAATATATTTCCCTCATTCAATGTGAATGAAAACAGGGAAGTAATTTATAGAGATGAAGTAGAAGTAAAAAAATATATGAGAATCCATGAGATAATCTTTATAGGACATTCTCATTTCACTTATAGATTTTTTATGGATCATAATATAAAGGATGATAGAATATTTGGTGGTCTAAGACCCCATCCATAGAGTAATATATTCAATCGAGACTATGAATTCTATGATGACATAGTAAGGAGTTATTAAAAGTTTGAAATAGAGTTAGGAGAGATGCAATGGTCCCATAGATCGAGTGAAGAGAAGAGATCAATAGAGCCAATGTTAGGGAGGAATGTTGTTCCTGGAATTGGAGGAAGCAAGTGGAACATCCAACATGAAAACAATGTTTAAAGAAGAAATCAAGGAACTTCTTGCTTGTGAGAGGTAAATGATACAATTGTGGAAAATATGGACATATTTATTGGATATTTTATTGTGATGTGAAGCCTCAACTACTATATAGTAATTGAAAAGATAAGATAGTATAGTCATAGCTTGATGTCCAATGCATGATGTGTGAAAAACATAGACAAATTTCTAATCACTACCGAAAAAAATATAATAGAGGGGAATCCCTATCAACCTTATAATAGTCCAAAGGATAAAGGTAGTGATTTTTCTATCATAACAGCTTAAGTAGATGCTCTAAATTATGTATTGGAAGGTACTCTTATTGTTATATCAAAGATATCAAGTACATTATTTTATTCTTATTCTATCTGTTGGAATCTTCATGTATTAATTATGTTTTAATGATTGCAAATCCTATTAATTCTCTAAACCCTGTTAAATCTATGTAATCTATCTAACATCAAATGTACAGTTGTTTAGTAAAATCTATCCAATGCTATTAAGTTCTATACACTGAGTTTTGTTATAGTACACTATCTTTTGATTTACTTTATAATGATTTCATTGAAAAATGATTAATTCTAACCCATTCTATGAATATCGCTACTTAAGTCTAAAAATAGATTTCTAGATAAGTCTGAGACACCGTGAGTCATCCACTAGTTATGTTTTTATGGATTAGTATTGAGACATCGTAATCATGAGACATTGTGACCATGGGACACCATGAACCAAACATCATGAACGAGACACCATGACAATGAGACACCATGAACCAGACACTATGAATGAGACACCGTAAACCAGACACCATGAACAAGACACCATGACCATGAGACACTGTGACTAGACACCGCGACCAATCCAGATACCGTTTGAATGAGACATTGTTTCCATTACATACTATGACACCTTTTATTAATATGTTTTTTCATTTTTCAATTTACACTCTAATGATCATATTTGAAGTTTTTAAATGCAATGACATTATTTAACTTTCATTGTAGACTTGTAACCAGAGAGTATGAGGTACGAGGTGTAGAATACATACAACATGTAAGATCCAACACATGCCCTCCAAGATAAATGAGTAGTGCGGACTAGAACAAGATATTGATGAAATTGAGGCAAGCGTGCATGAGCATGAAAATAAAGAACTCACTCAGGGAAATTTTGAAGAAATATTTGTCACAAGAAACTCGATGCTGCTGAAGAACACATGAAGCATACTTGAATCCCAAAATCGAGAACATATTCGCACTATCAAACATCATGAATATCACAAGACAATTCTGTCTGACTTGAGACACTCTGTTTTCCATATGAGGAATTTATTTCTGCATCTACTTCATCTGAGAAGTCCAGAACTGCAAAAACTAACACTCAGAGCACTTCTAAACTAATATAAATATTTCTTCTTTTTTGTGTGTCTTTTTTTAGCATTCAAGCAGTGTTTGTATCTATAAAACAACACACTATGTCTCCTGCATTAAACTGAATGATACAAGATATCCTTTCTAAAAAATATTTTTACACTTGTGTATACTCACTAATAAGAATGGAAGAGGTCTCTGTGTTTCTTGGTTGTTTGTACCCATGAGAAACTGTGGAAGAGGACAAGTGACCTCGATAGTCCTATGTACCACCATTAACCCTGATCTAGGGTGTCGATCAAGTTTATTTATATAAACAACTTGGTGGCAGGTGATCTCCATGTGCAGTGGATTAGGTCTCCTCTTGAGACTGAACCACTTGTTTTATATAAGTTGTGCTGCATAATTTTCTCTTCTTTATTTTTCCTATTTACAATATAATTCAGAAATCACTAAATTCATATTTATAGTAAATCATGTAAAGAATTTAAAATAGGTTTCCCTTAGTGTAATACCTTCAAAAGTAATATTAATAACTAATCATAAGATTACTGAGAAATAATCAATCTTCTAAGAAGCTATTTAAACCGTCAAACTTTCATAATAGTATAACCTTGATTAACTGAGCTTTATTTAACCATATTGGGGAAACATTTTAAGAATACTTTTTAAATATAAATTTTTATAGATACTCAATTCACACACCCCTCTTGAGGAATCTACTCGACCATCATTTTCTATAAAACGTTATTTATTAATGAATTTGTTTATCCTTATTCAACTGTGATTATAGTTGTA
Source organism: Viscum album (assembly GCA_963277665.1). Taxonomy (NCBI): domain Eukaryota; kingdom Viridiplantae; phylum Streptophyta; class Magnoliopsida; order Santalales; family Viscaceae; genus Viscum; species Viscum album. Next base: position 1,432,849,886 of record OY728155.1, on the reverse strand, counting down.
CATTAAATATCTATAATTTTTTTTTAAATATAAATTTCTATATATTTCAAAGTATTTTTTTATTATGGATAATAGATTGGAAGGTGATGCCGACAACATACAACCATGATTTAATGGAAATAACAATGATCAATGGAAAATTAAAATGAAAATGCATTTATAATGTATGGGTTTTGATATTTTTTTCTTCTATTATAGATGAATATAAGATTCCAACTACTGATATAATCACATGGGATGAACATTACAAAACTAACTAAAATAAAAATTTCAAACTTATATATGCTTTATATTTTCCTTTAGGAGATGTGGAATTCAATATAATTTCTTCTTGTAAAACTGCCCATGAAATTTGGGATACCTTGTATGTTCCACATGAAGGAACATATAGTGTGAAAGAGATTAGACTTCATACTTATAATATTAAATATGAAAACATGAAAATGAAACTATAAGAGCTAATAACTTACATGTATCTAAGGGTCAATGAGATTTTCAACACAATTATTTCTCTTGGAAGAGAAGTCACTTCCAAGGAACATATCATGAGAATTCTTAGATTTTATACCTGACCTATGGAGTGGAACCTCTATCTCTATTAGAGAATCATGTGACATCAGCAAGCTACCAATAGAAGAAATCATTCAGAAACAGATGACTTATGAAGAAGAGCTAAAAGTCAATAAGGAAGAGGATAATGAACCAAAAAGGAAATAAGTTGGATTCAAGACCACCACTTATAATCACAAAGACAAAGGTAAATTGGAATCTTTTGTAGAATGTTTCAGTAGTGAACAATAATAACCTGACAATGATGAGGAGATGGATAAATTTTCTAGATGATTTAAACGATTTTACAAGAATAAGAATTTTTTCCAAAAGCCTAACTTCAATGGAAGATATCAACAAAAAGGAAGTAAGAAGAAGGATTGGAAAATAAGTGACATGACTGATGAGATTTTCTACTATGAATATAAGTGAAATGGACATATCATGGCTGACATTCCAAAGATTAAGTAAAAAAATAGATATAAGGAAAAGGATAGGATGTACAAAAAGGAAATTAAAGCAACATTGAGTGCTTCCGAGGATAGTTTTAGTGACTCTAAAACTTCACATGATGAACAGGCTAACAAAGCCAATATGTGTTTTATTACTAACACATCTGAGGTAACATTGGACTATGTATTTAATTCATATTATTCTGGAGATGAGAGTGACTTTGAAAATATGTGTAATGATGAAATGTTTGAATACTTTAACATGCATTAAGATACATGAAATGAACTAAAAGAGATAAATAAATTTTTGAAGAAAGATTTTTCTATTACTGTGACTGTAAAATATGAACTAAAAACTGAAAAAGAGAAAAATTCTCAACTTCTCAAATAGAAAAATGAATTAAAGATGTCTAATGATAAATTGAATAATGACTTATAAAATATTACCAGTGGAAAAAATACTCTTAAACAAATTCTAACTAAAAACAATTCCCCTAAATACAACACTGGAATTGGTTATCAACCTGGAAAAAGAAATCAGGGTAGAACAAACATTGTTTCTAAATCTAATACATATTGTTTTACTCCCAGTTCTATAAACAAATCAACTAGTTCAAGTTATGATACACATTATACTGTTACATGTTTTTCTGGTCAGAATAAAGTTTATTTTTCAAAAAATTAAAACAATTATTATAGGAAACGTATGAGGAAGATATGAATTCCAAAAGCACATATAAATAATATTACAAGACCCAAACAATTATGTGTTCCAAAATCTATTTTGACTTGAATTTTTTTTAGGAATGCTTCTTAAAGGGTTTTGGTAAAAATTTATGGTACTTATACAATGGGTGTTCAAGAAACATTATAGGAGGGTACTCATGCTCCAAGAACATAATAAAAATAGATGGATGACATGTCACATTTTGTGAGAATTCCAAATGAATGGTTATTTTCCTTGGATAAATTGTTAACTCTAACTCAGTTTTGATTTGTAAAATATAGTTTTTTAATGGTTTGAAATATAAACTGCTTTGTATCACACAATTATGTGATGATTCATTTCATGTTAGATTTGAAAATGATGCTTCTAATGTCTTTAATTCTAAAGAATAATTATTGTTTTCATTTTTATGAAATGAAAACATTTATTCTGTTAACTTAGATTATTTAGTTTCTAAAAATGATTCAAGCTTAAGTATATTTCATAATGAGTCTTGGCGTTAGCATAGGAAACTCAAACACTGTAATATTCACTACCATAGAAAGATAACTAGAAAAATCATAGACAAAGGCCAACCCAAAATTGAGTTTCTAAATGATAAATTGTGTAATACCAATCAAAAGGGAAAACAAAACAATATTTACTTCAAGACAAAGAAATAAGTGTCAACTTCTCAACCTCTCGGAATGGTTTACATGTATTTTCACGGAACTTGTAGAGTTTCTAGTTTAAATGGGAAGCACTATGATTATGTTCTTGTAGATGAATTTTCTAGATAAACATGGACATTATTTCTAGATCACAAAAGTGATGCCTGCTCTTATTTTACTAAATATTCCAGGTCTGTTGAAAATCATAGTGGATTTCGAATTAAATCCCTATGTTGTGATCATGGGTGTGAGTTTGAAAATAAATAGTTTGAATTATTTTTCTCCGAAAATTCTATATTCATAATTTCTATGCCCTTAGAACACCTCAACAAAATGGAGTTATAGAAAGAAGAAATATTACCATTTAAGAGATTTCTAGAACAATTATTAGTGAATATGACCTACCTATTTATTTTTGGGCTGAAGCGGCAAATAAAGCATTCTACATAATCAATAGATTCTTGAACAGACCTATTCTTAAAAATATTCTTTATGAATTATGGAACAATCAAAAAAATAAATTTAACTACTTCAAAAATTTTGGTTGCAATGTCTCTATCCCTAATACTATGGAAAATAATGAAACATTTGCATTCAAGAGTGATGAATTCATATTTTTAGGATATTCCATTTATAGTAATGCCTATAGACTGTTCAATAAAAGTACTAAATGCTTGGAAGAATCTATCAGTGCCAAAATTGATGAAAGATATCCACATATGCCTCAAACCATTCTAGTAAACCTAGAGGATGATCTTTCAAATCTGAACATTAATTAAAAATCCTCATACCATTCTGTTAAAGATTTTGTGAAATCATCCAGTTCTAGGAATTCCTTAGACTCATGTCACAATGAACCTGAATCTGTTGATGATCTTGAAATCACTAGTCCTTCCTTTCCAAGAGCTATGAGAACTCTTGATAACCATCCATTAGATGCTGTTATGGATACCTTGAAAAAGGAAATCAAACTAGAGCTTCGCTTAGAAGTCAGGTTGAACATCAAGGCTTTATGTTACAAAATGAACCTAAGAACATTAATGATGCTGTCATTGATGAATTTAGGTTGATGGATATGCAAGAAGAACATAATCAGATTTAAATTAACAACATTTGGAAACTTGTCGATAGACCCAAGGACGCATTCACCATAGGTATTAAAATGGTGTTTAGAAATAAGGAAGATTAACCTGGTAACATATTTAGAAACAAGGATAGATTGGTTTCACAAGGGTATAGTCAAGAAGAAGAAATAGAATATGAGGATACATTTTCACCAGTAGCTAGACATGAAGCCATCAGAATAATTCTTTCTTATGTTGTACATCTGAATTTCAAACTATATCAAATAAATGTTAAGAGGTCATTATTTAATGGCTATATTGCAGAGAATGTCTTGGGTGAGCCACCTCATGGTTTTAAAAATACTTATTTTCCAAATCATATTTTTAAATTATCAAAATAATTATATGTTTTAAAACAATCTCCAAGAGCATGGTATAATAGGCTAAGTACTTTTATTATTTATAAATGTTTTACAAAAGTAATTGCTGATCCTACCTATTTTATGAAACGAATTTCTTGTGAAGTTTCAGTGGTTAAAATACATGTAAATGACATTATCATTGTATCTTCAAGAAATTATTTATCTTTTGATATTTCTACAATGATGCAAACCAAATTTGTAATGAGTTTAATGGGTGAACTAAAATTATTTCAAGGAATAAAAATCTTTTAAAATATTGATGGAAATATTTTAAATAAAATTAAATACACCTAATATCTTCTAAAACGTTTTGGATTGGATAATACTAAAATTAGTGACACTCCAATGAGTACCACTTGTAAGTTGGATCTTGATGATGATGGAGAATATGTTGATCAAACAAATTATAGTGGAATGATTCGAATTTTACTCTACTTAACTACTAGTCAACCTGACATTATGTTTAGTGTGTGTATGTGTTCTTGTTTTCAAGAATATCCCAATGAATTTCAGTTAAATCATGTAAATAGAATTTTCAAATACCTCAAGAATACACACAATCTAGGATTATTCTATCCTATAGGATAACCATTTCAATTAGTTAGTTATTATGATGCTATCTTTAGTGGTTGTAAGTTAGAGCAAAAACACCTTTACAACATGAAACTTTTTTGGCAAGTCACCAATATCATGGTGTAGTAAGAAACAAAATTATATTTCATTATCCAGTGAAAAAGCTAAATACATAGCTTCTGGTAGTTTTTGTGCACAAATTTTGTGGATGAAAACACATTACTAGATTATGGATATCAATTCTGGCATGCACCTAAAAATTGTGAATATAGAAGTTCAATTAATATCTCGAAAAATCCTATTTCACAGTCTAGGACAAATCATATTAATGTAAGACATCACATTATGAGAGATCCTTATAAAAAAGGTGAAATAACTTTGGAATTCATTGGAACTGAATATCATCTTGCTGATAAATTCATCAAACCATTAAATTCTGAATGAATAGAATACATCATAGATAAACTAGGCAAGATAATCCTTATGTGAATGTATTACTATTTTATATCTTACTATTTTATATATTTATATTTTATATCTTACTATTTCATGTTTACATTCTCACGGTTTGTATTTCTTGGATAATTTCTGACACTTGTTACTATCTCAACGTAAAACAATTGTTACTGTCTCACCATGATAGGCAGTTACTATCTCACTATAAGAATTTCCTGTTATTTTATTTATAAATTAGAACTCGTATCATAGTAATTACTTTTTTCTTTCTTGTGCTTTTCTTTTTACGATGCATGGTATTCTGAAATGATAAAAGAATTTTTTTTTCACTCATTATTCACTCGAGCACCCTTCTATTCTCTCAAACTATAAACCTTGTTTAATCTTTCATCCCTTCTCTCTATTGAACTTTCAGTGAATTCCCAGGATGAAACACCTTTCACCATCCACTCATGAGAAACATAGTTCAAAGAAGAAGAAAATCACACCCATGTTAGCACCTGAGTGTCCTCTGAATCCAAATCTTGTGAGCCGAAATGTAGTACCTGAGAAATAGATATGCCCTATGTGGCTTATGTCATGTAATTATCTGGTTTTGAATGTATTAATAGAGAAAATATGGTTAGAATGGTTTTCAAAAGAAGATATACCTATCTACCTGAAGCTAGTTGTACATTTTTTTCAGTTTGTAAAATTTTCATTTGATTCAAAAAGTGGCTATGTTGTAAGGAGTTGGATAAGTGGCCAGAGATTCTCTTTTTATTGGAGGTTATGGGATCCAAGCCTTAGGATACAGCATGAAGGTATTTGTGAGGACTATGAGAGATATCCTCCACCTCCTAGTGAATTATTTATTTTGGAAGATGCTTTGAAAATATTAACTAGAAATGGCACCAATAGGAGATCCATCACTGCTGAACTGGATGGAGAATATAGACATCAGTTTAAGTTTATTCAGAACTTGATTATCCCTAGAAAAGGATATTTCTATGTACATAAATATCATGATATATTTTTTATTCATCTTATGAAAAATGGTCATTAGGTAAATCTTTGAAAGTATGTCATAAGCCATAAGTGTGAATTGATCCAGACCACATCCATGTCAACCTTCATATTCTATTCTCAGCTTATCTTAGCCATTCTAACTGCCAAAGGATGGTTTGAACCAAGTGAAGTAGTTATCAAGGTTCATGAGTTCTATCTTTAAAAGGTCATAATATATATGACAAGGATCAATTAGAATCCTTGAAAAAAGGAATGTGTGGAAGAAAATGATAGGTTCTAGGAAATGTTCAATCCATGGGAATATCCTTCAAGACCAAAAGGTATTTGTGATCCTGGATTGAAACTAGATGAAGTTGTTGAATATTCTGATGAAGAAGAAGAAGAGGCTATTGTGCCTCCCAGAGAAACTATTCTTGATGAGGAAGACATTACTCATGTTCTTAATGTAGTAATTGAAAATGTAATCCCTGCTCATAAAGATGTTGATGATCTAGAAGATCAACCTGAAGTTGAAAAATAACCAGTTTCTAAAGAAATCGAAAAAGATGATTTGGAAGAAAATATAGAAGAAGAAATTTGTGTTATGAACAAAGATGGCCTTTAGGATCTCCCAGTGAAAAAATATGTTCCTGTAGTAATCCCTTTGGCTGAAGAAAGGATGAATCTATATTTTCAGTTGGCTAGATAAGAAATGGGTGAGGAACAAAGGGATGAATTTTCGAAAATATATCAAGATCATAATCCTTTCATTACTGAGAAGGATGCACCTACTCATGGAAAGCAGCCCATCAATCTAGAATCTGTTGAAGTTCCAAACCCGATTGATCTAAGCTCATTAGATAGATGGTATAAATATTCCAGTTATTTTGATGTAAATGACTCTCAAGAAGCCTCTGTCAAAGATCATATCCTTTCTACTATGTTTTAGTTAAAAATAGAATCTTGTCCTACAACTATCTCTTCCAATAAGCCTGATCCTATTTCAGTTTCTATCTCTGATCCTTCATTAGAACCGTCAACCTTGGTGAATAAAATGACATAAAATAATTTGTATCTACCATTTTAGATGGGGTTGAAAAACTCCCTAATACCCAACCATCTCTTGTAACAAATCTAATTGAGAGAGATGTCTCGCTGTTTTTTGAAAAAGTCATTCGGTAGATTCGACCCAAAATGATTCATGAGATTCAGGAAGTCAGAGTTGAGAATAGATTTCACAGTGATAATGTGAATACTCTAAGAGTTATGATTGAAGACATGTAGAAAATTACCAATTCGATATCAGATATTTATTCTCATCCTATTGAGCCTTTTGTTCCTCAAACCCCACAAGTTATTTCTTCTCTAATTCAACCTCATTTATCTTCATTAGATAAAAAGGTAGATTAAAGAAACAAATAGATTGTGAAATAGATGGGTGATCTTGTTGTTGGTATTAATAAGCTCATTGATGAGTATAAGGGGTGCCTCCATAAATTGATAAATCTACTAAAATATCTTACCTCAACTATCACTACTTCTAATGACTCTAGAAAATAATCTCAACCTTCCATAGACAGTGACCTGCTCAGAACAGTGGTCAAAGAAGTACTTCAGACTGTCCTTAGTGGATTCAATAAATACTTTCTATCTTAAGTTATCAAGAACAGTAATGGAATTATTGATCTCATCCAGATATATTCAAAAATTTATAATGATTCTCTACAAGAAATTTCCATGAAAGTATACTTCTACATCAACCAAATATTCCCAAATGCTAACATGACCAATCATTTCAATTACCTTGTGGAAAATTTGAGGATTAATCCTTTTACTCAAGCCATCTCCACTCAAGTCCAAAAACTCACCGAGTTCACTGGTCTGTTGGAAACGTTTATGGGGAACAAGGATGACATTGGTAAAGCCATGAATTATGGTGAAGAGATCATTGCTGATTTTATTAAGCTTCTGAGGCCTTATCTTCATGTACATAGTACATCCATATTTTCATACGGCTGCACCTCTGAGACCAGATTTTCATACCTTTACCTCCAACCTAGCCTACACTTCTATATATTCCAGTTCAAAACTGGATTAGATTAGGAATGTGATCCTTGATCAACAAATACCTCTGTCTTCTACTACACATACGCTAGCTCCCTCGGTCGATGAAGGTCTTCCTTTACCTTCTCTTTCAACCAGCTCACTCACTTCTTTTACGTCAACATATGATCCTATGGATTCTTCTACTGGTGTTGCTTCTATGGAAAAATAGAATACTAACCAATGATGAATAATAGTAATTACACTCTTATGATAGGAATGTTGTTGTCTTTGTTTTATTATCTACGGTTTGTACTAAAACTCTTATTCTCTGTTGCCTTGTGCACTTTTATTCACATTTCTTGTTCACTCATTTTTTATAACCCTAAATGGGGGAGAAACCTCTATGAGTAAATATCTATGGGAGAAAATTCTATATATGTTATATGCAAATTGGAAATATGTTGTTGGAAAAAATATAAACTCTAAACATACAAGATTTGTGATCATCAAAAGGGGGAGATTTTTGGACTCATCATGTATTAATAAACTTTTAATGATCTCAAATCCTATTCAGTATATAAACATTGTTAATTCTATGTAATCTCTCTCACATAAAATGTATAGTTGTTTTGTTTAGTAAAAGATATCTGAAGCTCTTAAGTTCTATACACTTACTATGGTTACTGTAACCTATCTTTTGATTTAATTTATAATGATTTATTTTACAAATGATTTAGTCTAACACATTATAAGAATATCTATACTTAAGTCTGAATACAGATATTTGACTAAGTCTAAGACATCGTGAGTTTAACACTGGTTATGTTTTTCTAAAAAAGTAATGAGACACTGTAACCATGAGAATCAATGACCATGAGACATCGTGACCATGAGCCACCATGAACCAGACACCATGAATGAGACATCGTGACCATGATACACCATGAACCACAAATCGTGAATGAGGGGCCGTGATGATGAGACACTGTGACCAAGACACCATGAACCAGACACCATGAGCAAGACACTGTGACCATGAGACATCGTGACCGTGCACCGTTTAATAGAGACATAGTTTCCATGACTTACGGTGACACCATTTCTTGATCTGTTTTTTCATTTTTCAATTTACTTTCTAAAGGTCATATTGGAATTTTTTTAAATGCACTGAAATATTTAATGTTTCATTATAGACATGTCACCTGATAGTATGAGGTGTGAGGTGAAGAATACAAGATATTTGTCGGCTCCAACACATGCACTCGATGATGAAAGAGTAGTGCAGCCAAGAAACAAGATATAGATGAAATAGACGAAATTATGCATGAGCACAAAAACAATGATCACACTCAAATTATTTTTAAAAAATGAATTGTCACTGAAACTCGACGCTACTGATGAATTGTCAGATCTTTGCATTTCCAAACATCACAAATAACACAAGCCTGATATGTCTAACTTGCGAAACTCTCTTTTCCAAACGTGGACATGATTTTTTTATCTACTTCATATCAAAATTCTAGAGCTGAAAAGACTAACACTCAAAGAACTTCAAAATGTATTTCAGTATTTCTGCTCTGTTGTGTATCTATTTATTAGATTTCGAGTAGTGTGTTTATCTGTATAACAACACACTCTGTCTCCTGCATTAAACTGAAGGATACAAGATATACATTCTCAAAAATATTTTTACTCTTTTTTATACCCACAAATAAGTGTAGACGAGGTCCCTATGTGGCCTAGTAGTTTTTACCCACGAAGAACTGTGGAAGAGTTTAAGCGACCTGGACAGTCCTGTGTACTATTGTTAACCCTGATCCAGGGTCTGGATCTTGTTTAATTATATAAACTGCTTGGAAGTCGGTGACCACCAAGTGGAGTGGATTAGTTCTTAGCTTGAGACTAAACCACTTGTTTTATATCCGTTGTGCTGGTTAATTTAGTCTTCTCTGTTTTACTGCTTTACTATATAATTCAACAATCACTAAATTCACTTAGATAGTTAATCTTAGAAAGAAGTTATAATTGTTTTGACATAATATATTAACATAAAAAGTAATATTAATAACTGATATTAATATTACTAAGAATTAATCAATCTTCTATGAAGTTATTTAAAAAAACAATCTTTTGTAACAGTATAATCATGATTAACTGGGTTTTACTTAAACTTATTGTTGAAATGTTTTAAGAATACTTTTTATCCAGAAGTTTTTATATATTCATAATCCCCCCCCTCTTGAGAAATATACTCCGACCCACACTTTGTATTCCATTATTTCATCTATGTTTTAATAGAATATACAATTAATCCCAAAACTCCTACAAGTATAGTTATCAATTAAGACATCATGACAGATTATCCATGCATCAACATAGTTTAGAAACTATAGAGTTCACTTTGGTGAGCACAATCTCATCAAAAATCTCTTTATCATTACCATACTAAAATTAAACACTATAATAGGGTTGAGCTAGTTATCAATGATTAATAATAAAACCAACTATATAATGATGTAAATCATAGTATTGTTGAATGCAAAAACTACATTTTTTTTCAACGGAGAGATATCTGAAACTATGCTTTGTCTAGAAGAACCTCCCATAACATTCTTTATTAAAATAATTAGTGATTAAGATTAATGAAATGAAATTATACAAAATAATTTCCCCATTATTCATGAATAGATTGAATTACATTCAGGGGAGTTTCATGGACCTACCATAGGAAAAGAGATAGAGTTCACCATTGAACGAATTCTTGGATTCTTGCTAATTTCAAAGACCCCATATAGAATGGAAAATGTGGAGAGATACGAATTAAATAAACAACTCCAACATTTTTTGGAGGAGTATATCTTTCTAATTGGGCCTTCTCAAGGAGCACTGATTCTCTTTGCAATGAAGAAGGATGGATTAATTCAAATATGCATCGATTATAGGGAACATAATATGATCATAGGGAATAAAAAGAACAATTTTCCAAGGATTGATGACTTATTTGACCATCTTCATGTGGATCAATTATTCATTAATATTGATCATTGGCTTGGTTATCAGCAATAGTGTGTAAAGAAATATGTTATTTAATATTCTACCTTCCAATGAAGATTTGTCCATTATAAGTGTGTTGTTACGCACTTCAGCTTTACTAATGCTCTTACTATGTTTATGTATTTTATGAATAGATTATTTTAGGACTCCATTGACAACTCTTTGGTGGTTTTTATTGATGATATTATGATACATTTAAAAAGTTATGAGGAGTATGAGTATAATCTAAGAGTTATATTGGAAAAAATAAAAAATTATAAACTATTTAGAAACTTTAGTAAATGTAAATTTTTGTTACAAAGAGTTTCTTTCTTGGGGAACATTGTAACTAATGAAGGGATGTTAGTTGACCCTATCAAGACAATACTTGTGTAGGAGTGGCATCACCCTATAATAGTAATTTTGATTCATAGTGTCCTTGGTTTAGCAGGATATTATAGAAGATTTGTAAAAAAAAGTTTCATGCCTTTCTAATACACTAACTATGTTAACTAAAAAGGGTCCAAGTTCATCTAGAAAAAGAAATTTGATGAATGTTTCCAATGGCTAAATAGGATATTATTTACTGCACCTATGTGGACAATACCCTCTATTAGATAGGGATTCACTATTTTTTTCAATGAAGCTATGAAAGGGATAAGGTGTTTCCTCATGCATGATTACAATATGTTTGCTTATGCAACTTGATAGATAATGACTTATGAGAAGAATTATCCAACACCTGACATGAATTTAGTTTTAGTAAATTTTTATCTAAAAATAAATAGGAACTATATTTATGGGGATAAATTAGATATATACATATACCACCAATGATTGAAACATATATTCGCACAAAAGGAATAGAACCTGAGATAAAGGGTATGGTTGGAAATTCTTATAGAATATGACTGATTAATTCATTATCATTACAGAAGATCAAACAGATGAATTGATAAATTATGTAGGAAATACCATATTTCTCTATTAATGATTAGGATTCAAGGATATAATTTGACAAAATACCTTGTAAAACTAGACATGGGAATCATAAGGGAAGAGACTTCATCAACCCTATCCCAAATGATTTTTCTAATATAAATACTATGGAATATCAAAAATGATGAAACAAAATATACCTTGTTTCAAAAGAATATAGTCAGTGTGATGAATGTGAAGTTTCTTGATCTTAATATTGATCAAGAATCTGTACTAATTTTTTTACAAGGATATGTGTTTCATCTATTCTAGAAATAAATAAGGAGATGATGGATGAAGATCATAGTTATAATATCCCTATGAATCCAAAAATCACGAAAATGTATTAGGTCCGTAGTGATAATTAATAGCAGTATATGATGTAAAGGTAAATTGTAGAATATACTATAAGGTGATTGATATGTTAGTAAGTTAAGGAAGAGAGAAAACATCCTTATGGGGTTTTGCAACCAGTACCCCAACCAATGTGAAAGTGGGAAAATATCACTACATATTTTTTCACTAGTCTCCTATGAACATCCTATTAAAAAAAGGGATATTGGATATAGTTGGTCATCTCATAAGGAATAGCATATTTTTTTCTCTTCTAGGATATTTATCTATTGACCAATGTTATAATTGGTTTGTAAAAGAAGTGGTGATAAATCATGGGGTACCAATTCATTTAATTTTTTATTATGATACAAGGTTGAAATCAAAATTTTGGAGAAGTGATCAACATAATCTAAATAATGAATTAAATTTTAGTATGACCAAGTACCCCACAACTGATGGAAAATATAAAATAATTATTCAGACTCTTGAGGACATACTTAGAACATTCTCAATGGAATTTAATGGTGGATAGGATCAACATCTATGGTTAGTTGAGTACTCATACAATAACACATTCTATTTGAGTACTCAAAGGTAATTCTATGAAGATAAATATGGTAATATATGTAGAATTCCTACTTGGTGGGATGATGTTGGTTAGAGAAATATTCATAGGCCAGAGCCTATGCAAGACATGATAGAAACTGTTTATTATATCCAATAACACATAAAGGATGTTTAGATATGGAAGAATAGCTATGATGCAAACCATCAAAGGGACTTGTATTTTGGTGTGGGTGAAAAAGTTTTCCGTTAAATTTCACTATGTAAGAGATTTATATGGTTTGGAAAGAAATGTAATCATAGACCCATGTATATTGGCCCTAATGGAATCCTTTATCACATCCAAGTAGTGTCCTATCTGCTTTCACATACACCAAATATTGCTCAAGTGCATGATATGTTCCAAGTATCACTTGTGAGGAAGTACATAACTAACCACTCAAATATACTGAATCCATTGTTGGCACAACTAGAACATTACCTCTTTTCTAAGGAGTGGGTTCTGGAGATATTGGACCCTAGAGAAATGGTTCTAATCAATAATACTACCCACCTCGTCAAAGTATTATTGAGGAACCATAAATATGAAGATGTAATGTGGGAACCATAGAATACCACAAGATAAATGTACCCACAAACTTTCTTAACTGATAGAATGGGATTAAAATTTTGAGGATGAAATTTCTTAAGTTGAGGAGGGGTAGAATGTAATGACCTATACTTTTTAAATGATTTTTTTCCTAAAAATGTGTGTAATAATATACCATTACACCACAAATCTATGTCACTTTAAAAATGATGTGAGTATAAAAGAAAATGTGACCATAAATTTTATACCATTATATTATCATTTTTCAATTATGACCATCGGACTATATTACTATTAGTAACTATACTTATGATAATAATATTAATGTTGTAGTTATTGTTTTTAAGAAAATCTTGGAAAATTAGAATTGATACATAGAGAAGGGTCGATGGCCCAAAATAGTAAAGTCACGTATTTTGATTCCCATCTATCAAAACATGGGAGGGAGGTATCATCACATCGGGTTTCCCATGACAAATTCCAAGATGAGCTTTAACACATAAAGCTTGAATGAAATTGACTACAGTATAAGATCAAGTTATTGGAAATTACCCCTTGGGGGATGTTAGCTGAAACACCCCATGAATCTATCACCATCAAACATCATACCCTTAAATTGTATGTGGGTTTTAATGGGTTATGTGTTGAGACTCTAGTTAGTTAAACTATAATTCCATTATTTAAATACAATTTTTATTCCATCAATTCTGTTTTAAGAATATTTTTTCTTAATAAATTTTAGACGGAATTTGATAAATTGATTTTTCAGACAGAAAATAAACTATCAAAATAAGATATAAATAGTTAGGAAAATCTATTATATTATTCGTAATACTTATTTTAATTAAATTTTATGATGAAAAAAAATCTTCTTTAAATATAAATGAAAAAATAATTTTAATTTTTTCAGGTGTCAAAATATTTACATTACATTTTCTATCCTTTATTATTTTTTTAAATAAGTTTTTTATATTTAATATTAATAATTATCATATTTAGATAATTTTTTACTAAAATAAATAACTTTTTTGAAATAATTCTTCCAATATTTGGTTAGGGTAAATTTATGGAAATTTTATTAGATACTTTATTTTTTCATGAGTATTGAAAATATAGATTATGTTTTTCAGTATATTTAATAGAATAATAATTATTTCATAATGAGGAAATAACTAATTTGCCACAATAAACAACATAAAATATTTTATTTTTTCTATGTGAATAATTTTATTATATTTTAATAAATTTATAAACCAATAATTTAGTTTATAAAGTCTAAAATTGAAACTTTAACATTAAAAATATTATTTTTGTGTAAAAATTAATTTTAAATTCCAAAGAAAGTAATATGAAATGATGAAATATACTTTTGGATTAAAAAATCATAAAATATGTCCCAAAACAAGTAAAAATACCATGTAAAATCCCATGTTTTTTCATTTTCTACAACCTAGGATTCCTAGGCCCATATTTTGACATTAATAAAAATCTTCTCCGCTTTCTCTATAAATACACACCCATTTCTCTATTAAAAATCACTACCAATACATAATCCACGAATATCATGTATATTTACCTCCAAAAGAGTCCTACTAAGGTTTACTCAACCCCCAACGACTCTAATCTTCAGGTTTTAGGAGTAACTCTTCAGGGTAAGGGAATTGTCATTCTTTAATTTTTGATTAAAAACTCCATTTCATGTGTGCCTCCTAAATTTCATGGTTAATAACTTATATTACCATTTATATCATAAAATTACTTTCAAATCAGGTTTTATCAATTGGATAACCTTTCCCCTTATCTTTTTACCTTTTCTCAAAACCTCGTTTTATAACCATTATACTGCTGAATTTAATTCTCAAAATTTTCCTCTCATTCTTAATAAATTCTCCTTAGTTATCTTTTTTTCAATTCCCAATACTCATTAACTTTCAAGTGTATTAAACTAAATATAAAAATGATTTATTTTATTCTAGTATTAACATATATGAAACTCTTATTCCAATTCCATGGGTTGAAGATGACATAATATCCATATTTGATGTGCTTTTGGAATGCCACGATTTTGATATGAAACCCATATCTTTTATTCTACGTTTGTTATTTATGAAATGTTAGATTATGAAATATGTGGTTAAAAGTAATTAATACATAAGTATGGTGTGACCTGATAGCACTCTAATGAATTGGGTATGTAATTTAATCTCTAGAGATAACATGTTTTATTATACCTTGGTGAGTAACCTTGGAAAACTTTAAGACACCTCAGAAGAAAAACATGGTCTTATTCTTATGAATTTATAATTTAAATGTTATACCAACACATTGATTTCCTTTTTATTATTATATTACCCTTTTCCTTTTCTCAAAACTTTTGGATGCTTCTCAACTTTATATGGACATTTCTCTTGGTCACATGTACACTGTGTCCCTTTCTTTCCCTTACTGGCCCATATGCTCACCCTTTCCATTGATGTATGTCGCCATGTGTCTAGATGTAGTAAAAGTACATCAGTTGAACCTATGATCAATATTTTCAATTTTATTAGAAAAGTGTTTTATTTTTTTATGTATTATATATCTTTTATTCAAGAAACTAAGCACTAAAAGATCCTTTGTTTTTAAAATGTAATTAAAAGTAATGAAATAAAAAAGAGGGATTCCATATATGTGATTGTTTTGGTTTATTTTAATATTAGGTCTTGTTTTTTCTTGTGGATTAGTCTTATTATCTCTTAAGTCTATATAACTATTGAGGGCAATGCATCCCATTGTTTGATATTTATTTATCCTTACTGGTAGTTTCCAACCCATATACAACTAGAGGCTAGAATCTAGGGTCATTATCTATATCCCCACATTAAAATATCTTTGGAGGGAGGGTTTCATGACATTATGAATAGAATATTGGTGAAGGAGGAGGGTTATCTCATCGTTAAGGAGAAGGTATAATCCCATGATGATCATACATGGGGAATATTGTGCTCATTACATGGGGTAAGGCTACAGTTTAACATCTTGCTATGAGGGAATTTTATAAAGTTTAACATTGTATGACTAGGACATGGGGATATATGGTTTATGTCATGTAGATTGGATGTAGGTGGGTCCTACACCTAAGGATGCCACTTCGAATTAAAAGATAAGGATCCAATAGAAGGCTTCCCTACTAGAAAAGGAAAACATTTTCCTACTATGATTCCACCCTTAGGCTTATGTGGATACTACTTATGAAACACAAGGTGATGAATTTCATAAACGGTACAATGTTGGAGTTGATATTAGGGGTCCCAGTGTATGGGTTCCTATATTTAGGGACAAAACCCATTAAGATTTCCAGTCTTAAAACCAAAATGTATGGTGATGGTTCATCCTGCACTTGAATCCTAAAGAGTGCTGTGTAAGAGACCCGAATGTTATGTTTGATGCTATTATTGTAAATTTAAGGTTGTTTCATGAGCCATGTGCTAGATCAAAATTCAACTTCCTGGATACATGAGGCATATTCATGTAGAACATAAGAGGTTATACATATATTAGGGTTGTGCAGAAAGATAGTCTCCTGTGAAAACCCAATTACCCGTAAGAGTTATCACATGAGGAACTCTCAACCATAGGCCTAGGAACATTGGGTTACAAAGGAGGTTAGTTGCCAAGTTTTATACCTAATGGAATACATATAATTTTTGTGTTGTGTGATTTCATAGAAGAGGGGTTTGTGTGAGTGAGATCGAATGATTCATCTCCTATATACCCTCTTCTTTGGGAGTGGGGGTCTAATTATAGCTATAATGGGAGACCATATTCATGAAACCCTATATAGGTCATGTAACATGGTTTCATTCCTCTTATTCCATTTTAATTTGTGTGTGACCGTGGAAGTAGGCGGATTTAATGTTATATTTTTGGTGTAAATGGATTTACATTCCATTAATAAAATTTCACTCAAATGGATGATGTTTCATGAGATTTTATTATCCAAAATTTTAGGGATTTTGATCCCAATATAACTTTGATATGTAGAGGATAATTTCATACACAAGTGGGTTGCATGTAAAAAAATGAAAATTTCATGCAACTGCTACAATTTTCTATATAATGGGTCATTAGTATATGGTAAACATTGTTTAAGGAAAACTGTTATTTTGGGGATGAAAACATTTTTTTCGGTGCCAACAAATTACCTCCTTGGAATTAGAGCTGATGAGAGAATGAATGGTCAAGTTATAGGGGAAACACCAAATTCTATGGTCCATTTCAGTTTCAGTGTGATACCCTCTCCATCATAGTCACGAAACCCTATTGAGAAATAATTAAATGTAGTGGTCCAATTAAATTAAAATGATTGTTCTTTAGGGAGCTTCTAACTATGTATTTCTGTGTAGCTCAACAATGGAGGATGAGATTCCAATAAGAACTGAAGGGTCCCCAGTGGTGAAATTCTCCTTGAAGGCCCCTTGTGATATTGTCTGAACTCTTTCCTCTTTTATGTTCATTGTCCTTACACAAATCAGTTTTTTCATGATTATTTTTTCAACCAAAAATGACTGACAATCTTCCACTTGAAATAGTGCTTGAGAGAGTAGGCTCCTAGAATACAAGTGTCGATGAGGTAGCTGAGGTTCCCATCTAAATAGCTGAACTAAACCTTGGGGAACCGTTTGTTCAAGGTGAGTTAGGTTTGATCCTTGGATGAAAACCCAATATATACACGAATATAGATATAGGGGAGGCTGAGATCAAAGATGGTAGATCAGATACCTCTGACAAAGTGTGGGACAAAGATGACCCATCTCTCAACATGGAACTCAGCCCATCTAAGAGGCTTTCTGAGGAGGATTCAACAACTATTGTCCTTGAACATTTACTAGAGCATGGATCCGCACAACCCTAAGATATAGATGAATTTGGGTCTAACATCACTGAGGATAATATCATTTTTCGATTTTGGGTGGGGAGACACTACTACATAAACAGCATTTAACAGTGCTGGTATTTATCAGTGCTATAAAAAGTGATGATAAATGGAATATTCATCAGTGCTAATGAAATGTATGATAAATTTAACATTTTATCAATGCCTTTTTTAATGGATGATAAATTGAACCTTTACCAGCATTGATAAATGGTATCATTTATCAACATTTTTTGTTAGCACTGAGAAAAGGAACCCTTTATCAATGCTTTATTTGTAGCAATCATAAGGATATATTCTATCAGCTCTTTTTCGAATTGATAAATTTCTCAACAAATAAAACGAAATAATTATATAAAATTTAATAAAAATGATTATATTTTAAAAATATTATATATTTTATTAATAAAATTATTATTGATAAAAATGAATAAATTGATTTTACATTATTCAATATTTAACATTTTATTAAATAGATAAATATGATAATTAATGTTAATAAATTGTATATATTAAATATATAGATATAAATTAATGCATATAAATATTATTTATATATTACAATATATTTATGCACATTAAATTATATATTATTTTATATAGTGAATAATCATTTATATTTAAAAATTAATATAAAATAAAAACACTAACTAATTTCATAGTGAAATGGACTTATAAATGAATGTATTGTTGGAATTTTTAATTTAACAAAGATCAAATGTATATTATATTGATTTCACATATATTTAATTATTAAATTTTTATATACAATTGACACACACAAAAATTATTCATAATTTGAATTCTGTTAATGTGTACTTATTTTTAATTTATTCAATTTCACTAATTTCAAACATATATGTATATTCATGAACTTAAAATTAGATATACCTATTATTTTTCCAAACCTTTTCTATAATTATAAATATATTATTATAAAAATATAATAAAATTGTTTCAAAAGGAATATATATACAATTTATATATATATATATATATTAATTAAATGTACATATATACATGTTTACAATTTTTTATTTATAATTATAATTATGAATCTTTTGTCAGCACTTATGTAATAAGAACTAATAAAGGTAGGTCTTTACCGGTTATTTTTTTGCACTAATAATTATTATGATTTAACAATGCTAAAGAAGCTCTAATAAAATGAATGTTTATCAGCACTAAAACATTAGTGCTTCTAAATATGGATTTTATTAGTGTGTTTGTAGTGATTCAAAATAAATACCTTTATCTCCGCTAAAAATCACTGATAAATATTCCATTTTTCAAAACGTATCACCTAAGTGATGATAATATGACTCTTTATCCATGATTATTTTTAAGCACTGATAAAAGTGTCCTGATCTATTTAAAAATCCTAACAATTTGTGAATCCATAAAAATACAAGATGCTTTCCATGGAAGCAACCCACTACTGATGCTCCTCCTCGGTTAATCGATTCTTGAATCACAAAACTCAACTACCTGCAAATTCTCAAAAATCATCGAACATCTGGTGTTCAATTATAGTTAGGATTTACATAATATATTTTCTTCAACATAGCGAGGTACGCATTGAAATTTTCTTTGTGAATTTTTCATTTCATTATTGATTTCATGTTCGATGATTTCATATGTTATTTGTGGTCGGGTCCTTGTATAAAATTCTGTTGTCTACATATGTACCCCTCTTTTCTCCTCAACCTTAATTTGATTTTTTTAATTTATATGGATCATTGGTTGATAATTGTTCCAATTATTCCTTATCTATTTCTATATAACTATATTGCTCATTGATCCCGATTATAGATTTCATATTCTTCATAATACTTATGGTATTTTAATTATAGTTCTATTGTGAGTAAATATGTTCCATGTTCATTCCATGGATGTTTTAGATATTCTTCCCCAACATGGAATCTATAAAATTCTTGTTTTAGAAATTATTTAAATATAGATGGTGGTTTATTAAGAATGGGATAAATTTTCATGTTACCTTTATTGAACCATAAACCAAAATCCTTTCATTATAAATATCAAGTAAAAAAATTATTTATCTTTTTGTAAAAATCAATGATATCATTTTACATCATCCTTCATGTTTGTGGTTAAATTGAACCAAGAAAATAACATTATATAATAAATGGATGAGAATTAATATGAATTTGATTCTGTTGTAATATATATTTATAGATGTATAATTATTTTATTTTGATATATTAAAGTGTTAAATTATTATTATGAATATGTTTTTGAATAAGATAAATGGAAAATAAAAATAATAAATTTTTATTTACATAAATGAAATTATATTTTCTATTGAATTATTTCATCGTATTGAATAATTTTGGCAATACTATAGAAATTATGAACTTTAAAAATTGTAATGGATGAAAATTGTAAAGATTATTTATAGCTTATATTTAGGGATCATAATTTTAGTTGTTTTTTGAAATGGTCATGGAGGGGTTCCTATATAATTGAGGAGTGTCACATTCTAAAATACCTATTTATTAATGTGTGAAAAATTGCAAAATATATATAATGTGGATCCAATGTGAAGAAATAATATATACGTTTTTTGTATTACCTATATATATTAAGGGTGGGTTTGCATTATGGAAAATAAAATAAGTGTGATTTTTCTATATCTTTCACCTTTGAATGAGTTCATAGGATAAAACCTGCCATAATGGAGTAATTATTTTCATAAATCCTATTAACTGTTTTTTTAAACACACTAAAATTCTTTTAAACAATAGAATATTGAGTTTCCCTTATTATAATTGCCTATAATTTTCACCATTGCTAATGAATATCTAATGTGTATTTATTTATATATTGTACAAAATTAATTTTTTATGACCCCAATAAGATGGATATGAATCAAAAATGGGATAATTCTTATAATAAGAAAAATGAGTATGAAGAAGGAGTTAAAGAGTTTGACATTTTTTCAAAGAAGAATGTAGATAACCCTTCTAAAATCACATGTCAGTGTTTACATTGTTCTTATTCAAGGATAATTATCCCAGAAGAGTTGGAAGAAATTTTTATTTGTCTTGGAATAGATCAACATTATAATTTTTGGATGAAACATGGGAAAAAACAGAATATGTACACCAATGGGATGATATTGTGGTCTATGAATCATTTCATATGAATAACTTTATAAATGATGATATTGATTACCCGGATGAAATGAAAATGACAATTGAAGATGAACAATATGATTTTAAAATGTTTTGTAAGGAGTTCAATAAGTATTCCAAGAATCTATTGTATATTAGTTGTATGAAATACACAACATTATCAACTATATTAAAGTTATATAATTTTAAAGTTGGTAGTGGAAAGTGTGACACCAACTTTACCAAACTACTTAGTCTCCTGAATGATATGAAACAATAAAAAATGAACATCCATGCCAAACATAGATGCTAAATTAATTTTATGTTCAATGGGAATGTTCTCTAATAAAACACATCCTTTTATAAATTATTTCATTTTTTTTTCTCAATGAACATGAATCACTCATAAAATATCCTATGTGTGGCATAAATCGATAAAAAATGAATCAAGTCCTTAAAAATATGTATCATACATTCTTATCATTCCATGGTTTAGAATACTATATGGATCTCGGGAAACTACGAGAAAATTAACATTGAATATAGATAGAGTAATTGGATATGGTAACCTACATCATTCAGCAGATTCTCCTCAGTGAATAAAATGGATTACATGTTTTAAAAATTTGTAAATGAACTGAGAAACATACATCTTGCATTATTTATATATGGAATAAATAATTTTGGTGTATCAATTTGTACTCATAGAACAAGGGACAACAGGTTGGTAAATTATAACTTTCCACCCTGGTTATGCATTAAGTACAAATACATTATGTTTTCTCTGAATATATCTAGACCCAAGAAACCTGATAATTATATTGATGTTCATTTGGATCCATTGATTGAAGATATGAAATAGATTTCGGATTCATGTGTTACAATTTATGATTCTCATATAAGTGAAGAATTCACATTGACGGACATGTTTAAAAGAATGATTAATGACTTCCCTGCTTATGGAAATTTTTTAGGATATCACATTAAAGGAATGATGGGGTGTCCCATTTGGGAAATCACACATACATAGTTCGGATGAAACATTCCTTTATTATAGTGTATTGAGTTCATTATAATGTTTTACCTCAATGAAATAAATACCAATCCTGGATGATAGAATATAATGGGAATATCTTACAAGGAATGACACCATCTCTAGTAATAGGAGATCGATCGTTAAATAAATTAAAAAATATTGACATTGTTTTTAGAAAACCAATTGTGAAATACCATAAAAATATTTAGAAAAAGAGATCAATATTCATTGAATTACCATATTGGATTTTTTGGATGTTAGACATTTTCATGATGTCATGCATGTACAAAGAAATTATTTGATAGTGTTATTGGAATGTTACTAAATGTTCCTAGAAAAATGAATAATGGAATAAAGCCCAGGTTAGACATGATTGGAATGGGGATAAGATAATAGTTGGCACCGGTGATGGGTAAACAACATACTTTTCTTCCACCAACATCTTACACTCAATCTCAATTTGAAAGATTGTAATTTTTACTTTTCATTAATGGTGTAAAAGTTATACAAGGTTAGTCATTAGATATCACGAATATTGGGTTAACGACTAATTTGATGTTATAAGGATTTAAATCATATGACTGTCATGTTTTTATGAAAGATTAATTCATGTTTATTTACATTGCATTCTACATCAAAATATATTACATACATTAACAAGACTTTAATTCTCATTCAAATCCATATGTCGTTAATTTGTAAACCTGACAGAGTTTCCCATCCTGAATATGGTGATTGTATTCATATTATGTGAATTAGAGTTATTACTCCCACCACCATTCTTTGATATAATGGTCTACAAGATAGTTCACATGGTTAGAGTGGTTCAACTATGTTGTCCTATCCATTTTAGATAGACGCAACCCATTGAATGGTTTATGAAGATTTTGAATGGGTATGTCAATAATTTTATTCTGGATGAAGGTTTTATTACCAAACAATATAATGTTGAAGATTCTATTGTATCATGTACAAAATACCTATCACATGTTGAATGCATCGGTCTCCCAATGTCTCATCATATAAAATTCCTTCTTGTTAAGTGATTTTTAGAAGAGTTTTTGTTATAAATACCTTTAAAGATTATGAGAAATCAATAATTTACATATTACATAATAGTGAATATATTGATCCATACATTGAATCCCACAAAGATAATATTATATATTCGAATCCATTAATGGATAAAGGACGGATATCAAATAATCCAAATAAATAGTGTATAGGATAGTTCAGAGATCAAATTGATAAGGAGTTATCTGAAAATATGAATTCAATTTCCAAACGACTTCAATGGATTACTAGAGGACCAATTTCAAATTTTATATCATACACTAGTTGTTTTACCCATAGTTATATGATCTATATAAAAGAACATGATGAATTCAATAAGATGACAAATAGGGGTGTTACACTTGTGGATGTTGTGATTCACAAATCTGGTTCCAACGGTTTACATCCAATTTAAGAAAACATGTCATATTTTGTTATTATGGAACATATATAAGATTCACATTATACAACATTTCCATTGCCTATTTTCCTTTTCAAATGGGTTGACAATATGAATCTAGTGAATGTTGATGAAATGGGCTTTTTGATGATGCATTTTAGTGTGGAATGGAAAAACGACGATCCATTCATAATGGAATTACAAGTAGTGTAAGTATTTTATGTATCTAATCTAATAAACAAGAATTGTTTTATTGTACATCAAGTTACGAAAAAAATTTCGAGTTAGATGCAAATTTAATAGAGGATTACATTTTCATTGGGATAACCCAATCAGTTCATGACATCCCCAATGTAGAAAATGTATTGTACATTAGAGGGGACCGAAAAGTGTGGATTTGGATTCTAGATAGAGAAACCAAATACTTGAAAACATTAAAAAATAAGAATGTTTAATGAAAATGTAAATGGTTTTTTAATATATTATGTTTTTCCTCACAAAATTATATTTTCTATTCGTTATTAACCTAATATAAATAATATGTTTGTCTAATCATGATGATAGTGTCTTCTACACAAGATGATGTAACCAATCCCTTGTATGAACAAACTATAGTGACATAAACAATTTAGAAATATGTAAAGGTAATATTAGGGTGTAATTTATTTATTTTAGATAAATATTATATAGTGAAACATTGATTTAATTTTCATTATTCCATGTAGAGGTCATTTATTCAAGAATATTTCTATCCATGTGTCCTGAATTTTCAAGGAGAAAAACAATGTTTTCTCTACTCAATAACATCGGTAATCTTGATGTTTTTACAATAAAATCATTGTCCATGTAATTAATGTATTGTTTCATATTAATGTTTAATTTATTTCATTATAGTACTACTCACATAATAATTGTTTTCTTATATAGATCGATTTTTTTTGTTTGAGTTGGAGTGGTATATCTATATTTTATAACGTTCTCCACCAAAACATTCATATATTTGTCTCCTTTAGAACCTTTTAACCCAAGTAGTGTTGCATTTTTTTCTTTCATTGCAGTTATCTAAACTAACTTTGTAGGAATAACAATGAAACTACCACTACTCAATTACAGAGGTAAACACGATGTTTTCACAGTAAAATCATTATCCATATAATTAATATAATTTCTCATATTTATTTTTAATTTATATCTCTTTATTATTACTCACATAATAATTATTTTCTTATACATGTGGATCATTTTGTTCAATTTGGTGTGGTCTTTCCATATTTTATGTCTCTGTACACCAAAACATCAACAAAATACTTATATATGTAAAATTATTCACAGCTATAGTGTTTCATTTATGAATTTCATTCAAGTTATCTCTACATCATTTGGTGGAATAGGAACGATTCTACCTCTCCTCAATTGTAATGGTAATCTTAATGTTTTCATAGTAAAGACATTGTCCATATAATTAATGTATTGTTTAGTATTTATGATTAATTTATTTATTTTTAGTATTATTACCCAAATGATTTTTTTATTCTACATGTGGATTTTCTTGAGATGGGGAGATCTGCCCATCATTAATACATTTTTGGACCAAAATTACAACACAGTTCTCTCCTGGAAAACCTTTAACCGCTATAGTTTTCTCATTTATCACTCTTCTTAATGTTCCCTACACCACTCAATCATAGAGGAAATCTTGATATTTTTAAAGTAAAATTAGTTTCCATATAATCAATGTATTATTTCATATTTATGTTAAATTTATTTATTTTAGTATTACTCGTAATAATTGTTTTCCTTATACAACTGGATTATTTTTTTCGAGATAAAATGGTTTGTTGAAATCTTCTAATGCAATGTTTGTAGTTCAAAAAATAAATTCAATGTAAATCAGGGTAATAATGAAATTAAGATTTTTTTTGAGACGTTGGGATGTGTAGGAAATAGCCACACCTCAATATGACACACGATGTGATCCCTATGACTATAAGTACTTCTTTCTATTTAAAATTCACATTAATTTTATTAAAAAATTAAATTGATGTCCTCAATACCAAGAAAAAAAATTCTAATTTTTTGATACTTTAATACAATGATCCATAAGTCATTTTTGACATGTAAGAATCAACCACACCTAAGTTTGATACATGATGTGTCTGATATCTCTCAATGTGTCCATTATCAGTTTAAAATTGACATTCTACATTAAAAAGTTTCACTCAGTGAAAATAAATCATAAAAATTGTATTTTATTGATCCTTTTTGTCATCAACTCATATATCATTTGTGAAATGTGGGAATTTTTCACACATCAAACCGTTACATGATGTGATCCATATGATTCAATGTTTTTGTTTCATGTTTTAAATTTTATTTTAGTAAAAAATAAAACTGATGTGCTCATAACTCAGAAAACACATTCATATTGTTTTGATATTTTATGGCCAAAATCCAGAAGTGATTTGGAAAATATAGGAATTAGCTGCACCTAATTAATTAATGGTGTGACCAGTATGACTCTAAGTAAATCTTTATTTATAATTGACATCAATATTAGAAAAAAATTAACCATCTCAAAACCTAAAAAACACGTTCACATTATTTTCATAATTTTGGAAAATGATCCATATGTGATTTGATACACGCAAAAATAAGACACACCTCAATCTGATGCACGATATGACCAGTGTGACTCTAAGTGTGTGTTATTATTTAAAATTGACATCAATTTTAGTAAAAGGTATAAGTAGCCTACTAAAAAATGAGAAAGTACATTAAAATTGTTTATGTACTTTATAAAGTGATTCGTATATCATTCTTGTGGTGTATGAATCAGCCACACCTCAATCTGATACCCAATGAGATCAATATGAGTTAATGTGAATGTTTCCATTATAAATTGAATTTTTAGTACAAAAGATATGTGATGTACTCAAAATTGAGAATCTAATTTTATATATTTTTTACACTTTAAGAAAAAGATTAATATGCGATTTGAGATTTGCATGAATCAGACTCCCCTCAATCTAAAGCACAGTGTGATCAGTATGACCTAATGTGTGTGTTTTTATTTAATATTGACATCAATTTTAGCAAAAAGGAAAATAGACCTACTCAAAACAAAAAAAATCATTCAAATTGATTAAATAATTTAGGTAAAAAAATCCATAATGAATTTTTGATGTGTGGGAATTAAGAACACCTTAATCTGATACAAAATGTGATCAGTATGAGTCAAAATGCATATTTCAATTTTAAAATGTAATTACATTAAAAAAGAAATTTGATGTACTTAAAACTGAGCAAACACACTCAGATTATTTTGATACTTTTAGAAAATGATCCATAATTTAGTTAGGATGTGAAGGAATCAACCAAACCCCAATCTAATGCATGGTTTGATAGGTAGGACTCAAAGTGAATCTTTTTATTTTAAATTGTCATCAATTTTAGTAAAATGGAATAATATTTTACTCAGAACTATGAAAACACATTCAGATTTTGTTGATACATTACCATAAAAATAAATAAGTCAATTTTGACCCGTAGGAATTAGATGCACCTCAATACGATACATGATGTACATAGTATGACTCAAAGTGTCCATTATTAGTTTAAAAGTGACATTTTAGTTCAAACATTGACACTAACTAATAACCAATACAACTTGCCTATAATTTCTTGATAATTTAGGAAAACTATTCATAAGTGATTTTTGATGTGTAGAAATCTATTTCACATCAAACTGATACACGATCTAATCAGAAAGTGTTAAAAGTGCATGTTCCAAGTTTAAAATGACATTTTAGTAAAAAATGAAGTTAGCATATTCAAAACCCAGAAAAAATAATCAGATTTTTTTGATACATTTAGAAAATGGTCAATAATTCATTTGGGACGTAGTGGAACTAGCCACACCATAATATGTTTCATGGTTTGACTGAAATGACACCAAGTGCTTATTTTTATTTCAATTTGGCATCACTTTTAGAAAAATTCACACATTATATTAATTTTTTTCCTTATATTATTACAAAAATAAGAACTGTTTTCTTGTAAATGTGGATTATTTTTCTCGATGAGGGGTTGTTTTTATGAAATAGCATGAGTCGGGTAGGAGTAAACAAAAAGGGAACATTTTTCTTTTAGAATGTATGTAATAATTTGTATTTATGAAATTATATAAATCAATGTTTGAAGTCTCTAAAATATTGTGTTTTTGTCATTTAGTGGTGTTGCAAATTTCATTTCAATTACCTCTTATATTGGGACATTTTTTTTGATATCTAGTGTGTTTCTGGGACCTTAGTGTGCGGTTACAGTACATTGTAGTGGTGCTGCTGTGTTCTATCACAACACACTGTAGTATAGACCTTTATCAAAACTTTTAAAGGTGTTGTTAAAGGTCACATTTATTAGCACTATTAAATGATATGATAAATGTATACATTATCAACGATTCTATGAGTGATGATAAAATGTCATTTATCAGCATTTTTATAAGGGATGATAAAGGAATGAATTATCCACATTTCTATAAGAAATGATAAAAGACCCTTTATCATCACTTTTATAAGAGCTGATAAATATAGAATTTATTATTGCTAAAATGAACTGATAAATGGTTCCTTTATCTGCACTTTTTTATCATGGATAAAAGGCCTCCATTTCTGCACTTTTTCAGTGATGATAAATGTCTATGGTTTGTAACCTCTCTCCAGTAGTCAGTTCATTTTTGGAACTTTTAAATCTCTTTTTTTAGTAGTGATTATCCTATTAAATTTCATCACCCGCACTCTAGATCATGATTTAGTGGTCCATATGGGGTCTCTCTATCACTAGATGTTAAAACTAGTCACTATAGGCATGGAAACATTTTCTCTCTACATGTAGGATCTTCATTATCTGGCTAAGTGGGTGTGTTCATAGGATCATGAGTTTTAGGTTCCTTGGGATAAGGTAAAGTATAAGGGTACCAAGAAGCTCCAAGAAACTATAAAAGAACTCAAATGGATGGAAGAGATTATGTGCAACCACATAGATGTCATCATTTCTCATGAGGGGATCATCAACCAATTATAGGACCAGTTGGTAGAATCTAAGGATACAACTGAATATTCAGAATCATTAATGGGTATGTGAGAGGATGATTAGTTATGAGTACAAATTAGAGAGAAAAAATGTCCACTCGATGGATGAGGAGGAAATAGAAGATACCATTAAGATACAAAATGTTTTTATGACAACTCATGAAATGCTCATCGGGATGGAGTTCTTCATTGATAATACATAGTCAGAGGGTGCACCTATTTAGATAAAATAATGGAGAGGCTGTAATATGTGGGAGAACCTGCCAAACATTGGAAGATTTTTTTAATTAATTAACATGTGTTATTAAGTGTGTTTTCTTTTTTATCTATAATCATATTAACAATAAAACCAAAAAATATTCCTAATACAACATGAGTCATGCTCGTTGAGGGAAACTAGGTAAATTTTTTTTTCCATTTAAGTGAGAGTTCCAAACAAGATCTAAACCATCATCGTATGAATAGTTTATTGACCACCCGATGTATCTTTACCAGAAAAGCTATGGCTTGAAAATGGCGATATCTGAACACAGGACTTGTATTCTCAATGTTGTTTAGTTCCCTAAATGGGTAACATTAGGGGATTGAATCAAAAATAAATAAAGGGGTTTTGAAGATCATTAATAGAGATTCCATAGATTTGGACACTAATGGGGATGATGGGCTGATAGAGGTTGACTACTATCCAAGTTCAGAAGATAGGTTCTACTATCACTCCATCAGATATGGGGATTGAAAAATGAGGGTCAACCACAAACCATGTTCAACACAAGGGACCCATCTATATGCCATTAAGAATATTTTAGAGTATGTTCCCTGGATGGTAGATGCACTTGTATGGAAATGAACCATTATCGTTATGGGGGACTATTTAGACATGAAATTTTATTGGGATCAAAATCTTGGGAGACAAGAAACCTGGGGTTGAATTGATGGAGTGTAAAAATGTAATTCAACACCGTTGTAATTACAAGATTATGGATTGGAAAAATTGGGTAGGAGTATCAGTATAAAGAAAGGTCAGATTCATATTCTCTGGTGAACTTCATCTTAAGAGCTAAGAGAGGAAAAAAATTAGTGGTATAGTAGGTTTTTAGAACAGATGGGGGTAATGGCTTATTAGAAAGGGGCCTAAGATTATTTACAGTTTTATGTCATTCCATGAGGATGAAGGGTTTGTACTTTAATGTCTTATGGAATGGATGTTGAATATGAATTTTAACATCTAAATGTTATTATTATGCATCAAATATTTTAATAACACGTCGTTGGTATGTTCATATCACAATTTATCATATTATGACCATGACATTGAATAATCATGAATATATCTAATCCACTCAGGGTAGTGGGATGCATGAATGGGGAGATACAAGTGTGAAACATCATAGTGGATCTCATGAGTCAACAGGAGCCAAGACTTTTCTCTTAACAATCCTTAAAATGATCTGTTTATTCAGCATTGTAATATTTTTTCAAAGCCTGAGGCGGGTTCCACTTGTTTTTCACCTTTTTATCTAAGCCCTTACTATTTCCTAGGTAAAAAAAGTAATCTGGAATGAATATGTTTGTATTTTTCCAATGGTTTTTCTATGATTTTTCAACCAGATAAAAGTATGACACTCTTACCTCAGTCATTTTTTGGCCATATGTGTAAGTCTGTGAAGTTACAACTAGTTTAAGGTGTTAGTTTTAGACCATGAGTTTCAATGAGTTTATGTTAATAATGATTGTTCCATGGGTTTAAAATAATTTAAGGTTATAATGATTGTATGATGGGGTTTGTCTCTAGGGAGTGTGCATGGAATGGAATAAATATCACCTAACATGAACAAGGAGACTATGAAGTTCTTCCACAAAGAAAAACCCTGAGACAACATGGAAAAATTTTAATGTTATTATTCTTGGACTTGAACACCTAATTTAAGTGCACTTAGTCCAAATCATAGGGTCTCCTTTGTTTCCAAGACATAAATATGGAAATAATTCCCCAAATTCTAATCCCATGTGATCCATGATAGTTTTTAGAAAAAATGAGTGGTATAGAGTTCTTGTAGTTTTCATGGGGTTCCACACAATACGAGGTTTAAGTGATAGACATAGAAAACTCCATTGAGGGTTTTTCATGACTTCCTAGACCTAGATAGTATAGGTTAGTGATTTATGGATGAAAAAAACTATTAACCATGTTTAAAGCACAGGTTCCACAACACCACTAGTGAATTATGTGGGAAACAAATGTGGTATTGGCCATTGACTGAGTTTGAAACATGTGAATATCAATCTGTTATTGTTGATTATTCGAGAATTTATCACAGGGTGGTAAGAGTACTAGTGTGGCCATGAATAATTTTTATTCGGGATCCTTTATAGATTAGTAGGATGATGAATAACCAAATAAAATAATTCATGATGTGTGGTCATGGAATTAGAGAATATCCTAAAAGAAATGTTTAGGTCCCTAGGAGCTATCCTGTCACATGTTCTAATGTGTTAAAAAAATATGAGGCATCTTGTTTTTATTGCATAGGGTAAGGATATAGTTTACCATAATGTGCTAAAGATGTCATTTTGGTTCATGACATATAATTCATATGATGAATCCTAGTTTACATGGGGTAAATAAATAATTTTACTTCTTGTTCTGAGTGTGTTATCCTTTTTAATTTAGATTCATACAACTCAAAGTATGAATACTATTAGTATAAGGTCATGGAGAACGAATCATGGAGATTGAGTGTCTTAAAGGGGATTGTGTGGAAATAATAAGTGATTAACTAATGTTAATGGATGGCCAATGAGACCCTTTTCAAAAAAACCCATGATGAACTGTGCACAAGTATTCATAATGTTTCTGAGGGAGGAAAAGACCTCATTATTAGTTGATAGAGGGGGATGGGCCCAAGATATAAGATCTATGAATCACTACATATCTTATGGGAATGGGAATTAAGCCTCACATAGTTTGGAAAAAAGAGATGGTAGAAAAGAAAATTTGGAAAGGGTAAATCCTCTTGAGTGAGGATGCGATGAAAAACGAAGGTGGAATTAGCTTGATGATGCCCCCGGGGTGAATAAAAAAATCTGAAGAAGGTGTCACAAGGGGGATAGTGAACATAGTTTAAGTTTTTAATTCTTGGACATGAAGGGGTAAATGTACTTTGAGGATGCTTGGGTGTTGTAATAGAGTTAAAAATTGACATTATGAAACCATGTAGGATCCTCACCACATAAAAAAATACTAAAACTATATTCACAAAGATTTAGTTCATAATGCATGGACCAGAGAGAGACCTTGAAATAGGTCGGTGCTAAGCCTAGAGTCATGATGTTGGATCTAGACATCCCTATGTATACTACTAGACATAGGGATCATTCCATATGTAGTTCTAGAACATGACAGGGTAGGAGACAAATCCTGGTATGGTGGATTCCTCTCAAGTAAAAATATTGAATCATATCATATTTGTGATATGATGCATCTTATGTTCATTTAATAAGGTAAGGAATCATTTTAATGAAATTTTTTGAGGTTGTTGGTTTTTTATCTCATATTTATCATATGAGGAATCCTATGTTTATTTTATAGAGTGAGGAAATAGATTAATGTCATGTTCTATGAATGCTTGTTTTGGGTCATCACATATTTTTATTATGAGGAATACTATGTTCATTTCATGGGTAAGGATAGAGTTTGAGATCATGTGTTAATGATGTTGGCATTGCGTAAACTCGTATTTGTCTTGTGAGGCTTCCTATATTTATATGGTGTAAAGCTGTAGTTTAAGGCCATGTGAAGAGGAAATTGGGATTTTTAGTTTAGATTCATACATATAATACTATAAATATAATAAAAAGTTTTAGTTCATAATTCTTGGACAATAGGGGCTGATATTAGTTTGAGATCATAGAGCTTAGACCATAGTTTCTATAGTTTGTGGTCATGAGTCATTGACCACTATGTTCATTCAAATTATTTCATAAGGAACATGTCACTGGTGGGAGGTGTGATGAAATATCCATAAATGTGGATTAAAGAGTATGGTCCATTGGAATAGACCTTATGGTTAATGTAAGGAAATTCTCATTTAGGCAAAAAAAAATGGTATCTTTTTTATGGGAATCACAGGTGTTTTGATATTCAGTACCATGTCACCCTGGAGGAAGGAATAAAGGAATAACTTCTTGTTGAACACTTGTGAAATCATAGTCATGTACCTCCCAATGTTGTTCTTATCTCGAATAATATTTTTTTCAAGGGATTAAAAAACATATAAATATAATTCCACATTTTTTTTGAATATAATGGTCATGAAAAACCGTTAAAAGTTACAAAAATTGATCCTCAATGGGTAAAAATACCCATATTCCATACTCCAGTGAGTATGTGGTCTCTTGGGTTGAATTTTGAGTTGTTGTCTAATCGGATTAAAGGGAATTAAGGATCTTTTTAGTCCAACACATTTTTTTCTAGACTGGAATTTTCAATAGGATGTTAGAAAGGTTCTTGTTGGATGCCTCGATCATCCCATTTTCCTATGTATGGTAGTTTGAGGTATTGTTGAACCAAATGTAGTACTTGACATACAATTTCTTCACCTATAAAAGTCAAAAGTTTTTGTCATTGTATCTGAGAATAGTACAAGGAACTCCAAAACAATGGATGATGCAGACTCTCAAAAAAAATCATAGACTTTTTTTTATTATATAAGGGAACTACTTCTAGTCACTTTGAGAATAAATCTATTGCGGTCAAAAGGAACCAACACTTTTGATCCAATACTGGTGGGTAAGATCCCACAAGATTGAGTAACAAGGCTGAAAATGGATATGAATATTTGGAATTGTGGAGGAGCTCTATAGGACTTTACATAATGTTAGCATTGATATGACATTCATGAAACCTCTTGGAGAATTCAATGAAGTTATGAACCATGGTGGAATAAAAGTAGCATATCCTCTAAATTTGGTGTGAGGGCTTCAATCCACTTTGATGGGAACCATAGGATCTAGAATAAAAATGATACATGTTTTGAGTTATATCATTTACATAGGTTAAGGGTAGTAGGATTACATCAAAACAATGCCTATTGAGGGTTTTCATTAGGTTAAGAATACTTTGGAGGGAAAATAGAGGTTCATGCTAATAGATTCTCTCACACTCGACTCATTATAGACAGAGAATTCCATGCTAGAGATAATATAAAAAGGGAGTCATCCAATCATGATTTTCATAAACTATGGTGGGTGGATATTCCTATAACAGAAGTATCTGAAACCAGCTGAAACACCTATTGGTTACCATCATCTGGGGTGGAAAAGGAAATGACCCTTCAATGTTCTTATTTCCTAACAAATTTGGAATGGACATTCCTGTTGCTCAATTTTGGGTAATTTAGGGTGGTTTCGTAGTCAATTAAATTAGTTTTAGAAAAAATTTCATTAACAAAAAGTCCCAACAGTTCCCAAATCTATAACAGAGTATGGTCCTACATTCCAAAGGTAGGTGGTCTGTTTGTGTTTCACAAAGAACAATGCTTAGAAAATCACATCAGTAATGAGAATGGTAGGATGGGATCATAAAACCTTTTGGGGGAAATTTTCACATACTATAATATGACCTTATATATTTAATATATATTTGTGAAGTCCTTCACAAGCCCTAATATGAGACTGGTTACGCTTATGTCAATAACATGATTAAAACCATTTATTTATGGGAACATCTGTGTTTAGATCATAGGTTCTTCACCATTCGCTTATTTATTGATTATGATTTAGATTATAAACAAGTTCATGAACTGTGGATTTTATTTCCATATAGGGAGGCATTTTGTGTTTTGATGATGGAATTCAACCTCTAAATGGAGTCCTTAATATCTTGTAAGAATCGGAAACAAACCCCACATATATCATCTAACCTATATTAAGGTCATGTGAATGGATTGATCCATATAGTATAACATCATACAGGGATATGAATATATACCTCAAGAATTAATGAAGCATCTTACATATTTAGTTAAAATAGAAATTTGATTATACATAGTACTTGTTTATATTGTGAATTATACAACAACATAGGCCTTGGGTGGGACCTCTGCATATAAGGCTACCCTGAATTTCCTCATTAGGAATATAGACCATTGAATGATGTTGAGTTGTAACCAGACCTACACCCTAATGGTGAGCCCTCACCGGGTGAATTCTCATCATGCTATTCTTAAATTGTTGCCTATCATGAACAATGATCAGTATGATGAACAATATATAGAGGGAGATTGAACACATCAGATGAGAAAAAAAATTTCATGGGGGTTAGACAGAAAAGTTTCAATTTAATAGGTGTGATTACCCATATCATGGAAGATATGTTATGTAGATAAAGACATAGGAAGTCCCCCCTACATATCCTCTTTATAATAGGAATCAGAGTCATTGTAGTTCAATTATTCTTTGACCCTTTGATGGGTATATGGTATCTGAGGTCAGGGTTAGGGAGTACACATAAAATGATACCCAAGTATGATCCCAATTATCATTCATAAATAAAAAAAGAAGGATGGTAGAAGTATGGGAGAATTTGTTCCCTTGAGCCAGCAATATGTAGGATATGGAAGGACTACACTAGGATGGATTCCCGTTTGATATCGTGCCTTAGAAAGGCATCCTTCATATCCTATTTGGGAAAGAATCAGAGTTCATGATGTTCAATGACCCTCTAATCCCCTGATGGATGGTGGTATGTGTTTATACATTGATACATTATTGATATCGGTGAGGATCAAGAATGATAGGGGCTTATACCCGGATGGATACCAATTTTCATTTTAATTTTTTATCTTCAGACAGATAAATAGAAGTAATGACCATAAAAGTATTGTTTAATATAATTGATATGAAATGAAGGACTCATCAGAGAGAATAGAACAAATTGGGTTTCATGAGTGCATAAACATAACGTATTAAATACACTCTCTATATAAAGGGGGTATTCATCCAATGGTTCCATCCCAGGATTCCACATGGTATAAGTATGAACGTGTCTTCTAGGATAAGTCGTCATGTTCGGGGGGATCAACCCAACATACCTTGATTTCCTACTGGATGTGTCTTGATCATTTTCTTGGCATGGTTTTGGTTCGATTATGTCATACCAGACATATCCAAGCATGTCTTCCTGAATGATATAAGATTATCTGCATGATCTATGTTGAGGTGTTGATGACCTTTAACATGATCAACTATCTTGTTCGTGATGACATCGAATGATCAAAGTGAACATGTCCTAGGTATTTAACACGATCTAATGAATTGTCTGGTTTGAATTCACATTATCAAAGTATGCATGTTTTAGTTATTTTGCATGATAACTATCATTTCTTGGATTCCATTTAAATTACAATTTCGACATGTCCAGGGTGTCTTCTCATGATCAACATGCCTAACCAAGGATTTCTACACATAATAAAAGTTCATTATATATATATATATTATAATATGATCAAACTGAATTGTCCAAGGACTATCACACGATCAAAGGGACTTTTCCAAGGTATTTCTTATGACCAAATATATAGATCCATGGATGTCAAAGGGAATTGAATGATTACTGAAGAATCTTACAATCGTGTGACCTTAATTGAATAGTGTGGTACGGTCTCATGAATATGTTCATGATCACACACTTGTACAAGTGTTGTGGTTTTATGCCCCAAGTGATCATTACTCATCCACATGAGCAACATTTTTCATTGGGGGGTGGGAGTTCATGTACAATGGTTCACTTCATAGTTGTAGGTTTCAGGTGTAGTAGAGGTATGCATTGGGTCATACTGAACATTGAATTTTGTCATGGTTGATGCTAAATCTAAGATTTACACAATGAGAAATTTCATGATCAATGTAATTGAATAAAATAATATAAATAAGGGATAAAACATCATAACAAAGATCAGTATCATCACAAATTATTTATAATTAGTATAATTAATTAAATAATTACCTTGTGGGAATTATTTCTTCATTGATGGATCTCACATAATATCAGTACTATATCATTGTTTTGTTGTATGAATCAAGAAAATATTCCCTATAATGGTGATCCAAAAAAGTTCCAAAAAAATCTAAACATCGTTGTAGGTATATTTGTGGTGCTAGAATGACAGACCCCATCACTTGCGTTGTTCTCCATTTATTACCGCAATAATATCATCAAAAGCACTCTACGAGATCTCTCTATACTCGTTAGTGGGATGTGGAGGATGATCAATATTTTTTACCTTTATAATTATTGGAAAAGGAATCTCTCATGGGATTTGAGGGGATTCTCTGGGTTCATTGTGCAAAAAAAAATTAACTGGCCTTCTATTGGGAAAAACAAAATTTGGATTAAATACAGTTTGGGTTTATAAATAAATATTTTCATTTGTTCCCATTAGTATTTATTTAATCCCTTATGTAAACCCATGTCTATAATAATAATAATAATAATATTTTATAGACATACACTTAAACATAGAAATAAATTAAATATTATTTAATAAAATAATATTGAATATATATTATTTCTCACCAAACCAAAAAAATCATCCCACAATTCCTCTAAAATATTTATTGTGTTTTTAATAATGACTATTTATTTAATAAATAAATATCACTTCATTATTTTCTA
This sequence comes from Viscum album, assembly GCA_963277665.1. NCBI lineage: Eukaryota > Viridiplantae > Streptophyta > Magnoliopsida > Santalales > Viscaceae > Viscum > Viscum album. The sequence continues at coordinate 1,432,812,158 of OY728155.1, read as the reverse complement.
ATAAATAAATAAATTTTAAATTCACATATTTACAATAAATATTTATTTAATATTCCACCAACATAATATTCTATTGAATAACTGGTGATTAAATTTATGTGATCAAGTATACATAAATAATTATAAAATAATGTGCAGGAATAATATTTATTCAACCTATTAAATAATATGTAGTGTAATATTATTTAATAGGGATTCTAGATACACATAGTGTGTGGCCCTCTAAACCTCTTTCTCAGTGGAATTAGGCAAAGAATCTTGAAGTCCAATGTTAGTGTATAGAAATATGACAAGGAAACTATAGATATTAAATTTAATGCCACAATAAAAAAATACCTCATATGGAAACATACTTTGTAATATAATCAATTTATCATGAAATCTCTAATCAAGAAGATTGGATGATGGTGCAATCAACCCATGTGATCAATGTATCTTTCTTTGAATTATCAAAAATAAAACATTCCTATAGAACACCATGTCCAAGGATAATTTTAAGATATATCATTTCCATCATAGAGTATGAGATATAATATTTTTTTTGTATAATATAAGGGAGAAATCCTTTATCTTCTTATTCCTTAATGAAAAATTAGTAATGATGAAACCAACATATCCTACATTTATACAAACATATATCATTACTTATATTGTCCAGAAATAAATATACGTGACTTATAAAACTCATTAATTATAATATTTAATTCAAGGGATTAATAAACATGTATGCTGATAGGAACATATAATTACAATATAAATGTGGATTTCCAACTAGAGGGTCTCATACTTATAATATCATACAATGACTTTTACCAATAGAGCACACCCTGATAAGGTGCATCAATTTCCTATGAGTCTCCAAACCTAATAAATTGTACCATTTTTTACCTTAAATGATATCATCTAGATATGGAATTTATATTTAAGAATACTGTCATTAAACCTCTATGTTCTCATCATAGTGAGGAACTTGTATGACCTTTCAGTGTGAGAACTTCTCATAGGAAATTATTAAATATTTTGTTATGAAAAATAAAAATAATGATGTGATAAAGAGTTTATTAATATTCAAAAATATGAATATTTGTTATCATAAATTACAAATAAGTTTGTTCTAGTAAAAAAAATCCAATAAGCTCCCACATACACTAGATCCAAATACTAACAACCTTCAGTCTGCTTGCTCTCACATGATACTATTCTTCTACCAAGTCATACCTTTATTAAAAGGGTTAACAATGTTTTCTTGCATGATAACTATACTTAATAAAACATTACCCTTCTGATAAAAATCCATCAAGTGGTGATACGTCAATATTATATTCACTGTCCATTGGTGTGACCTTAACTCTTTTCCAGGAGCCACTGATACAATATTATCATAATAAAATGTGATTGTGTCTTTACTTATTGGTATCACAAAATGATCATAGAAAAATTTTCACATCCAAACCAATTACTGGGTTTCTTCAGAAGCCACTATATACTCAGACTCCATGATAGAATTATTGACAATTGACTTCCTTAAGCTCTTCCATCACACATTTCCTTTTTTGAGACATAAAACATATCCGGAATATGACTTCAAATAATTACGATCTATTTTAAAACTATTTCCAGTATAAACCCCAATGGACATACCCTCATCGCTTCCACACACTAAGAACATATTTGTAGTTCATTTCATATACTTGGGGATACCTTTTATATCAGACCAATGTTATTCTCATCGATCATATTGATATTTACATACCACAATCCATTACTTGGAAAAATAATTTCTAGTAAACAACATGGAATAAATTATTGCTCTGATTTCTAAAGCGTATGAGATATTACACATTTTCTCTTTCTCATATTGTGTTTGAGGACACAATTTCTTATAATTGTGTAGACAATGTGATACTGAAACCAATTCCCTCTTCGATTGTTCCATAATAAATCACATTTATAATGGCCCATACATTACACACAAAGATATTACATCATAATTTGAATATTATTAATTAAAAAACATATAAATCCATGCTAGGATAATATACGTTTAGTTTCATTTGAAACGGGGAAACATAAAAAACTGGTTCTTAAGACATCTACATTATCTCCCACTTATTTCGTAATAAATATATCCCTTTTTTCGTATCATGCTAAATACCCTTATTCATAACCTGGTTAAAACAAAACAAATAAAAGGGTGAGCTCAGATTCATAGTAAGGTATAATAACAGAGATATCAATCATATCATAATCCTTTTACTTAAGAATACAATATTTGAAAATAATATCCTTCATATGTAAGATCACAATATTAAGTCATGGGATAAATCATAAAAGATCATAAGATTCAGTGAACATAATTAAGAAAATCATAAAATGATACATAAAATTTTGTGTCAAACACTTAATCCTGGAGAATCATTTCATATTTGTAAAGGATCATTTACAAGGCCATCATAATGGACAAAGTCCATTGCTTAACCGAGTTCACTCCTTGATCCAGTCCTGTATTACTGAACCAAAATGATTTGGAATTCCATCCATTTATATATCATAAGATATAAATATTTACCCAACAAATTGGAGGGAGATATTGGTCCCACCCATCTCATAATTAAATCATTATTATATGTTTCAAAAAATATAAATCCTGCATCACAACCCAAGGAATAAAATGTGTTGCTATAAACATCATTCCACCTGACGTTAATCCATGTAAATAAATGGATTTCATAAATAACATTTCATCATAAATGTAATAAAAAATATGAACAATAGGGATATTATAATTGAAAAATTACTCTATTAAATAATTCCATCTTATATGTAAAATAATATTAATAGAACACTTGAAATTATTTCTTAAATATAATATCCACTCATCTATAAAAATGTTTTATTTTCTAAAAATTCCACTAAATTTAAAAAAAACAAATTTATTTATAAAATTTCAAATATTTTAAATCCAAAATCCTGTAAATAAGGAATTATAAAAATGTAAAAATATGTTAATTCTGTATAAGTTAAAAGAAAACATTATTCTCGTAAATTTTTCTGAATGTTAAAATGTACCACACATTGAAAATGAAGAAATATTCATTTCATATCGTTTAATATAATTTCACCAATGGGTAAAATTTACATTAAAAATTGAAGAATGGATGAAAAAATATTTTCGAATACATATTTAAGAAATTTGGTCTTGTATTATAATAATTCCCTTGTATATACTTACGTATTAACAATCTCAAATAATAATGTGATCGTAGAATTATCCCTTTCATTAGGTCTGATATCGTTTGTATGTATAAAAAAATAAATTATAATTATTTAAATAAACTCATTGACATATTCCATAATCTTAGTAATTTTTTTCATTTCATATATGATCATATTATCATCCTTTTGTTAATAACCTTTTATTATTACTAGTTTTTTGGGTATTAATGGATTAATTTTCTTAAGCACATTTTGTTGAGTAAGTTTTGGGTATCCTTATTGGGTCATAGTTATATCATTCATAAATTATATTAAAATAATATATACCATATTTATATATTCTAAACATTTATATAATTTTTATTCAATAGATATCTTTTAGAATAAATGACATCGCACTATAGAGACGGTAGGTCATAGGTACGCGTGAGTGGCGATATCATTCCTTTGATTGTGAAATAGTATGGATGTGGATAGTATATATATTATTCTAGAATCATGTTATGATAAAACCATATAATTTTTACATCAACCATTATACCCAACCAATAAGGATGCGGTGAAAAAAATATCACACCATGCCACAGAGATATTGAACCGTATGCAGAGAGGCATGGTAATTTCATTTTTCATAGAATGGATAAGTGGTGGAATATGATTGTTCCATAATAATAATAATAACATATAATTATATAGGTGGTAATGGATTTCTTACTTTAAAATGTAAACAAATCATGAAGATGAAGTTGAAGAAGAATGAAGTTTGAATCAATCTGTAGAGGAGATTACATCTTCTTCGACGAGCTCCCTCTAGATCACCTCTTAAAGAACTAATGATGGTCTATAGAGAAAATTCAAACTTGTATAATGTGACTAGATTTGCTGATAAAGTAAATGGGTAGGGTATGGATGATATTTAACTTTCTAACTAAACCAAATAAGTGATGGAGGAGGTTCGCTTTTATAATTGAGGTGATAGGAACTTATGGAATCTCCAAAAATATTAATTTATTAAAAACTAAAACCACATAAAAAAATAAGAATTGTCTAAATTTATAACATATGATGATATATGGTTTTATTCTCATTAACAAATAAATTTTAGAGAAGTTCTAATGTCAATTTAAACATTATCATTTTATTTGACACTAAGTTATTAAATTTATTTTTTAACTAATGTAACACATATTTCAATATTAAAAGGGAAACATATTTACTTATATGATGTATATTAGACCATAAATAAGTAAATTTATAACAATTTATAAAATATAATAATTATTTTTATATTTTAAAAAATGTTTTATGTTTTTTAAATAATTTAATAAAGCATTATTTTGATAAACAATATATTGTATCAGCTTTTATATTATTCAATTAATGAATATTTTAAAAAATTAAGATAACATGTTAACCTAAAAAAATTTCTGAATTCCTAAGAGTTTAATGTCATATTTAATTTTTTTTGATTTTTTAATTATCTAAAATTATATTTATTTTAATATTTTTCATAAAATTTATTTGTTATCTCCATTAATAAAATAATTACTACATCATTTTTCTGTAATAATAAAATATACTAATTTGTTGATAAAAAAATAATAAAATAATAAGATAAAGATAAATACTCTTGATTTTAGAATAATTATTTTAGTATAATATATATTTTGGAAAATCCAACATTAAAAATGATATATTTATTAAAACATGAATGTGACTACTTTAATAACACTTTAAATAAAATATTACATGTGTCCTAATCAATTCAATATGGCTCTCAATTGTCAATAACAAGACCTATTGATGATGATAGTCAATATATAATTGACCAATAATATTTGTTCAAGTGACTGGGTCTCTTAATAGTTATTATCACATTAATAAAAATTATTTTATTGATTTCTCAGGAATTAAATAATTTCTTCATCATCAACCTATTAGACTTTAAGATAAATTTTTATTGCCAAAAATTTCAATTAAATTTCAATAATAATGAAATTGTTTTACCTTTCAACATAATATTTATAATCGAATTTATCATATGTCAAACATTATATTAAAAATTATGTAGTTTTTAAATGATGAGTAAGGCGTGTTTAAATTTTACTTTAAAAAATGAAATAAATGCACTAAAATAATTAAAGTGGCTTCCAAAAGTTACCATTTTGACCCAAGGATTATTTAGTCTGAAACAAATCATCCTATGATATTAGGACAAGCGATAGGGTAAATTTATAATATTTTTTTACCCTTAATTGCATGATTTACCATTTTACAACAGTAATAAATAATTATCAATGTTAACATTCATAATTCTCAAATTAAATAATTCTATTTCAATAATTTATACTATTGAATAAAAATATGGAATCCATTTTAAATAATTCAAAATACATATGTTTCTGTAAATAATTTAAAATTAGTCTCGTTGTCAGAATTGGAAAATTGGTTTCAGAAGTTTAAATATTGTAAAGGATTGAAATGTTTTTATATCAAAATTAAATGTAAAATTAATGATAATTAACTAAATTATGTTAAATGAAAAAAAAATTTATATAATTTTTAAAACCATTCAATAATATATTTTAACAATATAAATTATTCCAATGAAAAAGGTTGTTTTCAAATAAAATTATGTATATTTTTACTATTAATCATTACATGAAAGTTATCAGAAAATTATGAAAATCCATTCAAATTAAATTTTTATATACTCATTTAAAACAACATGATTGTGTTGTCATATAAAAATTATTAATGTTTCAAAATTTTAATTTTAAAAAGGATCACCATTAAAAGAACTTAAAATTACCCTTTTGAAAAAATATCTATGTTTATACATCAAGTAGGGTTTATTCATACCATAGGACTAAAATATTTATAGGATTAGTATGAAAAATATATTATTAAATATATAAGATATATATATCATTAATTTAATTTAATAATTTTAATTCATTAAATTAAATAATAAAATATTTAAAATATATAATAGTTATATATTTTTTCCTAAATAAATGTAAGCTAATGAATTTACCAATCATTTTCTTTAGTTGCTTATATTTATTCTTGATAACTTAACAGCTTAGATATAATGGTCATTTATACTAATAGTGTCTCGTGGTTCATTTAAACTCTTGATTGTGTGCCATGCAACCTATTGATGAATTGAAATTATTTAAAGAAAATATTTCATAAAAATCAGGGTGTTACATTCTACCCCCCTTAAACTAAATTTCCCCCCTCAAAATTTATCACTTGGATACAAAAATATGAGGATACATCTTCATAATCACATCCTCTAGTTCCCACAATGCATCTTCAAATAATTGTTTTCACCATAAAATAGTAACCAAGTTAGTGGTCTTGTTTCATAGTACTTTTTATTTATGATCCAGAATCTCTATCAGTTGTTCTTCATAAGAAAGAGCTTTCTCCAGCGGTATGACTTATAAGTTTATTACATTTGATTGATCAGGTATATATTTTCTTTAGATAGATACATGGATGACATCATTAACTTGTGATATATTTTGTGGAAGCTCCCATCAGTACGCTTACTTCCCAATACAATCATGAATTTCCAAAGGAATGAAAAACAATAGGCTCAACATTCCCATCTTCTGAATTCTCATTAATCTCTTCCATGAAGATATTTTTAGAGACACCTCTTCTCCCACTTCAAACTCTTGGTCTTTTCATGAGTTGTTAGCATATTATTTTTTTTCGACTCAGAGCTTCTAATATGTGTTGTTGAAAAAATATGACCTTCACGTCATTTTCATCAACAATATCATTTCCTAATAGCTTTCTTTACACAACATCATCCCATAAATATAGAGTTATACACTTCTTTCCATAGAGGGATTTATAAGGAGCAATCTGAATATTGGATGGAAAGAAATTATTGTATGGAATGTCCACCAAAGGTATGTTTCGATCCCAAACACCATTGAAATCTATAGAGAAAGCTCTCAACATGTCTTCTAGAGTTTGAATTTTTTCTCCTAGACATCCCATCTGTCTGAGGATTATAATCCATGGTGAAACTTAGTTATTTATCCAGATCCTTTTGATTAATTTTCAAAAACATTGTGGTAATCCTCAGATACTGATAAAAAATAATGAAAATTGGTACTCCATGAAATATTACCACATCTTTTATATATATAATTGAATTTTTGTAAAGAGATAAACCATCTCTAATAGAAATGACGTGTTTTGAATTCATAAGGCGATAAACTATAATTCATATAGCATTATGGCCATTAGATGTTTTGGGATGTATGATGAAAAATTCCATAGTGATGTTTTCCCATTTCCATTATGTTATGGGTATTGATTTTTACATCCCCATAGAATTATGTATCTCTACCTTAACATGCTATCCAACCAAGAATTTAGAGACATATTCTGAAACATCTATTTTCATTCTATACCACCAGAAATATTGTTTCAGGTCTATATACATCTTTTTACTTCTAGGATGAATAGAGAGTGAAGAACTATCAGCATCATCCAGTAGTTCATTGTTAAATTCTGATATTCTAGGAATAGAAACATGATTAACGAATCCTGTTATTCTATAATAATCAAGGTTGAATTTAGGAAAATTTCTCACATTCTTTTTAATATCAACATTTCATTCACCCCCTTAATCTTTACATATATAGATGGTTTACCATTCGTGTGAGAAAGATAATATATCTTCCCTTTCTTTAAAATTTCATGATCCAAGAATCAAAAATCCATAAATATTGTATCTTTTTTGATCCTCGTCAATCATAGGATAGAATAATCTTCTGGAATTGAAGCATCAACTACCTTGTTCTCTCTTCCAAGGTGGTAGTGAATCAATAAATAGTAAACTTTAATCAACTCCAACCATGTTCTTTGGTGAATATTCATCTCCCTTTCAGTGAAAATAAACATTTATGATCAATATAAATATAAAACCTTTCACAATTAAGATAATTCCTCCATATCGTCAATGAAAATTTTACCAGAACTAACTCCAATTCATGGGTTGGGTAATTTTACTCAATGATTTTGAATTTTACCCTAGAATATGTTATCACCATATCATTGTGTATGAGAACACATTTCTATAAATTTTTGGATTCGTCATTATAGATCAGAATCCTTTCTCCACTTCAAGGCAGTGTGAGAACATGTGCACTATTTGACTATCTTTTTAGATCATTGAAATTGTCTTCGCATTCACATGTCCACACTAAATTAAATTATCTATGATTCAACATGGTCAGTTTATAAGATATTCATGAAAAATATTTCACAAATGTCTTATAATATCTATCCAAAACCAATAGAACCTCATATCTCAGTTACCATTGTCGGTTAAGGCCAATAGTAAATAACTTATATTTTTTTGGATCCTCAGATATCCTCTCTCATTAAATTATTTTACCCAATAATGATACGTTCTGAATCCAAAATTCAAAATCGGTAATTTTTTAATAAATATTCTCCTTTATTTGTATCTTCATTACAATTATGTTGGTGCGTTGAGAGATTCACCATGGGTTTCAGGTGTGGATTTGTTGGTAGTGATAGGATTGTAGGTATGCTTATAGTAGGAACTTTTTTGGAATGTTGGTGTTCGGGTGGATAGCTCAAGTGAAGGGTTTTATCCTTTGAGATATTGATTCAAGTTATCAATTTGGATATGAATTATAGTGGGTCTTGATGTGTGTTGTGTAATTCCTTTGTTTTGAATATACATTTCATGGTCCTTTTTTATTCATTATTTAATTTTGGTTGAAGTGGTTGTTTTGAATATACGTATTTTATTTGGATTGTTCTTTGATTTTAGAATATTGTAACATGGTTCTTGATTAGATGGGATAGGATGAAGCCAATGAATCTACCCAACATTTTTTATCTGCTGTCAAAAAGAAGAGGACTTAAATTGAACCAAATTATGATAAATGGTGTAATGTCTCATGCAGTTTAATTAGAGAAGCTGTGACTGGACATAGGGAGTCTGTAAATTGAGGATGTATGTTGGTTCTTTTTTATTTCAAAATTTTTTGAATGATTGAATGCATCACTCAACATGAGTCTACTTAAGATGATGATCATAGAATGAGTCTTTCTCTTGATCCTGTCATTCAGATTTGTTAGTTTGAGAGGGAATGGCACTGCCATCAGAACCATGCTCATGCATCCTTGATCAAGCCAGCTAGACAACTAGTCAAGTGACGGAGAAGGATTTTCATCTTGATACAGTCACTGGGGAGGGTCAAATACTATAGGATTGATCTTGGTTAACAATTTTAATGGTTTGATTTTGTTTTAATGTTCAGATATTTTGGTTTATTAATTTTTCATTCAAAAGTGTTTTGATAATAAAAAATTTTATTTTCTATCAGTCTTGTTGTTCTAATAAACTAGAATATCAACTATAAATATGAACAAAAATTGATCAATTAATTCTCTAAAGATGCTATTTATAATATCTATGAAGATAGTAGATTAATTTGTAAGGGAAAAATGAATCACTATAAATTCATAGTGTCCCTAAATTGTAATGAATGATATCATTGGAATATCCTCCATCTTGACCCATAATTGATGATATATGGAATGAAGATAGATATTTGAAAATTATTGAGCTCTATATAGTTTCTCGAATAAGTATTCAATACGGGGAAGATAATATATTTTCATGATAGTGATCTTGTTATGTTCTCGATTGTCAATGGACAGTCTCAGTGATTCAGATTTATTTATAATAAACTACATAGGTACTCCATAAGGTGATGCATAATGTATTATGAATCCCTTGATAAGAATATATTATAGTTTATTCTTCAATTCTCGATACTCAATTGGGTTAATTCTATTTGGTGTTGTTGAAATAGGCATATCACCTAGTATGAGCTCTATTGATAACTGAACTTCACAATTTAGTGGAATACCATGTATCAATTATAGAAGACATCAAAAAATTCATATTCAATATGTTTATTCTTAATAGTGAGTTTTTTCCAACCATTTGAGAAATATAACATTAATTTATTGAAATCAAGACCCATAATATGGAATAAATTTCAATTGGAAATTGATATGATATCCGTATAAAAAAGCCAATCCATTCCAAGAATCAAGTCAAATTACACTAAAATAAGGATAAAAATATTTGTAGGAAATACTTTTCTGCAAAATTCAACTATAGAAGAATTATAAACTTTTAATGCGCTCGTTTTTCCATTAAGAGTTTCCAAAACTATCCAAACATCTAATATTTTAGGTAATATGGAATAAACCACATAAAATTCTTCAGAAATAAATGAGGGGGATCCAAAATCAAATAAAACTTCTTCTTGTTTATAGTGGATGCAAATTCTTCCTTTGACCACTTATAATCATATTAAAAATCACTGATAGTGATCTCATGTGACTTTCCATTGTCTTTATCCTTAATAGTTTTTGGACATCGACCATCATCCAGAACCATTAAATTGGGTCATTGGTTGGCATAATGACCCATTTTATAGCACTTGTTTCATTTATGTATATGAGGTGCATTTTTTGTATCCTTTTGTTAGTTCTCATCATTAGATATCTTTTCCCATCACTTAACATTCCACTACGTGATGAACATATCTCCCACACATAAAATATTTTCTAGTCCCTTTAAGACTACTTCTTCTATGATTCTTTCCACAATCTAAGTATAATAAAAAACTCAACTTCTTTTCTGTGTGGTCTATATATTTTACTTTGAATTCCATTTTTCTCTTCTTATCAAGACCATGAGACTAAGGGGTTACTCTAATCTCCATCAAATCATTATGGGCACATCGAATGATTTCCTCTCAACTATTAAAGTCCCATGTGTTTAATTACCTCTAGAAACAAAGTTTTATGCTATTAAATAATCGATTAATTTTACTCATAGGTAGGATAATAATTATAGAAGCACAATTTTAATATAGAGTAAAATTTCATTCATAGGTATCAACAGATTCATCATCCTTTTGCTTAATCCCAAGGATCTCCTTCTCCATATTTTTTTCTAATAATAAGTGGAATTTACTTATTGAAAAATAAGTTCTTGAACTCATCCCATTAGATGGATTTAATTTCATATATTTGCCTCACATTGTTTATAAGGATCCACTATTGGTCAAATTCACCTTCCAAATGACAGAGTACTAAGATGTATTTATTATTTTCAAAACATTAAGTAACTGAATTCATCTTTTTAGGGGTAAAAAACCTTTTTTCATTCACTAGTGGATTAGAAGACCCACAAAAAAGTTGTCCACTACCTCATGAATGACTCATCGTGATGTTGTTCCCTCCTTTTATATTTTTGAATTCTTGCATGATTCATACCTTAAAATATTTTGTGTGAGCATAGCTACAAGATTTTTCATTCCAACTCCCATAACATTTGGTTACTTATAGAGATAGTCATTTTACCCCCCCTCGCATTCAACATTAACATGGTTCCTTTAGGTTCTGACTATTGACTAAAACAAAGAATCATTGTATGAAAACACTATTCAAAATGGGAAAACCATATAATCAAGAATAAAATATCAATGTTGGGAACTTTAAGATTTATCCAAGGCTATTCATGATCATTTCTAAAACAAAACCAATACTTAGATATATCTTTATGGTTCATACAGTTGTTTTCTCATCCTAGATACCAAATGTTAATTATACTTTTTATGTGGTACCAAATTTAATATACCATACTTTACATTTATAGATATTACATAGAAATTTTAATAATATTCATTAAAAAACATAATAAACCCACACCAGGGCTCTATATTATTTGTTTCATTAGAAACTTGGAATCATAAAACTAGTTCATAAAACATCTACAACATCACCCGCTTATTTCTGCATAACTAGAACCATTTTTTTATTTCATACTTAATAACCCTATTCACGACCTGGGGAAAATAAACATATAAAAGGGTGAGGTCAGATGCCCAGTAAGGGAAAAAAGAAAAATACTAATCAAATAATAATCATATTAAATATGGACTTGAAATTTCAAAATATTAACCTGTTTATGAAATATCACGATATAATGTCATGTGATAAATCATAAATTCTCATAATAATCAGAAAAGGTAATCCCAAAAGTCATAACATAAGAAATAAAACGTTGTGGGATACAATTGAGCATAGAAAATAATTTCATATTAGTCATGTCTCATTACCAATACTGTCACAGTGGACTATGTCCATTATTGAACCAAGTTCACTCCTCATTCCAACCCTCTATTACTCAACTGAGAAAATTTATTGTTCCATATCTAACTATATCATGAGATATACATATTTACCAAATGAATTGGAGGTATATATTGTTCCCATCCAACTCATAATGATATAATTTATACATGTACAACTAATACATAAATCATACATCATAACCCAAGGAATAAAATGGTGTTTTTAAACATCATTCAACCAAGATATAATTCATGTAAAAAAATGGATTTGATAAAAAAAATTCCATCATTAAAATAGTAAAACCATAGGAAAATAAGGATAGTGTAATTGAAACATTACCTTGTTGAATAATTCAATCATTGACTAAAAATAATTTTTATAGGATACTTGAAATTAATTCTTGAGAAAAATATCCTTTCGTCTTCAAAAACAATTTCTTTTCTAAAAATTTCATGCAATTTTAAAAGAAAAGAATTTATTTTAAATTAAACATGATATATTTTAATGAAATTTTAATGAAAAATAACGAGTGATGAAATAGAGAAAATCCATTCCTTCCATATAAGTAAAAATTAAACATTCTGCTCATACTTGTTTCAGCATGTCAAAAATTACCTCATATTGAAAATGAAAAATATTACTTTCATATAATTTAATAGAAATTAACCAATGGATAAAATTAATAATATAAATTTTTATAATGATAGATGGAATATTTTTTAATTCATATTTAAGAATCATGGACATGGATGACAAATATACCCAAGTATATATTTATGTATAAACAATCTCAGATACTAATAAAATTGAAAAATTATCCCTTACTGTAGGACAAGTATCCTTTATAGGCTTCCTAAACTTATTTATATTGATTTAAATAATTTCATTGAATTATTTTATAATCACTGTAATTTTTATGATATTATATATGATCATATTATAATACTTTAGTTAATAACATTTAATTATTACTCATTTTTCGAGTACTAATGGATTCATTTTATTATCATGTTATATCAAATAAGTTATGGTTATACTTATTAGATAATATTTATATCATTAAAAATTATATTAACATAATATATACCATATTAATTATTTATATTCATTTATATAATCATGATTTAATGGATATCATGTAGAATGAATCGCATCACATCATGGAGACGGTAGGTCGTATGTATGCTTGAGCGACAATATCATTCCCAAAATTGTGAAATGGTATGAAAGTGAATGGTATAATTTTTTTCCATAATAATGTAATAATAATCACATAAAGTTATTAATTTAACCATTATACCCATACATATAAGGTGGTGGGGAAAAATAGATTACTCCATGACATGGATACTATAAGTCGTAATACACATGCGTGAAGAATTCATTTTTCATATGATGGATAGAAGGTGGAATGTTTATATTAAATAATCATATTAACATATAATTATATGAGTGATACTGGATTTATTTCATTATAATGAAAACTATTCATGAATAAGATGTAGAACAAGAAAAAAGTTCAAAATAATCAATAGAGGAGATTACCTCTTCTCCAAAGAGGTCCATCTAGATCACCTTTTAAAGAACTAGGGATAGTATTTAGAGAAGATTAAAAACACTAGAATGTGACTAAGGAAGTTGACAAGGTAAATGGGATTTATATGGACAAGTGTTAATGTTAATAATGAAGTGAATATGTGATGTAGGAGGTTCCCTTTTATAATTGAGGTGAGGGGCACTTATGGAATCCCGAAAATTATAATTTATAATTAAATAAAACCACATCCAAAATTGATTTTTATTCTTAATTTACAAGATTATATGAGATAATTGTTTTATATAATTAACCAATACATTTTATATATTTTTACCTATCAATTGAAAGGTCTTCATTTTAATTAAAACATAGTTATTCTAGTTTATTTTTAACTACCATATCAAATATTTCGATATTAAAAGAGTGAAATATTTACTAATTTGATGTAAATTTGAACCCAAATAAATAATTATTAGAATTTTAGAACACATAATAATTAATATATATTTTAAAAATGACTTATTTTATTAGATAATTTAATAAAACATAATTTTGATAAATAGTTAATAGTGTAAATTTTTACATTATTCAAGTCATTGATTTTTAAAGATATTAAGACAACAAGTTAACTTTAAAAAAATAATTTATTATATTTATAACAGGTAAATGTCATCTATGAAATTAATTGGATATATAATTTACCTAAAATTATATTTATTAAAATATATTTAATATCATTTATTTGTTATCTCTATTAATAAAATAATTACTACATTAGTTTTTTGTAATTATTTAATATTTTTATTTTTTGATATATATATATATATATATAATTCTATGAAAAAAGATACATCCTGTAGATTTATGAATAATACTTTTTTGTCAAATATATATTCTATAAAATCCAACATTAATCATTTTATATGTATCAAAACAAGAATGTGATATCTTTAACATCACTTTAAAAAAAATATTATAAGTGACATAATCTTTTTCATATGGATCAAAATGGTAAATGACTCTAAAGTTGGATGATAGTGGTTGATATATACTCATAAAATAAAATTTTTTCAAAATTTTTGGGTCTTTTAATGGTTATTATAAATTTATTGATTTCTCATCAATTAAATAATTTCCCCATCATCAATGTATTTTCCTTTCTAGTAAATATTTATTTTCTAAAAATAAATATAAATTACCATAAAAATTTAAAACATTTTAGCATTCAAAATAGTATTTATAATATAATTTTTCATCAATATAATAATATATTAAAATTTATATTGTTATAAAAATTTGAGTTATACATATTTAACATTTCATTAAATAAAAAAACATAACGTCCTTATGTCATCATATTGGATTCAAAAGTACACTATTTCGACCCAAGGATGATTTAGGTCAGAACAATCTCATACAATGTTATTAGTACTAGTGTTAGGGTAAATTTTTAATATTATTATTACTCATAATTATCAGATTTAACCTTTTACTATATTAATAAAGAGTTACTAAATTTACAACTCAAAATGCTAAAAAATTGAATAAATATATTTTCATAATTTTTACCTAACTTTTCAATATATGGGATCTATTTTTACAAATTCAAAACATAAATTTTTTAGTAATTAAATTTAAATTAATCTCATTGGAGGAATGAGAAAACATGTTCTAAAAGTTAAAACATTGCAAAAGATTGGAATGTTTTTATTTCTAAATTCAATGTAATATTAATTCGAATGACCTGAATTAAATTAAATAATAAAAATATATTCTATTTATATTTTATAAACTTTTAAAAATATAATTCAACCATATAATTTATTCTTAAGAAAAAGTTTTTTTCACTTAAAATTCATTATATTTTTACTTTTCATCGATACGTGAAAGTTATCTGAAAAATATAAAAAATTAATTAAAAGTAAATTTTATATATTTCATCGAAATAAGATGTTTATATTTTTATATGAAAATTATTAATGTGTAAAAAATTTTATTTAAAAATTGTTTACCATTAAATGTCGGAAAAATTACCCTCTCTAAAAAATATAGGTTGTTATACATCAAAGAGGGTTTATTCCTACCGTATAACTAAAATATCTATTGGATGAATAAAAAAAATAGTCCATTAAATAAGTAACATATATGTTTCAGTAATTTCATTTAATAATTTTAATTTTCATTATTTAGTAATAAAAAAATAAAAAATATATATTTCATTTATATTTTTCATAAATAATTTGAAGATAATGAATTAACCATAAATTTTCATAGGATTTTTATATTTATTATCACCAACATAATGTCTATGTTATAATGGTTATTTAAACAAATGGAGTCACATGGATTATGTAAAATCTTGATGGTCTGAGATGAATGATATTGAAGAATTAAAATTATTTTGGGAAAATAGTTCATAAAAATATCTAGGTTTTGAAACATTAATATATAGTCAATATATATAGTTTTACATAGTCCAAGAAGCTTCCTGGATCTATCATGAAAGATCTTTATCCTAATATTTAGGCTACTTCACCTAATTCCATTTGGGATAATGACTTTTTTAAACCATATTTAGTATATTATAAGACTGGTCCATCATTATTAATATGTAATATGTGATCAAAATATAATACTCGGATAACATATGATTTCCCCTTAACACTATTATTAACACATGTTGCACATTCATTCTTAGTGAAACCAAATTGTTTTATATCTTCATCAAATCAAATGTTCCATGACTTGGGTGTTTGCATCAATCCATAAATGGATATATACAGGATAAAAATATTGTTTTCACCATCTAGTTTAAAAAACCTTATGGTTTTTTCATATTTATATATTCCTAATGTCTTCTATTATATAATTCAGTTTTGACACCCATCTTAAAAATTTCATAGTCCTGGTAAGCTACTATAGAAAATATAATTCAAATGGATTTAAATAATGAAACCGGTGAAAACATTTCATCATAGTCAATTACCTGATGTTGTTTAATCATTTTATCCAATATCCTCACTTTATATGAATTTAATTTACCCTACATGTCTATTTTTTTCATGATTACCCATTTCCACCCTACAGACTTTACATCAACAAGTGGTTCGACTGGATCCCAAGCATTTTTTTATACATGGAATTAATTTCAGAATTCCTGGATTCTATCCGTCTTGGAGATTCATAGCACTATACTACCTCTTTAAATGAGATAAGATTGTCATTGTCATCCAATAAAGAGTCACCATTATCCCTAACTAGAAAACTATATCACTCTAGTTCCCTTGACTCTTTTATACTCCTACATAATACTTGGGTTTTTATAATTACATATTCCAAGTGGACTTGGAGAAACTATTCCTCTACCAACTATTATTTATCTTGATCATAAACATCATTGAAGTCAATCTGGCTCCCAATATCATTTTTTATGATGTTCTCGCTATCAAGAAAGATGAATTGTCTGGAAAAAAATCATTTCTTATCTAAGGGGTTATATATGTGATATCCCTTTATTTACATTGGATAACCTATGAAGATGCAATTTTTCCCAAGGCTCCAGTTTGTTACCTGAAAAGGCATTAACAAATACCTCACTACCCCATACATGTGTATGTGAAAAAACAAGTTTCATTCCACTCCAAAACTATAATGGAATACCATTTTCTTCTTTATGTGGTATATATTTTAATGAATGTGCTATAATTAGTAATTAATGTACCCAAAAGGATAATATATGATCTTAATGACTCATCATCATCCATACAATGTTTAAAAGGTACAATTCCTCCTTTCACTAACCCTATTCCACTATGATGTGTAAGGTGGAGTGAGTTGAGATAAAACCCCAAACTCCAATATAAATTAAATTAACTCTTAGATAATATATTCACCACTATGATCTGATCAAGGATTCTTTATATTATTTCTATGTTGATTATCTAATTTATTCTTGAAATGATTATTCTTATCAATGAAATCAGGCTTATACCTCATCTGGTCAATATAGACATATCTACTCATGTCATCACTAATAGTTATGATGTATAAATACTCACCTATAGCTTCTTCTTGAAATGTTCCCCACACATCTCTTTATACCAATACTATAATCTATATGGCTCTTTCTCCTTATCCAGTGAATGGTGGTTTGTTTGTTTTTTCTTGTAAACAAGTAGGACGTCTTTCAAGTCATTTTAGCTCAAAATAATCAAAATAACCATCTTGAAATATCTTTATCAAACACTTCTCATTAACATAAACAAGATGGTGATGGAATATTAGGGTGTTATATGAGTCATGTGAATAAGATTCATTATCAATTTCTGATAAATTTCATAAGTTAATACATAAATAGCATTATTTAAATGTCTCATTCCATAACATATGTCGTCTTTATAAAAGAAATGACTTTATTTTGATACATGAAAATAAAACCATATTCACATAAAAATTATATAGAAATTATGTTCATAGAAACTGTTGGTACATAATAACTATCCTTTAAAACTAGAATCATTCCCATTGGAAATGAAAGGTGTTAGTCACTAATGACTAGAGTATCAAATCCTGATACACTTAACTGCCCTTAAATACAACTCTCCTTAATCAATATTTGAGAATCTACTTGGTTCCTAAATTTGGATCAAGATTTTAGAACCAAAAGCTTTACCTAGTATCCAATATGTATAATTTGAGATATTAAAATCAATAAAAAACACCTGTTTATCTTGCCATTTCTTCTGGAAATAGTTCAGATTCCATTTCAAGTGGAACAAAATACCACATTTAAAACATACTCTTTCCATTTCCATTCCCTACCTCTATATATAAACTTCACGGAAACATGGTGATTGGGATAATTAGACCTGTTATGAGTCTTAGGATCCTTCAAATTTTCATCCTTTTATTATCCACCATAAGGAAAATGGGATTATCATGCCCCATGTTCTTATCCACTTGACGAATCAACGTATGAATTATCAAAACACTCTTAGTATCATTGTTCATGTTATAATAAATTATAAAACTAGTGAAGGTATTTGTTAGTGAGGAGAGTAAGAGATCTGTGAACAAGTCATCTGGGAATTTAATCCCTAAGATGTCTAAGAATTCAATGTATTCAATAATCCTGAAAATATGAGGCTGAGATGATGCCAAATCTCCAATAATATTTATAAACATAGTATTGGTGATATGGTGTTTCCATTCTCTCTCCTTCTATTGATAGAGATCCCAACAAAGAGACATCATGCTATAGACATTCATTCTCTCATGTTTATTATATATCTCATTATTCATGGATGATAGCATTAAACACTCAACATATATGAGACTGTTCAAATTCATCTCATAGAGAGTTAAATATTAACCACTATCCTCTCTATTGTGTACATCAATAATAAGTTCTTCTAGTAAATACAATTTCCATTCATGGAGAAAGATAGCACATAAATTTATTTTTCATTCATGGAAATTTTTTCTTGTGAGAAGATTTTCCTATTCAAGTATTTATCAAAGAGATATGTGTTATGAAATTTTATCATTGTTTCTCTAGATAATAGGAGTATATTTTAGTACTTTATCGGATAAAATTTAGAGAAAAAAATAAAAATTATATTAATGTATCTCACACGATTTTATGGAAACCCAATAGCCATCACCGTTAGCTTTGGAAGATCCTATTTTTTCGACCTTCTAGTATAAAAAATCCATATTACCCATATCATTAAAGAAAAGTTTATTTTTCATTCAAAATGAGTGGTTTTATGTATGCATTATAAATTCTAACTAAATTATTTCATATTTTCAAAATCAATTGAGTGGACTCTCCAATCCTAAAATCCTAAAATTGGATTTCTTCAACCCTTGAATATTAGTTACATCAAGTTCCTCTTTGAAAGTCAATCCTTGGTGTGAACCGAGTTAACTCAAACCAAAAAAATTATGTTAGAGATTCCCTATAATTGAACGAATCAAAACATGGGTTGGTCAAGTAGTTTGAAATATGGTTCAATTTTAACAGAGGTAGTAGAAGTCTATACTAAGATAATATATATTATTGGGGGATGTTTTAATTTTATGTATAAATTGATAATTATTATCTTTATTACATTCTTATTAATATTATGTGGATATAGTTAAGTGATTAACCATGTATTAGATAAAATTTACGCATTAGTCAATTTATTATAGATATATCTTTGTGCTTATTAAATTACTAATTCATGTGAACATGAAAAACCAAACATAATGAAATAACCATGAACCTTAACAAAACTAAAACAAAAAAATAGCATGATAATGACCCTTTACTTATGGTTAGTTTATCTAGCATATGATAAAATAACCATCTACATAGGTAAAAAAATACCTTGATTTAATTAAAGTTTGTGTTATAGCTTTCCAGCTATCCACATATGTATCTCTCTTAGATTGGTTTCTCCTCATATCCAAACATGAAGTGCCTCCACATACTTGGGTTCACTATCAATTACATATGATTTCACACACATGCATGTGAGGGAAACATGTGGTTCACCTAAAAGAAACCATGGGCACACATGACCTTACATAATGAGATGAGAGATGAAACATAGTCCAATAAATTAATTTAATAATAGATTTACTGAAACCATTCACAAACAAATGTCTAGGTCTAAGCTCACGACCATCCTTTTACAATGCAACAAATTATGTATTTTATGAAAATTAAATTCAATTATAAGAATTCATAATCAAGATAAATTATTCTCAAATCAATTAAATATACTCTTTAATTAATCAATTATTTTACCTTAATTATCATCCAATTTTCCATGATATTTTAATTTATAATAATTTTTTAAACAATTAATGATATTTATTTAAAATTAGTTATGTACATAAATGTACGTTTAAGTTAACACGATGAGTACCCATCTGAACTACACAAAATGTATTATACTTGTATATTCCTCTTTCAAAATGTGGAATACAGGATTTATCACATAATTTCATGATGTGTACTATCAAATAAATAATGACATGAATTACATGAATTTCATGATTTTATTTTCACATGTTATGTTAAAATTTACATATAGTGATAACGATAATATGAATCAAACAATATTTGTAGATCAGAAAATTACACATAAATTAATTAAATATTTATATATACTAAAACCCATTACATGAAATGTATTATAAACATAATGATAAAATAGAATAAATTTTTGTTAAGGGTTACATAGTATAATAAATCAATTTTAATTTTGTAAATTTTATTGAAGAACACAGGTTGTACAAGACAGCTACACAGTGTGTGTGTTTTTCTCCATCTATCATGAAAACATTCATAGTGGCTTTTTTTGTATACATTCCATAGAAAAAAATAAAGTACATGTTGTGTAAAAGAGAGACACATCATGTGGTCTCCGAGTTACATGGTTATCCATCATGTATGCCATGTATGAAGATAAAAATCATGTTAGTGACTAATGTACTTCACACTGTGTATATGGGATACACAACATTTACTTTGGCTGACTGTGTGCCTGTATGGAACGGTTGACACATGATGTATAATTAAATGAACTACCTATATTAAATTCACCAGGATTGAATTAATTTAGAATTAATTTTCGGTGCCTTGAACACTAGTACACATTGTGAGCATCCATGTTACAGGGTGTGTTCTCATATGTTATCTTTCTAGAATCCTCAGAAACAATGGATGAGATCTTGGATTTTATTTTATTCATAAAATTAATATATTTTACTATATTTATGATAAATGAATGATAAAGAATAAAATCTCAAAATTATAATTAAAGAATGTTTAAACTTGTATTGACAACTTAATTAAAAATTCATAAATCAATAAACGTTCCATTAAATAAATATAAATAATTTTGTGAACGTTCTATTACAACTTTTTGGTTCTGATCATAGTAGATGTATGTGTTGGGTCATTTCTGACATTCTTTTTTGTATAATCGATGATCAATTTGATATTTACACTATGATAAACATCTTGATCAAAAAACCTAAATCAATGAAAATAGACAATGCATAAAATGTGGAAACCATGCCCAAGATCATCACATAGTATAAATAATTAATTTAAAAAATTATAGAATTACCTTATGGGAATTATTTATTTTTTATTGGACTTGACAATAGATCTATGTCATAACGTCATTTCAATGTATGAATCAAGAGAAGATTCACTATAGTGGTTATCCACACATGTTCCTGAAATCTCTAAATGTCACCGTAGGAACCACTAGGTTCTATCATGATAGATCCTATTATTTGAGTTGTTGACCTTTGATCCCCACGAGAATAGATTTTTAATAAGTCTCCTTGACCTCTCTAGACGTGGAAGTGGGAGGTAGAGGATGATCTCTCTCTATTGTTTGGAGGGTTCTTAGAGAAGGGAGCTCACAAATACTTCAATGGGATTATCTTGGTTCTCTATGCAAAACAATACAAA
The DNA here is from genome assembly GCA_963277665.1 of Viscum album. Classification (NCBI taxonomy): domain Eukaryota; kingdom Viridiplantae; phylum Streptophyta; class Magnoliopsida; order Santalales; family Viscaceae; genus Viscum; species Viscum album. The sequence continues at coordinate 1,432,789,701 of OY728155.1, read as the reverse complement.
TTGGATCTCTCTTAGAAAAATAATATAATTGTCTTTAAATAATAATAGGGGTTAGAAATAAATATTTCAAAAGGTGATATTTAATATTTATTTAGTCCCTTTTGGAAATCAATGTCTAAACTAATAATATTATTATTATTTTCTCAACATGCTATTAAATTTTGAATTAAATTATATATTATTTAATCATATAATATTCAATATATATTATTTATCACTAAAACTAACAACTAAGTCCACCATTCCTCCATAATATTCATCATTCCTTGAATAATAAATATTTAATAAATAAATAAATATCATTACATTATTCTCCAACAAATAAATAAATATTATATTCACAAAATAAAAAATAATTATTTATTAAATATCATGTTCACATAATATTCTCTTGAATACCTAGTGATAGAATATATTTGATCAAAGATACATGAATAATTATTAAACAATAATCACAATTAATATTTCATCCACTTGTTAAATATTAAATAATAATATATTATTTAACTGAGCTTTTGGATACACATATTGTGTGAACCTATAGGCCTCTTTCTCTGTTACAATAGTATAATAAGCTGAAAGTATAAGGTTATCTTCTATAAATATGACTAGTCACCCATAGTGACTGAATTTAATTCCAAAATAAAATAATACCTCATACAGATGCATACAATGTAACATAATCCCTTTATCTTGATATCTCTAATCAAATTGGTTGCACGCCTGTGCCAGAATCCTATGTGCATCTAAGTCTCTTTTTTCGACTATTCAGAAACCTATCATGCCTCTAGAATACCAAATCCAGGTATTTATTTATTACATACGATATCCATCAAAGGGACTAAGATATCAACTTCCATTATAGAATAAAAGAAACAAATCCTTTTACACATTATTTGTTAATTCAATATTACTCATGACACACCCAACACATCCATATTAATCTTGAACACATGTCATCATATTTTTCATCGATAAATAAAAGTACACACCTCTTAATACTCATTAATAATAATCTTAATGTCTACGGATCAATAAAAATTGTTCACATATAGAAACATCCAATTAATCATATAAACGTGAATTTCTTAATGGTAGGTCTTGTCCTCATAATATTCTATAATGGAGATTACCAAGGCCATGAACCATGAGAAGGTGCATCAATGTCCTATGAGTCTCCACCCCTATATCATGTATCATTTTATCCTTATTATGATATCATCCATCTATATTACATATATTTAAGAATACTTTCATGAAACTTATCTATTCTCATAATAGTGGGTAACTGTTGTGACCATTCAATGAAATAGATACTCTTAGGAAATGATCACATACTATGTCACATAGTTGAAAAATCATGATGTGATAATGGATTAATTAATAATCAAAACTACAAATATTGGTTATCATAATATACAAATATGTTGGTTATGTGGAACCAACTGAAACAATATTCACACCACCTTGGGTTTGTATCATAAAATGAGGGCCTATCCATTGGGTTATATGCATGCTAAGGGGAAATCTCATGATATAATATCATGACGCAAAATTGGTCATGTGATTTCCTATAGATAATTTTGAATGTTTTTTTAATATGTGTAGAGGATTCACATTAATATGACACGTCAAGATGAGGGTGCATGATGATTGGGTGGTATAGATGTGGGTCTGTACATCATGGCCATGAACCCTAGTTCCTATATAGAGGAGTTAATATGCATGAGTGAATGTTTTTGGACACCATATTGGGATTACCACATGTATGAGATTCTATACCGAGTGGCCAAGTAGTGTCATCGTGAGACTGAGTCTTCTAAAAATTAAATCAATATGGAATAGAGATTCATGATTGAGATTTACACATACATCGTAAATAGTGATTTCACAATCATCATCAAATCACATGATCTCTACGGTATCATGTGAGGGTATCTATGAACGTGGGTTGGGGATGCTTGTTGGTTTCATTTACATAGAAAAATGCTTGGACAACAGAGTCATAGAACAAGTGAGGTATCACAAGATCATGTGAATACCTATTATGAAATAAAAAGCACATGATATTCATTTCAAAATGAAATCATTTGATCATAAATGGATCACATTATAGGTTTTTTTTCAATCACTTAAATATTTCCTTTGAGGGCAGAAACCAATGCTTTCTCTATTTCTTCCCTTATCCTTATTTTCACTCTCCATTCCCCTTCCTCTCTCATATGTATTTTTAATGGGTATTAGAGGATTATATATATGAAACCCAATTGTGGTTGATGATGATATTCTTGTTGAAAGTGCTGAATTTTCTTGATGAAGGAAACATAGGCATCACATGATCCACTAATAAGAGGCTCTCGTGAGAGGGAGTTATGTGATTATTTATGAAATTATTGTGATTTCCATTTGGATTCATCATATCATCCATAATTTAATGCATGAATTATTATTCTTTTTCTGAAGGGATCATAGTGGGATTCAAATGATCTAATTCATGAAATAATGCTTCTTGTGATCACTCAATACTGAGGTAGACAGTCACCTTTCGAGGGTTGTGTGAGATGAACATATAGTGCACTTGTTTCACCAATTTCGGAGACATCACACAACATCAACATAATCATATTACAAAAAGTTCTATTTTTGCAATCCTTCAATTTTAATGTGATATATATAGTGTTATTATTTCCTATCATGCTCATCACCACCTCTATCATGTGATCTTCAGAACCACTTATGATAGAATCATTGGGTCTGCATGACCACATTCAGGTAGAGTCTCTATTTTCAAAATAGAAGGTCATTCATTAAAATAATTAATATTAATGGAAGTTGGACATCGAGTGGATATCCTTCCTCTTGGTTTTACCATAATGGAAGGATTTAATTGAATTCATCGAGTGGTGGAGTCATGCGAATGACAATGGGTGTGAATTTCTACGTCGAACCAGGACTTTATGTCAGGGAAGATGAAAGCTGTAGGTTGAAGAAAATACTAGAAAGGGATCGAACGATCAAGATTATCTTGACAAAACAAACACTCTTTTATCCTTATTTTAAATAGATGAACATTGCATATGCCATTAGTTCTATCCAACATCGATCTCATGTTCAAAAGGGGAGTACATAATAAGTTATTACTTAACAATATCACCTCCATATAAGAGCGGGGCCAACACCTACAAAACCTTTATTATACCCTCACTGACCAAAAAGTCCCAATGTGTGGCCTACCTAAGCACAAATACATGCACCTCGTATTTTAATCGTGTGAACTGTGCTTACTCACTCTTTCTGCTGGGTTAGATGCATGTATATCTCTTTGGGCCTGATTGAGGTGACTCTTGTAGGTACACTTGGTTGATCCGGTTGGATGGTCAGCTTCTATATAGAATTATTTTTGGAAAATTTCACCCATAAAACATAGACAAATGATCTAAGTAAAATAGGTAGAAATAATTTCCAACATATATGAGATTATAAAGTAATTATCAAGCCCCTTCATCAAGTATACTATTTTTTTAGTCTTTCATGAATATATATATCAATTTTTATTGGTCTTCACACTTCATAAAATATTCAATGGAAAAGTGGATCGAACAAAATTATGGGTGCCTAAAAAAATCTTCCTTAGAATTAGATTCAATCAAGATGAAAAGAATAAAAATCTATGGATTATGTTAAAAAAAAATTATATATCTAAACATATGATGGGATTTAATATTTATCCCCTAGAGAATATTCATTTGAGGTGTGTTGAATGAGGAATTCAAGGTGCTGTTAGGAGGAGACTCCATACAATGAGTGCTTGTCTAAATCCAAGATATGGTGTAACACTTTATTACGGTAAAAATATCTTGAAATTGAGAACTGTATAAATTATAATATGGAAAAGGGATTGGGTATAATTGAACATATGGCTTTATCCGAAATAAGGTACTTGGACATCTCTATATATCCCATGTGAATAGGAATCATGTTGTATGTATATCTAAAATATAATACCATGTAGATCAAACTCATGAATAGGGAACATAGGTTATAGATTATGAAATATATTATGAGATATCCTACAAATATATATCTGATATGTAATAATGGGAATGTCACTGTTTTCTGATAAAATCCTGAGTAGAGAACCATGTTTTGTGAGAGATGTTGCACATATCCTCAATAAAACCCATCCCTTCTTTATTACGGAATAATCCAAAATTCATGATTTGAGAACCTGACTCACAAAAAACATTTCTTGAGAAATGAGCATGAATGTTGTAACACCCCGACCCTAGATACCCAGAGTCGGTACATTATTACATAACATTGGCACGATAAAAAAGGATCAAGTTTTGAAAAACCAATCAGTTTAGTAGTCTTGGAAACACTAGATATATTCACAAGTCTTACAAAAAATCATAAGGTAAAAAAACTACAACAACATCTTTTCTTTATATCCCCTCATACTATCCCTGCAGGTCATTCATAAATTACTTCTTCACATCCTGGGAAAAATTTAAACATTGAAAGGGGTGAGCTCAGATGCTCAGTATGGATAACAATATAGTAGTAGCTTTCATAGATAAGCATAAACACTTAAAGCACTTTATAACCAAAACAAAATCCTTTTAAACGTGAAATTTAGAATAATATGGAAAAGATAAAATAAAATAATTCTATTTACTTATTCACATGGATATTCTACTAGTTGATCAATCACATGCAATATCAATAACCACTTTCATAATGATGGAATGCATAATGCCAGACTATCATAACCACATAGCTAAGGCCTTGTGCCAAGACTAAAAATAAGATTTTTCCAAGGCCTTGTGCCAAGACACTAGTTTGTTTCATGAGACCAACCGATGCATCGAGGAGATATAGCGGGCTCCACCCATCACTTACTAAGTAAAATTCATTCCTCATATGAAAAGTTTTAAACATAACATAAACATTCATATTAAAACTAGCATACAAAATGTCAACACTTTATCGACAAACCATGAATTGTATAAAAACAGCACATCCACAGTCAAACATAACTCATTAGATACAATATATAAGAATGTATTGTATCGTATTAACCTCAATAGAAAATGATGAAGGATATTTACATAGATTAAAATAATCATCAAAACAATTAGAGTGAAATATCCCCCTTTTTCTTGAAATCATTTAAAAGTCACACTATTTGTCAAGAATACATTTAAAATAGATTTTAGAATCAAAGTATCCCATACAACTTTGAAGCTTTTAAAAGGAGTTTTAATTTTAAAACAATAATGTCCATATAAATAAATCCTTAAAACCATTTTTAAGACATGGACATTAATGTGAATGATTTAGGAGAGGAAGTCGTTAAAACATTTAAAAATGGTATTTTAGTTAGAGTTTCTAACCAAAAGAGAGAAACTTGAATACAAATAATTGAGGTAATAAAAACATTGTAATATCATGAGAATAAAGGGATTCATGATATACTATGTCAATGTACATTCTATACACCACATAAAAGTGATTTGGTGTATAAAAACAAAGAAGTCTCAATGGAATGTAAATTGAGATGAAATCTCTCATAAAGGCCGTATCCTTAGGATAAGGATAAATAAACGACATAATTCTGTGTGAAAAATATAAATACACTAAATATGATTGGATATTCAGTGTAAAACAATCAAAGGACATTCACACATATTCTTGTAAAAACAACACCAAATGAATTGGATGTTTATCTCAACAAATCGAAATTGAGTATAAATTAATCTTATCAAGATCATACCGATGACATGAGAATTTATAAATGGAGTGATAATGTTTATAAAAAGTATATCCACATAAAGGGGAGTGGAAATTATGACATAATCAAATGAATAGTTATTCCATACATAATCTTGGAGTAATATAATCAATGAAGTATGCATAAATCCGTATGAGTGGAAATTGAAATTTCAAATTCTCTTATAGATTTGGTAACATACAAAACATACACCGATGAAAGAAGGATCATACAATGATGATTTAAATATACATTAATTAATGTATATTACACAATTAATATAAACATGGGAAGTACACATGCCACATGTAATAAATAAGTGCTGAACAATGGAATTCTCACGGAATTAAAACTGAGATAAGAAACCCATTACTTTGTAATTTTTCCTTGGTAGATGGTAGGTTAACCTCCTGTATAATGGTGAAATAATTGTTATTAAATTATACAAGAATTATATACATTAATATGATATCATATATGATCTTTTAACATTTATTTGTTAATAATATCATAGTATTATCGTTGTTTCGGGTGTTAACATACCCGTTTTATTTTATATGTTTTGTTACGTATGCCATGTTTTTCATGGATAATTTGTATCTTATTCATATCCAAAATGATATGAAGTCCTTAAAAATTATTTTTAAATCATCAAATTATAATTATAATTGAATGGATATGATGGAGAATGAATCTCATCGCGTTTGTGGAGACGGTAGTCCGTACGTACGCACGAGCGACAATATCATTCTTTTGATATTAAAATAATATATAATTGGTTGGTATATAATATATTAAGAATCATTATCATGTTATATTTATTATTTACATGAATTATAAATCATTATTATACCCATACTGATAATAATATATTGAATAATAACAATTACACCACGACGTGGAGATGGTAAGCCGTACGTACGCATGTATGGTGACATGTCATTCACAGGATGGATAGAATACTGAATATGGTTGTACCATATTTATAATAATATTACGGTATATATGAGATACTAGATTCATTATTTCATAACTATATTAACAAAGAAAGATGAAGTTGAAGAAGAAACGAATTTGAAAAAGGCTGGTGAAAACATTACCTCTTCTTTGGGTTCTTTCTTTTGATTTGATCAAAATGGATCCTTAAGTTGGCTTTATGATAAAACTAAGGCCTCTAGGTTGTATTTAGTGAAGTTGATAGAGTAGTTGGTCAGGGTTTGGCCGAACCAAAAGGCTTTGAAGGTGTGAAGTAATGAGAAGGGGGAGTGCCCTTTTATAAGATGGGTGAGGGGCACCTTTGGAAAAGCTAGAAATATTATTTTATAATAAATTCATATTTGGTTTATAATTCCTCCAAAGTCGATTATTTATAGTTTAAGGTATGGATAGGTCAAAAACCAATCATCCAATAGAATTTAGACAGGTTTGGGGCATTATATTAACCTTATCATTAATTATTAACTCTTAGTTAATTAGTTTCACTTTTACAATGTCTCTTTGTAGTGTTATATTATATGGTTAATAATATTACTATATACATCCAAGAGACCCCCAAATGGTCCATTAATGATACACCTATCATGATATAAGTCTCTTGTCCAAGACTTAGACATTTAGGAATTTAATATCAATTAATAATATAATATTTCTTTAAAAAACTCTATTATATCAATTTTGACACTATTCAATAAATGATTATTTTGAAACTCATAACAGAATGATTACTTCAAACAAAGTCAATTAAATCAATCATAATATTTCATATTCACCTATAAAAATATTTTAATTCAATAAAAGTCTCAAATTATATTTATTTGGGTATTTATAATGTCAATTATTTTAATTTTTCACTATTATGATAATTCCTACATCATCATTGTGTCATAAATAAATTAAATAATTTAATGTCTAATAATTATAAATAAAATATAATTATGTATTAAATCTTTTTATATTTCTAATGAATATTTATAATCGAATTTATCTTATGTGTAACCATATATTAAAAAAATTTTAGTAAATAAACATTGATTTTAACTCTTTTAACTCTTCTTTGAATTAAATAATAATAAATTTCTAATCTAATACAAGTGGACCTAAATGATAATATTTTATTCCTAAGGTTTTTTGTGGTTGAGAAACACTTGTCCAACAGAATTAGGACATGTGATAGGGTAATATTAATATCATTTTGACCCTTAATTACCATATTTACTTTTAATCGTGGTAAATAAAAGTAAAAAGTTACTATTCACCAAAAATTATTTTAATCTCAATGAACCAAATTTTACTCCCTGATATTAACCATGTCTCTTGGATTATTGAAATTCCACTCACAGAAGCGGTAAAAATAAGTTTTATGAAAAATTCAGTTTTTTAACTACCACTTAGTGGTTTCACTATTCATCAAAAAATGAAAGTTTCCAGAAAAATACCAAAAATTAGGCCTAAGATATATTTGATATTATGAATTCAAAAATGATGTCTATTTTACCATATTCGAAACATATCATTTTCATTAATTAATTTAAAAATTAATTCTGGTCGTCAAAACAAATTGTGTGTTTTTAAGAGATAATAACTATCAAAAGATTGACACTTTTTTATGTCTAGTTTAAATGTGAAATATCATCCAATGACCAACATTGTATTAAATGGAAAAAATATATTATAAATATACTTTAAAACCACTAAAATTAATAATTTATCACTATTAATTATTTCGATTTAAAAAGTTGTTTTTAATTAAAATTTATTAATTTCCACTATTCATCAAAATATGAAAGTTATCTGAAAAGTACCAAAATTTCACCCTAAGATAATTCCGATATTACGAATCCAATACTGAAGTCCATTTCAAAAGATAAAATTTATAAAATTTCAAAAAGTAGGTATTACTATTCATAACGGCTAGTTTGATTGGTTGTGGTGTGTTAGAATATCGAAGTTGCGTACAACGCACGTCATTGTATTATTCAAAGGGAAACGTACCGTAGAAGCTTGGGGTGTTACATTCTCCCCTCCATCAATAAATTGAGTACTCACAATTTTTTTAAAATTGGGCTTGAGAATATAATGGAATGTCCAACATTGGAAAAAGAGTCAATAAAACTATCACTTTAAAAGAAAGGAAGAGAGGCATAAAGCTCACCCAAGATAACCAATACTAGGATTCCATGTTAGAAAACATGGATATGGACGATAAACTAAGAGTTCAGTTCTGATGGGGAGGGATAAAATCATGATCAGGAGAAAGTTAACAATAAGAAAATCACAGACTTGGGTTGGGACAAACGGTCCTTAGTCTCCCAGTAGGAAAAGTAAACAGACAACATTTTTTTGTTTTAAGTTACATTACATAAGGACGAGGAATTCATTTATGATATTGACTAAGAACATAAAGAGATATACTTACTTTTTAATTAGAGTATCATTATTTAATAACTTTTTACCACTAACTCATTTTTTTGAACAATGACTATTCAAGAAGACTTGTTCACAATTGAAGAGCTAGAATAAACATCTATAAAAATACTTGATCCACGTAGGATAAACTATATATTTACCTTATCTTTAGAGATTAATCAAAACCAAAATGGTTAGTATAATATCTGATGACCCCCAAATGGATATTCCATTAGATAAAAAATCACTAATCTTAATTTCTAAAATTAAACCATCAATACCGCAAAGTTAAATAAATACCATTCAATAATCAACTATCCTTAAAATCCTTAAATATAATCCAAACTAATATTGAAACTCAAAACATATAATAATGTAGTCTTCCATGTTAAATTGTATCTCCAAATGACATTAATTACTCTTAAAGTCAAATACTTAAAAGTAATTAACCTAATCATTTCCATAATCAACCCAAATCACTATAAATCCACAATAAAATCATTGATAAAAATCCACCATTACTCCTCAAATGAAATCCCATACTATTATATTTTCCATAAAACAAAGTGAACAACTTCCAAAATAACATTTATCACTTAATTACCAAATCATTTTCCTATACTATGGGTATTCATTTGATAAGACATAAGATCCCAAATCAAATTATTAATGATCAATAAAATCATTTAACTAAAAATAATAGCCACACTAACCAGGGACTTCACGTAGTCCAGTGGTAGGTGATAAATCCCAATCACACATTGGTTGTGGGTTCGATTCCCACAGCATTACCCGACGCAACGGGTTGTCACACGGTCTGCGTGTTGTCCTTTTTTAAAAACCATATTTTATAACATTACCAAAATCAGATAAAATTCTCAAAATAACCATAACATAATTTAACCACAATTCTTATCTCATACCTTTCATTTTCACCCCAAATTATAATAACATATAATTGCCTCAAGCCCAACGATCACATAAAACCAAATGGTCATTTATAACTATATTCACAAGATAAAAGATAATTCTTTCTCAAATATCATTCTCACAAGGAAAACTGCAGGGTTAAAAAATATAAGAGAAAATTATTCCAAAGTAAACCCATCAACAAGGAGCACTAATACATTTTAATCATTTCTCCAACCATTTATTTCCACATAGCTTCTTAATCTTTGACCAAGAAAATATCCTATAGAATAGGTCATTCACTCGGGTAATGGCCAGGTCCCCTACATTTACGGAAAATGACTGTAAATGGACTCTTGGGACCATTTTATCCTCTTCCATAGTACTCGTAATTTTTCTTTGTAAATTCTTCACTTTATGTCCTTCCTTCCAGCATGTAAAGCATTTATTTGTCTCATTGAGACACTTTCCTGGGTGTCTCATTTAACATTTCCTGCATGATGGAAATTGAGGATTCCTTTCTCCATGGTCACCACTACTGGAGCTCTTATATTTCATCACCTTTCTCTTCTTTGTTGAGTCTAGAAATTGGTTAATATATATATTGTTGATCATGTTTTTGGAAAATTGATTTTGCATAAAGATGATATATTTTATGCCTATCAACATTCAATTTTTTTTCTCATTGCCACCACCGTTCCCAACTTGTACTTCATTCTCAAAGTCACAATGACTTCCTTGGAATCCAACCATTGACTAAAACTAGAATGCATTTTTTGATTAATAGTAGTCAAAATAAAATCATTTAGAGATTAACATATCACCATATTCTCAATTTGAAACACATTAGGATTAACCAAGGACATTTACTCTCATCTTATATATTTAATAATTCAAATCGGTTAGTAAAGAAAATGTAAATTATCCTAAGCATATCCCCCCGGGAGTGTCGTAACCAAGAGTGCAGCAAGGCCCGTTGTCGTGCACTAGTTCCCGTTTGATTCTAGCTCAAAGAGGTGTTTTCGGGTTTTACCCCTAGGTATATCTATGTCGGAGCAGCCTCTACCTGCTCGTATCCAGACAGGGTTGTATTTCTCGGAAAACACAAAAAATCACTACAATACCAAAATTTTAGGAAGTTCTTCTATACTAATCCTCAAAGTTCATCTTAGGTCTATGTGCTATAATCAGAGTTTATCTAAATATAGCTTCCAAGGTTTGTACTAAACTTCCTATGATACCCAATGTAACACCACGACCCTAGATACCCAGAGTCGATGCATTATTACATAACATTGGCATGATCACAAAGGATCAAGTCTCGAAATACCGATCAGTTTACTAGTCTTGGAAACATTAGATATATTCATAAGTCTTATATTACATCATAAGGTAAAAAAACTACAACAACATCTTTTCTTCATATCCCCTCATACTATCCCATAATTTCATTCATAAATTACTTCATCACATCCTGGGAAAAATTAAAACATTCAAAGGGGTGAGCTCAGATGCTCAGTAAGGATAACAATATAGCAGAAGCTTTCATAGATAAGTATGAAAACACACATCAATTTATAACTAAAAAAAATCCTTTTAAACTTGAACTTCAGCATAATATGAAAAAGATAACATAAAATAATGTCATTTACTTATTCACATGGATATTCTACTAGTCGAACAATCACATGAAATATCAATCACCAATTTCATAATGATGGAATGCATAATGCCAGACTATCATAACCACATAGCTAAGGCCCTGTGCCAGGACTACAAATAATATGTTTCCAAGGCCTTGTGCCAAGACACTAGTTTGTCTCATGAGACCTACAGATGCATTGAAGAGCTATAGAGGGATCCACCCATCACATACTAAGTCCAATGCATTCCTCATATGAAAAGTTTTAAACATAACATAGACATTCATATTTAAACTAGCATATGAAATGTCAATACAATATCCACAAACCATGAATGGTATAAAAATAGCACATCCACATTCAAACATAACTCATTGGATACAATATGGAAGATTGTATTGTATCATATTAACCTCAATTGAGAATGATGAAGGATATTGACATATATGAAAATAATCATAAAAACAATTAGAGTGAAATATCCCCCTTTTTCTTGAAATATTTTAAAAGTCACAGAATTTGTCAAGAATCCATTTGAAATAGATTTTAGAATCAAAGTGTCCCATACCACATTGAAACTTTTAAAAGGAGTTTTAATTTTAAAACATTAATGTCCATATAAATAAATCCTTAAAACCATTTTTAAAACATAGTCATTAATTAGATTGATTTAGAAGAATAAGTCCTTAAACCATTTAAAAATGTAATTTTAGTTAGAGTTTCTAACCAAAAGAGAGACACTTGAATAAAAATAATTGAGGTAATCAAAACATTTTAATATCATGAGAATAAAGGGATTCATGATATACTATGTCAAAGTACATTATATACACCACATAAAAGTGATTTGGTGTATAACAACAAAGAAGTCTCAATGGAATGTAAATTGAGATGAAATATCTCATAAAGGCCGTATCCTTAGGATAAGGATAAATCAACAAAATAATTATGTGTGACAAATATAAATAAACTAAATATGATTGGATATTCAGTGTAAACCAATCAAAGGACATTCACACATATTTTTGTAAAAACAACACCAATGAATTGGATGTTTATCTCAACAAATCGAAATTGAGTAACAATTAATCTTATAAAGTTCATACCGATGACTTGAGAATTTATCAATGGAGTGATTATGTGTACAAAAAGTATATCCACAGAAAGGGGAGTGGAAATTATGACATAATCAAATGAATAGTGATTCCACACATAATCTTGGAGTAAAATAATCAACGAAGTATGCGTAAAGCCGAATGAGTGGAAATTGGAATTTCAAATTCTCTTATTGATTTGGTAACATACAAAACATACACCCATGAACGAAGGATCATACAATGATAATGTAAAGATACATTAATTAGAGTATATTACACAATTAATACAAACATTAGTAGTACACATACCACAAGTAATAAATAAATGGTGAAAAATGGAATTCTCATGGAATTGAATGTGAGATAAGAAACCCCTTACTTTGTACTTTTTCCTTGGTCGAAGGTAGGTTAACCTCCTTTATAATAGTGAAATAATTGTTATTGAATTATACAAGAATAATAAACATTAATATGATATCATATATGATCTTTTAACATTGATTTGTTAATAATATCTTAGTATTATCGTTGTTTCGGGTGTTAACTTACTCGTTTTATTTTATATTTTTTGTTATGTAAGCCATGTTTTTCATGGATAAGTTGTATCTAATTCATATTCATAATGATATCAAGTCCTTAAAAAATTATTTTTAAATCATCAAATGATAATTATACTTGAATGGATAGGATGGAGAATGAATCTCATCGCGTTCGTGGAGACGGTAGTCCATACGTACGCATGAGCGACAATATCATTCTTTTGATATTAAAATAATATATAATTGGATGGTATATCATATATAAAGACTAATTATCATGTTATATTTATTATTTACATGAATTATAAATCATTATTATACCCATCCTAATAATAATATATTGAATAATAACAATTACACCATGACGTGGAGACGGTAAGCCGTACGTACGCATGTATGGTGACATGTCATTCAAAGGATGGATAGAATACTCAATATGGTTGTACCATATTTATAATAATATTAAATTATATAGGAGATACTGAATTCATTATTTAATAATGGGAATAACAAAGAAATATGAAGTTGAAGAAGAAATGAATTTGGAAAAGGGTGGTGAAGACATTACCTCTTCTTCGGGTTCTTCCTTTTGATTTGATCAAAAGTGCTCATTAGGTTGGCTTTCTGATCAAACTAAGGCCTCTAGGTTGTATTGAGGGAAGTTTCGAGAGTATTTTGGTAGGGTTTGGTCGAACAAAAAAGCTTTGAAGGTGTCAAGTAATGAGAAGGGGGAGTGCCCTTTTATAAGAGGGGTGAGTGGAACCTTTGGAAAAGCTAGAAATATTATTTTATAATAAATTAATATTCGGTTTCTAATGGATAAAAAGTGGATTATTTAAAGGATAATGTGGGGATAGGTCTAAAACCACTAAAAAATATAATTTAGATTGGTTTGGGTCATTATATTAACCATATCTTTAAGTATTAACTCGTAGTTAATTAGTTTCACTTTTACAATGTCTCTTTGTATTTTTATATTATGTGGTTAATAAATTTAATATATACATTCAAGAGACCCCCAAGTGGTCCATTAATGATACAACTATAATTATATAAGTCTCTTGGTAGATCATTATATTTTTAGTAATTTAATATCAATTAATAATATAATATTTGTTTTAAAAACTCTTTTATGTAAATTTTGACAGTATTCAATAATAGATTTTTTGAAACTCATAACAGAATGATTTCGTCGAAAAAAGTCAATTAAATAAATCCTAGTATGTAATATTAACCTATAAAATTATTTTAATGAAATAAAAGTCTCCAATTATATTTATTTGGGTATTTATAATGTCAATTATTTTAATTTTTCACTATTACGGTAATTCCTGCATCATCATTGTGTCATAAATAAATTAGATTATTTAATGTCTAAAAATTATAAATAAAATAAAATTATGTATGAAATATTTTTATATTTCGAATGAATATTTATAATCTAATTTATCTTATGTGTAACCCTATATTAAAAATGTTTTATTAAATAAACTTTGATTTTTACTCTTTTAACTCTTCTTTGAATTAAATAATAATAAATGTCCTAATCTAATCCTAATGGACCTAAATGATAATATTTTATTCCTAAGGTTGTTTGGGGTCGAGAAACACTTGTCCAATAGAATTAGGACATGTGTTAGGGTAATATTAATATCATTTTTACCCTTAATTACCATATTTACTTTTAACCATGGTAAATAAAAGTAAAAAGTTACTATTCACTAAATATTAATTTCATCTCAATGAACCACATTTTACTCCTTGATATTAACTGAGTCTCTCAGATTTTTGAAATTCTACTCTCATAAGCAGTAGAATTATGTTTTATGAAAAATTCAGTTATTTAACTACCACTTAGTGGTTTCACTATTCATCAAAAAATGAATGTTTCCCGAAAAATATCAAAAATTAAGCCTAAGATATATTTGATATTATGAATTTAAAAATGATTTCTATTTTACCAAATTCAAAACATATCATTTTAATTAATTAATTTAAAAATTAATTCCCGTCGTCAAAACAAATAGGGTGTTTTTAAGAGATAATAACAATTAAAAGATTGACACTTGTTTATGTCAAGTTTAAATGTGAAATCTCATACAATGACCAAAATTGTATTTAATGGTAAAAATATATTCTAAATATACTTTAAAACCACTCAAATTAATAATTTATCACTATTAATTATTTTGATTAAAAAAGTTGTTTTTAAATAAAATTTATTAAGTTTCACTATTCATCAAAATATTAAAGTTATCCGAAAAGTACCAAAATTTCACCCTAAAATAATTTCGATATTTCGAATCCAAAATTGAAGTCCATTTTGAAAGATAAAATTTATAAAATTTCAAAAAGTAGGTATTACTATTCATAATGGCTAGTTTGATTGGTTGTGGTGTGTTATAATCTCGAAGTTGCGTACAACACATGTCATTGCTTTATTCAAAGGGAAACGTATCGCGGAAGCATGGGGTGTTAAAAATGCCCAATGAAATGATATTTTTCATTTATTTACCTATGGTAGTTTTCTTGAGATCAGCTTATTTAAACAGTTAATTTTGGAAGGTTATACATCTCAAAAGGAGAATTCTATAATTTCTACCTATGTTAGTGGACTTATAGAGCATTAAATGATTTTTTCTATGAAAAAGTAATGATCCCTACAATATTTTTATCTATTTAATTCCATTTCCCATATTTGTTCTTATGATTTATATTCGGAATAATTAGTTGGTATTGAGTTGATTTTTATTATACCACCGTCTTACGGGGTTTTCACCTAACTTGTTTTAAGCCTCTTCCATTAAATATGTGATCATTATTTCTTGGATTACAAAATGTTATTGTACAGTGAGGAGAGACTCATGATTTTTCCAGGGATCCCTTTTTAGAGTTTCTACTTGGTTAGAATCATGTCTCTATCAGCTGGTTGTTTTAAGGTCTTACAAACTATACTATAGTTGTGATGTAGTTTATAGTGTAATTGTTCATAGCTTCTGTTGATTTAGTTTAAGTGATTCAAGATTTGAACATTTTTTGTTGGGGTTTAGTAACATCTAGGCCATAACACTTGTCTTTGATAGTTTAGAGTCTTATATCTTGGACATTTTACTACTGGTAGTTTAGAAGTTTCTAGTTCAGACTTTCTGTTATTGGTATTTCTGAGTCTTCTATCTCAGACTTTCTACTAGTTGTATTTTAGAGTCTCCTAGAATAGACCATAAGATTCCATGAGGTATAAAATCATCCCTCCAATACATGATTAATGAATATAAAATGGGTTGGAAATCCTACAGATGACACAGAAAACCCAATGTCGTTGGGTCCTTCTATAGTTATTCTAGCACTCATGAGAATTGGATTTTCTTTCCTACAAAGAGAGATTCCTCTATAAAGTGGTACAAATCACTTATGCATTGCTCAAATTGTCAAACAGAGGTGCCCCCACAATTTTCCAAGAATCATTATTGTTTTTAGATTTGGTATTTATGGATGATAAAATATTGGGGAAGCTCTGACAACCTAGATATGTAAAAGTTTTGTCATGTAATTCATGTGTCTAGGTGTTTTTAACAATGAATATTGAAAGGGTGGACATAATAAGGATAAACCAAATCACTTTGCGGTGTTATTTTCTACCAAGGTTTCATTAGTAATCACAAGGATTTGAGTTACTTTTTTACAATGAGGATATTCCATGAGTTTATAAGTTAATGCCCTTATGTATGGGCCCTTAGGGATTACAAGCATGGTCAACTATAGGTGTCCCAACTCTTTTACAAGGGCTGTGAAAGATTTTCAAAGACTCAAACATATAGATAATGAAGTGGGGTATAGAGATAAAGCTATTAATGGAGGGTTATTACACCCTAAGGAAGTTCAGATTTTAATTGGAAGGATAATTCACCACTCCATGTGGTTTTGAGTAACACGGTGTAGGAAAAGAACGGTCATAGAATGAATCATTGCATTCTTACTTTGAGAAAGGGTACAAAAAACTATGTTTTGATACTGAGGATGTAAAATCTTATTGAATAGTCCAGTTTTGGAGAATGTAAATCATGGTCCAAATTTTTTTGGTCATGTGTAATCATATGAGAAAGTCATGCCAATAATGACCCAGAACACCAAAAGGTGCTATGCTCTACAACAGTTACATCAGGCTCACAAGGATATGAATTACAATCTTGGAGGGCCAACATGTCTCAGGATTATAGTTAAAATACAAAATTCATCGATATCATGGTTAAAAAGATAAATATCTTTTTTCAATTCCATGGTTGGAAGGTAGTGGAAACTTAAGGAGCTCAAGACATAAAGCTTGATTTTTGGAAAAAGTAATATTTAGGAACGATCCAAGCATCCTAAAAGTTGTTTCACTACATAGTGAATATGTCATCCTGATGAGGAGATATGAAAAATAATTAATCTAAATTTTTCCTAGACCAAGGTTTTCAGTGATCAGGGATAATATTTTAATAAGCCTATAAAGTGGGCCATATGATCCTTATGATTTTTTTAGTCATGCTATAAATTTTTCATAAACTATGGATTTGAAGTTCATAGTGAGTGGATAATTGAATTTTTCATAGTCCTCCAATTGCTGGTTTTCTTCCTAAAATGATTAATGTATCTTTTACTAGATGTTTAGGGTATTTTGATTTGGATTATCAAAGGTATATGTTTTAGGTCATACTACATTGATCCATGTGGATTATATTAAAGGTCATGATGCACATGGACTTGGTATGAGGGGAACATTACACAACAACCTAATTAAGATACCCAAGGTAAATATTAATCCAATATGCTTTTGAGAGGGAGGTTAAAATGTTATAAATCATCTAACAGGGTTCTTGGATCCTGAGTAGTGATATTCGAAAATCATTTCAGAGATTACCAAAAACACTCTAAGGGGATGATTTTTCCCTCAATAATGACCTAATCACCAGGATTAGAAAAATATTTTTATAGGGTATATATTTATCTATTTGGTAGGTAAAGTCCCTTATCCATCACTATAATAGAAATGTATAGTGATTGATTTTCCTTTACTAGGGCCATTAAAGGCTAGATACAACCTGATGTGCTCAAGACATGATGTTGATTTATGGGTTGAGGTGCTAAATAGATGATAAAACCACCCGATAATCTAGTTGAACAGGGTTAAGATCTTATGGTCCATTAATAAGGAATGATGATGTTTGATGAGTACACATTATAATTTCATGTAGTGGGTAAATAACTGTCGTGATGTTCAATTTCATAAAATATTGTCATTTTTCATATAGTTTAACATCATATGGTAATGATTTTTTCCCTCAATCTAAGAGTTGTATTAGTTGTGTCAGAAAGAGTGTCCTTCTAGGTTCCCTAATATAACATGATCCATGATTGATATAAGAAACCAGGGACAACTGGGTAGTTGATTATGCTATGTGAGAGTGATCCTCAGATGGTTCACTACATAGGTGCAGCCTATATGATATTAAGGGTGAATTTTTATCAATTTATATGTTGTGTCTGATCCCATTATTCAATGACACTGTTCCACTACATATCCTATAATTCAAATAATAAATCCATAGCTAGTTATATAAGTAAAGTTCCCTACACAGGTTTGACATGTACAAGGGGTGGAGAAAATTGTTTATGTTGTTATTGAACACAATATTGGAGATCTAAGTATCTCTATGTATCCTGTGATGGAAGGAATCAATCCAAAATTAGTTCTTTAATAGAAAACTCTCCTCCCACATTTGAACCATATGCAAGGTGCGGAATTGTTCTCGTAGATTGTTACAGCTAAACAAAGGATTGGAGTCCCAAGAGTCACTATGTATTCTGTAAAGATATGAATTAGAAGACATATAGTTATTGAATGAGGAAATCATTATGCAGTTCTAAACTATACAAAGAGGGGGTAATTGTTATCATTTATTTTTGTATCCTGATATAGGATTGAAGATCATAGCATCACTAGGTATCCTATGGAAATCAAAAACAAGAGACACGCAGTTCTTGAATGAGAAATTTTTCACATAGGTATGACCCATACACATAGGGGGAATTATTCCCATTGATTGTAGTGGTTTGAATCGAGATGGGTGATATAGGTGTCACTATGAATCCCAAGATGATATGAATCAATCCAAAAAATGTTCTTGAATAGGAAACCCTTCACATAGGTTTGACCTATATGTAGTGGGGGGAATTTTTCCTATTCATCATTATGGTTTGACCCATGATTGGAGATCAGGGTGTCACAATGTATAACATGATGATAGGAATCAATCCATACATAGTAATTGAATTAGAAAATCTCCATACAAGCCTAACTTATATGTATATGAGTTCATTATTCTCATTGAATATTGGGGATGGACCCCAGATCAGAGATCTAGGTGTCACTACATATCTAATGATGACAAGAATAAATCCACACATAGTTCATGATATGGAAACTCCCCACAAAAGTCATCCCCATATGCATGTGTGAGTATTTCTTTCATTGATTGTTATGGATTGATATTAGATTTTATAATTGGGCATCATTATATATCATGTGATGACAAAAATCAAGCCACATGTAGTTCATGAATAGAGGTGTGGTGGGAGACCAACATCATAGATAGTGATCCTCTAAAGTGAGGTCTTGTATATTGCGTAGCTTCATGTCATGTATGATATATCAATGATGTTATCTAACATCATGTGCCAAGGACATCAGGTGTTACTTTTAATGTCTTTTATCTCGAACCATGATAAACATGTCAAGAGGTTATGTGTCTCAAACATTTTGGAAATCCTTGGCTAAAATTCTTAATCACACATGATCTATAATCGATGTGAGAAACATGGAATGTAAAAGGTTTATTTCACCACATAGAAGAATTTAAAGGAAAATATAGGTGATTTTTTCATCGTATAGTGGATTTGAAAAAATAAACGATTTAGGGATATCTACGTATCTCATTTGAATGCGAATCAACTTGTACAAGGTTTTATAAAATCAGGTAGTTTAACATTGTGCAGAAAGGACATCATCGATGTATTTCAACATCATTTTTTAAAGAGGAAGGTGAATACATGTGAAAAAGAAATATTGTATCTAGAACTAAGAATAGATATATGGGCATCACTACATATGATATAATGGTAGAAATCAATCCACACATTGTTCTTAAAAAACCATCCAGTTAAACATTCTTCGGTATCTATTCCAGTCATGTAGTATAAATTATTTTGATAAGGAAAAATGTTACTCGATGTGAAATATAAGTCTTGAACATTGACACATAGTCTGATGTGTTGTGACTAGAAAAATATATTATGTCTGGACCCTGGATTTTGGATCTGGGAACAACTATGTATCCTACGATGGAAGGAATAAAACCACACATAGTTCATTGAAGGGGGTATTCTCTATGTCGATATGAATCTCACCCAGGGGTAGATTCTATTCATTTATCATTTTCATAGGTCTAGATTTTCTATAGTGAATCATCAGTGAGATAAATTTTCCTATGTTTTTTTGTCATGGGGTGAGGATTTCATTTGTGCAGTTTAATGTCATACAGTAAGGACATATTTCTCAGTTTAATGTCATGTGACCCATATAAGAGGCACTATGTTGTTTAATTTCTTGTTGGTAGGACTTATTTATGTACAATTTGACATCATGTGGTTAAGACTTCTTCCATACCTTTTAACTTCATATGGTCAGAACTTACTCCTTGTAGTTTAACATCTTGTAGTTAGGATGTATTGTGTGGTTTAATTTCATGATACCCATATAGAGTATCATGATATGGGTTCATTATCCTATATATTTTGTAGAAACCACTATGGTGATCCGATAAGCCTATGTTATGTGTGTTCATATCAGGATTCAACCTTATATTTTTTGCATAATTCCCTGAAATAATGTATTTATGAATATTTAGAAATGAAATATACACATCTTGCTCCTAGAGAAGCATGTAAACACTAAAAAATATAGTCTAGGAGCCTTATTTTGATTCCATATTCACTTATCTACGATAATTAATGGTGTTGGATATGCCTTCCTCAAATATGATTGGGTAATTAATGAGCTTATCCTCTTCTTATTGCATCAATGAGCCTGTGGATACATTTTCCAACATGGTGGATAATACAAGGATATCTCTATCACTTTTATATAATGAGAGTCTTTGGAAGAGAATTTTTCATAATGAAATAATAGAGTCACTACAGAGAGATTCCAGAGAAGGTAAATTTCTCGTATGTTATCATTGGGGGAAAAAAATCATGATCAAAATTCACACTTGACCCATCTTGAATCATAGTCTTCTAATGTGACATTCCCATTCAGTCAAATAGTTTTCCTGATGTATAGATGACATTAATTAAGCAATTTTTATGGACTTTTGATCATAGGTATAGAACCATAGAGGAAACAACCTCGTACCTCTAACAACAAAATGTATTTATGATTTCGAGGTGACCCTCATATCCCTGATTAGGGAGGTGTATATCCTAAAATCTATGACAACTCCCCAACATATTCAGAAAAATGTAAAGTGTGCACTCCTTTTTTTATGTGCTTGGGATGTCATAGCTTGAAGTGTCAATGGTCTTGGAATTGTTTCAGAGGTTTTCTCCAGTTTTCTATCACCATATATCTAATTCACCTAAAGGATTCATTAATTACACCAAGTGTGTATCAAATTAGAAACATATATTAAACTAGAAAATACTAGATACAGTGGAATAACATAGTAGAAGTACACGGTTGAACCCTCAATGATTTGGGAACACAATGATGAAAACTCTCGAGAAAAGGTTAAGATTCCCCAATTTTTGTTTGATTTTATTAAACTAATGATGAAGTAATAATAAATGAATTCAAATGGAAGAAACAAAAGATAATGGAATAATACTACAGTGGTGGTTTTGCTAAAAAAAAATCATCAATGATTGTAAAATAATAAAATTAGATATCTCCAAAATCATATAGTATTATCAATAGAGGAAATTGTCATTCCCTTTCAATATACCCTAGAATCCCAATCCATTACTATCAGATGAATTAAAATACCAGGATTCATTAAGTTTAAATTTCTAAAATACGAATAATAATATGATTTATTGGTCAGGAAAAACTTATCTCATTCATTTTAGGCTATGTTCATTATTTAAAACATATAGTGAATGATTAAATCATAAATAAAGTATTAACACAACATAAACATGAATTATTGAATAAAATCATCTTTATATGCAATAAAAAATAAAACAATGGTGGAACAAACCACTATAAATGATTCTGCAATCCCCTATGGGTTTTCTCATACCACAGTTGGGTGATATCTATTGAGGTTTAAATCCAAATCCATAGGACATATATTAATAAAAAATATGGACATGGAAATATGAAATGGGATAAGGTATCTAGTCATCCTCCTATAATCTACTTGAATATATTGAATAGACTCACTTGCATGAATATGAGCTGGTCCTGAGGCATGTGCCACTCTCACATATTGAGCGTAGCTTAGAACTTGTATATGAGACATGTTTAGTGTCATTGGAGTATAACAAATGTATTTTTTGTTATGAATATGAGCCTTTTTTGAGGAATGTGCCGCTCTCACATGGTGGACCTTAGTTCTAATGGTGTATGAGCCTTCGGTAGTTTCTTTTGGATTCTTCCATTAGTATTTTTTTATTGGAATATTAGCTTTTACCATGTCATGTGCCACTCTTACTGGGTGAGCCCCAACCAGAATGAGGTATGAGGCATGTCTAGTTCCTTTTTAGTATATCACAAATCTTTTTCGATTATGAATATAAGATTTTCTCGAGGCATGTTCCAATTTTGATGGGTGAACCTTGGTAAGAATACATATATGAGCATGGTATTATTCCATGTCCTTTATCATAATGTACTGATAATCCTCATGGAATGGTGACATAATGTTCACATGAGTAAGAGAAATTACACTTTTTATACTAATATGAGTGTTGTGCAACTTGGTCTATTGGGGTAGGAATATATTCATATCCCTGTATCATCACCATAATATACAAGTGGAGTTCCTATGTTTCTACATAAAAACAAGTTCACATAAATAGGGTTTGTACAAGAATATATTTTTATGTTATCTCAAATACCAATATATTTTATTTTATGTATTTGATTGAAATGGTGATGTATTATCACTTCTTGTCCTCTTGTCCCATTAGAATATGCTAATGGTATTTATACACATGTGTGTGGATCTCTTCCTTCCCCATACTTGCTTCCCAACTATGAATGTAAAAATCCTTTGAACTAGAAGGGATATGACCACCTCCGACTGGTCTATATATTTCTACATTCAACAAGGTGTACATGATGCCTATATATGAGTTTATAGGGAGGTTTGTGATCATATAATTCCGTCAGGAAATGATTCATGGGTATTGGGGATTTTGTAATATTAATGGGATTAAGATTGTGCTACATAGGTGGTACATTTGGAAACTGTAATTTCCACCTCATTATAACGATATATCTAAGATATTGATATGTCACATAGTTTACCACATTATGATTGGGACATTTTATGTGTACCTTTATGTCATATGGTAAAGATATCATTATATCATTTATCATAATGTGGCTAGGACTTATCATGTAGTTAAATCGTTATGTGACTAAGAAATAGTCGTGTAGGTTAATACCATGCCACTAGGATGATTTTCAATATCATATTAGGTGTGTGACCATTCTAATGGATCTAGGATGACTCTTATGCATATTGTATGATATTGGGGTACTTTAAATATATAAATCCTTAATTTTCAATTTTCTCCAACCAATCATTAAAAACAAAGAATCACTCATTTGTGTTCTTGAGACATCGGTGTTAGGTGTAGTGGTTATCATTGAATCTCAATCATTTATCACTTGGATTCATCATTGTTGGAAGATTAATTATTCCATTATCTATGGAATAATAAAAATATATGGGGATAGTTTTTTCTTGGAAGGAATTTTATTTTATTTATCTCATATTGAAATGCGGTCACCTATCCCTGGGAGTAATGAGGATCATGCTCTACTACACAACTAGTGTGTCCTATTTAGATTGGTTAGACAAAAGGAGTGGGAGTTTAGGTTTTGGAGGTTCATACTATCCCACATCCATCTTCTACTATATTCTGTATTTAAAGTCAATGAAACTCCATATTGTGTTCCTAATATGTAGGTGGTAAGGGTTGTGGTAGTCATGGCCTATAAACCCTACCTCACTCAGCTGCCTCATAATCATGTGTTCTATAAATAAATTTCCCATTTCATAATAAATGTACCTAGTAAATGTGTTAATTGGAAGGAATATACCCTTCACTATCTATCATCAATATATGGGATACCATGCTGCTTCTCCAACATGCTACATATACCATTGTTGGCATGGGCACACAAATGTTTTTATAGTCCAGGGAATCGATCCCTCGTATTTATTGGGTTAGGGGAAGGTATTAAAGTAGTGGGTAAAATGGATGATTCTTATGATTCCCATTAATTAAATAAACCTAAACCCCCTAATGGATTTCTGGAAACGACTGAGGTCATATGGTTTCTGAAATTCTCTCAATAAAGAGGTGGAAAATATGGAAATTCTTCAATCACATAGGGTTGGGGATTTTAAAAATAATAAAATTATCCTAAAAAATGGGTAGGGGGGCATAATGAATTTTGGACTTCACCTGATGAGGAGATGAAAAATATGAAAATTCCTCCATCCTTGTCGGATCGGGAAATTCACTAAAATGTGGGATTTTGTAGGAAGGGATTAATGCACCATTCTGGTGGAGTTATACTTGGTGTATTCCAACAATACCTTCTTGAAGATACTTATTCTCTAGTTATATTTCATATATCCATTCCACTTTAGAAATTTCCTATTTCATCCATACGGGGATGACTTAAGATCCATGATAAAACCCTTTCCTCTGTTGATGTTAGGGTGATTGGATGATGACAGGAGTCTCAATGTGGACCATAAATATTGAATATGATGCATCCCCTAACCATATGATCCATTTAAATTACCCTTTAAAATACTGACATGGTGGATAATACCTTCCGTTGATGAATTAAAGATACCTTTAGACCATTCTTTTCCCATGTTGAAGGTAGATGGTGGGCCATGTACCTTTACTCAAATGACTATATGAGGGTATGTCTATAATTCCCAAGAGTTTTCTAGTTCGGATACGTGGACAATTTTTCAGATTTTGTTGATATCATATTTACATATACAAAATCATATTCGGGATCCTCCTCAATAGAGTATATCATTTGATTTCTCAGTGATCAATATACCATTTGGTCAGACTAAACCTCTTGCATCGTTTGGTGGGTCGACACCTATATTATAGTTTTTATTTTTGGTAACCATAGTACCATTGGGGGGGGGGGGGGGGGTCATTCCCATTGATAAGACAATCCCATGGTAAAACATGATTAAAATCCCCCAAATCCTTTGGGATGGGTTGGGATGATCTATGGGATTCTATAGTCTCCAAAGCTAGTTTTGACGAACTTAGAGGCTCATAGTTAGTGATGATCTTGGATTGATTCTGAGCCACAATTTAGATACACTGATGGGCCTCAGAAATCTTGTAGGTAATAGGGATATAATATTAATATGGAGCTTAATTATTTGGATAACCTTGGTTGGTTCTCTTTCTGGATGCCTGAATTTTTATAGTTAGGGTAGGCATCACTCCCTCTACAAATCCTTGTAGAATTTTGGTCATATTTTGATCACTACGATCATCATGGATGGAATCCCTCATAGGAATTTCCAATGTGATTTAGTTTACAAGGTAATTTAGTTTATACACCTCTCTTAGATGGGGTTGGTATGTGTTTCTGTTCTGTGTGGGTAATATCCCAAAGAGGATTATTATGGAAATAAGGGCCACATACTCTTCTATGTCCTATCTTAGGAAATATGGCATGTAAGGATTTATACTCTAAAGGAATCCCTGAGAAAATTCCAAAGTCAAGAAGGATTAGTTTATCTTGTCATATCAAAACATGAAATTTACCAAATGGCACTAGAGGTGTTTCATTGGTGAAAATGTATGTTGGGGCCTATGGGACATTGAAGCCTATCCAATGTCCTTATATTCCATTAGCACATTTGATGATGTCATTTTGATTGTATGTAATACGATAATTCCTAAAGAGTAAAAATATACTTTATTGGTGAAAAATAATGTATATAAGTACATGTTTGATCATAAAATTTCATAGTTAATGGAAAAAAAGGTGGTCCCTTAATTTTATTCAAGGTTTATAATAGTTAAAAAAATTTGTCCGGTTCACCATATCGTTTCATGAAAAGTGGGGACCAAACTAACTCGATGGAAACTAGACCATCTATTTTTTCATAAAACATGAATTGGATGACAAAATTAAATGATTCCACATTTGGATCACCATTTTGTTTCAAAAAAACATCGAATAGACATTTCTGATTATTGATCATGGGCGATTTAGGTGGTTTCACAGCCATTTTATGGGTTTTCCATATTTTTATTTTTGGAATATCTCAATGGTTACCACATCAATAACTAAGTATCTACCATCTTTCCAAAGGTATGTTGTTTTGGGGGGTTTTATACCAAATTGTTCGTAGACAATCACATTGTATAAGAGTATTAGAGGCTGGGCTCATAAAACCCTTTCATTGGTAATTTTGGCCTACTATGGGACTATATTATAGATTTAAGATATGTTAAAAAAATCCTTCCTTGATCGTGATATGGGGCTATTTACACACATTTCAATAACATGATTAAAACTAGGAGTTTAGGGGAACATTTTTTTTCTATATCATAGGTTCTTTATCATTCTATTATTTAATTATAATGATATAGTTTATATCCATGTTCAGGAACAATGGAGTTTATTACTATCTTTGGATGTGGTTGGTATCATGGAGATGGGATTGAACCTCAATGAAAAATCTAAATTATCCTGTGAGAATATAAATCAAAACCAATGTAGTACGTTTGACATAGTTTAAGGTAATTTAAGAAGATTAATCTATTTAATTATACTTCCTGAGGTAAGGTTTTAAATATAGGTATCGATCCTCACTGAGGTTTCCTACATATCCTATTATGATAGAAATCATAGTCTATATAGTTCATTTCTATGTCATGAAAGATGTAAAAATAGAGGCATTGGTTGGGACTTATGCATATAAGGATTCCCTAAATTGCCTCATCAAGAATATGGACATTTTAGTGAAGGTGATATGTAATCATACCTACATCCCAATGATAGGCCCACACTAGTTAATTCTCATCATGTTATTGATACAATCATCTGTAGTCTCTAAGGCCATGTGTTCAATGCTTGATGTGAGATACAAGAGATAGTGAGAGTTAATACAGATCACATGAGATCATATGTGCATGGTGCAAACACATAAATATTTCCCTTTGAGAGGTATGATTACCCATATCATGAAGGCCATGGTATGGATTTAGGTCCATGGAAATTAATCCTATATATCCCATTTATAAAAGGATTCATACACATCATAGATTAATTTGTCCATAACCAACTGATGGGTTTAGGAAATCTGTTGTAATTGTTGATGAATTCACATAAAATGATCCCATGTAAGAGCCCGCATATCATTCACCAATAGATGAGGAAGGATGGTAGACTAATGGGAGATGTTTTTCCCTTGAGCCAATAATATTATGGATATGAAAAGGCTTACACTAGGGCCATTTCCCATTGTAGATTAGGATATATGAAGGAATCCTAAGTATCCTTATTGGTTAAGATTTAGAGTTATCAAACTATAGTGACCACATAACCTATTGATGGGTTAGTTTGGTTGTTTATACTTAGAGAAAATATTGGTATCTCTATGGTTTAGGAAATCATGGGTCTTATAATGGGATGGAATCCCATTTTCATATTCAATCTTGATATTTTGACAGATAAAGAGAGTGCATGACAATAAATGTTATACTAAATATACTTGGTACAACACAAAGGAATAATCTAAGAGAATCTCACAAATAGGGTGGCATGAATGTGTAACCCAGTCCCATTAAGAACACTCCCCTAATAATGGGGGTATTTTATCAATGGTTCCTGACTATGGGTCCACATGGTATAAGTATAAGTGTGTCTTATGGACTATGTTTTCTGGTCTTGGGGGATATTCCAATTATATCTTTCTTGTCTACGAGAAATGTATTGATTGTGTACCCTATATGTTAGGGTGTCTTTCAGACATAGAAGACATTTTCATTGGTGTCTACCTAACATGTACAAGATTCTTCGAATGAATCGAAGCAGACTTGTCCCAAACCTTTCACATGATATAATTGCTTTATGGTGATGTTTTTGTATAGTAAAATATATTCAGGGTATTTCATATGATTAAATTTCATGTTTGGGATGTCTTCACATTATCAAAGTGGGAATTTCCAAGATCTTTCAAAAGATCAACTGACTTTTCTGGGATTCCATTCTCGTGATAATGTTGTCATGTAAACAGTGTCTTCTCATGATCAACATGCATTACCCATGGTGTCTTCTCATGATCAACGTGTATTTCCTAAAGACTATCACATGATCAACCTGAATATTCCATGGTCTGTCACATTATCAAAGCAACTTGTCCATGTTCTCCCTTATGAACAAAGTGGCACATCCAATGCTACACAAAGGAATTGTGAGATCAATGATAAATATTGTGATCTATTGAACATAATTTAATAATGCGGCGGGGTCTCACAAACATGTTCATGATCAAATTATTATACATGTGTTGGAGTTACATATCTAAAGGGACCATGCCTCAATCTCATGAGTCACATTTTCCTTGGGAAGTGGAGATCATGGAGATGGGTTCACTTTATAGATTCCTCTCATAGGGTTTATATGAAAAAATTATGGCATGTAAATTTGTTTGCATACATGCTAATGGGGTTCCATCATGATTGAATCATGCTATTATTGGTTGCTCATGTGATTTCTTATAGAGTCTAGTGAAGTTTTCTTCCAATAGGTGATGAAGATTTACATTAATACCACACACAAGGATGAGGGTACATAGAGAATGGGGAGTAGGGATTAGGGTTTGTAAAATATGGTTGTAATCCCCAAAGGATTGAATGGATAATCACATATTCATGGGTGTATATCCACAAACAACAACATTGGTGTCCCACATGTCCAAGAGTCTTCACCACATGGACGAGGAGATGAATTGTGATATGGGGGGCTCTGCCTATTAACTCATCATGGTACATAGGTTCATGTCTTTTATTCACAAATATGTTGTATAATAGTGTTTTCATGACCATCATGTTGTCACATGATCTCTATGTTGTCATGCGAGGGGATTTGTGGAGTTGTTCTACCACTGATCATTGGTTTCACATACCCGGTCAAGGGATTTCATGGAGGATTCATGAAACTAGTGAGGTATCATGTGATCACGTGAATACCCCTTATGGAACATACATCGTAATTATTCAATTCATCATGAGATCCCT
This sequence comes from Viscum album, assembly GCA_963277665.1. NCBI lineage: Eukaryota > Viridiplantae > Streptophyta > Magnoliopsida > Santalales > Viscaceae > Viscum > Viscum album. The sequence goes on along the minus strand of OY728155.1, from coordinate 1,432,759,760 downwards.
TTATATTCAATGTATCATAAGATGTATTTTGGAAATCACTTGAATTAGTCCATTGAGGGTGGTAGAAAGTGATTTCTCTTTTTATCCACTTCCCTTTATTCCAAATCTCTTCTCTACATTCATCTTTCATTTTCCTTTGGAGTAGGGGTTTAAATAGGCGAAGAACAACCATGGTTGATGCTTCATTTCGTGGTGATGGTTCAATGTGCACTATATAAAGGTGTTGGAGGCTTCTCATGATCTATAAATAAGAGGATCTCATGAAAAGTAGTTGGATTATTATTTATGCGATTTTTTTATGTACATATGGATTTATATGACCATGACCATTTTAATGAATGCCACGTGGTGATTCTTATGATGGACTCACATTGGGATTGACATGATCTGATTCTCATGATCATACTTCATGTGATCATGTGATACTCAGGTGGAAATTATTTTTTACATGGGTCGAGTGAGACACACATACAGTCTATTTTTTATCCTAGTACTAGACACATCATGTGTTGTCATTATATTCATGTGACTGCATGTCTAGTATTCAAAATATTTTCTTTTTTATGAATTCTATGTTGTTTCACAATACTTATCATGATCACAACCACCTTGATCATGTGATCATTAAAACCTATTAAAATGGATTCATGTGGTTCACATGAAATAATTAATGCGATGTCTCTAGTTTTTCTAAAGAAGTATACGCATGAAAAAAACGACGTATACATAGCCTCAAGATGTTGAACACATATAATTCACCTTGGATTGATCATTAGAGAACACTATCATGGAGGTTTTCAATAGGTGGAGTCATAAGAATGATGTAGGGGTGAATCACTACGTCGAACTAGGAGCGTCACTGGGGTTAGCAGGTGAGAAACGTTTGAAAACTATGTTAGAGATCAATTATGAAATCAAGATCATCTTGATCAAATGTGTATTCTTCGATTTGAATTTCTTATGGATGAATATGATGCTGGAACTATCCCACATCGATCTCACACTATAATGGACAGTCTTTAATAAGGAATTCCATGATAGCATCTCATTGATGTCCAAATGGGCTAAGAACCCACAACACATACATCACAATCTCACTAGTCACACCCTCCCATTACATGACTTGCCAAGGAATACCCACACACGCCACATGCACCTCATGAGGACACCATGTGATCTATGCTCTCCCACTCTTGTCAGTAGGTTGGCTGGATTTCTGGCTCCTATAGTGCTATTGAGGTGACTCTCGTAAGTTCCCTTGGTTGAGTTGGTTGGCTAGTTATCATAGATGGAAAATTTTCTATTAAAGAGAACCCATAAAATCTATAATCAATTATCTAAGTAAAACAGATAAAAATAAGGAACTACATAAATTCCCTTATAAATAAAATCCTAAGCTCCTTCATCAAGAATAATTTTATCATGTATTTCATATAAAAAATATCAATATTTCATTTCATCTTTAAACGTTTTTAAATAATTGTCAAAAAATTACATGTCAAAAAATTATGGGTGGCTATATTGCCACATTAATGACCTAGTCATCTTTGTGAGGTTCTGTAAGAGACACATCTAGGATTTCAAGAGAATCAGATTGATCATTCTATGACTATGGAATATGGTTCGCCTTCTATTATGAAAGTAATTAGGCCATTATCTGCTGAGAATTTTTCCATAGGGCACAAGAATTTTGTTTTAAACAATGTAGCCATCCAAAATCTATTTTATGAATAGTTTGGAGTCTCACATCATGTGTAAAAATGGGGAATCAATCTCAAGGGACAACTAACGACTAGTAATAGGAGCCTGATATTCTACCTCAATTTTAGTTCAACCTTTAAACAACATGAATGTTTATGGAATGATGACCTATGTAATCATGATGGAAGTGATCCCCTAGACTACCCTGTTGAGCTTGGGGTCATTGAGCCTTATAGCAGTCGAGATCTGGGAGGCACAATAGATATTCAAATTCCTTGGTGGTAAAAATTGATCCACTAAGATAATAAATTCATCTAGAAAATCATTGTAATGGCGATGTCCTTCAGGGTATGTATATGCAGACAATAATTCTTCTAGTGTTTTGAAATTAATAGTATTATATCGAAAAATATAAGGTCAATGTATTTTATGATTAGTACCTAGTTTACCAATTGTCATGTCATCTTGGGGAGACAGATGATGTACCTTAGTTGGTCAACTATAGACACCATTTTTATCTTGTGTTTCTATAATTAATGTCTCAACATCATAACTAAATAATCAAATGTGAGGTAACTCTTCTCTATGGGGTATTATTTTCTATCCATATTTATGATAATTTATCCAATATAATATAGGCTATTTTTGATGTACTAATTTTTCTTTTGAGATAGAAGGCATCTAAGAGACTATTCAAGGGCATTAGTGTAATGAATCCAATGATTTCTTGAGATGGGTGGAATCAGAACCAGAGTTTGTAGTAGGTACTGATTAATATCTTCAATTGTGGTGAGGTCATCCTCATCCCAATAGTAAAAGGTTCCTCTTTTTCATGATCCTAAAGACGGTATAAACCTTTCTGGCTATATTTTAAATAAAATGTTGTATGTAGGACATGTGGTCTTAGAGGCCTCAGAATTCACAAAGATTTATTTGAAGAGTAATATGATTTATAGAAATTATTTTCTCTGGGTCAATCTTGTTGCCTTGGTATCATATAATGAATCCAATAAAATTTTCAGAGGTAACTCTGACATCACTCTCTTTAGGTTTCATATTCATGTGTTTAGAGAAGAGGAAACTAAACAATTTCTCAAGATACTTGATATGGTCTTAACATTAGAGTGATTTGACCTCCAAATAATCCATGTAACACTAGATAATAATCCTATGATTCTTCTTTAAGATTTAGTGGATGGCCCACTAGTATGTCCATCTAACATTATTTAAGCTAAAAGAAATCACATGGTAGCAAAAAGTTCCTTGGGGAACCCTGAAGGTGGGGTAATACTCATCCTTAGGGGACATCAAAATTTGAATATACCCAAAGAATCCATTTATGAAATATGTAGTCTATACCCTATATGTAACATCAATAAACAATTCTATCATAGGAAAGTGGAAAAAATCCTTTATATAATGGATGTTGAGGTCACAAAAATCATTACAGCCTCTAATCTACCCATTCTTCTTCCTAAATATATCAATTTTGGATAGCCATTTAGTGTATGAGACCTCTTTAGTTTTTTTAATAATATTATCAACTTCAACCTTCATAATAGAACCATGATAGGGGTTCATATTTCTCATTTGTTTTTTGAATGTATGGTAACCCACTAGGATAACAAGACAATGAAAAATGACATGGGGGTCATGCAATATCATCTTATACTAGACCTAGGGGAACACATCACAATGTTGTTTCAAGAAGGACACATACTATTTTTTATCCTCTAGAGATAATGCTTTGATAATAAATTTTGGCCTCACGTCTTCTTTAGTAACAAAGTTCTCCTCTTTCATATCATCAAAATTGGTGGAAACCCCATTTTATAATATAATAGGAGTATATTAAAAATAAACTTAATCACTAGGATATGGGGATCACAAGTTTAAGGAGACTATTACAGTATAGATATCCTATGGAGAGTTATATTGTTTACTCTGGATGATATAGATTCTTTGATGAGGGGTTGATGTGTTGTTGAGAGAATAAAAAAAGCTACTGAGCTGATTCTAATCGGTTTCTAGTTGTGTGTTCCACTCTTGACATTGATGAAATGGTGATGGTTCAGTATCCGGCAATTTATCCACACTCTATTGAACATGTGGGAGGGCCGTCATTTGGTATCCAGGGGGAGAAATTCTCATTACATAACAGGAGTAGGGACATCTAGTATGAACTGGGCTTGTACTCTAAGTGAATATGTGGGGATTTTCAATAACTCATTAATAGGAATAATAAAATAACTTCCTATGTCTAGTATGGTGGGATCTAAGTTATTTAATGTTAGAACAAGTATTTTTGTCATTTCTACCCATGGATCAACTATAGTGGTTGTTATATCACTAGGGGAGTCGATATACCCAACCATATCAGTATGTAACCATTTTACTTCCATTTTATAGTAACCATCATCTATATAGAAGGTATTACAATAGTAAATTGGGGATTAATCACCCTAAAGTAACCCTACATGAACATATTAGGGGTATTTTATGCACTATTGATATGTGGAGGGGACTGATAAATGAAAATGAATCTAGGGTATTCCCAATAATTCATTGTAGGAAGTATCCTCAGAGACTATCATAAATTCAAAAATTGATACCATTCAATTGAATTGAGTGTTAAAATGTGTCATTCCATGTTTTTTTATTATAACTCTTATCAAACCCATAAATTTCCATGTTGGTGGGATTCAGATATAATTTTATAAAACCAAGCATATTGAGTTTCCACATTGGCATGTGGTTGAGCCCTATTCCAGATCCCATGGACAATGGTAGGTTTCTATTCCATTAAAAAGGCATGTGATATATAGTAGTCATATATTCCCCTAAATTTTGACACCGTCATCTTATATATAAAATGAAATTATTCATGGACATTCCTATCACTCATCCTATTTGGTGTAGTTTGTCTAATATGCATCTTCCTTAGCCTCAAATTGAATAAGGATTTTCAAGGATTTGACAGTGGGCTCAAAAATTTCCTTTGATATGTCGAGTTCCTTGAGAATTGAATGCCTCCTAAGTATTCTACTTATTCACTTTAACACATCATGCTTCCATGATAGGTGCATATTTTTTCTCTATAGAGGGTTGTTCTTTAGTAAGGTTTAGAACATAAGTCGGTGGATGAAGATCTGGGGCCTGATTAGTGGAGGAGATATTCTATCACTTGTTATCTACTTATATCTTAACATATGATGGTTGGGTACCAAATGGATGTGGTAAATCCCTAGATGGATGTGGATAATCATGGTGTGCTTACTGCGGAGTGACACATTCAACTAACACAGTCGGTCATTGAGCCATGCTTGATTGTGTTGCCTGGGAGGGTTATACCTATTGAGACCAATGTGGGGCCTACTTCTTAGTTTTAGTTGCATGAACAACCAATATTGAAACACTTTCTTCAGCATTATAATGTTCTTTATTCCCCATACCCTTGATTTATCAACATCAGCAAAAAATTATCTGATAGGTTTTCATGATGTCCCTCATTATTGAGAATTATGAATCAATCTACAAGTTCAACAACATTAAAGGATTTATATCCATGCTTCTCATCAATGGAATATTATATGGATGGATGTACCCTAAAAATGTTATAAATCAGGTGGCATGAATTCTCCAAGAGTGTAGAATTGTTTGGTCATTGGTGTGATTATTTTATTTCCCTTATTACATTGACATCTATTATTTTGAGACATTGGAGGTTGTAGTAAAAATGTAAAGACAACAGTTAGAGGTGGAAAAATCACCATAGGATGTTATGGGTTACTCAAGTGTTGATGGATGATACCACATTTATGAGCCAATATCTTATGATCTAATTAGAAATTATAAATTTATGTTTGGTAATAGGGGCCTACTTCCACTCACTGAAGCCTTCCCTATCACTATCGAGGTCAGTGGAGAAATGTATGACTTTTACTGAAATGTTTAAAAATTGTAATATTCCATGATCTACATGGAAATGGATATAATATTTTTATATAAAGAATTATTTTTTGGTGTTTCCAAGGATTTTTGATATAGGTAGTGATCAGTGTTTTTTGGGAGTTCGGCCTCCTAGGGTCTTGTGTAATTTGGGAACTTCATGATTCAATTTTTCATGGGACAAAAGAAATATCCATGGACCTAATCATCCTTGAATGAATATGTATTTTATTTTAGTTTTTGGAAATTAAACCTAGGATCACGGCCGTGACAGGGGCTTGGGGATACATTCTCTTGATGAGATTGTTGTGATTGGAGAGTTTTCACCTGGACGGGATGCGCTGATCAAGACTACACCAGGTTGTGTTGCACTTGGTGAGGTTCACACAACAATGGGGATAGTAGGTGTACAGTCTCAAGAGCCTCTGAATGCACAATTAAAATAGTCTGTACATTTATATACCTTATCATAGGAGTTGAAAAGGGAAATGGGTATGACTATTGTATGGTCCTCCATAAGGATTCTTATAGACACTGAACTATTATGGAGAGCTCCTTGGAACTTCTTGGTTAGTTCAGGGAGATTAGGGTAGGTACTAGCATATATCTATCATTCTCCATGCAAATCATAAAATATTGTTCCTAGGAAAGTAGAATGTTGAGAATATAAACGGGTCCCTTCTATCGAGCAATGAAGTCAGTGACTTTCTCATCAATCCTCTATTATTATTTAAAGAGGTATGAAATGCTTGTATTTTGTGAGGTAGTGATAAATTGGTAGAGGAAAAATATACAAAGGTCTGCCTAAATGACAATGAACTTTTTGGGTAGGTGATAGTACCTTATGAACACATGTTCTTCTAATATCTGGAAAAAGCATCAGAGATTTGTAAATACTTGCTGTTATAGAGTCTCCAACATCAAAACACACCTCAAGAAAAAGTGGGTTATATACTATAGTGGATCACAAATCCAATTATAATTGGGTGAATATTGGATTACCAAATTATGGGGGCACCCAAAAATGGTCAACCCTTACTGGGTACGACTTTCCATCAGGTTTGGTTTCCAACTATCACAATTCCAAAGCCTCAAGGAAAGTGAAAAGAGTCGTCATCATTTCATAGTATAAAGGATTTGTGGTCAAAAATTAATTGACACAATCATTGACTCAATTATAAGAATAAATATGATCCCAATGCGGATAATTATACTACTATGGAAGGTGGAAACACATATCTCAGTTTTTTTCTAAATCCAATGTTTTCTGACTTGACATGGTGTATAAGTGAACTGAGGTCGAGTTGAGGTTACTAGATGAATAATGTGGGTTCCTTAATAGATAATATATGTGTTCCCTTATAGAATTATTAGGGTCCAACCAATACTTGGTAAAAATCACAATATTGATCCTTTTATAGTTCTCATGAACATCGAGAAAGAGAACTATCCTTGGATTTGAATCAGTTTTTGTGAAACATTATATGTGTTGACAATCTCTAATTTACCGTTAAATATTCAATTTAAATATTTTATTGTATAGAAAATCCACTGAGCATACTTTAGATGTCCAGATCTGGCTATGCTGATGATTATGGATGCCCATCAGGGGATCTTCTTAGTACATTGTGGCCCCTTAATGCGGGTTCTCCATATCATACCCTTTGTGTATAACCTAGTATCTCTAATAATTAGGAGGGTTAGTTGTGACAATATTTACAATGGGAGCAACAATCAATGAAATTTCGGTATTGGGAGATGGGAAAAATTGATGGTCCTATTATTTCTATGGGATAAGGCTGAAATGTAGGGAAGTTTACTATCCCCAACTTCTAATATTCTTATTATTATATTCCTATTTCATGACCTGATAAATCATATTGAGGACCTTAATTCATGTTTTCTAGAGAGTAAACAAGTATTTATATGATTCATGATGTAGAGATACTAGAATTTATGATATATAAACATTCCTTTATTGTTGGTGTGTAGTGTCTAGGTTATTGTGGATTCTAGGGTAGGTCATTGAATTTTTTTAAGGGGATGAAATTCTCCCAAACATTCTTGTGGAAACATATAACATGGTCCATTATAAGGAACTCAAGAATGATAATGTTTACATCTTTAGGTGGACAACACACAACTGATATCTAGTTAGTGGAAAAAAATTACCACAAGTCCTCTTGTTCATTAATAGAGGGATGATTTTGTTCGTGGTCAACACATGCCCTGATTGTAGTATGAAAATATATTACTAGTGATATGTCCATATATCTAATTTAATGTTGATTTATTGGGAGTGTGGGAACCATATGGCTTAAACATACACTACATAATGGAATGTATCTCAGTTGCAAATCTTTCATAAATATCATTTCCATAAATGATAAGGTGTGTACTATCTATCATGAATGAGAAAAAATTCATTTGTGGCTTAGTGGAGTGTTCACCGTCAATTTAGGTAATCAACTCAAACCCTAACATCTCTACAACTTCTAATGTGGATTTCGAGAGGAATGAAACTGAAGACAGTGAAGATGGTTGAACTATGATTTCTTGGAAGGAGATAATTTTTTTCACCAGAAGATACCATTGGAGGGATTTAGGGATCTTATGGATGTTTGGATTTTTGTATTATAAGCATCAAATGATGAGAATATTCTCCTCTCTCTGGTAGTGGAGGTGAAGGTTTCCACATCGAATCATCCATCGCTTTAGATTATTATTATTCCATTGTGATGTGATGAATCCCATGTTCTAGCCTCCAATGGTGTAAGAATTATCCAAGATAAAATTATTGATAGTTACATGGTTTTCCATCTTGTGTATTGTAACCTACGATGTTGGAAAAACTCCCATGCTAGGTGTTCTCCTTTCATCTATGGGATGGTTCTTCAAATAGGGTCATGTTTCTACAATGAATAGGACATCTATAGTAGTTGGTGGTGGATTGGTGAGTACCTAATCATTGGTTGGTAGTGGAGCAGTGAGGACCCCAAAACTATTCTTCCTCATCATGGGGTATCTCGTAATGGCTGTTAGTGGTGTCAATGCCTTGGCGAGCCAGCTCGACCTTCCTAAGAGTAGGTAGGGGTCTCAATTCATTGTGGGCCAAGAAGGATCCCATTTGGGGAGTTGTGGGGATATAATAGGATACCATGGAATCATTGAGGGACCCTAGATATATAGAGGATGCATTATATCTAGAAATGTTATTGGTCATCCCTTGACATTGATGTTTGGTGTTCTGGACTAGGGTTAGTAGACTTGTAATGCGGTAAACCTAATGACTGGCCTATGAAACTGATCAATGTTTCTAATAAAAAATCATACTTGTAACCCTCATGGGGATCTCACAATAAGTTTCCATTATGATTAGATCTCAAAAATCACATATATTTTTGGAATAGGGTTCTGATAAGATAGAGTGATTCGAGGAGAGTCTCCCAAAGATTTTTTCCATTAGAATGTGTGTGTGTGAGAGTAGGGTGGGGGTTACCTTTTATCCACCCTCAGGGGGAGAAATGTTGGAATGATGTCGATGTCTCTAGATCTCAATGGGATATATCCCTAGTGGGAATGACCCATTCTTGTCCGTATCGACCGATAAGTGTGTCGACCATATTCTTATGGATGATCTCTGATTGTGATATGGGGAATGGGAAACATGTGGATAAAGATGTGGTGACTATCGTGGTAGGAATGTTTATATTTGGGATTGCTTCACCAATATATCCCATCACCCTATGCCTATTCGGGTTAGTTTTATGGTCTAATTTAGTTTGATCCCTATATAGTATATCAAATAGCCATTAGTACTGATCTGTTAAAGGAGATTCCCAATTCGTCATCATCAATAACTCGTTATGAAACATAATAGGGATCCTTATTGATAATGTCCCAGATCGAGGATTCCCAATGTTATCTGTCCCATGTCATAGGAGTGTCTCATTCTAATCCCACTGTATTCATTGTGGGACATAGAACTGAATATCTAGGATCAATGAAATGAAAATTTCATGGTTGCATAATTTTTATATCCCCATAGTTGATGGAAAATAATTTTGAATCAATTTAACTATTTTCGTTTCTAACCATTTCTCATAGGGTTTGGGTGCCACATTTCTAACTATATATGACATGATAACTTGATTCCCCAAATTGACACTTTATAAAGTTAGGAGACTTAAATCACTTTTGTCAGATAAGTTATCTTGTTGATTTAATAAGGATGATGGGATTTTAGTTCCTCCTTCCTCTTATTCATCCATGGAGATCATATCCTACTATAGGTCTCCCTAATATATTTATTTCATGGGTTTGAAACTCGTTTTCAAAATCATCTCATGGTGTATGCTAGTTAATTATAGTGATTCTTATTAGATAGGAAAGTATCCTTCAGTTAGAGTAGTTAATAACATCTGGAGGGTTTGTGAATTTATGGATATTGGATTTTTGGGGAAACTATTAATCTGTCCTCATTTATATGGAATCTCACACATGATATATCTTAGTCATGGAATCCAAGGCACCCCTTATCGGCCACTAGGTAGTTGATGCTATATTTTAATGTCTTTAATGTCTTTTTTACCTTAGGCATCGCATGTTTATTGTATGAAATAGATATTATTGATCAAGTAAAATAGTTTACCATCTTATAGGGATAGATTGGTCATAGGATTAACATCATTTTTGGATAAGTGGATTATAAGTTTAATATATTATAGGGATATATGGGTCAAAGGCTTAATGTGTTGTGGGAAAATACGAGTCACCATCTTGACATCTTATAAAGATTTATTTGTTAGTGGTTTAATGTCTTATAGGTAAGGATTTTTATTAGGTGTAACATCTTATGGGGATATAATTTTCATGGGTTCAACCAATTATGAGGATGTATGGATCATAATATTAATGTCTTCTTGAGAAGGGTGTGTTATTAAGTGTTTTCCCCATGGGGATTAATTTTTAGTGGGGATTTAGTTATGTTTTTACCCATGGGGGATATATTTCAGAAGTGGGATTTTGTTAAGTGTGTCCCTTGGGGGAAATATTTAACATTTGAGATTTGGTAAATTGTTGGGGGTTTCGGGATTCGAACCTCATTGTGGTACCCCATATGTGTTGTTATGTTGAGACTAATCCTCATGAAGGTGTTCTATTTACTCTTTTTATAAAGTAGTGATAAAAACCTTGGTAACATGATACCAGATTTCATATTCATGTAATAGAACTAGTCAATGTAGTTTAACATCGCATGGTCATGACACTCCTGTTGTGGAGGGAGAATTAGAGAGAGTTGATGTGGGGCTTATGTATGGAAGCTTCCCAATGAATGATGATCATCCCATTTTGAGGGAGGTTGGTATGGGGCTTACACATAGAATCTTTTATAATGAGAATGGTCATCCCATGGGGATAGAGATAGTGGTATCCCATGATGATTATATATGGGGAATCCTATACTCATCACATGGGTTAAGTCTAAATTTTAACCTCATTTGATTGAGATTTTGTGACGAAGTTTAGTATAATAAAACTATGAAATGTGTCTAGGATGTTTTAAACCATATATCTCAGATTTTGGAACAACCTACACTTAGGGAGACCAATTCCAATTAAGAGAGGAAGATCCAACATAAGGCCTACCTACAAAGAAAGGGTGGTAGTTTTTCTCTATGATGCCACATTTTTTGATTATGTGACTACTACGTAGGTTACTATGGGTGGATCATAGCATAAAAAATACCATGGAAGAGTGGAAGTCAAGGGTACTGATGTTATATAGTTTATTCTTAGAATAAAAAGGAAAAGTATAAACTATTATTAGGAGAAAATGTTTAGGTGATAGACTATGATGATCTTGAATAACTAGGGGATTTGGGTTAGGGAATTGAATGTTATTTCACAAGACTCTATTATACTATACCAAAATGGAATTATGTGCGGCATGAACTCTAATAAAGTCATCTACATTGATGTGAGAGGCCTAATCCCAAAATTTCTCTGAGGTTATATGTAGCATAGGGTTTCATTAATATATATTCTCAAGTGAGAAAATGAATACCCTTAAGAGGTTTTTAATGAGGAAATCTCAAACATTAGATAAGTAATGTTGGGTCACATGGGAATTAATTCAGGAAATATCTATATCTTTGATATTACATGTAATTTTGGTGTTACACGATATAAGAGAAGAGGGTTTTTTGTGAGAAATATCCTATGATTCATATTTTGATTATCCACTCCTTGTGGGGGGGGGGGTAGTCTACTTATAGCAAAAATAAGGGTATATATTCCCAAAACCCTAAATTGGTCATGAAACATAGTTTTCTAGCTCTAATTCCTTATGTTACAGGGGTTGAAAGTATAATTTTGGGGCTTTGACATCACCTATTTCATGAAAATGGATTTACGTTACATTGATGAAATTGTTTGCAAGTGGTTGATATTGAACAAAATTTCCTTCTCCAAGGTTTTAGGTATTCAGGAACCCCATATAAATTTCATATTTAGTGATGCACTTTACAAAAAAGTAGGTTATGTTTGCGAAATTATAGTTTTATGAAAATATTTATAATTTCATAAATTATTTTAATTTATTCCATAATGGGTCATAAATATTGTATTTACCTTTATTTTAGGAAAAAAATATCCTTTAGGGATCAATACTTGTTTTCAGTTCTTAAAAATACAATTTTGTGGTAGTACTAGTGTAAAAACCAAGATCCAATAATATAGGTACTAGGTTCACGAATTAATATTTACAATTATACTAAAAAGTAATAAAATGAAAAAATATGAATTCATGATAAATAAAATGCAAGAAAATAAGGGATACACGGATATAATGTTCTTTGGTTCACTATGGACATATTTTAGTTGGAAGAAAACCATAAAAAATTATTACTAAATTAAAGTAAACTACATCAAAAAATAGTTGAAATGAAAATAGAAAAGAACATGAGAAGTTACTTGAGTATCTTCTTGGATAAAACTCATTCTACATGAAATCCTAGAAGGATACTACATCATACCTAACATCAAGAACAGAAATATAAAAAGTGAAACTATCTTCTTAAATTTCTAGTTTTAAATACCATAACCAGAAATAATCAAGAATGGATATCGAGAATCTAATTACTTCCTTTATGTGAGAAAGTATTTTGATGAAGATGGAAGATATCCACCACTCTCCACAGAAACCCTAGACATTGTTTAACAAATAATGACAGAAATTTTCATCTATAGAGTTTGAGAACCTTAGACGAAACCTCATTAAGTAATTTATTAATATTTATCTCTATAAGTAATTATAAACATCCCTAATAACATCAAATTAAAAAAATTTCCTATGAATCTCCCTTAGCAGAAATTATAAGGATAAATAAACCCTTGATGATTCAATACATGATTATGGGATGCATACATGTGGATGACCCAGAAGAATGAGGTTGTCAATTGTTAAAACATAATACAGTTGAAGGTCAACATTACATTATTTGGATTTATCTAGATATAACATAACCTTTATTTAGGCTATGTGAAACCCTTACACGAGATGAGTTTACCCTTATGAGATCTAGGGAAGACCCATATGTGAGGCAAGTAAAACCATTAAATGAGGTTGGGACTTACCATAACTCAAGAGGGATAAACATTATGATATCAGGAATTACTTTTATGCATGTTGGGTTTTCTCTCAAGTGAACATAGTATTACCCTCAAGCATGTAAGGTATAACCCTTACAAGTCTAGGAGTATCCTTATGTGTGAAGAATTACCCTTACAAAAGTAATGAGATACCCATACACTAGTCAATAGTACCCTTAAGAATGCAGGATAGTTACCCTTATGCAAAAAGAGTACTCTTACATGAGTCTCAGGGTTACCCTTACTTAGATAGGAGTTCCCTTTTGTGACATGATATCTACAATTATGCATGTCAATAGTACCCTTAAACAAGAATGGAATTACACTTATCTATCCTAGGAATACACTTACATATGCAGGAATTATGCTTATGAAGGGGGTGAAATACATTTACAATGGATCCAAATAAAGGGTATGAAAAACTATATATTTCTTAAGTAATAAAAAAGATATAATATAAAAAATAATAAATATAAAAAAAATCATTAAATTTTAATTTTATTTCTATGAAATACATGAATTCCAAATTTCATAAATAAACACCATTGAAATACAAGAATTTAAACTAGAAGGTGATTAACAACATTGTTCATTCAAATTGGACTACATTCATATGTACAAAATAATTTGTAAAGAGGAAAAATTTAACAAAAAATGTCAAACTATTGGCTAGATTGTACGAACAATGTATCTTAGTGACACATATTGTCCCATTTTCAATGAGATCAATAAATACATGAAATCTAATGTCAATGTGTGCTGATATCCCATGAAAAAAATGAATTTCCAAAATATGAAATTCAGGATGATAATATAAAATTACATCAAAATTACTTAAAGATAAATTGTGTTAATTAACTATAACTTTATGAAAAACTGATTCTTTGATTATTGTAGTTAATGCCATGTATTTAACCTCAGTGGTGGATAGGGAAAATGGACTTCATAGTGAATTTCCATAAAACAATATTTCAAAAAGATAATAATACATAACCATTAATAGATTTAATATTGTATGTATTTGCATCATAGTTAAAATTTAAAAATCTAACAATATCGTGACTATAATAATTATTTTATCTTAAATAAATAAATACATAAGATAAAATGGACACATAATTGAGAAACCACTTTGATGCATGTGAAATGGGATATCTATTAATTCCCATAAACTATCTCTAGGTACACGAAAAAAGGAAATATAATGACTAGGGAAAATAATGGTATACATAAGGATGCCAAATATGCGTGCATAAGGGATTTTAGTCAAAAGATGAATTTCAAAATAACTTCTAGGTGATTAGGGAAATGAAAACAAAAATTTGTGACATTTATTCACATTAAAAGGACTTAAGTTGTATAAAAAACAACTATTTAGTACTATCAAGATATTAGTGGATTAGGGAAAATATAATACCATAACATTTATGTCCCCAGTGATTTTCATAATAAGAATTTTCTTATTTTCCCCTAAATCATTCATTTTGAAGAAATTTTAAAAATGGTTTTTCATTTGATTTATTATCCTAATGTTTTTACAAATTACCAGCATATCATCTAAATATAGGAGTAAATATTTAAAAACATTTTTATCAGATTTAATGTAAACACAACATCATATTTACTTATGGAAAAATCATTTTTAAGAATAAATGAACTGAACTCTTTATACCACTTCCAAGATGATTTCATAAGTACATATAAATATTTTATTAAATATAACACTACATTTATTTTAAAATATTCTAGATGGTCATAAGGCGACAACAAATAAATATTTTACATCAACATTCAATTTTTAAAATGATGTTTTAATATCTAATTATTTAACATGAAAGTTATTTTTGGTAAAAAATAGAACACAAATATGATGGAAAATGTTTTAAAATATGTTAAAAAATATCATAGTAATCAATTTATCCTTGTTGGAAAAATCTAATTGAAAAATGTCAATATTTTTATTTAATTTTATTTTCACTAGTTTTGTATTATTTCTCCTTAAATCCCAATTTACAACATATAATTTTCTCATTTTCATGTTGGTTGGAAAATTTTAATTTTAGTTTTTGAGAAGAGATTCCATTTAATCTATGGTGTAGAATATATGCTTCCCAGTTTCATATCATTTAAAGGATTGTTTAACACTTTGTAATTCATCACTAATGAGGTAAAATATCATATTAAAGGAAAATGTACTAACATCAACCTCAGTAAATCAAGATGGAGGCCAAACAGTTCTTCTTATTCTATCATGAGTTATCTAGTAGTCTATGAAGTCCTAATATCTCTCAACCGCAGAATAAGATTCATAGTTTGTAGTAAATTTTAATTTAATTAGACCTATCTAGGTTTGATTTGTGGAGAAAATTCAAGTTAGCGATATATTTTAGGCTGTAATCTAACCATAATACATTCAGGTTCATACTATTTAGGCTGAATAAGATCATAGACCTATTAATTAGTAGAATAATCCAAAAGGAAAACAATATGATGGTTGATAATATATTTATAAAATCTATGATTATATACCCAAATTCTATACCATTTGAAAGTACATGGTTATCCCACAAAATAAAACTCTGTTTCCCTTAGATTTAGTTTTTCAGCCCTCCTATGAGCATATGTACTACAATAAAAAACTATAATATATCCTAGAATTGGGGTGACCAAGTCTACATCTCTTTAGGGGGTTTGAAGTCAATGTAACTAGAGTGGGATATAATAATTAGATAGAAAACAGTAGCATCATCTTATTCCCATAACAAATTAGGATGACCAAAGTATGATAAAATGCTTATCAATAATTCTGAAATAGAACTATTTTTTCTCTATACCATGACATTCGATTGATTGGTATCCACAACTGCTCTATGTAAGAGAATACCGTCATAAATATAGTAGTATATTAATTGATTATAAATATAATATATACAATTTTCAACTATAAATGTTTTCAGTTTGTTTCAAGATTCATTCTCAACACTAACATTATATATTTAGAAGGATTCAAAGGTTTAAAATATAAGAAAACAACCTTAAAAAAGTAAATATTGAGTTTTTATTAAATAATTCATTCTCTTACATTTTAGGATATTTTCAGGTTTATAGTTTTAGATAATTAGGGAAAATTTCATACAATATTAAAATAGATATATACAATGTTTAATCTTTTTATTAGTAAATATTTTTTCCACTAATATAATTATTTTTTCATAAAACATGATTTGATTTCCTAAAATATCTTCATAACATTGAACTTGTCCCCTACCATTCCCTTATACTTCCTTAAACCCTTTGATTTTTTTAAAATATATGAAGAGCCTAAAAATCATAATATGGTTACAAAATGGAGAATTTCATTAGTCTAGTGAAAAGCATGAAAACCCATTAAATGAATATCGTTAGCTCAATGTTCATTGAAAACAATGCATCAAATTATTTTCTTATGAAATCACACATGATTTTTTTCTAAAAACCTATCTTTTAAGACCAAAAGCTAGAATATATAAACTATTTTTTGTCACATGGTACATCATCATTTATATCAATCTTACAAATGGAATAACCAATAAGGTCAACCTAAATCTCTATAGAACCCAAGAATTGGAGGGATATCTTAGATCCACCCATTATTGGTTTTTCATGGAACCACTCATCCTATGTTTATCATGTAACCAACCATCCTTTTATAATAACTTAATCACCCATCATTGGTTTATAATAGAACCAACCATACTTAATTTATAATAGAACTACTCATCATCATAAATAATTCCCAATAACCATAACATAATCATAAATCATGAAATCATTCATTTTCATCAAATAACACATTAAAAGCTATTTTATCTTGTTTAAAAAACTCTTTAGTATATAAACACACCCATTTCTTTTAAAACCCCATTTTCAATACGAAAATACTATTTTTTTAAAACCCATTTTCAATACCCAAATAATTAGAAAAATTGAAAGAGGGATTTTCTTTGAAGAAAACATGAAGGATTTTAAAGGAATACAAACTTAAAATAATTTTTACACTAGTATACAAATTCATTGTCAACGTATTGATTAAAATAGAATATTCCCTTTTTCATGCAGAGGTAGTCAAACCTTATGTCCTGAGATTCTTTTTCTAAAAAACATGAAATCATGAAGAGATTTCGTTTATAAAATTCAACTTTCCATATAATTAAATTCATAAAAACATTTTAAAAACATTTTTGAGTAATTGAATGAGTGTTTGAAGTAAAATATTAAAATATTTTTTTAAAAGAATAGTCTCTTACCACATTGGAAACATTTGAATCATAAGCCCCATGAACGAATAACATAAAAAAGTAAATATCGTGATAACAATGAAATTCATGATATAAAATCTCAAAGTGGATGTATATATAAATAATATGTGAATATAGGTTCATGAATTAAAAATATCCATTGACTAAAGGAAATGGAGACGAAGACCCTTACCTCGAGTCTGTTTCATCATGATCGTTCTATATATTACTAAAAAAATAAATGTATGTAAATTATTTGTTTTATTAATGTTTTCAATGTTATTATTAATTTTATTTAACTTATTACCATTTTATATTGAATTACATACGCAACAAATCTTACACTGGAAGTTTTGAAAACATTTGGAATATATATCTAAAAATGACAATAGTAGGTTTACTACGGTCAGAGAGGTCAATATTTGAACAAATATTGAATAATAAACATGAAATAGATATAATTTTTATACATAGATTATACTTTTTAATACTAATCATGAAATATTGATATTAAAAATGAACTATGTTACGATCATGGAGAAGGTATTAAGTATATACACATGAGTAATGCTTCTATTTTTCAATGATCATTTTGGAAATACGGTATGCATTATTTTATAGTTATAGAATTATAAAAATATCATAAACTAAATATTATTTCATTAACTATACTTATATATTTACCATTCATTTTATTTAGTGGTGAAATATTGTCACATTGCTTTATGTAGGTAGTAGTCCGAACATACGCATGAGTAGCGTTGTAATTTATCAATGTAAGAAAGTAAATGGTATATTATCTGTTCAAAATGATTAAAATTTCCTGAATATAGTAGTTATTTCATGTATATAACTTATAATCCTTCAATTTATTCTCATTAACATCCACGTATTTCATTAGTGTGAAATGAATGACATCACTTTGTGATTCGGTAGTCCACTGCACAAACGAGCTATATTACCATATCCCCCAACTAATGAAAATTATAAAAGAATATGTTATATAATAACTCAAAAAGCATAATTATGTTAAAAATATCATATATATACTTTAAATATAACATTATATAGAAAATTTATAGGTGCCTATGGGATAACAATGACACAGGATCATGAGGTTTTTGTCTACCGTACCCATGAATGATGATTTCATATGCCATTTTATGGAAGAAGTGATGGATTTAGGATATTAAATTAAAATAATAATATCTCATTTTATGGGAGATACTTTTGTTTTTATTTAAGTACTATTTCAGAATATGTTTAGGACATGAAAGATTAAATAAATTAAAGACACTCGGTTAAGCATAATACCTCTTCTTCGTACAACCTCCATAGGTAAGCAGCAAAAGGATTTATATGATGGATTTCTAATCAAAATAATTGATCTAGGAAATTTGTAGTTAATTTATGAATGAATTTGAGTCGGGATATTTTTATCTAAATTGTTTTGAAGGTGTGAATAGGAGTCCAGAGGGGGTATCCGTTTATAAGTGAGGTGAGTGGCACAACTGTAATTTTTTAAAATAAAAAGTACATATATGTTTCACAAAATAAAAGGATTAAAACACAATTATTGAGATATATAAATGATAAAATATAAATATATCCAAAAAATAGATTTTATACAAGTTTTAGGACATTTTAACTCATTTGTTTTTAGTTTAACCCCCAGTAAAGCCATTTTTACCTTAATCATGGGAATTAATTTTTTCTATCTTCAAATATTCATTATCGAAATAAGTTAAGAAATAATTATAGGATAATATAAATTAGTATTATTAAAATTATATAACCCATTTTACCAAATTCAATTCACAAAAGTGAAAAAATTTAGCTTACAATTCAACATGTAGACACAATAAAAAAAGTGGCTTTTCAAGATGAGTATTTTTCCTGAAAAAAGCAGATTTTATATTATACACCAGACTAAAAATATGAATTTTGAGAATAGAAAATAACATCTTTTAATTTTTAATCTAAACATTTCTCATAAAACATTTCCCTTCATGTATTAGCTTAATTAACTAAAATGGATAAACATTATACATATTAAACCTCTTTTCAAAAATACCCATTTAAAACCCAATTAATAGACATATACAAAAATACAATACGAAGTTGAATAGAAATTAATTATGTTGATAAAATATAATATAAAAATAATTATGGTATGTGAAATTATATTAAAACTTATTTTAACTTTTTAATTAGCTAATATATTGAAGATAAAATATTTGTTTTATAAAAATCAAAATTTTCCCCTAATCTATGAAAAATAAATTTGTTCTAAAAAATACCAAAAGTCCACCCTTTGTTATTTTTGTTATGATAATTTCAAAAAATAAATTAATACTTTATAATTAAAATACTAAAACTTTATAATTATGTTTTTAAATAAAAACCTTTTGAGAAAGAGTTTACTTAAAACACTTTCCTTTTTGATGTAAAATTATACAATATTTTTATAAGGAATATAATTATTGAATTCATAAGAATTTTTTATTATATAATTAATTGGATTTTTATAATGCTTAAACTGTATATAAATTTTATTCTCATAATTTATCAAATTATTAAATAATTTGGGATATCTTTCTCTCATAGAATTTTCAGATTCACATGTAGCTTCTTCGACCATATTATTTTTTTATAAAACATTAACCTAGGGAATTTTGTCATTCTAAAACACTTAATCCCTATAATTAAGAAACTAAATAGTCTATTCCTAATACGTAATATTCTCTTACAAATAAAATAGTTTAGGGATCAAAACTTGATATGAATCTAGGAAATATTTCATTAACATTGAAACATGAAATATGTTGTGTACATGGGAAACAATTGGGGGAAAATATGCTCGATAAGAAACCGATCCAATTTTATATAGGATTTAATATGGTCCCACAAAACATTGAATAATATTTACCATATTAATAATATAAATAACACCATTTCATAGAGGTACATTAATAAAAACTTAATCAATTACCTCAAAATAATGAACTTTCTTTTAGTTATATGCATAAATTTTCTACTCGCTATGAGATATCCTCATATGTTACTGAATCAACATCTACATATCATCCATTTAACCTAAAAAATCAAGTCCCTTTAACTTCATTTATACTTGATAATCCCAAAAATCTTGTTTTCGACATTTCATTCCATATAATGCATCAAAATGTTCCATCTATACACTAGAATAAAAACTATTATTATAAGAAGAATCCTCAAAAGAAATATGTTGATCCCAACTACCCTAGTAATAAATTTGAAAATAATGAAACATATATTCCATGGTGTGAATTTACCTCTCAGACTTTCCATTATATTGATGATGAAAACATGCACTCAAATTTAATTCATTACCGAAAGATTTCTAATGACCTTTTTAAAAATTAGATGTAAATCTCAGATTATAGACAGATACAATAGAGTGATTAACTCCATTTAACCTAACTATCTCTTTTAGATATAGTTTTGAAATATGATCTAAAGACATATCTTCTCAAATGGGAATGAAATGAGAAGATTTTGTTAAATAATCAATAATAAAAAAATCTCATTATTACTGTAACATCCCAGGTAAATGAAGAATAAGACATTTTCATATTTTTTTAATATTTGCGAAATAAATATTAATTTTTCTTCAAAGGGGTTCCTATGTTCGATAGCGTACCCGATACGCAACAACGAGTTTCTTTGAATTCTTACATTGCACACTAGTAATATAATAATATTATTTTAAATGGTAGTTAACATGTAGATATTGTGTTGGCGGGAATGAATATAAATAACTAAAATATGATTATATGTGTTTTTTAAATGTTTTTACATTTATCCAATAAAAGATAAAGGCTTATAATAAGAAAAGAATTCAATTTTATTTATAAATACTCTAATATTCACTAAAAGCTCGGCTTATCAGCTTTTGATGGAGAACCCTCATTAAAAATAGTTTTTGTCACCCTTATGCATTCCATTGGACCGAATGAAATCCTTCTTCGGAATCGAGAAATCAAAATTTACTTTTTGTATGTTTTTGTTATTTTTCCGATTAAGTTCATTTTTTAATGAATAGTGAAAAATGTTGTATTTTAATTCAAAACCTCTTTTTAAACTAATCTGTTTATATTATTAGATTATAGTTTTAATCAGTTTTAAAGTAAAATTAGAATATATTTTTACCATTTAATCCTATGGTGGTCATTATAGTTAATTTTACTTTGAAATTGGGCTTAAACTACTGTCAATCTTTTGATATATATTGTTTCATAAAAACATGCTATTTGTTTTGATAACAAGAATTAATTATTAAATTTATTAATTCAACATATATGTTTTGAATTTTTTAAAATATACATCATTGTTGAATTTGGAAAATCAAATATATCTTAGGGTGATTTTTTGGTATTTTTTTGAAAAACGTCAATTTTTAATGAATAATAAAACCACTAAGTTGTAGTTAAAAAACTATTTTTCATTTTAATGAAACATTACCACTTATATGAATTGAATTTAAAATATCTTACATACATGATTTTCATTAGGATGTAAAATTTGGTTTAATGGGATTAAATTTTTTTTTTGTGAATTGTAACTTTTAAGTTTTATTAATCGCGATTAAAGGTAATTAGTGTAATTTAAGGTAACGATAATGTTATAATAATATTAAATGACCTAGAAAAATTTCCATCCCTTATTTTATGTTTAATGATAGTCCAAGACAATCCATGGTTCATCTTGGGGACCCCATGGAGCCACTTTGGTAGGAAAATGACATTAATAATTTTTTATTTAATGTTAAAATAAAAACATCACAAACATGTATTGTTTTACTAAAACATATTTTACATGGGGTTATAAAAGTCATATTTTGAATATAAATATTAATTAACAATCTAAAAATATTTCCTATATCATGATATTTTTTTTATAATTTTTAGTCATTAAATAAATTAAATTAATTATGACACCATGATGATGCAGCGATGACCTCATTAATGAACGATTTAAATAAAATGAAAAGGTAATGTAAAATAAAAGACATAAACTTGTCCAAAACCTATTGTATGAGTATATTTAGAACCCTTATCACCTTATACTCAAAATATATCAATATGGGTCCTTCAAAATCCGAAAATCATTTTAAAATAAAGTAACATTTCTTAACATTCCAAAAGTGCCTCTCCTCCCTCTTATAAAAGGCCCCAACCTCTACCTCCTTACCCAAAACTCTCAACCCTTTTGATCATCCAAGCCCTTCTCATTTTATCTCTCCACAACCCTATACTCATCCTATAATCCTTACATAAGGAAGAAAGCTCTTCGTGAAACCCTTTTGGTTCAAACCAAAGGGAGTTACCAAATTTTAAGGTAATGCCTCACTTGTGTTCTTTTGTTTTATTTTGCTTCTCCAACCACCTAAACTCCTTTTATTTATTTTTATAACAACACCAGTATCTTCAATATACTAGGATGTTGTTATAAAAAGGATTCTAGCTACACTTCCACACAACTCCGTCTAATGGATAAAGAACATACTGTTTCTATGGATGGTGAATTACTGCCTCACCAAACGATGATTGTTCAATATTCTTTTGACACCTTCAATGGTGGCCATTAATATGTAACTATATGTATATATGATATATAATATGCTTAGGTTTTCTTAATATTCTTTATTTTTCATTTATGGAATACCTTTATGGTTTACATTAGGGGTAAACGTGATATCTTCATTTTAGGAAGTGCGGACTATCGCCCCCTAAAAGTGATTTAATTCGTTAATACCATATGTGGTATGTATAAAGGATATAATTAATGATATTATATATGATACCATATGAAATTATAATTCTACTATGTATCATTATGTTTTAATTCCATTTAATATGAAATAGAAATGGAAGTAGCGTTCATGAGTACGTATGACTTACTGTCTCCATGAACGGTGCATTACATTTCTTACCTCTAAATGTTATGTACTATTATAAATACATGTATATTCTAGATATATATGATATATTTGATATCCAAATCATGAATATCATTCTGGATATAATGAAACATTGACCACATGAACATCATGTAATTGTAAGAAGTCTATTTTTGACTTAAGAACCAAATATCGACAAAATGAACATTATTAACATAAATGATTACATGATCTATATAACATGGAAATAAGTGTTATAACCTCCAATGCATTGGGTATGGAAGTCGATCGTTTGGCTATTCCATTAAGTGATATGTTTGGAATTCGACCGTATGGTTATTCCATTTAAGTATGTTTATGTCCCAAGATACCTTTATATGTTGTGTGTTCTTTATATGGGTTTTATGGTAATCTTTTGGTTACAAAAGGATAAGTAATGATCTTTTATTCAGTGAAGAGTTTTTTACTACTTCATAAAGGTGAAAATTATTACTTTGATAAAGTATTCTTGGTTTACTTGTTGTTTAGAAAAAAATAATAGTTTTCCTTCATTGTGTATCCCTTACTATGCTTTTTATGCTCATCCCATGTTTTTTTTAAATGTTTTTCATATGACATAATGTGGAATAGGGTCAAAGATGGGATCAAGGAAAAGTCATGCTGCCTTAAACATGGAACTAGACATTACTCTTTTTTTTAAGAGTTCTTGTTTTGTAAAACAAAAAGGAAACTATGTAGAAGTGTATACTTTGTAATATTTTGGGATGTAATATTTATGTCCTAATTCTCTAAAACTATAAACCTAAAAAGATCATCAAAGTGAATTATTCATTTAATTCAATATTAAGTAATATTTAAGGTCAGGGCCATATATTTGGTATCATTGGTCAGTTTAGAAAACTTTTGGAGTTAGAAAAATGATAATTCTATAAATAAATTTATGGTATGATTGAAATGATATAGCATTTAAAGATTACCATGTTGCTTCGCTAAAGATATTTCTATGTTCAGAATGGTTTTTCGCAGAGGAAACATGGCAGCTATGTTGGGACGACATCAGGAGGAAGTCAACCTTCCAAATTAGTAACCTGAGATGGTCAGAATTGGAACTGAACAGTTTGTTGCAGCAATGGTACAGTTGACTCAGGATTTAAATGGTGGAGGTTTCCATGCACGAGATCAGCCAGATCATCTGTAGAGGAACATGTCTGTGTTGGAACATTTCTTGAGGCAACATCCCCCATAATTCAGAGGATCATCTGACCCTATGCTAGCAGAAGGGTGGATTAAAGCACTGGAGAAGATTTTTGATGTCATGGGGTGTTCAGAACATCAAAAGGGTAGTCTTTTTATTTACCATTTTGAAGGTGAAGATGAGAAGTGGTGGTAGATGGTAAAAAATATCAGGGATAGTGATGAGATTTATGATCTTCACTAGGATGAATTCAAAGGTATGTTTCATGAGAAATATTTTCCTAAGGTGGTTCGTCTTAGGATGGAAAAACATTTCCTAGAATTGAAGAAGGAGGATGACTCAGTGGCTACTTATGAAGCAAAGTTCACCCGACTGGCAAGGTATGCTCCAAATTTCAAATGACATCTTGATAGTAAAATCAACCATTTTAACTCAGGGTTAAAGCCAATGTATCGAAGGGATTTAGTATCTCGTGAGTTCAAATGTTATGAAAAACTTGTTCGATGTGCGGAGAAGGTAGAAATGGAGTTTTCTGATGATAAGGTGTTCTTTGAAAAAAAAAAGAATAAGAGGTCCTGTTGGTAGGCATAGGGGAAGAACTCGTCAAAGAAGAAAGGAGGTAAGAAAACCAAATAAAGATCCTATGAGAAGAGTGGTAAAATTCATCCTGGAGAATGTTTATCCAAGACTGGAAAGTACTTTTGGTGTGGTAAGTCTGGTAATATTGCTCGTAACTATAAGGAAGATGATCAAGCAGGCAATAAAAAGCCAGCGGTAATATGTTTTATGTTTAATTAAATGGGTCATTAAGAAAATTAGTGTCTAAATAAGAACTCAACTGGGGTAAAGCAGCTAGACTACAAGCACAAAGGGGTGGTGAAATACTTTGAAAATTCTTCAGCAGATGTTGAGCCATCAAGTGAAGTAGTATCAGGTACACTGTTTGTTTGTTCAGATTATGCCAATGTGTTGTTTGATTCAGGTTCTACACATTCTTTCATTTCTGAGAAGTTTTTTAGTAAATTGGGTATTCTATCTCCAGATATGAATCCTGAACTTATGGTAAATACACTAGGTGGGAACGCTGAGACCAAAAGGAATTATAAGAACTTTTCTATCCTTATGTATGGAAAGAATCTACCTATAAACCTTATTGAGTTGCCTCTAGTAGAGTGTGATGTTATTTTGGGCATGTATTGGATTTCTTTTTATCATGATAATATGACTGAAGATCTAAAAAGGTTTCTTTTCTGAAGTATTTTCAGTTTGTTTACAAGAATGAACCCTTTCTTTCGACGACATATTAGGTTGTTGAGAAACTAGTAAAATCTGGAAATGAATGTTACCTTGCACATATTGTTGATAATAAAGGAACTGTTCAGATTAATGATCTTCCAATGGTAAATGAGTATCGTGATGTTTTTATGATGAGTTTTCTAGTATTATTCATGATCAGGAAGTTGAAATTACTATTTACTTAGTTCCTAATTCGACACCAATTTTAAAATCCCCTTATCAAATGGCTCAAGTTGAACTTTAAGAGTTGAAGAAAAAATTTCATGAGTTATTATATAAATGTTTCATTCGACCCAGCACATCACTGTGGGGTGCTCTTGTCTTGTTTGATAAAAATAATGATGGTTCAATGAGACATTTCATTGATTATAGAGACTTGAATAACATATATGTTAAGAAAAAGTATCCTTTGCCTCATATCGATGATTTGTTTGATCAGCTCTAGGGAGCCCAGTATTTTTCAATGACTGACATGAGGTTGGGGTACCATCAGTTGAATGTAAAAGAAGATGACGTTCCAAAGAATGTGTTTCGTACTAGATATGGCCATTATGAATTTTTAGTTATGCCTTTTGGGTTAACCAATGCACCTGCAGTATTCATTGACCTTATGAATAGAATATTCCATGATTTCTTGGATCAGTTTGTGGTTTTTTTCATTGATTATATTTTGATGTTTTTTAAAAGTAAAGAGGAGCATGAATGTCATTTAAGGGTTATCTCTAAAACCTTAAAACAAAAGAAAATGTATGGAAAATTCAGAAAGTGTGAGTTTTTGTTGCAATAAATTTCTTTCCATGATCACATTGTTTCAAAAAATGGAATATTTGTTGATCCTGCTAAAACAATAGTTGTTGAAGAATGGGAAAGACCTAAAAATATAATCAAGATCCGTAGTTTTCTTTGTTTGGTAAGATATTGCCAGAGGTTCGTTGAAAATTTTTAACTGTCATCTATTCCAATGAATAAGATAACTCGAAAGGGTGTTAAGTTTATCTGGACAAAAGAATGTGAGGATTGTTTTCGGGAATTGAAAAGAATATTGGTGAATGGTCCAATTTTGGCACTTCCTTCAAGGAATGGTGACTTTGTTATCTATAGTGATGCTTCATTGAAGGGACTTGGTTGCATCCTCATGCAGAATGATCAGGTAATTTCTTATGCTTCACGTCAGTTGAAAACTCATGAGGTAAATTACCCTACACATGATTTGGAATTAGGTGCAGTTGTTTTTTCTCTAAAAATTCAGAGGAATCATTTGTATGGTGTAAAGTGTGAAATATATACTGATCACAAAAGTTTAAAGTATATTTTCACTCAGAAAGAATTGGACATGAGACAGAGGAGATGGCTAGAATTAATCAAGGATTATGATTGTACAATTCGTTACCATCCGCAAAAAGAAAATAAAGTTGCTGATGCTTTGAGTCGGAAAAGTAATGCTTCATTAACCATGCTACGTTTGGAATGAGATCCTTTGGTTTTTGATTTGATGAACATTGTCATAGTAGTTGTTGGTGTAGGAAGTTCTTCTATTTTGTTTCAGGTGTCAGTGAGATCATCTCTGTCAGACAGAATTAAGCAAGTGCAGAAGAAAGAAAGTAGGTTGCGGAAAAGGTAGAGCTGGTTCAGAAGGGTATGTTTCCTGAATTTAATATTCATAATGATTGTGTTTTGTGGTTTGGGAAGAGATTATTTGTGCCTTGTGATTCACAGTTGAAGAATGAGTTGTTATGTGAGGCTCATAGTTCCTCATTTGTAGTTCATCCTGGGAGTAATAAGATGTATAGAGATCTGCGAGAGTATTATTGGTGGGAAGTAATGAAAAAAGATATTTCCGAATTTACTATATAGTGTTTGACTTGTAAGCAGGTTAATGAAGAGCGGAAGTTACCGAAAGGGATGTTGCAGTCATTACTGGTGCCAGAGTGGAAATGGGAAAATATATCCATGGACTTCGTTGTGGGATTACCAAAGACATCTCGAGGTAATAATGCAATCTGGGTTATTATTGATTTATTCAATAAATCTTCTCATTTCATTGTTATTCGAGATACATTCTCTCTAGATCAACGTTCTCAGTTGTATGTTAAAAAGATAGTGAGGTTTCATGGAGTTCCCCTCTCCATTTTATTTGATCGTGATCCCAGGTTCACTTCTAACTTTTGGAAAGGCCTTCAGATGTCCTTGGGTACTGAATTAAATTTAGGTACAAATTTTCATCTGCAATCAGATGGGAAGTCATAACGAACAATGTAATCCTTGGATGATATGCTACGTGCTTGCTCGATGGATTATCAGGGAAGTTGGGACCGACATCTTTCTTTGGTTGATTTTTCATATAATAACAACTTTCATTCCAGTATATAGATGGCTCTGTTTGAAGCATTATATGGGAAGCTGTGTTGAACTCCAGCTTTTTGGGATGAAGTGGGGGAAAGGAAGCTTATGGGACCAGAATTGGTAGAAGAGATAGTAGAAAAAGTTCAGTTGATTCAGAAACACATGAGAACAGCTCAGATCAGGCAGAAAATTTATGCGGATAACCGGAGGAAGGATCTATCTTTTGAGGTAGGTGATCATGTTTTTTCTCAAAGTTTCACAATGGAAAAGTGTGATGTGATTTGGTAAGAAAGGAAAGATGAGTCCAAGGTTAATTGGACCATATGAAATTCTATAGAGAGTTGGATCAGTTGTTTACTGAGTGGATTTACCTCCTAGTTTATCTCAGGTACATAATTTGTTTCATGTTTCGATGTTAATAAAGTATATTCCATATCCATCTCATGTTTTGAGCCCAGAGGTAGTTTAGTTGGAAGAGAATATCTCTTATGAAGAACAACCAGTCTAGATTCTTGACTGTAGAGAGCATGTGTTACAGAATAAGGTAATTCAGTAGGTAAAGGTTTTTTTGGAAAAACCATATTGTTGAAGAGGCAACATGGGAATAAAAAAAATGCTATGTGGGATAAATACCCCCAGTTATTTTGATAAGTGAATAAAATTGTGAGAACGCAATTCCCAAAAGGGGGGAAGGATATAACATCCCAAGTAAATAAAGAATAAAACATTTTCATATTTTTTTTAATATTTGTGAATTATATATTAATTTTACTTTAAAGGGGTTTCTAGTATCGATAGCGTACCTGATACGCAATAACGAGTTTCTTTGAAATCTTATGTTGCACACTAGTAATATAATAATATTATTTTAAATCGTAGTTAACATATAGTCGTTGTGTTGGAAGGAATGAATAGAAATAACTAAAATATGATTATATATGTTTTTTAAATGTTTTTACATTTATCCAATAATAGATAATGTCGTAAAAAACGAAAAGAATTCAATTTTAGGCATAAATACTCTAATATTCACTAAAAGGTCGACTTATCATATTTTGATGGAGAACCCTCCTTAAAAATAGTTTTGGTCACTCTTATATATTCTCTTAACCGAATTAAATCTTTCTTTGGAATTAGGACATCCAAATTTACTATGTGTATGTTTTTTTACGATTAAGTTCTTTTTTGATGAATAGTTAAAAATGTTGTATTTTAATTCAAAACCACTTTTTAAACTAATTTTTTTATATGATTATATTATCTTTTGAATGGGTTTTAAAGTAAAATTAGAATATATTTTTACCATTTAATCCAATTATGGTCATTAGAATTAATAACACTTTGAAATTGGACTTAAACTAGTGTCAATCTTTTGATATATATTGTTTCATAAAAACACAATATTTGTTTTGACAACAGGAATTAATTATTAAATTAATTAATGCAACTTATATGTATTGAATTTTGTAAAATAGAAATCATTTTTGAATTCGGAATATCAAATATATCTTAGGGTTAATTTTTGGTATTATTTTGAAAAACATCAATTTTTGATGAATAGTGAAACCACAAAGTGATAGTTAAAAAACTGATTTTTCATTTTAATGAAACATTACCACATATGTGAATTGAATTTAAAAAATCAGACAAACATGGTTGTCATTAGGATGTAATATGTGTTTAAATGGGATTAAAATAATTTTTGGTGAATAGTAACATTTATGTTTTATTAATCGAGATTAAAGGAAATTAGTGTAATTTCAGGTAAAGATATTATACAATAATTTGAAATGAACAAGAAACATGTCCTACCCTTATTGTATGTGTCATTTCTGACCAAGACAATCCATGGGTCAACTTGGGGACCCCATGGAGCCACTTCGGTAGGAAAATGTCATTAATACCTTTTTATTTAATGTTAAAAAAAATGTCACTAACATGTATTTTTTTACAGGAACAATTATTATATGGGGTTATACAAGTCATATTTTTTACTATAAAAATTTATTAGAAATATAAAATGATTTCCTACATCATGATATTTTTTTTATAATTTTTAGACATTAAATAAATTAAATTTTCTTATCACACCATGATGATGCAGCGATTACCTCATTAATGATCGATTTAAATAAAATGAAAAGATAATGTAAAATATAAGACATACACTTGTCAAAAACCTATTTTATTAGTATATATAGAACAATTATCACCTTATCCTCGAAATATATCAATTTTGGAACTTCAAAATCCGAAACTCTTTTAAATATAAAGTAACATTTCTTGACTTTCCAAGAGTGCCCCTCCTCCCTCTTATAAAAGGCCCACACCTCTACCTCCATACCCACAACTCTCATGCATTTTTCTTGGAAAATATCTTCTCATTTTATCTCCCCAAATCCCTCTACTCATCCAAGAAGCCTTACCATAGGCAGAAAGCTCATCAAGAAACACTTTTGGTTCAAACCAAAGATAGTTACCCGATTTTAAGGTAATGTCTTCACTTGTGTTCTTTTGTTTTATTTTTCTTCTCCAACCCCGTAAAATCGTTTTATTCCTTTTTTTTTTCTAATAACACCAGTATCTTAAATATACTAGGATGTTGTTATAATAAGTATTCTAGCTACAATTCGACACACCTCCGTCTAATGGTTAAAGAACATACTGTTTCTATGGATGGCGAATTACTGCCTCATAAAATGATGGTTGTTCAATATTCTTTTAACACCTTAAAAGGTGGCCATTAAGATGTAAATATATTTATATATGATATATAATAATATTATTTTCTCCTAAAGCTTATGTATTTTTCATTTATGGAATACCTTAATGGTTTTGATTGTGGGTAAACACGATATCTTCATTTTTGGAAGTACGGACTACCGCCCCCTCAATGTGATTTGATTCGTTAATACCATATGTGGTATGTATAAAGGATATATTTAATGATATTATATATGGTACCATACTTTAATTATAATACTACTATGTATCATTATTTTTTTAATTCCATTAAATATGAAATAGAAATGGATGTAGCGTTCATGCGTACGTACGGCTTACCGTCTCCATGAACGGTGCATTTCATTTCATACCTCTATATGTTATGTATTATTATAAATACATGTATATGCTGGATATATATGATATATATGATATTCAAATCATGAATATCATTTTGGATATAATGAACCTTTGACCACATGAACAGCATGTAATTGTTAGAAGTCCATTTTTGACATAAGTACCAAATATCGACAAAACGAACATTATTAACTTAAATTATTACATAATCTATATAACATGGAAATATGTGATATAAAAGGAATAATAAGCTTGAAAAAGGTTCTTAATAAAGAAGAAATTAACACTAGTTTATTATTCAGGAGATTAAAGAGCGATCGAGTCAAGTCGGACACGAGGAAAAGGGACTTCGTCTCAATCTCCATTCATTGAGGCATATTTTGTTCTAATACAATACTTTCATTTATATGTTTTATAAACCCCATTGACTTATACTTTTATTCAAAAGAAATATTTTATATAAGAAGTTTTTTAATAAACGACAAAAGGTATGTTTTTTAACGTACGCAGTAACAATGAACTTTCCTCCTCCGCGAGTAATATTTGATCATTGGCTTCCTCAATAAGCCGTAATATTTTTAAAAGTAAATAATTACCAAATAATATTTTATGTATTTTGGTATTGAAAATGGTTTTGATAATAGATTTTTTATGTCAATATATTTATGTGATATATTTTCCTTGAAATGTGGAAATGTTTTCTTTCCTTTATAATTGTTTTATGTGTCATGATATTATAATGGTACTTGGACATTTGACTGGTGGTTACATGATAAACCATATGACGGGTGGTGCCGTGAATACCCGGACGGGTGGTTACGTTATAACCTCTAATGCATTGGGTATGGAAGTTGTTCGTATGCCTGTTCCATTAAGTGATATGTTTGGAAGTCGACCGTATGGTTATTCCATTTAAGTATGTTTATGTCCCAAGTTACCTTTATATGTTATGTGTTCTTTATATGGGTTTTATAGTAATATTTTTGTTACAAAAGGCTATGTAATGATCTTTTATTTAGTGACGAGTTATTTACTACTTCATAAAGGTGAAAAGTGTTACTTTGATAACGTATTCTTGGTTTACTTGTTATTTTGAAAAAACTAACAGTTTTCCTTCTTTGTGTATGCATTACTAAGCTTTTTATGCTCATCCCAAGTTTTTTTGAAATGTTTTTCACAGGACATAATGTGGAATAGTGTCAAAGATGGGATCAAGGAAAAGTCATGATGTCTTAAACATGGAACTAGACATGACTCTTTTTTTTCAAGAGCTCCTGTTTTGTAAAACAAAATGGAAACTATGTAGAAGTGTCTACTTTGTAATCTTTTGGGATGTAATAGTTATGACCTAATTCTATAAAACTCTAAACCAAAAAAGATCCTCAAAGTGAAATATTCATTTAATTAAATATTAAGTAATGTTTAAGGTCTGGGCCTTATAGTTGGTATCATAGGTCCGTTTAGACAACTTTAGGAGTTAGAAAATTGATAATTTTATAAATAAATTTATGGTATGATTGAAATGATATAGCATTTAAAGATTACCATATTGCTTCGCCTAAGATATTTCGGTGTTCAGAATGGTTTTCCACAGAGAAAACAAGGCAGCTATGTTGGGACAACATCAGGAGGATGAAAACCTTCCAAATTAGTAACCTGAGATGGTCAGAATTGGAACTGAACGGTTTGTTGCAGTAATGGTACAGTTGACTCAGGCTATAAATGGTGGAGGTTTCCATGCACGAGATCAGCCAGATCATCTGTAGAGGAACATGTATGTGTTGGAACATTTCATGAGGCAACATCCCCCATAATTCAGAGGATCATCTGACCCTATGAATACCAGGACTGGTGGTAACATTATAACCTCCAATGCATTGGGTATTGAAGTCGGCGGTATGGTTATTCCATTAAGTGATATGTTTAGAAGTCGACCGTATGGTTATTCCATTTATGTATGTTTATGTCCCAAGTTACCTTTATATATTATGTTTTCTTTATATGGGTTATATGGTAATATTTTTGTTTCAAAAGTGTAAGTAATGAGCTTTTATTCAGTCATGAGTTTTTTACTTCTTCATAAAGGTGAAATGTATTACACTGATAAAGTATTCTTGGTTTACTTGTTGATTTGAAAAAACTAACAGTTTTCCTTCATTGTGTATCACTTACTGAGCTTTTTATTCTCATCCCATGTTTTTTTGAAATGTTTATCACAGGACATAATGTGGAATAGTGTCAAGGATGGGATCAAGGAAATGTCATGTTGTCTTAAACATGGAACTAGACATTGCTCTTTTTTTTCAAGAGCTCATGTTTTGTATAAAAGGAAACTATGTAGAAGTGTCTACTTTGTAAACTTTTGAGATGTAAGAGTTATGTCATAATTCTCTAAAAATATAAACATGAAAATATCCTCAATGTGAATTATTCATTTAATTCAATATTAAGTAATGTTTATGGTCGTGGCCTTATAATTACCTCATGAAATCTATTGTAAGTCAACCATGAAATTCATTGATATATTTACTAATTTAATGTTAGACACCAGAAAAGTTTGGATAATTCTGCTCGGTAATTGTCATTCTACTTTAACATACTGAAAAGCGAAACAATTTATGGGAAATTAAATAATATCCCTTTTCATATTATCCCACCAGTAATGCTCCAAAAAGTCTCTAAACATCGTATTGCGACCCTGTTTAATGAGAATGAGATAACTATAAGCTTCACGCAATGAATATTTATTCAACTAGGTATCAAAAGGAACACATAAAATGTTCTAAAATAATAAAACACCCTTTTAATCAATATTAAAATCATAAAACCTACACTTCTTAATTTATTTTAAATTTTCTTGTAAAGTATTATCCTCTCTTTGAACTTATATAATTATTTCTGAAAATGTTGACTATAATGAAACCAAAAACAAAAAATAGGATGTCTCATAATCAATAACCATTAGAAATAAATTCATAAAATCATTAACCCAAGGGTAATGTTTTAAATGTATCATGGTTAATGGTACATTATATTTGTGACTCAATTCATCAACCACATTGTTTTATTTTCCAATATGGTAATGAATCATGCAATTATAATATTTTATCAATTGTATCCATATTATCTATCTCATGTTCAATTATTTCTGAGTTAATATATAGTTCAAAATTTTTTGATCGGTATATATTTCACACATTACTCCATAAAAATGACTCCACTAAATTTTTTAATCATAATCCAAAGTAGCTAATTAGAAATATTTTTTAGGGTAATTTAAATAACAATGTCTCAACTAACATGAAGATAAATAAATTACCATATCATTCTGAATTAGGATACAACCATGTACCTTCAACGATGAATCATTGGATATGATAACATCAACATTTCATAGAGGTTAGGGTAAAATAGATCATTAAAAAATCTTCTTTTCAGTTTTGTAAAATAATAATAGCATTTTTTATACATATGAATTTAAAACCCATTCCAGCTAATTTAATTGTCTAGATAGTATAACACTATTATAAAAAAATCATAGGTAGTTACCCATTAATTCAATAAAAATATGAATCTTTATGATATTTGTGGGTCTTGAAAATTATTCAATAACCATTTTTCAGGAAGATCAACAATCATTACATATATAGAAAGAATATAAATTATAAAATTTATTTTTTCAACCAATAACCACATATAATTAAATTTTCATAAATATTTTTCTTTTATGGTTTACAACAAAATCCATAGGTGTTTTTTATATTCTTCTTGACAATTTGAATATATCATAATATAATCTGTAAAAACAATAAAAAACTTATCCATGAATTCATGGAAAAATATATTAAAAGGACCCATAAATACAACAGGTTAATTAGAAAAACCAAATTAATAATTACAATCTCATAATGAATGTATATATTCTGAAATATAGTATTTATAATGTCTAATTGCTTCACTTTAAATTGTTGGTACCATGAAATGAGATCAAACATTACAAAAATATTTTACTCTCTGGATCTGATCAAACATGTCATTAATATGAGGAAAATGATATTTTTTTCATAGTAGTGGTGTTATTTAAATCACTATAGTCCATGAAAAGTCACATTTAACCATATTTTTAAAAAAAATAGAAGAAACCCACAGTCAAGTCTTAGGGAGAGGGAAATATTTATCTAGAAACAAATGTAATTTAAATTTAAAATCTAAAAGTTCCTCTTGAGATATTCGATACGTGAGTTTTGAAATAGGCATAACATCAAGAACAATGTCAATAATAATCTCAAAATCTTGAACAGAAATTACACTAGAAAAATAATTAGGAAATACATCCATGTATTCTGTCACGACCCACCTTCACCCAAAAGGAGGGAAGGGTCAGCAGATTGCCAGACCCTTCCTTCTTTAAGTTTTAGGAGAGATAATTACCCCTGAGTCCCGCCTCTAGTTGGCCCCGGGGTGGCGACTAGCACCAAGGGTATGAGTTTTCACAACATGGGAGGCATTACCCTTTTTATTATTTAGGATCGGGAAATAGGACAAGTTAACCACCAAAAGGGATAAGAAACATGTGTAAATAAATAAACCCAAACAAAGCCCCCATGCATGTTGAAACAGTTTACAACAAGGTGCAAGTACAAAAAAAAGCTCAAAGTACAATACCAAAAGAAAACAAAGGTATGACAACAGAAACAACTCCAACTGTCCAACTAGTAGGGTCCCGCACAACCCTGGTAGTCCTCCTGGAAACCTGAAAGTAAACGAAGGGTGAGCATACAAGTACACTCAGTAGGGAAAACCAAGACTCTCGTGCACAAGTGGGGGAACGTGCTAAAGTCCCATGAGAAAGGAGCAAACCAAACACCTATTTAAGGTAAACTAACCACCCCAGGCCTCACCAAGGCACGCTCCCCAAATAACGCAAGTCAAGTAATATTTATAATCAGAGCACATCGATGTTTGGGTACCCCGCGCCACTTTCCCACTGGTTATTGAGACATCATACGCATCGGACCAATCCCGCCATTCTCACTGCAGTCCCACTGCCACACCCACCCGCACACACCTGGGCCACAACCACACGCAGTCCCGATGCCGAAATCCCACCCACACACACCTGGGCCTCAACTGTCTCACGTAACCACGCCTGAAGACACCTGGGCCAGAAGATCAACAGTCACGCCCAAAGACACCTGGGCCTCATCCCAAAGACACTTGGGAAACCACCTGCCTGACACACCTGGACAACCACAGTACTACCCTGCCCGAAGGTTCTTGGGCTAATAATGGACCTTAGGCCATCATAGCCTACCCGAAGATACTTGGGCTATCCGGGAAATGGAGCAGAAAAGGAGCTAATAACCAGCCACTAAGAATAGTGTTGGAAAAAACACCCTTCCCCCATAAATGGTGGGTCCGGCATTGAGTGCTCAACTTGGGTGGGGCGCGAATAAGAAACACAAAGCTACAAGTATAGATATAGGTAACAAACACTCACCCAAAGCATAGGTTTTCCTAGCCAACATACAGAACACAACACCACTGCGTCCGAGTCACAGTTCACGACCCTTGCCCACAAAAACCATTTGTCCCATTCTTGTTTCACGTTCAGTCAAAATGTTCAATTAATTTTAAGCACTATTGGGCAACTACCATTAGTATAACCAAGCAAAGCATCAAAAGCAAGGATCAACCAAAACACTCACACCCGGTTCTGTCAATAGAGGATCTCTCCCCAATTTGTGATATAAACGAGTACCCACCCTGTCTCAAACTCACAACCACCAAAACCATACCAACAGGGAATCCCATCCCCAAATTCACACAACCACCGGGTAATTTCAGATTTAAAAGACTTAACACACTCTATGATTTCAAACTTGTGTGTTCTAACCTAGAGTTAACATAGTAGGGTTTATCCTGGTGCTTCCAACTTATTCAGCCGGGTATACGTGATTAACCAATTTCAGAGCAGGAGTTCACAATTTCAACATCCCGTTTAAAATATCACGAGGGGATTCATCAGTGCACATACAACGACCACCAACGGCCTCAATTTTTTTAGGAAAACATAAACCAGCACAACTAAAAAGGATAATCAAAATATAAAGCATGAACAACGATCACAACCCCTTCCCCTTATTTCTTTAGAACTTCGTTTATTATATTCAATAAGGTTCGTTTAAACCAATTCCATAGGAACAAAATAACGCCCACACCGCATGATACACAAAAGCGAGAGACGAGAGAAATTCCCTACTTGATGATAGACGACCAACGCTTAGGTCAGGGGGAGGGAGGCGGAACTTCACGGATAACGACGCGGCGCACCTGATGCACCAGAAGATCCAGGATCGAGGAAGGGAGAAACCACGGCCTAAACCTTAATTTATAAGAGCCAGGGACGGTTGAGATAAAAATGATGAACCGCGTAATACGTGGAAGTCGTGGGTTGAACACGCGGCTTGACTCATCATTAAAGGTGTTGGGTGGTTTAAAACGACTCATGAGTTGATTCAGTATTTAATTAAAACTTTTGTGCGCGTTTCGGGTCTTTAAGACATTATTTTTTTAAACGAGGCAGAATAGGGTTTAAAACCCTATTTACGAAAAAGGAGCATTACTAGAACAACTTGGCAAGGCTGGGTGACGTCGGCCGGTTCCACCGATCGGTCCCACCGATCGGTCTCACCGATCTGTCTCACCGATCGGTCGTACCGATCGGTCGCACCTATCGATCTCACCGATCGGTCGCCCCGATCGGTCGCACCGATCGGTCGCACCGATCGGCCTAACTGATCCGTACCCCTTAAGGATCCGGATTTTGGCAAAGGAAGGGACCAAGGGGGGGGGGTCTGGGTCATCACATCAGATACCTCTTAAACGATTCTCGTCCTCGAGAATCACAACAAACCAGAAGGAAAGATAGGGTCCGAAAAACCATCTTTGAAAGATACCTCTTAGGAGTGAACCCCTGCTAACTAAAAAAAACTCCCCTGTTAAGAACCAAGCAACATACCATGCCAAACTGCCCGGTCATGTGGGTTTGGGGAGTTCCCCTCCCCCATGTCAAGATATTATCCGCTTTGGGTGGCACTGACTCGCCCGAACGGGTTTAATCACATCCACCTTAATGCGTCTTGATTAGGGGTCGGGTTCCCTCTTCTCTTTAGTCGGGGCTTTTCACACACAATAGAGGAAATAAACTAGTACATTTCATAGCCAAAAGTCAAACGTTCTACCACAACAGGTACAAAAGGAACAAAGCTCAAAACAACCTGGGGTATTGGGCACGCATCTGTGCTTCCCTCTCCCACGTACTCTCTTCGAGCCCTCCATGTCTCCACAACACACGAACCAAGGGAATGGCTCTCCCACGAAGCACCATCTCCTTGCGATCCTCGATCATCACTGGTTTTTTCACAAAGGTTACGTCGTCCTCGATGTCCAGTTCACCCCAATCAAGGATGTGTGAATCATCGTGCAGATAACAACAGAGCTGGGATACATGAAAGACATCATGTATCCTTAGCAGTGGCGGAGGTAACGCTAGCTGATAAGCCACTTCGCCGACCCGCCGCAACACTTCGAAGGGTCCGACGAATCTGGGGGAAAGCTTACCCCCCTTGCTGAACCGTCGTTTCCCACGACGCCGGGAGACCTTCAAGAACACGTGGTCCCCAACCTCAAACTCCAAGGGCCTTCTCATGGTATCAGCATATGACTTCTGTCAGTCCTGGGCCGCCTTCATCCTTTCCCGTATGAGCTGAATCTTCTCTGTCGTGTTCTGCACCACCTCCGGTCCAAGGATGCCTGACTCTCCTACTTCGGTCCAACACACAGGTGAATGGCATGGCCTCCCGTACAAAGCCTCAAACGGGGCCATATCGATGGCAGAGTGGTAGCTATTATTGTAGGAAACCTCTACTAGAGGCAAGTATCGCACCCATGACTCTCCCGAGTCCAGAACACATGACCATAGCATATCCTCCAAGGTCTGGATGGTGCGCTCCGTTTGTCCATCTGTCTGGGGATGGAAAGCAGTGCTAATGCGTAACTGGGTGCCAAACGCATGCTGTAGTCCTCTCCAGATTCGCAAGGTAAACCGTGCATCCCTATCCGAGACTATAGACCTCGGAACTCCATGCAACCGCACCACCTCATTCACGTACTTTCATGCCAAAGCATCCATAGTACTTGACTCCCTGATTGCCAGAATGTGAGCCGATTTCGTCAACCTGTCCACCACCACCCAGATGGTGTCGCACCCTCCTTGGACCTTGGGTAGTCCCGTGAAGAAATCCATCGAGATGTCGTCCCACTTCCACTCGGGAAGAGCTAAAGGCTGCAGTAGGCCGCCTGGAACCTGGTGTTCAGCATTCACTTGCTGACATACTAAGCATTTAGCCACAAATTCTGCCACCGCTCGCTTAACTCCGGGCCACCAGAACTGCCTTTTCAGCCCCTGGTACATCTTGGTAACTCCTGGGTGCACCGCCAGGGGTGAGTCGTGGAACTCATTGAGAACCTTGCCATGCATCACTCTTGGAACAAACAACCTTTTCTGGAAAAGCATCTGGTGCTGACCATCCTCTGTCCATTCTCTTGGAGCATCGCCTTGGTCAACCCGATCACGCATCACTTCGCACTCGGGGTCTCCCCACTGAGACTCCTCCACTTGTCGAAACAGAGATGACTGCACTATCATCTGATATAGGCAGCCTCTGCCACTATCCATCTTCGCATCCAGGTGTAAGGAAGCTAACTCCTCCATTTCCTTCCAGGCATTTGCCGACTCTCGGACCGCATCCTTCTGCATCCTCCTGCTCAAGCCATCGGCCACCACATTACCCTTGCCCTCAGTATAAGATATTTCAATGTCATAGTCCTGGAGGACCTCCAACCATCTCCATTGTCGCATGTTCAAGTCCCGATGGGAGAAGATATACTTAAGCTTTTGTGATCTGTGAAGACCACAAAACATTCCCCGATGAGGTAGTGCCGCCATAACTTTAGCGCAAAAACGACCACTGCAAGCTCCAAGTCATGGGTGGCGTAGTTATGATCATGGGGGAGTAGCTGCCTGGACCCGTAAGAGATCACCCCTTGTTGCTTCATCAACACGCATCACAGGCCCTGTCCTGAAGCATCACAAAATACCTCATAGGCCATCCCTTCTTCTGGTAATCTCAACACTGGGGCACTAACCAGGTTTTCTTTTAGGTAGCTGAAGGATGACTCGCACTGCTCGCTCCACAGGAAAACCTGGTCTTTCTTGGTCAAAGTCGTCAAAGGGGCTGCTACTCGGGAGAAGTTGGGTACGAATCTCCGGTAGTAACCTGCCAGTCCGAGGAAACTCCGGACTTCCACCACATTCTTGGGTGCTGCCCAAGAAACAACTGCCTCAACCTTTGATGGGTCGACTGCTACCCCCTGCTCAGACACTACGTGCCCGAGGAAGTGCACTTCTCATGTCCAGAACTTGCACTTTGACAACTTCCCATAGCGCTGGTGCAGTCGGAGGACTTCCAAAACTGTCCTCAGGTGCTCTGCATGGTCCTCTTCTGACCTTGAATAGATCAGGATATCGTCGATTAATACCACCACAAACCGATCCAGGTAATCCCGGAAGATGGAGTTCATAAGCCCCATGAACACGGCCGGGGCGTTCGTAACACCAAAGGGCATGACCACGAACTCGAAGTGCCCATACCTACACCTGAACGCCGTCTTCAGGACGTCGCTATCCTTCACCCTCAGCTGGTGGTATCCGGACCGCAGGTCGATCTTCAAGAACCATCCTTCCCCCTTCAGCTGGTCAAAAAGATCATCTATCCTCGGAAGAGGGTAGCGATTCTTGATCGTTACCTGATTCAGCCTCCTGTAGTCTATGCACAACCTGAGGCCACCATTCTCCTTCCTTGAGAACAAGACTGGAGCGCCCCATGGTGACGCACTTGGACGGACATAACCCCTCTTCATCAGATCGTCAATCTGTATCCGCAACTCTCGTTGCTCCGAAGGTGCCATCCGATAAGGAGCCATCGAGATCAGACGAGCGTCGGGTTTTAGGTCTATCCCGAACTCGATATCGCCTCGAGGGGGTAGAGTCGTCACCTCCTCAGGAAAGATGTCCATAAACTCACAGACGATCTCTATCACTTCCAACATCTCAGCATCTACTGATTCCACTATCAGCTCGGTCAACAAGGAGAGGAGAGGTTCCTCCCTCCTGTTTCCCTTTGGACTGCTCCGCTAGCCGGTGAAGGTAACATGCTGGCCGTCCAAACCTGAGAACACCACCCTCCTTCGGAAACAGTCAATGATGGCGCATACAGAAAATAGCCAGTCAATGCCTAGGATGACATCGTACGGCTAAATCTGTAGCAGAAGGAGATCCCTAACCGACTGATGTGGCCCTAACATCAGTCTACATCCCCGACAAACGAATAGCAAGTCGGCCTGACCTCCAACTGGTGTGCTCAACACCAGGGCCACTGGAAGTCTCTCGGCATCTAGACCCAAGTCTCGGGCTAGACTGGGTGCAACAAAGGAGTGCGAAG
This sequence comes from Viscum album, assembly GCA_963277665.1. Taxonomy (NCBI): domain Eukaryota; kingdom Viridiplantae; phylum Streptophyta; class Magnoliopsida; order Santalales; family Viscaceae; genus Viscum; species Viscum album. Next base: position 1,432,717,757 of record OY728155.1, on the reverse strand, counting down.
CTCCGGTATCAAACAAAGCATAAGAAAGAGTGCTAAACACATTGATCGTACCTCGAACAACCTCTGGCCCTGTTGTAACTGTTGCCTCTGCGGCATGTAACTGTCCACGCCCAGCTCCCATGCCCCTCGGGTGTCGGCCACCTCCCCGACCACACCTTGGTCGAGGTCCCTGGGGAGCGCCCTGTGGTCGGCCTCCTCCTCCTAAGTCTGCCTGCGGTGGAGCGGGAGTTCGCTGTCCCTGCTGCCGCTGCTGGAAGGGTCTGGCTGGAAACTGCTGATGCGGCGGATGCTGGGGATGACGGCCACTGCTGTACTGCACCCGATCGGGGCACTGACTCCGGAGATGTCCAGGGCTCCCGCAGATGAAGCACCGTGGTCCCGAGCCTGATGGAATAGAACGTGGGCCAGGGGATCGAAACTGAAACTACTGCGGTCTGCTCCCTGTGGGTCGGAACCTGGAGGGTCCCGATGCTGGAGGCCTAGTGCTGACGGCTTTCCCCTTCGATGGTCCCAGCTGGATCCCTTCTCGTGACACTCTTCCCAGAGCATGCATCCTTTCCACCACTTCGGCCTTCTTCTGGACCTCTAAGTATGTCGGAAGGGTAAAGGGGGTAACAGCATACTGGAGGGAGGGTCGGAGCGCCTCCTCCAAACGTCTTTCCAGAGACTCCTCATCAGGAAAGAGGTCCGGAGTGAAATTTAGGAGGTCCTTGAACTTGATTCCATGTTCCCTCACGGACATACTCCCCTGCTGGAGGGAGAGTAGCTCCTGCCTCTTCTCCGCCTTCATTGTCGAGGAGAGGAACTCCGCCCGAAACTCCTTCTCGAAATCCGCCCAAGCATCCTCAGACTCTTTCCTATTCCCCAGGTGAAGCATCCACCACTGACGTGCCGCTCCTCGCATCTGGCTAACAGCCAGAGGAACCCAGTACTCGGTCGGGGCCCGAATTAGGCTGAAGGCTATAACTAGCTCCTCTAGCCAGCGTTCCGTCTTCATATCAGAGGTGCTGCCCTCATACTTCTCGAGAGCCTGTCGCTGGAAGGCATGAAGAGTCTTTTTCCACTGGTCACCCTCTTCCTCTCAATCAGCTCTCTGCCGTTCGGCTAAAGTAGTCTCCGGAGCCTCGATCACCTGTACCACACGTGGTCGCCTCCCAGGTGCCATAGCTACAAGGTAAACAAGGAATGCCTAAGCCCAAGTAGTGAATAATAAAAAGAAAAACTTCTTAAAATTTTAAATTTATTCTTAATTCCCAAAATATCCCAGAAACATAAGAACACAGGTCATTTATGATGCATGTACCTTTCCTAGGGTCTCTACCCTGCAATCAGTGTGGTCTCACTTGATCATTCGGTAGGCCCAGAGTCCTTGCATCGGATCACGGGGGGCCCTAAAATCATGTGTCCTAGCCAGTCTTCCATGGCCAAATTCACGCACCAAGGTCACCCAACGCTGTTGTCTTACCATCCCATGCAATCCTCATCGTGCCTAACTCCAGACTCCATCCTACCTCTAAAACCTCACTCTGATACCATTCTGTCACGACCCGCCTTCAACCAAAATGAGGGAAGGGTCAGCAGATTTCCAGGCCCTTCATTCTTTAAGTTGTAGGAGAGATAATGACCCCTGAGTCCCGCCTCCAGTTGGACCCAGGGTGGCGACTAGCACCAAGGGTATGAGTTTTCACAATATGGGAGGCATTACCCTTTTTATTATTTAGGATCGGGAAATAGGACAAGTCAACCACCAAAAGGGAAAAGAAACAAGTGTAAATAAATAAACCCAAACAAAGCCCCCATGCATGTTTAAACAGTTTACAACAAGGTGAAAGTACAAAAAAAGCTCAAAGTACAATACCAAAAGAAAACAAAGGTACGACAACAGTAAAAACTCCAACTGTCCGACTAGTAGGGTCCCGCACAGCCCTGGTAGTCCTCCTCGAAACCTGAAAGTAAACGTAGGGTGAGCATACAAGTACACTCAGTAGGGAAAACCAAGACTCTCGTGCACAAGTGGGGGAACATGCTAAAGTCCCGTGAGAAAGGAGAAAACCAAACGCCTATTTAAGGTAAACTAACCACCCCAGGCTTCTCCAAGGCACACTCCCCAAATAATGCAAGTCAAGTAATATATATAATCAGAGCACATCGATGTTTGGGTACCCCGCGCCACTTTCCCACTGGTTATTGAGACATCCTACGCATCAGACCAATCCCGCCATTCTCACTGCAGTCCCACTGCCACACCCGCCCGCACACACCTGGGCCACAACCACACGCAGTCCCACTGCCGAAATCCCGCCAGCACACACCTGGGCCTCAACTGTCTCATGTAACCATGCCCGAAGACACCTGGGCCAGAAGATCAACTGTCACACCCGAAGACACCTGGGCCTCATCCCGAAGACACTTGGGATACCACCTGCCGCACACACCTGGACAACCACAGTACTACCCTGCCCAAAGGTTCTTGGGCTAATAATGGACCTCAGTCCATCATAGCCTGCCCAAAGATACTTTGGCTATCCGGGAAAGGGAGCAGAAAAGGAGCTAATAACCATCCACTAAGAATAGTGTTGGGAAAATCACCCTTCCCCCATAAATGGGGGGTTAGGCACTGAGTGCTCAACTTGGGTGGGGCGCGAATAAGAAACACAATGCTAAAAGTATAGATATAGGTATCAAACACTCACCTAAAGCTTAGGTTTTCCTAGCCAACCTACAGAACAAAACACCACTGCGTCCGAGTCACAGTTCACGACCCTTGCCCACAAAAACCATTTGTCCCATTCTTGTTTTACGTTCAGTCAAAATGTTCAATTAATTTTAAGCACTACTGGGAAACTACCATGAGTATAACCAAGGAAGGCATCAAAAGCATGGATCAACCAAAACACTCACACCCGGTTCTGTCAACAGAGGATCTCTCCCCAATTTGTGATATAAACGAGTACCCACCGGGTCTCAAACTCACAACCACTGAAACCATACCAACAGGGAATCCCATCCCCAAATTCACACAACCACCGAGTAATTTCAGATTTAAAAGACTTAACACACTCCATGATTTCAAACCTGTGTGTTCTAACCTAGAGTTAACATATTAGGGTTTATCCTGGTGCTTCCAACTTATTCAGCCGGGTATACGTGATTAACCAATTTCACAGCAGGAGTTCACAATTTCAACAGCCCATTTAAAACATCACGAGGGGATTCATCAGTGCACATACAACGACCACCAACGGCCTCAATGTTTTTAGAAAAACATAAACCAGCACAACTAAAAATGATAATCAAAAGTTAAACCATAAACAATGATCACAACCCCTTCCCCTTCTTTCTTTAGAACTTCGTTTATTATCTTCATTAAGGTTTGGTTAAACCAATTTCATAGGAACAAAATAACGCCCACCCCGCATGATACACAAAAGCGAGAGACGATAGAAATTCCCTACTTGTTGATAGACGACCAACGCTTAGGTCAGGGGGGGGGGGAGGCGGAACTTCATGGATAACGACGCGGCGCGCCCGATGCACCAGAAGAGCCATGATCGAGGAAGGGAGAAACCACGGCCTAAACCAAAATTTATAAGATCCGGGGACGGTTGAGATAAAAATGTTGAACCGCGTAAGACGTGGAAGTCGTGGGTTGACCACGCGGCTTGACTCATCATTAAAGGTGCTGGGTGGTTTAAACCGACTCATGAGTTGATTCAGTATTTAATTAAAACTTTTGTGCGTGTTTCGGGTCTTTAAGACATTATTTTTTTAAACGAGGGAGAATAGGGTTTAAAACCCTTTTGCGAAAAAGGAGCGTTACTGGAACAACTTGGCAAGGCCGGGTGACGTCGTCCGGTTCCGCCGATCGGTCCCACCGATCGGTCTCACCGATCGGTCGCTCCGATCGGTCGCACCGATCGGTCTTACCGATCGGTCGCACCGATCGGTCTCAGCGATCGGTTGCCCCGATCGGTCACACCGATTGGTCTCAGCGATCGGTTGCCCCAATCGGTCGCACCGTTCGGTCTCACCGATCGGCCTAACCGATCTGTACCCCTTAAGGATCCGGATTTTGGAAAAGGAAGGGACCAAGAGGGGGGTCTGGGTCATCACATATTCATTCACATATTGAAAATTAATAATTTTAATATATTCTTCCTTTTCAAAATTATGATCTATGTAATGTCTACTACCATCTCTAATAAATATCTTAGATTATTATTATTTTATTGAAGGAAAAAAATCGTAAACATTAACTATATTATCACTAAAAATTGTCTTATCATGATTAAATAAAATTTAATCTATACCAATAATGATATAAAAATCTATTCTTAATCGTTATACAATATTAATAAGAAATAGAATCCATATAATGACCATATGAATATTCTTATAAATCATTTTTTATTTATTACTTACACCAATAGTTTTCCCCAAAATTTCCATCTTACTTTCATGAGATGATATTCCCAATTTACATTTAAATTTTCTATAAATGAAATAATAAAATGATATAGAGTAAAAATGTATTGAAATAATTCTAGTAAACAAGTAACATACTTTTCACAATATCACTTGATAAACCAATATAAACCGTATTAGTAGAAAAAATAAATTTCCACACATTTCTTCTTTTGGTATTGGTGATTTCTCCCAGGGTTACTAGATCGGGCAAAATGTTATCATTATTCCCCAACTCATTGAAAATCAAGCAACTTACCATAGACATTTCATTACTCATCATCCCTTTTTCCTTACATTAATGAGTTATATGACCCAACATAACAAACAAGAAGTGAATCCTAGATATTATAAGTCATTCATCCGAATGATTTTTACCAAATTTCACACAATATGGTATCATGGTTTTGTTACATATATATTTATTTGATTTATTCTTCCCCATTTCCATACATATGATCTTTTTCGTACTCTAGTCATTTCATGGAGGATAATTGTTGACAAACTCTGCATCCACTTTGTCAGCACATTGAACAAATTTCGTAGATATTTCAAAATTAAGTGTGGAGAAAGATATTTGTAAAAAAGGTTTTAACACTAAGTACAATATATCAATCTTACATTTAATATCCTGAAGAAATAAAATAGGCACTTTGATAACTTTGTAAATGTTTCTTCACATGTGGCCAGAAAATCTTCATCCTTTTTCCTCAATTTTTGGATTTATTTTTGAATTTAGATTCGTAGAACCATAGAGAAATATTTCTGAAGGAAAATACACTTAAATGTTTTCGATACTACGTAATAAATATAATATTTATCCCTAAAATTATTAACTAGAGACAAACATCGATCATATTCACCTCAAAATGATAAATGACTAGATTTACCTTTTGATGTTCTAAACATTCCATGACATAAAATATCTTCGCCAATGAATATATCCATCCTTTAGATAGCACAGTGTCTGATTGTTGACATATTGATGGGGGATGTTTCATCATGAAATTCCCCACTATAGAAATGTTCCTTCATGGTATATTGGGTTATTATTTGACTTTGATACCAACACTATTTATATCTTGTGTAAAAATGATACATCATTGAAAAAAACCATTCTATTCAAATTCCAACCATCTTTAGATGCTGATTTGTACGGATAGTTTCTTCTTATTTGCTTCCCACTATATATTTATTGTTTCTTCTATGGAAATCGATTTTTAACATGAATATTTTAGATGAAAAATCATGGTAATCATTAAATAGTATATCATTCAAACATTACCATAATGTAAAATATTTAAATGCTATGTTTTTATCATTTTCCAAAACAATAAATCTATTTAAAATGACCACTGATACCAACTACAAGTACCTAGCCTTTAAAATTACATAATCGTGAGTTTTAATTCATTAATTAATTCTCTTAAATTAGAATATATTTTGAGGTTTATATTTGTTAATAATTTTTTCATATATTATACATTACCAAACCATATATATATATAATGTTGAAACATCGAATTAGTATTCAGTTACCTATAATATAAATCTTATTAAGTAAAACATGTTTTTTTTTCATGAAAAATATTTATGGATTTCCACTTAACCTATTACATTCCCTCACACATCCTAAAATCCACTAAAAATATTATAAAACCTGGTATGAACATAAAAATATCAATAAAGGACATAAAAAAGAATAAGTTTGTTAGTCTGGTGAAAAAAATGAAAACCCATAAAAAGATTACATTTATCTAAAATTTCTTTTAGAAAAATGCAATAAATCAAATTATGTAAAAATTACTCACACTTTTTTCTCAAAGAACCATTTAAAACCCAATTAAATAACATATAAATCATGTACATAACATGGGATATAATCATTGATATCACAAGTAATAATAAAATAACTAATATAATCAAATTCCATATCCAGAGCAACAAATACATTATAGGAATATAAAAAACTCAACTATCCTTGGATTATAATGGAAACAATCATACTAGTTTTTTCACAGAACCAATCAACCAAATTTAAAAAAATAACCACCCATCCATGGTGTTAATGGAACAAGACATACCTGGATTATAACAGAGCTACCCATCATCATAAGAAGATTTAAAGAATCCGTATCAAATCCTAAATCATGAAATATTTATTTTTCATCATGAAAACTGTTAATTTTTTTGATCCCATATGAAAAACTCTTTTGGAAATCAAAATACACATTTCTTTTAAAAATCAATTTTCAATACCAAAATTCCAATTTTTTTAAAAAATACTTTTCAATTGCTAAATATATAGAAAAATGGAAATATGGTATTCCTTTGAATAAAACATGAAATATTGTAAAAGAATACACTCTTAAAATAATGGTTATGGTGGTAGGAAAGGTCAACGTCACAATATATATTAGTATAGAACATTCCTTTTTTCCTTTGTAATGAAAGTCAAACATTTATTGTAAAGTTTCATTTCTTTGAAAAAAAAATTCTGTTATAAAATTGTCATGTCCAAATAATTATATTCATAAAGTCATTTTAAAAACATGGACATGGAAGACAATTAGATTTTGAATGAAACATTAAAAAGGTTTTTAAAGAAAATTTCCTTATCACTTTGGATGCATTTGAATCATAAGACCCATGAAAAAATAACATTATAATATGTATTAAATATCATTAGAATAGATAAATTCACAATATACAATTTAAAATGGGGTGTATGTATACATCTAAATAGAATATATGTGTATTACATAAAAATATGCCTTATTGAAATGAAATTGATACAATGTCCCTTACATCGAGTTTGATTATTCCAACTTGTTCTGTATATTTATGAATAATAAATTATGTAAATTATTTATTACTTAAGAAATTTATACATGTTTATTATTCATTTTAGTTCACTTATTACCATGTTATATTCAATTACTTAATCAACCAATCATTCATGGGATTTTTTGATGATATTTGGATTATATATTAAAAAATGACTTCAATTTGAAGAATATGATCAATGAGGGAATTATTTAGAACTATCAGTGATAATAATCATGAAATAACTATCATTTTTATAAAAAATGATAATTTTTAAAACCAATCCTGAAATATGGTTAGGAAAAATGAATTACATTGCGATCATAGAGATGATAGGTTGTATGCACACTATAGTAACGTTTCCATTTTCCAATTTTCATTATCAAAAAAGGTATGTATTATTATATTATTCAATTATTATACTAATACTATAAATAACGTAATATTTATTTATGTTTACTTATTTATATCATACATCTGATTTAAGGATGAAAAAGTATAACATCGGTTTGGGGAGGCGGTAGTCCACACATAACCATGAATGATGTTTTCAATTTTCAATGTGTGAGATAAAATTATATATTATATTTTCAGAATGATAATTATATCATTGATATCATAATTATTTCATTTATATCACATATATTTATTATCATCACTCTTATTACCATTCATTTAAATAATTAGTGAAAAATCAATCACATCGCTTCATTAGGTGGTAGTATGCCGTACACAAGAGTGATGTCATTATATCCTTTGTGGAATGGAAAGTAAGAAGATATATGTGATATAATTAATCTAGAAGTATAAATATTTAAAAATATTATATATATATAAATAAAAAATTATAATATCACATGAGAGATGATGATGGAAAATAAATGACATTAGCTTGCATTGTGTTAGTTCGTTGTACATACAAATGGTGATTCTATAAATCATTTCATGGAAGAGGAGATAGAAATAGGTCATTAAATTCACAAAAAAATTATCATTATATTGGAGATAATAGTTTTTTATATAATAATAACTTCAAAATATTTGAATGAGGTGGATGAATAAATAAAATAATGATGCTCAATTAAGCATGATACCTTCTCTTTCGATAACCTCATTAATGATGCACAAAATACATCTTAGGATGGATTTATAATCAAAATATATCCACTAGGAACCTATGTGTTATGTTATGAAGGTATTTGGGTAGATATTGGGTAGGTCAAATGTATTTTAAGATTGGAATATGAGAGAAGAGGGAGTTGCCTTTTATTAGCGAGTTGAGGGGAACACTTGATTTTTTAAAAGTAAAAGGTCTACCCACATTTTTCACATGCTAAAAGGTTAAAAAATGGACATTATAAATAGTTAGACATTATAAGTTCACAATAAATCTATAAAATCAGTTCTAGATAATTTTTTAGGTCATTTCACCCTTATATTTTTTATTTAACTATCAGTAAATCCATTATTACGTTTACTGTGGTATTTAATTTTTAATGATGTCAAGAAGTGTATTCTGAAGAAAAATATTGTTTTATATTAACTATATGACTAATAATAATCATTTTTTGAATACCAATTAATATGTATTAATATATAATCTATCAGTTTCAATTAAATCATTACTCATTTGGGATTTTATTAATTTATCAAAATGGACTAACATTTTTTCACTTCAAAACTTTTTTCAGTATACCCATTTTAAACCCCAAAATAAACAGACAATAAAATAGAATATAAATATGATTGAATATTAATTAATTGGATTAATATAATTAAATAATACTTATATTAATATAAGTTATATTATCATATCTTTTTTACTTTTAAATTACATAATTTGTTGAAGTGAAATTACTTACAAAGGAAGTATTTTTTAATGTTTAACAAAAAATAAATATTTCCTTAAAAATATCAAAATATCACCCTATGATATTTTTGATATTCTAATTTTATTAATGAAATTAAATTTTTATAGTTATCTTTTAAATTTTAAAAATTAATATTTTAAATAAAAACCATATAAGAAAAGTGTTATGTTAAATCAATTTCCATTATAATGTAGAAATTACATAATATTTTTACAATGAATATAAATATATAATTGATAAAAATGATTTTTTATATAATAATGTGGGTTGTTAAATAATATCTGTTTTTAATTATTTAAATCTATATTTCATGTATATTCATTAATAAAGGTCACATAATTGTGCCCCCACTATAGGAAGTAGTCATAGAGGGACCCCATAAATCAAAATGTACATATTCTAAAAGGGATTAAACTTTATATGTATACCTTTAAAAATTAAATCATTTAGATTTACCAATAACAAATTCATAAAAAATGTAACATGGTAATGGGTTATATTAGTTAAGATTACATATTTTTTGAGTTCATTCAGCTATTTTGAACTAACATGTCCTAAAGATTTGTTCCCTAAAATTATATTATCTATTATGGGAGAAAGTGTGGCATTTAACTATTTCATATGAGTCCTACCGTCCAATATATATATATATATATTATTGAGGAGGATTTCACTTATTATAGTGAGTGACCCCTTAGAGATCCTAAGACTCCTTGAATTAGACTATTAATAATACCAATTTTGTTCAGAGATACCTTAGGAAATAAGATTCCACTTCAAATCCAACACCCACCTAACCACCTCTATGGGATTGACCAACCATTAATTTATATATAGAGAAATAGTTCCTATAAAAATTATTTTGAATGTTTTTTTTTATTTTCTATGAAAACCACACCAATATAAATCTTTCTTAGATTATAGATCTACTCACATTTGGGATGCATATGAAATGAAAATCATGAATACAAGGCCCATTCAACACACATATAATTTGAAAATAAATTTAAGACATAAAAATCATGATTAATTAGAAAATAATGGTCACTATTATTAGTGTTTTGCTTATAATTTCCCCATTGGAAAAATATAAAATACATTTTTCCTGAAAATTAAATTTTATTTCTAAAAAATATATACAGGCATAATAAAATTTCAAAGGTTGTGACGAAAACCTCTTAGAACAAGTGATTGTTGAATATCATTGTGTAATGGTGTTATATCTATGATAATAGCCTTAGATGAAAAATTGGCTGCAAATGGTTATAAAATTATAGGAAACAAAAATATTTCTAGGTGGGGAAATGAAATTTTTTTGGAAAACATTACTAAAAAATATGTATTTAGTGTGAAAATTCAACATGTATCTTGGCTGGATTGATTGTTGGAGTTTTTTTTACGAGTTAAAAATCCCAAATTCTATGATACAAGGTAAACCCTATATACTACACCATACTAGACCAAATGGTATTGGAATGTATTATAATTTTCACCCTTAGTTCCATCTCGCAAGGAGGCCACACATAAACACATGATTTATATTATCAAAATTTATACACATACTAATATTAAATAAATTGTACTATTATTATAAAGTGGGGTCTTAAAAATTAATATGATATATATATGTATATATGAATGAAAAATATAAAGAAGAAAAAAATACAAAATAAAATAAATTAGTGATATGTAATTTATGTTAGGAGGAGTTCATAGTGAAGAAAATCATTATTTATTAAAATATAAAGTTTCATAATTGAATTCAGTTTAGAGATCAACCATATCAATACCTCTTATATGAAATGTAATTACTCTACCCAAAACCTCTACTTATGAAATAATCTCCCTCGCTTCATCAACATAATACTACAATGACCCTCTATATGTAACATTATGATGATGAAGGAGAGGAGTAAGGATTAATATGATGAAAAATATTTCAACTGAAAATAGGGGTGACCTCAGACCAATAATACTTTAACCACTACTTAAATAATGTGAGTCATTTAAAAATATTATCTCAATCATTAACCACACCACTTAGATCAATAAATGATGTAATTTATCCATTTTCATGGAGTATATAAGGGAATAGTGGGTCAATTAATTAGTAAAAATGGATTAAAATATATTAATAAAAAATAATATAAATAAAAAATGTATAAAATTATAAAAATAGAAAATTTTCACCATATCCCCTAGAAAATGAATCTTAAATTACTACCCACCTGGAAGGGAATAGAAGGTATCAATTTATAGTCTTGAGAGAAGAAAATATTTAATCTAAATTTTTCTGGAGAAATTCCATTCTTATTTGACCAAATAAAATTATGATAATTTAAAATTGGTCTTCATAAATGTTTTTCTTCAACATCTCCTATTTTCTAACTCAAAATTTCAACTTTTTTATCCAGGTATTGAAGAATATTTTTGAAAATATTTTAATATATTTTTTAGGTAAAGAATGTTCATTAAATTCACTTGCATGAATTTGAATTGAAATTTTTTCCTTGATAGAGGTAAAATATCGGGAATAAATAGCCAATAAAATGAAAACTGTAAATTTCTCTATCATCCTTCAAAATTTCAGATAATTTTTATTTTCCATTCAATAGATAAGTCCCCATCACTAAACACAATCCAAAATTGATTATAAATAGATTCTAATATATTCCTAATGTTCAATGAATGTATTTGAAAAATAAAATTACCAAAAATTTGTTTTCTGCAGTTTAATTATTTTTTAGAATTTGTGGGTTATATTTTATATAAAAATTTGAAACAAATCTGAGAAATCAAGAAGATATTATAAAATAAATGTTGAGATAAACTCTACTTTGTTGAATCCATCCCAACTCTATCTTCATGGCGACTTTCACCCTTCCAATCATGGGATTCAGTTCTAATGATCATAATGAGAAATGTTTCCTAAATAGTTTAAATTACATCCAATACAATTTAAATTAAAATATTTACCACATAATATTTTTTGAAAAAATAATAAATATAAATTTATTGGGAAAATTTTTAATTTCAATGAAAATTTAAAATTTATACTCTAATTAATTTTTTTTGATAAAATCATGAATTAAAACTCAATGTGGGAGAATTTTATCAATTATTACAGATACAATATTCAACATAATCATGGTTTATCAATTTGATCATGTTTTCTTTTTTAAATAGATTCAATATGTGTTAAGATTTCACACATTTTAACCATAGTTATCTTATTGTTAAGTATAAGGATTATAGAGCTAGGTGGATGTTTTCTCTAAAACATTGGGTGGATTTAGACTACACAATGTGTAACTATGGAGTATCCTTTTGTAGTGGTGGTATAACTGATTACCCTATAGGTCCTGACACACCATGTACTCCAGCATACAGACCGTGTAGGTGGATTATATATTCCTTGTGGTGTCCCAATGTATGGCTTAAATAATACTGAGGAGATACACACTATGTACCCTATTGGACATTCTATATACTCCTTCCGTTCCTTTTGAAATGTTATATAACCCACCGTAGCACTCATATTTGGGAATTTTAATATCCAATAGGTAATTTTCTTCACTTTGAATTTGATAGTGTAATTTTATTTGATATGAATGATGACACATAATGTGATACAAGTATATTTCTATCTATTGAACTTTGTATATTTTATTATAGGGTTGATGTTTGATATTTGGAGTAATAATAGGGTTATAACCCCCCCAAGATTTCATATATATATAGGATATTGGTCTCATGCCTTATTTATATAGAGTGGGTTGGTATCCCACCATTCAAAACTAAGTCATGAATTCTCTATACATAGTGTAGGTATCCCCTATTAGGAATATTAAGAGGTGTGTTAATCCTCCACTGTGTTTAAAATCCCATCGATAGTTGTATACTTATCAGTGAGGCATGGTTTCCCCACTATAGTATTGTAGAGGTGGTGTGGGTTTGATATTTGATGATTTGTAATAATAGTAGGTGTTTATTTTCCTTTTAACATTTTCTAGCATTTTTCAATGTGTGGGGTGCTCAATAGGTTTTGAGATATGTGACATGGAAATAGAGGGTAGTGTAGAGTAGTAATAGATTGACTGATGTGCATACATCAGTGGGGAGGGGGTATCCCATAATGGATTCCAGTAGAGGTGGGGAATGATGTTTGATTATATCATATTCTTCCACACATGTGTCTTTTAAGGAATTATGAGTTTCCTTTTGGGTTTCATATTGTTGGTGGGATATAAAATTTGGGCTTTAATGACTTTATAATGTTCTAAGAATCCCTCGATTCTTAGGTGGTGTATTATTCATGAATTGGAGTAGAGTTTATCTTGAATTCACATTCATCCATGATATTTATAGTTGTTGATAACAAATGATCCTTTTCATGTTCTCCTCTTCACTACTTTCTAATAATATGGGTTTCTAGTTTAATTGTTTCTTGGTTTTCTATTATTTCTAGGGAATTCCGTTGGTAAAATTTATACCCAATACTATATAGTAACTATTCTCATAGGTGTTGTGTCTAAATAGTTTGTGAAAAGTTTACATAATTTATTTTTATATGTAAACTAGTCAAACTTGTCTGTAGATAATTCTTTGTGACATCCAGTGACACTTAATGGATTTTAGTTTTTTATGGAAAAGTAACTATTTTGATTACATATTACTGTAGGGTAACATTTAGTATAGAGGAGATTTATTTTGACAAAAAATTCTTGATACATATATGAGGAAGCAATATTGTTTTGTATTCTATGTATTAAGAATTTGTTTTCTATAGTTTAATTGATTATATATATAATCCTCATACTAGTATTTTATCCTATTTTATACATTGTAGATATGTTTCTGTTGTAGGTTGCCATTGTCTAAGGCCTCCCAAATTGTGAGATATTCCCACTCAGTAATAGTTACCTACCACTAACATATTGGAGGTGGGTTTTGGTGTCAATAATCTCTTATCGATTTCTTGGGAGGGGCCATGGTTGGTAAGGTCATGTATATGAAATTGGTCTACATTTCATGTATCCAAACTTCTTTTTGACTCTAATTAAATAGTGTAATATGTTTGGTCAAATTTAATGGTATAATTATATGTTTGGTACTATCTTTCAGTTGGAAAACAAGAGAAAAAAGCGTTTACTCGACATGTATCCAGTGTACACATTGTGTAACAAGAAATATTTAACTTGGAATTCATGTTCAGTCCACTAGAAATGTTTTTTGGGTGACCAAAAATAGTGTAGACAGAATTAAGTTGTTTTTACATATCATGTAACTCATGTTAATTCATGTAATGTACACACGACATAGACCCAACTACAAGGAATAAAGCATGATATAGACATTTTGTGATAGGTTTTTCATACAAAGTACTTGATGAGTTATTTTTTATAATTAGTCTATAATTAAATGTTTTAATTAATATTTATTGTGTTATTATATAAATAAATGACTTGTATTGTCATTAAATATGGCATGAACTTCACGGGCATCACTAGTGGTTCTTGATGGGTATACTCATGTCCTATTGTGTGGTCCTAAATGTTTTAGATATTATATGTATTAACCTATATAAAAACACAATATGTTATATCATGACACTCAATGTAGGAATACACGTCTACATGATAAGGAAAATAAAACATTCAAGTCACATATCATGTGTGTGACCATACACATTCTGTAATGAATAAGGGAATACATCATGTTTCCTATAACATTTGTTGTGTATCTTAAATTCGAGACTAAATTTAAAATTTTACATGGAGGGTATAAGAAGAGTGCTTGGTTGGTAAATGATTCAATCTAAATAATTTCAAATTAAAATAGATAATTTAATTGATTTAAATTTATAGAGAACATGGATATTAGTAAATATTTATACAAATAATTAAAATAAATAAGTAATTAATTATTTAATATATTTTACTTAATTATTTTGGGAAATCTATCTCAATAAAATAATGAATCGAAATGGATACTCATATTTTTTAATGCATATTCATTTCATGGTATGGATGATCAAGAGATTATATGACCTTGGTATGTGTTGGGTTTGTATTTACATTACTTTTTTTATTACATGGGTTTTTATGACAATATAATTATTAAATAAAATATATTGACAATTTTATCATTAAATAATTTTTATTATAGATGGTTCTAGGTATTAATGGTGTATTTTTGGTAAAC
This sequence comes from Viscum album, assembly GCA_963277665.1. NCBI lineage: Eukaryota > Viridiplantae > Streptophyta > Magnoliopsida > Santalales > Viscaceae > Viscum > Viscum album. The sequence continues at coordinate 1,432,702,392 of OY728155.1, read as the reverse complement.
CTGAACCCCTGATATTTATCACTTATAATTATGTATGAATATGTAAATGAAGGAGCTCCAAGTGAGAGTATATTATGCAAGATTGAGCCGAGATGAAACCGACCAATAATATACACATGGTAACGGTGGAATGCTACAACTTGATCTAGGAACCTAGTAAAGTGGCTATTCCATTATTTTCATTTTTTATTTTGTCATCCACTCGACAAACTATCTATAAGTTAAATTCTCCTGATTATGAAACATGAATATTTCATTTTTTTCAGGTGCATGATTATTTTTTTATTTATATATTAAAATGTTTCTTAAATGTTTAAAAGTGATCAAAAATATTAAATGAATTAACATGCCTACAATATGAAGTAAAATAAATAAATTATATATAAATTATTTTATTCATACATCCAACATTATGAATTTTTAATGAAAATAGGGTGTCTGAGGCCGAAATAGGTAAAGTGTGTATGAAACAATGAATCCATATGGAATTATTTTTGAAAAAACTAATTCATTAAAGCGTAAGGGATCATGTTATAGTATGAATGGCCTGAAGGCCTTATTTTTTATTTTTATTATGGATAATCCCGATTTGAAGGGTTTAAGGGGAACCCGTACATGACCCATAGGCCCAAGGCACAAGGCCCGACAAACGTGCAATACATGAATCGAAAGCCTAGATGAATACCATGCCCAATACATGACCCATAGGCCCATCCCACTTGAAATACCCCTCCCCAGAATTCTGAATCATTGATCACCTTGCTCCCCACCTTGCATTGCTGATTGGAAAGCATTGCCCCGTACAAAGATGCATGGTGCCTGGTCCCGATGGCAGTTGCCATACCCACTCTTTCAAGGTAAAATACACTTTATTATAACTTCTAGGACACTTAAATTTCTCAAGGTGTTATAATGCATTTTATTTATTACTTTAATAAGTCATAATAATGTGTATATTACCTTGAATGTCTTGGTTTAATATAGATACTTGCATTAATGAAATTATAGTCTAGGATTTCAGATTTGGGGAGTTTACTAAATATATTAGGGAATAATGAGTTAATTTAGTTAACAATAATATTACATAAATACTATTGAATAATTTAACCAAGAACTTTTCTAGGTTTTGAGAATGGTAATATGAATCCATGAAACTATAATATCAACACAATAATATATTCAAAATTCAATGGAGATGGTAGTTTGAATTTAATAAAACTATAGGGGATTAATAATTTATTTGATTATGTTAAACTTGTTAACAAATTTAATATACTATTATATATCATATTGGATGTACAAAAATATAATTAATTCATGAACAACATAATACCTGTGACCTTTTTAGAGAAATAAAATGTCCTCACCATTATTTACTATTAGAAGTGGTACAAGCAGTTACAAATCATACTATGAAAATAGAGGAAGTTTCACATGCTATAGTCCCCAGTTCCTACTAATCCATTGAAAGTGGAAACTAAGGATGAATATTAAATATTATAGATACAACTAGATGATTAATAGTTTATAAAATTTAAAATATTATCATCCGTGACTTGTGAGATTAAAAATCTCAATGAATACATGGATTCATACACCAGGTTATCCCAAGTTTGTGATCTTTATCACAAGAAAGTAGGACTGAGTGGTACAATATCTCTATGAAGCACTCTTTATGTGTTCTTTAAGAAGGTGATATAGATAATCCTAATTTGGTTTAGATGATTATCTACATTGAGCATTTATAATTCATTGGTTTCAATCTACCCAAGGAATTTTTAACAAATTCCATGCTTGAATCACTACCCTAGTCATTATATAGTTTCATGATAAATTTTAAAACGAAAAGTATATAAAAGTATTTCTTAGATATCATGAATCTAATTTACTATGTGGATAAAAAAATTTATAATTAAAAATCATCAAAAATTATGGTGAAAAGATTAATTAAAAGAAAAAATACCTTAGAGTAATTAAAAATATAAGGCTCTTTCATAGTACCCTACCAAAATGAAGGATGATCATGAGGTAGTCTATGAATGAGGATACATCATGTTTTTACTTATGGGATGATATTGTGATTGAAGAAGAATTGCACCATAATGAATAAGAAATGGGATTTGGTTCATCCATTATCAAATGTAATCTTTCCATTTATACTAATAAGGTATTAAAAAGATCTTTTGAAACTCACATTTGTATCCAAAATAAAAACCATGTAAATACTGGAAAATTGAAATATGTGTAGTGGATACTTGAGTTAATAGTAGGAAATGACTAGATAAACTTCTCTTTGAAGATAATATCCCTCTTTAAAAATATTTTTGATTATAAATTTAAATAATTTCTATTATATATGTAGTGTTACCAAAAACATAATATTTGAGTCCTACTTGGACATGTATGTCTTTATTTTCATGTTTGAAAGTAGGATTTGAAAGTATTATAATCATGAAATATATAATATGATGGTACATTTTAATAAAATACATTAAATACAATGATTTTAAAAATAAATATTTGTAATCATTAAAGAATAAATTTCGCATTACACATATCACACCCACTTTTAGAATCAATCATTTGGTCTACCAAAATGGAAGCATATGACAAAGCTATATTAATAAGGATACATAGTCCCTTTTGAACCAAAAACATAGGATATAATTCATACTTGATTTGAAGGAAAAAATAAACATTTATTAGAAAATTTTATAGACCCAAACATCTTATAAAATTAGTTCATACATTTGCGTATGTACATTTTCTAGTTCATGATAGAGGTTAATTTTCCTAAATCATAGTCTTTATTGATTAATTTAATATAGATGTATATGTTTACAAAATGGGGTACAAGTCATATTCCTTTGATAAATTTATGGAATACATGACCAAATTGTAGGATCTTTAAGGTAAGAAGATAAACAAATTCTTCTTGACTATAAAACAGAATATATTAATCTAGGGTGCATTTATTATCTAATAGACTGTGGGATACTTTCTCAACTCACTCCTCCTTACACACCACATTTGAATGGGGTCATTGAATGGAGGGACCACAAATTGTAAGACACTGTGATATTGATCATGAATTATGGGAGCATTTTATTATCCTATAAAAGAAAAAAAAAATATACTAAACTATGTTTTAAGTAACATGTAATTAGAATCCCATATGAGTTGATGTTTTTGGTTTTATGAAGAATGTTTTTTCAGATGTCTAAATTATCTCAACTAGAAAAAGGAAGTCCATAATATTGTATGGTTAGAAGTTTTTTCATAGAATAAATGGGTCTTTAGTTGTTGGTAGTTTGTCTATATAGTAAAAAAATTGGTATTGGTGTTTCCTTTAGTGTTCATTTATTTACAGTGATGAATGAAAGTAACATGAATTTATCATGGTTTTAACATTTTTAATAAATGAAAGGGTAAATTATAATCTTTATCAGATTCAGTGAAAAGGTGACTATTTGTATAGAAGACTAGTAGTCATTTGGTGTTAATGGTTGTTCATCCTTGAATCTTAGATGGTGGTTTAACCAAAGGATCAGCTAGGACCCACTGTAAGAGTGAGGTGGGATCACTTTCCCAAGTGGATGGCATGTATGGTTGTGATGTGGAAAGAAAGATAAAGTATTATCTATTGATATTACATATTATTTTAAAAACATTATATTATTTTATAGTAATAGAAATGGTTGTGTTCTTTAATGAACATATGGGTTAATTATAAAAATAATTTAAATCAATGAGTCCCTTCATTACATTATCTATTTTACAATAGTTTCAATTTTCATGTTGAGTTATCTAGGGTGGGTATATAGAATAATGTATATATTATGTAGGGTTTGTGATTTTATCAGACATGATATTTCACTCTCTATATTCCTTAAATGAATAATTTTATAGATATATTTCCCCTCAAGCAATGATGAACTTTAATAAAAACTATGTTTCATTTAGATAAATATAGAAGTATTAAACCTAACATTAAATAACCCAACAATAGAATTAGATGGTATGAATAAAAGTAAAAACATTATTAAATATGGGTATAATGAAAAAAAATTCTACTTTTCATACAAATGACATTCAATTTGAACTAAAACAAAAATAAAATCATTTTATACTTAAAAAATACAATTTTCTAAAATTGGTATTTTATTTAGAGAAACTAAGCATATTAGAATTATATAATAATAATATATATTTGATAATATGAGAAATATATACATGATAAATTAATTTTTACTTGATAAGAAATAAGCATAAATAATTATTAATGTTTTAAAAATCTATTTTCTAGTATGAACTTTTTAACACAAGATTTTGGATTTTATTTAAATATTGAATTATCTAAATTTATACATTTTATTTTAAATAATGAAAATAATTTTAGGACTAATAACAAAATTATATTTATAATATGGAGTTCTATGGTTTTTCTAAAATAATTAATTTGTAGGTGGATAGTATAAAATTCTATTTATGAATATAATATGCATTTTATAAAATAAATTGTATATAAGAAAAACCTAAAACATATGAAACATTTTTTGGAAAAAATATATATATTATATTTAAAATTTTATTTTTTAATTGAAAACCTATATTTTATATTTTATAACTTATGTAATATTTTCTCAATTTTATTTAATGCAATATACTTTTTTATTTTAAAAATATTTTTTTCAACATTTTTTAATTTAATAAAATTAATTATTTTAAAAATTTATAATCATTGGGTACAAATTATATAATATTTACCACTTTATATTTATGTATAAGGATTAACTTTCCTCTTGTAAATTCTTGTAACTATGGTAAAAGATTAAATGGAAAAGTAGTAATTCAAAGGATGGAGTGATTTAAACATAGTAAAAGAAAAATAAATTGAGTTTTTTTGAGATTATTTAACATATATTATTTTAATTTCTTTATACACTTACCATGTTTAACATGTGCTCTATTAATATTATGTTAAAATATTTTATCGCGACTCACCACCCCTTAAATACCACTATAAAACATCATTTTAATTGAGAAAAAAATTCATTTCTATATCCCTAAAAAATTATTTCCCTCTTCTGGGATTTTGGTGAAAAGATATTATACTATGCCATACATTTACAAGAGACCTTTTAAAGTAATCTCAATGTGCACGACGTGATATTTCTTTTTTACTTAACTTATTTTTTAATAATTTAATGTTCCAATTAAAATTTTAAAATAGCTATATAATGACATAATTATTGGTTAATTATTTAGTGTTATTATTTAATGGAAATAATGATTAATCACCTTTAACCCTTTCAATTTAATAATATCAGAAACAAAATTTCTGTGTGTTCTTGAACTACCACAACTACAAAATGTCCTGTTTCGTTTTACATAACCACCATACATACATGGTCCTAACATGGAATTTTAACAATAAGTATGATATTTATAACATTATTTATTTATGATAATTAAAATCATATTATAAATTTATCTCTTTATATGGAAAATGAGTTATCTAACAATGAGATTGTGTGGACTACCGCCTCCATGGGGTGATTGATGTCTATTTTTATTTTAATCACTATGTTAGATGGATTGTCATTAAAATGGATTTACATAATAAATTTAATTTTTATGATATTATTAAGGTTTTATTATGAAAAATTGGATAACTAATTAATTATAATATAAAAATATTATGATCATCATCTTCAATTTAATCGTTTAAAACAAGCACAGTAAGAGGAAAATATTATATTAAAATTAACTAATATTTTAATATCCATTAGTTTTTCATAAAATATTTTTATATTTATGATATATCAAACTAATAAACTCTAAAATATATCATTAATCAACCAATTTAATTATACATTAACTAAATCACCACGTAATCATCCATTAATCATGGTATGTTCATGTTTTGTTCAGTTTGAACACATACTTGAAAAATTATATGATGTTGTATCATGGATAAATATGGAAAAAGAGTTAATGATAAAATATTTTAGAAATCTTTAAAAAATTATTTTGGTTGGTTCAATAATATATAGATATATATTTAACATAATAATTACAAAAACAATATTTGTTTGTTAAGAATCTCCTAAATAAGTTATCTATCTATTTTATCTCCTATGATAAAAAATGAAACACCCATGAAAAAAATTGAATCTTAAAAGATCATCATATATCTTATCAATTATTTTCATTAATTATTTTCTAAATATTATATTCTTAAGAATAACAAATTATGAAACACCTCCTACAAAACTATTATAAACCATTAAAGTTATAAAACCCATATTATGGGAAAATAGGTAAAAACTGTATATATATATATATATATGGAATTATTATTAATTAGGAGTATAAATGGTTATAGTTATGATTAAGGTTTTTATGTATTTAATTAATAAACATAATTTAATAATTCGGGTTGTTCTGTGTAAGTGTAGAATAAATTAGGACCAATGTAAGGGGTTTTGTCACAAAATTCCTCTCTTTGAGACAAGATTTTTTATTATGCACCAAATATATATTATATTGATTATATACTAACTATTTGAAATAATGTATCATTAAATAACATTTATTAAATTCAATATAATTAAATTTAAAATATTTCGCTTTTAATTTGTTTTTATTTAAAGATCCTCAGTTTGTTAGGGGTTTTCTTAACTGAAATATTTTTCTTTATTTATAATAACTCCACTTTAATAATAATCATTCAAGATTTATTTATCCTACCCTATGACAAAATTATGCTTTATTTCCATGTTATTGTTTTTTGAAATAAAATTTCATACTAAATTCCTCTTCATTAATGAGTCTTTTATTTCATAAAAAATGTAATTTTGTTATGAATAATTCCCATCTATTTTAATTGATTTTTTCTATATCAATGACTTTACTTCCCGATAATTTTACCTTTACATAGTGGAAAATAAAATTATTTTTTTCTAAAAGTATCCTTATATTCTCCATTATTATTTTTAATATCAAGTTTATGTTATTGGTTTTACGATGTTTGATTTCTATAATGTTTTTACAAATTTTTCAAGTTCCACATCCTTTGAAAATAAATTGTTCTATCTTTCACTCTACATAAATTTCTAATAAACATTATGTCTACTCAAATATCTATTGTTGAATATTATTTTAAAAATTAAATTTTTTCAAACACATTTCAATTATCCTTTTTAAAGTCATTATGTAATTTATAATATTCCATTATTGAATATTCTATCTAAATGTTAAAATTTTCAATTTCTTTTAACTTCAATTTTATGAAGCATTTATTTATTTTTCAAGGATCCCCCATTGGAAGATACTATTTAGAAATTAAATATTCTTCTAATGTTTTTACTTCACTATTTAAAAAATTTACTTCTCAAAGGGATTGTAAATTCTAATTTTATATCAAAGACAAAATCATTTTCTGAAAAATATTTTATTCTTTCAAAACCATTTTCATCTTTAACATTAAATGATTTATTTATATGGATATTATTTTGGATTATTAAACTTATAAATTCTCTTGTGGAATAATATATTTTTTCTTATTGAATTTTGAGTATTAACTATTTACATTCTTAAGTTAAATTTTGGTGATACCATCTAGATGGGTTGTAGAGATCATTTCTCATTCATAGGGTTCATTATGATTTGATTAATGAAACCCATTTTGTTTGCAATGGGTTTTCATGAAATGTTTAAGGTAAAATGTTTTATAGATCAAATATGTTTGGAAAATGACATTTGGGGCCTTATATAACAATATAATTTATTATTTAATGTTTTATACCTCAAGAGTTAATGATGTTGATTGTGAAATTGGTGAATATTAACAAAGTACACATGATTAATTTTGAACATGACACAAATTAGACATGTTCACAGGATTAATCGTGAACAATTTGTATATTAAATATGTTCACAAGATTAATCATGACTATGAGGAAAATTATCTATATCCCCAATATTAATCATGAAAACTAATTGGATTAGATATTTTTATAAGATTAAGCATGAACATGATATAGTTTAGCTACATTCACAATAATAATAGTGAACTAGACGTTGTTAGTGATGTTTACAAAGTTATTAATACATATTTTTATTCAAATTTCATAATTTCATATTATATTGTCATTTTTTTCCATATAATATAAATATTGTAACATGTTTGTTAACCATTTTAATAGTATTTATAGTTATTTTAATATTGCATGCCCTTCTATTATTAATTAGAGATAAAACTTATTATTCATTATTATTTTAAATATGATATTTCTCCCGTGATTGTATTTTCTCATATACGTATGATATAACCCATGATTACATGTTGATAAGCTTTAATTTATTAAGTATTTAATCTGACAACATTTTTATCTTCCTCATCCCAAGCTTATGAAGATGGGTATATTTAATGATAAGTCTAGAAGGGAGTATTGTATGTTTCTATTATGAAGAAATTTTTATAAGAATTGTAAAATAATCTGCCTAATAAATACACTAAACCGTCTATTATTATGATTGGAATATTATTTTTCAATATTTAATGTTTTCATTAGAGAAGTGATAAAAAATAAATTTGTGTTTACCATGGGTTTCCATAATTTTTATCAAAGAAGTGTTTAGTTATTTTTTAGGTTTTGTTTAGTTATTTTTTGGACTAGTTAAGAGAGCCTTAGTGAAATGACTATATATAAATCAATGTATATGATGATATCCTAAAAACTATGTAAATTATTTAGTTGTATATTTTCCTACAAGAAATCCCTATTTAGATACTATAAAGTGTATGTGGTTTTTCCAGAAATGCATCTAGCGAAATCACCTTGAAATGGGTTGGCTGAGAATTGAATCAAGCATCACCCAAATTCATGGTGAGTGGGCATAATACTACACACCTTATTAGATAATACCAGGGCATAGTATGTGCTTAATCACATGTTCATTATGAACCCCTATGAAAGATGTATTGTTGAGTTAATTTTGGGGATTATGTTGATATTTATAAGATAACCAGTAAGTATATTTGTTTCGTATAAGTCATTAAATTACAAAGGAATTTTATTTTCTACAATATAGTATATATTTTAAACCGACATTAAAATTTTAGTTTTTTTGTTGCAAAACCATTAATGATTTGTTATAGACATTGTTGGTGGACAATTTGACATCTTGAGTGCTCATACGAGCCTTGGAAGTGGCTGGGTGGCTGTTGTAGCCAAAACAATAGTAGTAACATCTGCTAGCTGATGGTCTTTAATGGGAGAAAATTTAAATTACCCATATGGTTTTTAGAGGGGTATCCCCTACCTCCTCTTTCTCTTGAACGTGAATCCAAGGGGTTTTCCACTTTTCTACTCTTTTGTTATTCCCTTATTTGTGTTATGATTTTAGGGTATTTTAGTTGAAAAATCAAGTTATAAATTCCACTCTTTCCTCATGTCTCCTCTCTTTCTTCTTTTCACTGATTCATCACATTTATTTTTTAAGTAAAAAATGGAGATTTCATTATGTTGATGAGAAATTTCTTGATTTTTATAGGGATTTTGTGAATCCTATGTATAAGATATCTTGAAGTGATTTTTACCTATAAGAACTCATTATTTTGAAACAGTTATATTATGGGACATCATGACATGGTGTTTTTTCACTGAATGTGAAATGAAACAATTAAAATTTAATAATTATAGATGTTATGTTTAATTAAATGTTGATTTTGATTTTAGATATTTATTTAGATGGTTAGAAAAATATCAGTTGATCTTAGTTGGTCCTCGGTATCTACTGTCGACCCTTGGATGTAATAGTGTAAAAGATTAGGTTTATGTTAGGTGGTATTTATGCATCATAAATTTATAATTATTAATCGTTTTATATATTTTGGTGGTCATGGACCTGCCAATAAGGGTAGTGTGGTGCCCTAAAATTGTTTATGTTTATTAAAAACTAGAGCATAAGATTTTATTGATCAAGCTATTAAGGGACCCACTAAAACCTCATTTACTAGATTGAAATCTCAGGTACCAATGAAAAAGTATAAATTGTACTATATTACTTTAAATGTGTGGGCAAAGTGTTTTCCAAGAGAGATACCCTTGAGAGACTTGTTGATAGGTTGGGCATTCATGCCAACCTAGGATGCCTAGGAAAAGCTAATGAGTGAAATTTTATTTCCCTGGTGTGACTTTCTGTTGGTGCTAAGATGGAATGAATGATAACTAATGGTACCCTAGTAGGTTCCCCTATGACTTTTGAACCATTAAAAATGGTGGACTCATGATTGGGTAGATATTGAAACTTGTGTCACATTACATCCCTTACCAACAATGTGATCCTGACGGGTAATTGTTAGAGTTGAGTGCTTTATCAGTTCATCTAGCCACTACCTTATATTTGTACATTCAATTGTTTTATTTATTAAAGTATGGATTACTATAAATGATTCATTGAACCGACCTATGGGCCTGAAGAGCTGCGATAAAATTATTGGGAATGCCCTGATGTACGTCATGGGATCTAGGTTTGAGCCTTGTTTGATAACTATGTGGTATAAAATGGATGTGTATATTTCAGTGGGGATTCAAAATTTTAATTAGTAGGATATATTTTTTAAGTCAAAAAATATTACCAGATATTTTGGTTGTCAACCAAAATTATATATGAGATTTCCAATATTCCATGAGTACATAAAGATTCCTAGTGTGTTTTGGATATTTCCTTTCAGGATTGAATATATTATTATGATAATTTGTATTATGATGTGACACCAGTTAATACATTAGATATCATCAGTAGATTCGTATAATGAGATTAGTCCAGACAAAGATTCCAAATATGTTGGGGATTCCGACATTTGGCCTAGTGACATGGGGGATATTTCTGATTTAGTGATTTCCAAGGATACTTAGGAATTACCCTTTATCCATTTATTATACATAGATTTTGGATATATTAACAAAATCCTAATTTTTTTATATTGTATATTGATGTTAATTAATTAATTGGTTACACCCCAGGATCCAATTTCATATTATTGTGGTGATATCATGATATACCAAGAGACAACTTGACGCTGATGAGAGCAGTTATGGACAATTAGGGTGATGAGCCTAAGGATAAACACCAATTATTAGTTACAGGGTAGGAATTTGTCCCCTTGATCTGTTATGGTTGGAATGTTCATCACGACATAGTTAGATACAAAAAAATACTAAATGCCTCAGGTAGTATGGATATTATTTATTTTCCTTAGTTTATTTCTTTATTTTATATATGTGTGTCACATGAACATAAACAACATTACTGGGTATGTATGGGACCACATTGGTGTCTCCCAATAGATTTATATAATCTTCCCCATCTTAATTAGCTATGGAACTTTGGCATATAATAAAATAATTCATTTACAGTAGGAACATGTTGGGTAGAGGCTTAGTATTATATTATTAATTAAGCTGAATCTGATTGTGTGGGATTGGAGTTTGGGACTAAGACAAGGCTCAAATATTTAGTTGATCTTCCTATAATTTTATTTTGTTATTATTTTAATACTTTATTCATATATTTGATCATCATGGTGGAAAATCATCCTTGTATAAGTTTCTTGACCTACGTATATGCGATATCCTAGAGTGGGAATTGTTAACTACATACAGTGGTTTATTGACATGGGTACTTGAGGTTTCTCATTGGATATGATGTTTTATGTTTCCATTTTTGGGATATATGAGAATAGATACAGATCTTTGGGCACAAAATAGTATTTCAGTAACTTTTTGAATAGTTTTTCTTATTAAGGAAACCTATGAGCCATGTTATCGATATCCTTTGGGAGACCTAGAAATGGGAAACTCAGGGTTATTTCTTGAGTTTCTTGAGATGTATCTCCTTATGTGGTGATGAGTTTTGTGTGAGGTAAGGTTCAAGGGAATGGAGACATGGTGTGGAATTCCTATTGTTTATGAATGATATTTAGTATCGTGGTGAGAGAATGGGTGGATTCTAATGATTGGTGTGGTACAGGGTGATGGCTAATCAGGTTTTTGGAATAATTAATTCACATGATGTAGATAATGGGATTCATTTTTTGGTGTGTAATTCCAATTAATTGGTGTATGACTCATAGTATTTTGTGTCAGAATATGTGATCAGGTGGCTTGGGGATGTATATGCACTATGCTAGATGAGATAATAATGGTACACTCTAGTTTTGCATGATACTAAATTAAATTGTTATTGTTCAATATCCAATTGTGAGATGAGGACTAATGGGGTTGAGGAAATAGATGTGGGCATAGTGGCTTTGGGTCTTTGATGAAACTGCAGAAGTCTCTTCATGGAAAAGAAGTCATTACAAATGGATCCTCTGTGATTTCATGGCTGTCTAGGAAAATCCTAGCCTAGTATTGATTCAATGAGATGAGAGTGGATCAATATGAGAGAAATGTTTTTTCTAATAGAACCCATTGAGGTTACACTTCATGAGTAGTATGAGTAATGATATGTTGTGGGGAGCCCACGTGCAGTTAGGTGTGGAATTTATTGAATTTATTAAATGATCAAGTGATTTCACCTTGAGAAGGGGCACCAAGATTGTGTTTCCAAAACACATTGGTAGTTAAGCCTAATAGTCTTTGTGAAGGGGTGTTCAATGGAGGCTCAACCATCATTTTATGTTAGATGAAATATAATGAGTTGAGAAATGCATCTGTTATGTCATTTTAGAATGCAATGGAATAATTTCAATGATCGACAAACAATTTTCAATGAATATATGTTCATATAAGGGCCTGATCTCGGTCGATTGGAATCATTACTTTTTATATTATAACCAAGAACATAGTGTTTCATTCTAATTTTTTAATCAGTGTGTTGATTTGTGGACTATTCATAGTGAAAGGACCAATCGAGATCTATGTGATCACTGGGGGAATTAGTGATATTTTATTTTTATGAAAATATTTCACCTAAAACAAAATTATAATCTTATTAATGAGTTATCCCTTTTCTAAAAACAATAATAATAGAATAGCCAAAAGGAAATAATAATTTTCAACACTCAATACTATGTAAGAGTAACTATTCAATATAATGGTTTGGAAATAATCAAATATAACACAGCCCATAAGAGAAAAAATAATATTTATGTGGTTGTAACAATAAGGTAATATCCCTACACATTCATTTAACTAAAATAAAAAAATATTACATGTTCTTCTTACATTTTTAATTATATAAGAATGTTTTTAATAACAAATATTATAAGCCTTTAGAAATAAGAAAAAAAATATGTTTTCCCTATGTTTCTTCTATCTTCTCTAAACTATATATTATTTAAATTAATTATTATTCATAACATGATTTCTTAAATATAGACAATAAATTCCTTTAATATGATAAATTTATGTTTGATAAGTTCATCTGACGGGTTCATCTGATATCCTCTATATAAAGCCTCTATATCAATTGAAATAACAACATCCAAAAAATCCATATGTGTACCTCAACATTATATTTCAATAATACAATGTGTTAATAAAACTATATCTGTAATCCTTAAACTAATTCCTCTTAAACAATTCAACTTATTCCTCATTATCTATCCAATATACTCAGTACATCATCTGTATGATACTATTGATGAGGAGAACTCCATCTAGTAATCAACTGTCATATGCTTCTTATAAAATTCTTGATTGATCACCTTTCCAATTATTCTAAACTTCATCACTCTTATTCTAATAATGAGCATTTAACCCCACTCATTGGGTTATATAAATACCTCTTTATATAAGTTTTATTGAAGTATAAAAGGCAAGAACACATTTTTATTTTCCTATTTATTTAAAAATCAAAATTCAAAACTCCAACTCTCTTGAAATGTGTTGACTGTTTCTCAATAATTATAGAATATTATTATAACCTCATGAAATATCCATCACCAGAAAACATCCTCAAATTTCCATAATTTTTTTTGATAATCATGATATCCAACATTGATTTTTTGAACATTGATTTTCCAACTCACCATTATCTAATTTTATATCATAAAAAAATTCATAAAGACCATCAAATTGGTACCACATAAGACTTACACCCAACTAGTAAATATTTTTACCAATAATCTGACCAATAGAAATTTAGATAACATATTTTGTCTAATTAAATTCCATTTAACGATTCTCATTAAAATATATTGATTATTCCTTCGAATTCCAACATCTATGTGAAGGACTTTCCACATAAGTATCTATTGGAAGTCCTTCGACAAAAACCTCTATTTGATTACATGGAGACATTCTTTGGATCCAATAATAAAATATTTTCTTCTTAAATTTTTACATATCAATTTAATATAAATTTTACATATAAAAATAGTATTTAGGATTAAATCACCAACGTTTCATTCGATAGAGTCCAACTAATACCATTGATACCATTAAAAAATATCATATAATGACATTTCTATAATGTTATCATAGCGGGTTCCCTTAATACATTGAAAAAAATTTATTATCTACATTAATTAGGAATTTATTATTGACAAAATTTCATACCAACATTGATTCATAAAACTATAAAAACAAACTTATTCCGATAAATCAACAAAATTCCTTTTCATGATAACATTTAGAATGGTTTAATTTAGAAATCTCTATAAATCATCATAATTTTTTTGATAAAAACATTTTTTACCTCTTTTTAATTAATAAATTATCTACCCCATTTTAGTCAAGTTAGAATAATATTTTTTTCAATACTCATGAAATTTGGTAAATAAGAATAGTAAATCATCTCGGGATTTAATTATTTAATAAAAATAGTATCTAGTGAACATCTGTTTGTTATTATTCATCTAATGGAATTGATCTATAAAACATCATCTGATCATCTCTATTTGATCACAACTTCATCCAATGACCATTTCTTGAATAAATAAAAGTGATGTTATTTGTGTTGGAAAACAGAAGATAATATTTTCGTCAAACAAAAAAAACAAAACAAAAAACCACTTAAATAACATCCAGAAACCTTGAAACACCTCTAGTCCACATGGTCCCCACAATCACTGCCTATGGATGTTGTTCTCTACCATGAAACATGAATCAATGAAAACTTTTTAATTATGTATTGTAGATTAATTATTCAATAATTCTAATCTTACCTGAGTTACCTAGATGAATAAAATTGGAATGATTAAACAAAAATACCGTGCAACACATTTGAATTTATTTAATAATCTTTTTCCATACTCTTTAAACTATCATCAATGATGGAAGCATTCTCTTGAATGAACAAATTTCCTTCAAACACTTTAAAAAACTATTAAAATAGTTCACACATGATGAAATCATATCTTACCCCCATTTAACACTCCCTATTAATATATTCCCTTCATTAAAAGCTTCGTCACATGTGAATGTATATATTTTTTTCAAAAAAATTATATCCCTCTTTGAAAACACTATCCAAATACAAGATGAGATAGTGGATGAATCACATTTCTTAACCTTGATGAGAGAGAGGTTGTACACCCATGTTCACCCTTAGTTTATGAAATTATTATTTTATAAAAGGATTAGTGAATATATATTCATCTCTCTACATTGTAGGAAAAACTCTAAAATTAACTCAATTATTCTTCATGTTCTATTTGATGAATTGATATTTGATATCAATATATTTGAAAATATAATGTTACACTATATTTTTAGTGACATATAAATAAATTTGATTATAAAATCCTATGAGAAGGGGAAACTTCAAACAAACGGAAAAATATTTTTCATAAGTCTCCATCAACATTAGATGTGTTATAAATTGAGTTGTAGCTACATAATAAGATTAAACCCAACTGAGAGTCACTGAATGTTGCTAATTTATATACCAACTCAAAAAAATCAACTATAAAGAAGAATCCACTACGTGTGGATTTTATATCATTAAAACATCCTTTCCAATCATTATCTGTGTATCAAAATAGATCAATATTTCCAAATATGTCATATTTTAATAAAAAATATTTTTTTCCTTTGATATATCTATGAATGCATTTTCCTTTAATAATATGAGATTAGTTTGGAGTAATTTGGTACCCAAGATAATATTTAGCAACATAAACTATAATTTTCTTTGAATCCATAAGATATAAAAAAACTATTATCATAATTGTAAACGTCATAGGATCATCATCCTGACATTTCTATCGTTTTAAGAAGTAGTTTCATTGAAGTAAGTGTGTATATAAACTTTAAATCTTCCATTACCAACTTACATATAAGTTACAATGTTTAATTTTCTTTATATATTAAAATATATGTCTTTATTTTTGTGATTTTTAATCCACAAAATTATTTCATTCCGCGTAGCATGGACATTTTAAATAACATATTCATCTCTTAAGAAATATTTTCCCAAATTTCTTAAGAATATTATATGAAAAATATATTATAAACATAAATTATCACAATTATGGAACATATAGATATTATTTTATATATTTTTTATTACCAACAATTCCATTCTACAATTTTAATGTCGTTATGAATGTATGATATTTAAAATAATAATATCAAAGTTCTTATTTTAACCCATAAGAATCCTTCTTTTGTAGGAGTTGGTTCCCTAGAAAAAAATTATGGACTTTATAATAACCTATATTAATAGTTTTGAATATTAAAAAATCTCTTATTACATCATGATTTTTCTTATACAATACATAGAATTTGATAATATCCTAAGAGTGGTTGTTGTAATAAAATGTTGGAGTAGTTCCCTTTTATGATGAGAACCTAGAAGTGCTACGACACCATTATTTAATATATGTTCTATAGATGGTTGATATCATTTGGGGAATAGATACTACTTATTAGGGATGGATACTCATAGGACATTGAGTCACCTTCTCATGGTGTATTCCCTTAGTAATATCCATTGTATGATATTATGAGAATGAGACTCATTAGTAGTTAATCAACATTCATCATTGGATGTTACTACATGCCAATGAGTATATTTTTCCTTAGAATTTAATATTATTATTAATGATTATTATGTTTCATGTACTTTTATGTATTGAAGAAAACCATGATGAAATATTTTCATGGAGAGGTAAGGTTTGTTTGGTGCATCATGAGTAATAATTAATTAATGAATAATTCAAGAAATTATATTTCCAATATATTATTAAAATAATGTTAATATATCAAGCCCTTTCTTATAAATTATATCATTCAAATAAATCCATTTCCATGATGTTCTATAAGAATTCTAGATTATCAAAAATTCAATGAATGGGAAATTTATCACATAGGTTGATGTTACCAACATGAAAACATCTTTATTAAAGAAGTTATGATAAAAAGACTATATTACACAGTGATCATCCATAAGAGGTATAATTTCATTGTAGTATTAACTTATTTTTATACAGGTTCTTTGAAATGTTTTCTGATGTTAACCCTTATCTTTAGGAAACATTGATTAATGCTACTATGAAAGTGGAATAAAGTCTCATACACAAATTGAATCCAAAATCATAGTTATATAATATATTATTATTTATTTTTTTATCAATTTGAATAAATATTATTCTCATAAATGGCTTAATAATTATTCATGTTTTCTTGATCTCAAATTTTCGTTCACCTATTATTCAAGAGAATATGATAGGAGAATAATGTTTAATGAATATGTAATTTTTATTTAGTGAATATAAAATTTATTTATTTATTGGTGAATAATTAATTCATATTTATTTATTAAATAAATTGTCAGTATTGAAGTCCGGGTGAATATTGAGTATGAATGGAAGACCGGGTTTTCATGTCTGATGAGAAATAATATATATTGAATATTATTTAATTAAATAATGTTTAATTTAATTTTCATGTTAATCTCATTTTGAGAAAATAATGTCAATATTAATATTTTAGACATCAAGTTATACAAGGGATAAATTAATTATTATTGATATCCTAAAAAAATATTAATTTCTATAACCTAGGGGTATTTAAACCACATTATATTATTTTTTGAATAGATCCAATTTTCTTCATGTTGTTCATAATATAAACCAAAGAGAATTCTCTCACACCCTAGAGAGCTCCCACTATAATAATTATCCCAAGAATAGATAGTGATCTTCCTCTTCCTCTCAGTCTCAAGGCTAGAGTGTACTAGGATAATGCTTTGAATTTGATTCTCAAGGTGATCAATGGTGAACTAAAAAAGCAATATAATACTCTCTTTCAGCATCCATATATTCCTAACATGAAATTCCGAGATTTTTGGATCATGTTTCAATCACAACTAGGAGAATTATTCTCTTTATTCATACAACGCAACGACCATAGAACATAGATCTTTAGTCAGGTCCATCATCAAATCAATATTTCACACAAGGTAATTATTTAAATGATTAAATTTATTATAAATAATATGTGATAATCCTTTTCTAAGTTTTTGTGTTCTATCCATTGTTTGTTTCTTTTATTCAATTCCAAATATCATGAAATAAATTGTTGTTTAAATCATGGATAGATCATGTATTGTGGGGACCATCCTAAAGCATGTTCAACTAGAGTACATGCAATACACCCCACATACATGGGACTTAGTCCTTTAAGTCACAGATGGGCAATTTGTTTTCATACATAACCTTCTTAACCGGTGACTATGTAACTCAAAGACCACACACCATGTATCCCTTGTATACATTGTGTACTCCAAATTTTCGGATTCTGGATTTACATGCTGAGTCCCATGGAATGTGCCTCAAATTGTGGTGAGAGACATACATGCTATGTTTCTCTCTTGTAAACATCATGTACTTATGCCATATTACATAGAATAAAAATTAATTTATTATACTATGTAAAACATATAAACACGTGCTTCTATTTGGTCATTATGTAGATAGGGAAAACCATGTGATGGGTTTGGATATATATATATATATATATATAAATGTATTATTAATTTATTAATACTGTTCAAATACCCATGTCATGTGTGAGACATATGAAAGTTATTAATCTATATTCACTGAAGAAATACACATTATAAAAATATCATTTAATTCATGAAATCATTATGTTGATATTAAATTTCATAATAGTATGCCATAAGTCATGCATGACTAATGTCACAAGAGTAACTAGTATAATAGTTTAACATATGTTCGGTAGATTCATATGTGTATTAACTATCCTTACTCCATGATATATTTATGCACAATGATACTTTTAAATAAATTTATTTAATTTGTTTAAAATTTTGATGGATGAGAATCTCATGGATATTCAGATGGTAATTAAGTTAAAAATATTGATTAATTGAAGAATATAATTAATTTATTTGAGTTAATATTTTATTAAATAAGAATTAATAAGAATTGAATGCTGGTTTTATTTTTAATATGTAATTTATTATAGGCATGGAAATGACCATAATCATAGACCAAAACATTGTATGTGATTAGTTTCGTATAAATTATTATTAAATTAAATATTTTACATTAATTCATTATATCTTCTTATTTTGTAAGGGAAATGTGTGTCTAGGGGTTCTTTTATGTTAACCATTTTCCACTCACTATCATGGTAGTAAAACAATATGTAATGTATGGAGCTCACTTGATAGTGGTGGTTGTTCATGTTTGGATCTGAGGAGAAACCAATGCATTAGTGATAAATATGTTGCTAGTTGGAAAGTTGTAACACAAAACATAATTAGTTCAAGGTGTTTTCCCACGTGTTCAATGTTTTGTTTATCAACCACTAGATAAACTGATCATTTTTAAAATCTCAAGATCATACTGCATTATAATTTTGACTCTGTCGAGATTCATTATTATATCATTATGGATGTTTTTTCATGATCAAATGAATAAATGAATTAAAAATCATGAAAGATATAACTAAAATAAATAGGATTATGCATAAATATTATCTAATAAATGGTTAATCACAAAATTAAATCCACTTAATATTAACATTATTTTTATATTGATAATAATAGTAAATTTATGAATGAATTATCAAACCCCTCAATTATATATTTAGTTGGTATAACCATACACCACTTCAGATAAAATCGAAGCATAGTTCAAAGTTCATTACCTGCTAATGTTGGGGTAATATCAATATTGGGGAATTCTAAAAGATGTTTTGGGTTGACATAACATAGATCACATTAGGGGTTGACTACGAAAGAAGGACATGGTGGAATTGAGAGAAATGGTTAAGGAAATCCAATTTAAGGATTTCAGGATTGGGGAGTCCACTCAATAGGCTATGAATTAATACAATTGGCCATTGAATTTCCTTCCTAAAACCAATCAAGCTTCTTGACCAAGATATTTTGGGGTAATGAAATTTGGAATATGGATCCATTTCAATATAATATACATGAAACATTATATTCCGAAACCAATGGATATTGATATTGGGTTTTTATAAGATAGTATGAGATAAATAAATATAATATTTATTTTGTTTTTTAAATATTATCAATTATTGTATGAAATATATTATAATATTAATTATAGGAATAGAAACAAAAAAATACATAAAACATATAACTACAACCCATACTTGAGAAAGATGACCTTTTCATCGGTTCAAATTTTGACGAGTGGAAAATGCTCTTACACGTTATCCTTCACCATGAAAAGAAATTGTACATGCTGGATGAACTAATTCCTAAGATACATGGAAATGATACTAGTGATTAATTATTATCTCTATATGGGAAATAGCTGAATGACGATACCTATGTTCAATGTTTCATGATATCATCCATGACAAATGAGCTTTTATATCAATATGAGGCCATGGATGTGTATTATATGACGTCTCACCTTCAGGATCTCAATCATGAGAAGGTGATACAAGAGATATACAATATCTCCAATTACTGTTTTATAACTATGCTTGGAGACTCTATGCTATGTAGGCCACAAGTAGTCTATCTTATTAGATACATTAAATTCCTAGACATATTAGGGCTAAAATTCCTAGATTATTTTCATACATATCTCATACTTTCCTCACTTCCCAAGACCTTATACATTTTTATTTTTAATTACAATATGATAAATAATGAGGAATGTTTTTCATAATTTCATAAATTGATTCCCTGAGTAGATAAGGACATGGGGCATGACAAACATTCAATCCAAATGGTGAATTATAAAAGGAAGAACAAGGAAAAGGGACACAAGAGTCACAACAAGTATAAAACACTTGAGCATCTTCCTTCCATGAAGAAGAATATCCAATGGTAGGGAAAGGAAATGGATGTGGAATGTTTTGTTTTAGGAAAGAAATGTTGTTGGAAGAAGAACTGCACCCAAAAGAAAGGGGAATCTAAAGGTGCACTCCTTATCCAATATAATCTTTTAATATATACACATTGGGTGTTAGATACATATTTTGGTGGATACATATGTATCCAAATGTAGTATCTAAGTAGATTCTGATAGATTGATCGAGGATTGGATGATCTAAAATAAGACAATGGTGTAAGGTTGATTGCTCTTTCCATTGGTTACTACCACCTTTTGATTTCTGACCAGAATTATTTTCATTTAAATGGATTGTTTTTATATACCAATGGTTACTATGACCATAATATTTATATCATTCCTATATCCATATGTGTTTATATTCATGTTAAGAAATGAAATTTGTTTCTTTTATAAAGAAAAAATATGTTAGGGTATGAATGATTTGTATAAAAGTATTTATGTATTATGTTATGAAGAAAAAATATTGTAAATTGATAATTAATAAAGTTCACAGGACTCATATAACACAAAATTGTGGCATTACCATTTTTGTTATGTAAACTAGAATAATTTGAATACAAATATGGTCATTAATTCTATTCTGAGCTAAAACCACTTTATTGATTTCATACTTGTTTATAAGGTAAAATAACCAAACCACCATTCAGTGGATGGGGTTAAAGGGCCATATAAATTATAATATTAGTACAAATTGATGCATGATGACCATTTCTAGTAGAAGGTATAGGTGCGTATTCTTACTTTATAACATTTACTTGTGACTTGAGTAGATATGGTTATGTATACATGATTAGTTATAAGTTATATTACTTTGAGAAATTCATGAAATTCCATAATGAAGTTGAGATTCGACTTGGAATGAAGATAAATAAGCATCAATCAGACCAAAGTTGTGAATATCTTAACCAATATTTTATTGACATTTTAAAAGAGTTCGTGATTTTATCTCAACTTAATCCACCGTAGACACCAATGTGAAATGGTGTTTCTGAAAGTAGAAATTCTGCCTTGTTAAATATGGTTAGGTCTATGATGAGTTAGGTAGTTATTATATTATCCTTTTGGGGGTATTCATTACAAATTGTGACATAAATACTAAACCAAGTAATAATTAAAGTGGAAAATGGGATTCAAAATTAGTTATGGAGTGGAAACAAACCCCTTTTCACATAAAACTAGTATCAGGCTATGAGAGATTTGTTATGTAATTACATAGAAAACAACTATCACCCCAGTTGAAAAGTGTATCTTTATAGGGTATCCCAAGGAATCAAAGTGATACTGACTAGACAACCCCCTAGACAAGAAAGGGACTATTTCTAGACAAGCCATATTTTTGGAGATAAAAAACATCATAAAAAAGACAATGGTAGGATGATTGACTTCGATGAAGTTGATTCTAAAATTATATAACAATTAGTATAAGCACATATTCCATGGGTCACCATAGAAGATGTATCTCCCAAAGCATAAGTACTTCAAAGGAGAAAAAGAGAGGTAAGAGAAATAAGGACATATTGTTTTCTGGTCACTAAATATAGTGACTCATTATTGGTTGAAAATGATAAACCTATATCCATTGAAGAGGTAGTAGATATCTAAGAAAGTAGAAGATGGAATAAAACCATAAATTTTGAAATGGGCTCCATTATTGAAAAAAATGTTTAGTTTCTAGACAATGCGCCAGTTGATGTAAATCCATTAGGGAGAAAATGGGTATTCATGAAAAAATGACATGGAAGGTAAATATAATATATAATTCATGGTTAGTGGTGAAAGGGTTTAAATAAAATCAATGATTTTTTTTGGTCAGGGTGGATACTCAAGTGGGGGGGGGGGGTTAATTGAGTTACAATTTACAATTTCTATTAGAAATTATTTCTATAAAGGTTTTCCCAAAAGATTAAATACATCCCAGTTAATAAAGGTTATAATGTTATAAGAATTTGATTGTTTAAGTAAATTCATAGATGACTGATTAATTCTTAGTAATCTTAATTTGTGTTATTAATACTAATTTTGAAGTTATTCTACTAAGACAAGCCAGTTATTACTTCTTTCCAAGATTAAATATCAAAGTGAAATTAGTTATTTCTGGATTATACAGTAAAGCAATAAAATAGAGACAACTATATTTAAGAAGTACATCGGATATGAAACTAGTTGTTTAGTCTCTAGACAAGACCTAATCCACTCCACTTGGTGATGACCTGTCACCAAGCAATTTTTATAAAGAAACTTTGATCCACACCCTCGATCGGGGTTTACAACAGTACTCAGATAGTCCAGGTCTTCAGACCTCTACCACAGTTCTACGTGGGAACGAAAAAACAACAACACATAGGCTGTCGAGGTACTCCGAACTCTACCATAGTTCTATGTGTGATATACAATGGAATAAAGAGTTTGGTGTGAGGATTTCAATATCCTCCAGTTTAGCGTAGGATTTAGTGTGTGTACAAAAAGACAGAAGCAGACACTGCTCGTAATGTAAGGAAAAGAATGATCCCAACAGAGCAAAAATATAGAGATGAGTTTTGAATTATTTTCTATAATGTAAATGCGGCTCTGGACTCTTTTGGATTGAAGTATATGAAGCTTTGAGCCCTTCTCTAGATGTTGTGTGAAAACCAGAGTGTCGCGCTTCATCTTGGGTTCTTCTTGAGGTTCAACTGAGCTAATATGTTCTTTTATGAATCAAATATGCTTTGTGTGTTCTGCATTATCGAGTTTCATGCAGTGTGACTTTGTTTTGAAACATGTTTTGAGTATCTTCTTTGTTATCCTTCTCATGGCATTGCTTTTCATTTTTGTATCATGCGTAATAATTATATTCCACACTTCGCTTTTAACATATAATTCATGTGTTGGAGATGATTGGTTTCATGTATTTTGCACCTCGTTCCACGTACTTTTTGATGACATGTCTATAAAGAAAAATTAATTATGCCAGTGCATTAAAATCATCAAATTTTATGAATATAAATTAAATTAAAAGACCAAAAAATAGTTTAATAAATGGTGTCACAGTAAGTCATGGAAACAATGTCTAGATTGATCACGGTGTCTTAGTGTCCCGATGTCTTTTTCATAGTGTCTAGCTTCATGGTGTCTAAGAGCCATGGTGTCTCATGGTCACGGTGTCTCATAGTCATGGTGTCTGGCTTCACGGTGTCTGCTTCATGGTGTCTGGATTCACGATGTCTCATTGTCACGGTGTTTGGCTTCATGGTGTCTGGCTTCACGGTGTCTGCTTCACAGTGTCTAGCTTCATGGTGCCAAAAATACATAGCCAGTGGCAGACTCACGGTGTCTTAGACTTTTCAAAGTAACTATCTTCAAACATAAATAATGATGATAATAGAAAGGGTTAGACATAAGCATTTGTCAAAGAAGGTATTATGATCGTAGATCAAAGATAGTATAATGTAGGTAAATGGAATGTAGAGAAATTAAGATCTCGCATGTATCTTCTTAAAGCATGAGAAAACATTAAACATAAATAAAAATGATTGGATATAATTTATAAGAGTTAACTAGGTTGAATATGTTTTGTGATCATTAAGACATGATTTATACATGAGGAGGCCAACCGAATTGTCTACGATGAAATCGTTTAACTATTTGCCATGTTTAAATCCATCATAATTATAATTACAATATCTACTTAACATGAAATTGAGATTTGGAAGATCGACATCAATACTTATTTCCTTAATATGAAACTTCAAGAAGATGTCATTATGATATAACCAAATGTTTTTGATACTCTAGGTGACTCTAAATGGATTTTCAAGATACAGAGATCCATTTGGGGATTGATGAAAAAAATCCTTATCATAGAACATTAAATTAGATGAAGCAATAACATAATTAGATTTATTAAAATTGAATGTGGTACATGTGTTTAAAATAAGTTTAGTTATTATTTAGTTGATTTCATGGTAGTATATGTCGATGATGTATTACATACTTGAAATGAAATACCCATCTTAAAGAATTTTATGGAACAGTTAAACATGTTTTTATCTATGAAAAAATTTCTTGAGTTTTTCTATATTCCAATTATCAAGATCATTCATGATATATTCAAGATGATTCTTGGACTATGTCAAAGTACATTCATTTTCTAGATAATAAAGAGATTTAGTATGGAAAATCCAAGAGGATATTGGATCCATTGTCACATGGCTTACATGTTTATAATAAAATGTTTCCTCAGACAAAACGGTAAAAATATTGAATGAGTAATATCCCATAAGATTCAGAAATATGATCAATCATGAATGAAATGTTGTGTACAAGACATGATTCTTTCCTATTAATTGTGCATCTTCGGAAGATTTCAAGAAGTTATATGAGAACAACATTAGACTGCTATTAAGGCTATCCTCAAGTATCTGAGAATAACTAAAGATATGATTTTAGTGTATGGCGGAGACAAGGAGATGGTCATCATTTGTTATACTTATACAAGTTTCCAAATAGTTTATAATGATATAAAGTCATAACCAAGTTATGTTTTCGGTCTCAACGAAGGATTTGTGAGAAGGAATATTTCCAAGAAGCTAGTTGTCATAGATTCTACATTAGAGTGACGGTATATAGAGTCTTTTGATGCGTCCATGGAATCCATCTGTATTCAAATATTTTTAGAGGAGTGTGATGTGGTACCCATAAGTAAAGACCCTATCACATTTTATGGTGATAATATTGAAATGAGGGCTCTTGAAAAAGGGCCTAAGTCACACAAATAGAAAAACAATATACTCTGAAAGTATCACCTATTGAAGAAGTTTTCTCAAAGGGGTGACATTACGATAAGAATAGTGCGCAAGGAAGATAATGTGGAGGAACCCATGACTAAAGGCCGTTCTTAGATGAAGCAGGAGTATAATGTGATTGTTAGCAGACTGAAGGTTGTTATAAGTAGGATCAAGTGTAAGTAAGAGTCTATTGGAGCTGGTTCCTAGGAATTATCTTTTGTGTACTTTATGATAAACTATGTTATTAAATTTTAATACAAATAAAATCTTTATTATGTCTTGATTGTTATTCAGTGTAAAAATTTATTTTATAATGTCCTGAGAGTATTTGTCTCACTAAAATGTCATAATAGTTCCCTGCTATGATGAGAACCCAAATGTTCTATGAAACTATTTGGAAATATATGTTCTACTACCGGATGATTTCATTTTAGGAATAATAATTGTCCATGGTATCAGGTGTGGATACTCATAGGATTTGGATCTCCTTATCATTGTGTACACCCTTGGTGATATTCAATGTAATATATTTTGGGAATAAGACCCAATTGTAGAAAATACACATCCATATGTGTCATTAGATGTTCATATATGAGGATTTTATTATTTATACATATAATTTAAGATTATTATTAATAATTATTATGAGTTTCATGATTTTAAGTATTGATGAAAACCATTATGACAGAATTTTTGTGCTGAGGTAGGTTATGTTTGGTGTGTCACGAGTAATATTTCCTTAATGGATAATGTGAGAAAGGATTTTTTCCATCTATTTTTTAACAGATGTTTATATCCCAGGCCCCTTGAGGAAAATGATATAGCCTAAATAAACAATGGACATTGAGTTATATATGCACATTTTATTTTCAGAATGTCAAATAAAGAGACATCAATTACATAGGTTTATGGTACCAACATGCAACTCACTTAATTAGAGTTATCAAGATAAAAGGATTATATTAAACAATGAGAACTTATATGATTCATTATTTCATTTTGAAATTAACTTATTTCTCTATGGGTTATGTGGCGTGTTTCTAGAAAATATTTATAGTCTTTAAGATTTTTCACTTAATGCCCCTAAAAATAGTCCTAGAGGGTCAAACACTATTTGTATCCACAATCTCACTTGAATAATATATAATTATTTATTATTTAACAATTTGAATTAATAATATTCCTCAATATGATTAAATAATTTTTTATGTTTTATTGATCATATATATTTCATCACCAGTTATCCGAGAGAGTATATTGTGGGAAGAATATTTAATAAATATATATTTTCTATTTATTAAATATCATATCAATTTATTTATTTCTAAATAGTGAAGTGATATTTATTTATTAAATAATGATTCATTATTCTAGGACCTATAAATATTGGGGAGTAATATTGGTATGAATTTTTAGGTCAGGTGAGATAAAATATATTTTGATTAGTATTTGATTAAATAATATTTATTTTAATCTTTGTGTTTTACACATGTCATGATAATAGTATTATTATTATTATTTTAGACATGAGGTTTCCAAACGATTTAAATAAATATTAAAGGTAACTTTTGAAAATATTTATTTCTAAATCCTAGAGGTATTAAAACAAAATTATTCTATTTTTTAAATAGACCCAATTATTTTTTTAGTGTTGTACATAATGATAGTCGTAGTGAATCCCATCAATCCCTTCAGAGAAGCCTCTCCAGGAATTATCCAAATAAATGGAAGAGATATTCATCCACCTCCCACACTCGAGTAATAATATATAATGGAGAACACATTGGATGCGATTATTAAGGTGATAAAAGGGGAAAAACACAAATGATAGGATTTACCATGACAACACCAAGAGATTCCAATCGTGATATTCAATGATTTGGGGAACACATGTTGGTTAGCACTAGAGGGAATATTCTCTTGATTCCTACAACACAGTGGTCGTACATCATTAATATATTTTCAGATCCAATAATAAAAAAAATAATTCACACAATTTAATTATTTAATTGATTAAATTACTTATAAATAATATGAGATTATCTTACACATGGTTTTGAAATTTTATCCCTTGTTTTTTGTCTCCCATTCAATTCTGTAGATCATGACATTCAACGTAATGTAAATCTCATTTTGATAATATATCAGGAAAAAAATCAATGTTGTCCATGGACCATCTAACACTTCCACTATGTTCTTAACCTACATATTTAATGACGATATAAAATATTACTCCATCCCAAGCATTAGGCCACACATTTTCTCAATATAAATAACATTATCATGTTCTCTATTTAGGAAATTTGACTTGAAATCCATATATAAACTTTATTTCTCAATTCTGTAGTGATAACAATAAATATTATAAATGTTTTTAATCTTTATATGGATAATAAAATTCACAAATTTCAATGCCTTAAATTTTTGTGTAATTTTTACAATCCAACAATTCCTTTTATTTTTATCACATCACATTTCTCATTCAAATTATTTTGGAACACCCTATTTGTACCAATCATATTTGTATTATTGGTTTGAAAAAAAAACTATCCAAATTACCACTTTTTTCAATATGATACAACTCATTAGTAATAATATAAATCCAATCCAAATGCATTATGATTCATAAACATCTTTTAGATCAACATGTCAATATAATGAATTATGTGTAGCTAACCTTGATGTTATTATGGACTGGACTTATTTTCATTAATCTCCCATGATGTGTTGGACTATTACTTTCTTCCACATCAGAGGATGATATGATTGAATTTTTTCATCATCACTTGAGGTAGGTGAGTTAGAATCCACATCACAAGTAGTTTTAACATTATTACATTGACAAAGAAATTTTTCACATTGTTCAACTGCAACGACATCATCATCCATTTATTCCATATCTGAATATATATATATGAAACTTTATTATCAACATAATAAATACATTTCACATCTATTGAATCATAATTATTTTCTATTTCTTTATTATAACACCTTTGTTCTCTACCCTTTAGAGGGTAACCAAGAACATTTCTGTAAACACCTGTTAGTTCAAATTTCCCAATATTTAACCCTTTACTTCTACAATTCAGGGACATTAGAAAACCCATAGGTTTTTAAAACTAGGGTTTTATTTGTAACACATGTAATAAGAAGTCATATCAAAGGCAGAGCCATAAAATCATATATTCTGAACATAAATTATTACCCTAATAGTTTTCCCCACAAAATATCAAGAAGTGTCATGGTCAATCCACATTTTTTGTACCATATCTAATAAAATTATATTTTTTTCATTCAGGAAAATCTTTTTTATATGTTGTATATTGTGAAATATACTCATAATTAATTCCATGTTTCTTAGGATAACTTATAAACTCTCAATTTATGTATTCACAACCATTATTAATTTTAATCTTATTATAGAATATAAAAATTTTTAATCTAAAATTTACCAAAAACTGTTAAATTTTTTGAGAGCCTAGGATTTATATTTAAATAAAATTATTCATTTAAAGTTATTAAGGTCATAGATGAATGAAATAATGTACTTATTTTAATTTTTATTGTTTAATAATCTTCCTATAGATGTTAGAGAAAATCAACTCCAAGGGATCAATTGAATGTATCTCAAATTTCCTATGAACAATGTTTGTAATATTCCATTTCAAGAAAATGTAACAACCTCAATATATACTTGTTTCATGTTACGAATATCAAAGATACTATATCCATTTATTATATTTCTATAATTATTTGACACATATTCTCTTACTTTTTTTTGACATATCATATTTTCTTTATCATTCACATATAGCCGGAAAAGTTGAAATTGCCAACATGAAATTTATTTACCTTTATTCATTGGATTTTCAAAATAACTTTTCCGTCTTATCTACACTAAAAAATTACCAGCATTTTAAAAAACATTATTACCTAAATAATAATGTTTGGAAATAATTAATAAATTGTTTTTAAACCCTTCAAAAAGCAATAATCTTTTAGATGTTATCTTTTATTTTCCAATGATAATGATCAAACTAATTTAATTTTTAGTGACTCACAATTTCCAAAAGTCAATGTACCTTCTTTGAATTATTTCATATTCTAAAATAAATTCAAATATCTAGCCATATATGAAGAACAACCACTACCCACTATCTCATATAATTCTCCCATTATTGCTTTGAGAGTGGTTTCTACATCAAGAGAATTTTTAATGATTTTTTATTTCCTCTCATACAAATTTTAAAATTTTTTATAAAAATATTGTTATGATGAAAATGAAATAGAACGTCCCTTTTCAAGATTTATAATATGATCAAATATTTCACAAATAATTTCCGACGGTTGGAATATATTTTTAATATTCATACTAACTTTGTAAGGTTTTCTTATTTGAGTGAGTTGACTCTCCTTAAAAATATTTCTCTAATTTCAACATGATTGATTAAAAAATTGATTAATTAGTTTGGACAGATTTTTCTGTATGCCCATATCCTCTTTAGTATGAATAATAAACACATAAATGATTTTTCTATTGGAGACATGCACACCTTATGATATTGTAAAACAGTTTTTCATCAAATAGTTTACCTTCCACTTAGTATGTTTGAAATAACCTTTGGTTATTATTGACTACAAGTATTTTATTCCTAATATTTTATTTCTTTTCAAAATCATTAGAATCACTAATATTAGAAACATCTTGTTCATAATTTTGGATCCACCAAAACATTATATTTTTTAACTCTATCATTTTTTATTACTCCTACAATTTTTTTTTGTATAATAAAAAACACATTAAGGGGAAAATTAGGAACAAAAATTCCTTTATCATGAAATATAAAAACCAAAAGGCTGATGAAATAAAACAGACCCCCTCAACCTTGTTTCAAAATTCAATCATTCATAAATCAAATAAAAATTATTCACAGTCACCTACCAAATATTAGGAGAATCGTGAGTAGTGCATTGATTTATATTGACGACTTAGTCCAATCACCAATCCTCTATCACCACTATCACTGAAACCCATAAATAAATTAAAAATCACATTAACAATGTCTTTTCTCCTGAAAATTATACTCCATAAATATAGAACCCTTTATCAACAGTAGATTTTCATCAAGCATAGCTTAGAACAATCCACTATGCCCACCAAAATATAACTATAACAGAGTACCACACATAAAAGACAATTATCCACAACACAACACAATAACCATAAAAATAGAAGATACATCAAAACAAAATAACAAAATCTTGAACACCTTAGGGGAGCGTAACCATTAGGGATAAGTAGTAGTGAATGCCAAAGAATCATCATGGAAGAGGATCCATAAACATAGAAGACCACATATCTTGCCTTTACCACAAACCAGTGCAAGGAAATTAGATTGAAACAAACAACTATATATTGGGAACAAATAAGAAAAAACCAAAAAAATAGAAAATGCAAGAGAACACCAAGACGAGGCTGAACACAAGAGGATTCCACCAGATGATCTCATTAGGAAAACATCAGAATTTAGAACCCATATATCAATTTCAACCACCCCCACCAACACAGTCCCAAGATAATATAATAGCCATCAAATAATTCAAATAAGGGGTCTAGAACAAAGGGTTATGTAGAATGAGTAGAGGAAATAAAGACCATAATGATACGGAAGGCACCACCGAAGGCCACGTCTTACACAACCCCGATGAACTGAAGATCCATCATTACAAACAACATGGGTTTTAAAATGATGGGTAAGCTTATATGAGTAGAAAACATAGTGATCGAGTCCCTAAAACCCCCCAAAAAATAGATGAAGGATGACACCAAACACCAACCATACACAATTATTAAATGCATGAGTTCCATTTTTTAAAACAATAATGGGGTTAAAACATGCCATAACCTGTGATAAACTCAACGATGCATCATTTTATTCTATAAAAACACTAACACAATAGTGCAACCAATGAGAAGAGAGCCCATAATTGGGAGATAAAGGGGAAAGGACAGTATGAATATTGAATAATCAATCAAATTTAGAGGGATGTTGAGTGTAATAGAATGGAAATAAGTGGAACATATCAGAAGTGATATCAATAAACATGAAAAGATATTATGGAGGAAATCCTAGGAGGCTCACAGTAGAGAGTGTGAGAGATTACTGGGGGAATGGGGTGCAATATTTTGTAGGTCCTAAATTATTTTACTTGAGAACACTTTTGGTTTTGGCTATATACAAGATATTCTAAATTTCAGGTTTCTTCTAAACATCACAGTTCATATTATAAATCATTAACAATATTTTTTGTTTTTCCACTTGTGTTTTTAAACTCCTATAACTTTCAAAAACTTTTATAAATGAGTATTGATATTTTTTACATACATGATATATATTAGAATGTTTTTGTTGAATAATCATAAAATATTTCACCATAACCTTCAATATTTATTCAATATTGAATTTAAGGATTTCATTTTCATCAAAAACATAATCATATAATCAATATCTTTTTCAAATACTTTTTATTTCAAAATGTATATTCCTAATTGTTTTTTGAACAATTTACCTTTTTCAACATTTTATTGTATCAAATCTTCTAATATTTTAATGAAAATATTTCAACTCTTTCATCAGTAGAAATTCCATCTAAGTTTATTAATATAATTAAGAGTTACATATTTCATCACTAATAAATTTTTATTCACTAGTAAATATTTCATCATCCACTTTTAAAATAATAATTTTTTATCAGTATCATCACAAGAGTTTTTTTAGCTTATTCTTCTCTATTATCTTTTTCCTCACACTTAGGAAAATAGTTTTTCCCTTTGTATTTGAAGAAAATTTTATCCATTACCTTCGAATAGGATTTTGTCTTTTTAAGTTTCTTATAAAGGATAATTTTTAATTCATTTAATATTAATCAATTTCTTCCACCTCCTTTCATCATTTACTATTTATAAAAAAAATATAAAACACCTCCAAATTCAAAACATTTCAATAGATAATTTCATATGTAAATTTCTATTATTTTTTCACCCATTTTGAAAACAAAGTCATATATTTATAAAAAAATTACTAGCCATATATTTGAGTTTAGAATATCTTGGCTCTTCTTCGAGAACATTCTTTGAAGTTTCTTTCTGAGAAGAATTGAAGGAAGTTTCTCGAACAACCTTGTACTTTTTTTAAAAAAATTATTTTATAATTTCATAAGTGATAAGAATTCTAAATAGATCATATAGAGAAGTATTTTCATGGAATCTATCTTTCAATGAAATGAATTTGGCATCAAATATATCAGGAATAATTTGTATGGTAATTTAAATAATGTTTCAATATCTTACCTTCTCATTGAGACATCTTATGATGCTTAAATTGTCATCAACCATTGAAAATAAATCACCAAAATATTCACAACCAAATATATTAATATCTTTGTACATAGGACTCTATATTTTTACATTATCTTTTTTTACTTTATTATTTTTGTCAAATATATTTTTTTATCATTTCTGATATGTTTTTTGAAGTTCCATCTATATAAAAAACAATTCCAATGAGTGAGGAATGTATTGAATTTATAGTCTCCCATCATTATACAGGTATTTATTATCAACATATTTAATCAGAGCATCCTATTTATAAGGTATAAAACCACTTATAATAGATACAAGAACATAAAAATCAAGATACATAATATATGATATCAATTTATCATTCTAGATATCATAAATATTTACATAAAAATTTGGAATTCCCTTACTGTTCATGGAAATTTGAAAATCCTGGGAATATTATATTTTTTTCCAACTTTAGAAAAGATTCAATGAGGGTAACATTCCCTTTGATACATCATTAATAGACTAAATGGGATCTGTGTTACCACTAAGGGTGAGGGGGAATTAATATTCTATTTTTAGAAAAAAAATTATGAAATAATATTAGTCACCTATTAAAGACTTAATTATTTTCTAAAAATTGGAAAATAGAGTAACCAAAAGATTATAAGATTTTAAAAGTGTCACCACTCAGAAAGATTTGATAGTCACAATCATGGTTTGAAAAATAATCCAACACCACACAATCCACTAGAAAAAAACATATTTATATGGTGACTACAAGTAGGGATTATCCATACAGTTTAATTGATCTATAATGAAATATCATTTCATGTTATCCTTATATAGTTAAATTATACAAAATTGTTTTGTAAAAACTATAAGAAACCTTTAACAATAAGAATAAATATGTTTTCACTATTCTTATTGTATCTTCTCAATAGTTTTTCTACTCGAAATTACTTATTTTTCTTTGAATTATTACCCAAAAAAAATAAGAACTCCCTTTAATCAAATTATTGTTCATCCAATAGGTTCATGTAATTGGTTTTTCTTATGGGTTCATCCAATGACCTCTATCTGTGCATCTATTTCGAATGAAACTAAAACTTCCTAAGTATCCATTCATTTAATTTTGCATATTTTATATATGATACGAACTAATAAAAAAACATTTTCAAACATCCTTCAAATGATTCCACATAAACATTTAATCTAATTCATTTGTGTTAATATAATATACTCTTTACATCATATATATGATACTACTAATGTGGAAAACTATATCTTGTTACTAAATATCTGATGCTTCTTCACAAAAGTATATCTGATCACATTTCAAATTATAAATCACTTCATCTCTATTATTTTACACATTAATAGTGTAACTAACTTCTAGGGTATTATAAAAACCACCATTATATATGTTATCTCAAATTAGAAAATACGAAAACCCATTTTTATTTTCCTGATCAAATAAAAATAAAAATTCACAACTTCCAATCTCTTGAAATTTGATGATTTCTTCTCTAGGATTATAGAATATTCTTGTAACATTGTAAAATCTCAAGAATCTATAACCTTCTTTAAAACGGCTTAAAATTCAGAGTGAATCATTGACTTCATCCATGATTTTATGAACAATAATCTTTCCAGTCAACATCTTCTCATTTTCTATCTTCAAAAAACATTTGTAAAGACCTTCAACCTATCCCCAGATAAAACATAAATATATCTGGTAAAACATCACACCACAAGTTTGAAATGTAACATTTTATCATACATATTATATATGACTAAATTCCATCCAATAACATTCATCAAAACACTTCTACTATTCCCTTTCAACTATAACTTCTATTTGATGTACTTTTGATAGAATTATTAGTTTGATTTCCATCGACCCTAACCTATGTCTGATGACTCAGAGACATTCATACGATCATCTCATTAAATAGTGACTTCTTAATTTTTTGTATTTCAATCTAATATATATTTTACATAAGATATCATCATTATTTCTAAAAATAACAAATTAACCATTTGATGGACATTGATTACTACCAAGGATACTACTGAGATAATATCATCTGATGATATTTTTCTAGTGATATTCTTCAGTAATTCACATTGAAATTTTTGAAACATTATTCTTATATTAAGACTCTAAAAATTTACAACTGAGAACCCTTTACAAAACCATATCTTCATAAAACATTAAAAAATCATCTCATAAATCACTTAACATCCTTTACTTGAAAACCTTTAGAATGGTCTATTAGAGGAATCTCTATAAATATTTATAGAATGAAAAATTCGTGCAAATTTTTTTATCCCCATTTTATCTAAAGAAAAAATTTCATACTTTTTACTCAATCTTGCGACAGAAGATTTTATGTACTCATGAAATTATTAAATTAATAACATTAAAGAATAAACATAATTTATTGTCATATAAATCAGTGTCCTGTGATCTTCGGTTTGGTAACCTTTATTCGATGAAATCATTCTAGAAAACATCATCTGATCATCTCTATTCGATAATATCTCCAACTGATGGCCTTTATTGGAAACCATAACTATGTGATGTGATTTATTAAATAAAAAATTTATTATTCATACATAAACACCATAAAAAACATCTTCTTATCGAATTCCATCAACCTTGAAACACCTCCAATCCAATTAGACAAAACACCAAGTGAGCATTTGTAACACAAGTTTAGTGTTTTGAAATGCAATTTTGAGGGAGGATGTCTCATGGAATGGAATTGGATATTGTATGAAAAAATCATATGGGGGAGAACTTTAGGCCTGATAAACATTTTTATTGTGGAATGTTGGGATCTAAAATTAGATAGACATCCTAGAGTTATGTCATGATTCCAATGGATGAGGTGAGTAGGGGATTAGGATTTTGTTAATTCAATTCCATAAGGAAGTAAATTTACTATGTAATTGTAAACCATGTATATTTAAATGTGTTTTTCTAATTGCAATAGAGTTTTTTATGTAATGATGTCCACTAAGACTTCTAAGGGGAATGAATTATTATGGTGGGGTGATTATAAGATTATATATGCTGTATGGGAGATTAAATTTCAATGAAATTTGAATTTTTGAAATGGTGGGGGATAATATATTAAATCATAATTCATATTTGAGTTCTGATGATTGTAACAACTTGTAAGAGTTTTTAGGAATGCTGGGAAGCTTAAGTGGCATCATGGGGCCTCAAAAAATCTTAATGAGAGGACTGTGGGCTGCTGTAGTTGTACCCCTAGTAATATAGTGGATTTTAATTGGGGGAAAATTAGAATTTTTACCCCTCAGTTTTTTACTGGGGGTGCTCCCGTCCATAGCCTTTTACTTGCATGGGTTTTTATGTGTATATTCCCTATTTATCTACCATAGTTTTACATCTTTTAAATTATGATAATTAGGTGTTTTGAAAATGACATGAGGTGTGGGATCCTCTCCTTACTCTTATATATTCTTTTTCTTATTACCACAAATTCAACATTATTGCAATTTTGGTTAAAAATGGTGATTTCATCATAGGATGCTGAAATCACATTCTTTCAATGGGAATTTCGTGAAACATTGGAAGAGGGCATCTCATGACATAATCATTATATTTTTGATCATAAACTCAATAATGGTACATTGTATACTGAATTTTTAATATTGTGTTTTCATTAATGTTAATTGTTTAATCATATAATTGGTTCTTGAACTTAGGTATTTTTCAACAAATGGTGTTCAGATTTATGAAAAATCATCCTCGGAGAACTCTGATATGGTTCTGTAGCGGTGTGAAGAACTATGAAAATGTTAAACTAATTTAGTTAAATAATAATGAATGTTAAAATTAATTATTTCTTGATGATTTTTTGATATCGTAACATGAATGGTTGGACATGGTTAAGTTAGTATTGGGGGGGCTTTGGAAGCTGCTATCCACTCCTAAAAGTATGAATATAAAATAATTGGTTTAATGTAGGTCCTTATAATGTATCTTCTCTTTATTAGTATCAATTATATATTGTGCAAGTGGTATGGATAGCCTCTCTACTTTTGGTTGTGTGCATATTTAAAGTTTTTTATGCTAACTAAAAACTAGAGTATGATATTGAATTGCATAAGGTTTTGAGGGTCCTGTTAGACCACCATGTATTGGATATCTCATCTAATGATGTAAGAGAGTATAAATTGAGCTATATTACTCAATATTCATTGAAATGGTGTTTTCCAATAGATATTCTCTATAGATACTAGAAAACAAGTCAGGTGATTATGATAACATAGGATTCCAAGAAAATGGAATGGGTTTGAGGCCATTTCCCCAGTGGGACTTTCTAAAGGGTCCAGGAGGTCCTCAATGGGACCTAAGCGCACCCCAGTAGGATCCCCTATGACTTGTGAAGCTAGTGAGATTGTGAAATCAGAAATGTGTAGACATGGAACCATGTGTCACCATACAACCGTACCAATGATGTGAACTTGTGGGGTGTTGGAAAAAGGTGCATGGTTTATCAGTTTGGAAAACTACTAAACTATATTTATAATTTCGCTTATTTTATCTTGATTCATCTATGGATTAAAAATAAATGATTCATGTTGCATACACTATGTTAATAAAGAGGAACGAAGAAGTTATTAGGGATTCTAAAAGTTACCTGATAGGATATATCTTTTCACCTTGTGTGATATTGATATGGTATGACCTATATCTGTTAATGACATTGGTGATTTCACATTTTCTTCCTAGGATATAGATTTAGATCCGAAAAAAATGCATTGGACATCGATATTCGACCATAGGGGTATATGGGATTCCATGGATACCATGAGTCCTTATAATTAATAGTATATCTAGGATCCAACGGTTAAGGATTAGAGGATTTATTATTGTCATTTGTATTATGATATGATTCCTAGGGCATTCTTAGGATCTAAAGGTTATCTTGGTGGTGTTATGTGTTAATATTAGTATTTTTGGGATCTGACCATTTTTTAGGGTGAAATGGGTGATAATTTTGATTCAATGATTTATTAGTATTTTAAGTAATCAAACTTGATCCTTTTTTATACTTGGAGTTCAAATTCATTCCCATAATTCCAGATATTTTGCTGTTGAAAAATTTATAATGAAATTTTTTTCCATTTGAACCTCATATTTACATATTCCTAGGACAAACTTGAGGATCTAGTTTAATATGGTGTGAATGATATCATGATGACACATGATTATCATGGGGTGTGACAGAAAATATTTCATATGTTAAAATATTGTATAGTGTTAAACGAGTTTTTATCAAAAGAGAAGCATACAACAATTAAAATATTACTTTAAATTTTAGAAACAAGTAGAGATTGTTTTTGAAATGATTTAATTTAGAAAAAAACTAAAGTAACAAATCAAAATAAATCAATTAATAAAAATATTAAAAGAAAATTAACAAAGAAAGTGATTGGAAAAAATGATATGAATTGGGTGATCAAGTCGATATCAATTTTTTAATTTCAAGGCTATCCCAATTCCAATTTATCCAATTATATTATACAAAGATTATTAATGTGTGATTTCTGATCACATCCTCTTACTCTCTTAGTCAAATAGTGATTATGAGAGAAAACCTTTCCAATATCTTAGATCGATCTAATATCCTTCCTTTTTGAGAATGAGCTGTAGTGAATACCCTGAATTAACATAGGAAATCCCCTATAGGGACTTATTTATCCAAAATAATCAAGGTTATCTTCTTCTACCCCCACAGGTACTGATGATTTCTATGTAATTCACCACTAAGTCATGATCTGTTCCATGGTATATACACCATAACCTCGTTGAGAGTGAAAATAATCATATACCAATTAAACAATAACAATAGAATCAAAAATCAAGTATGATCATACTTGATAATAATAACAACTATTAGAAATTAAATCCATCATTGGAAAAGACAGAAATGATT
Source organism: Viscum album (assembly GCA_963277665.1). Classification (NCBI taxonomy): domain Eukaryota; kingdom Viridiplantae; phylum Streptophyta; class Magnoliopsida; order Santalales; family Viscaceae; genus Viscum; species Viscum album. The sequence goes on along the minus strand of OY728155.1, from coordinate 1,432,662,969 downwards.
TTATACCATCATGTTCATGAACAGAAACATTAAAAAAGGGAAAACCTCTCCTTCTCCTTCAATAAACAATCATATGATTTCCCATCCATGTGAATTGTATCAATCAATAATTGGGTAAAATAAAACATTGCAAAACATGAACTATAGAAAATAAGGGAAATGGAGAATAAAAAATTTCTCCTCCATAATCTTTCCAACAAAATATATTTTCAGTTTTTACCACGAAACCTACATATATAAAAAATTTATCTTATTAGTTGGTTTTTTAATTATTTTTTCTATAAATCCTAGAAATTTCATTTTATTTGGACATGTGTAGTTGAATTTATGGCTGAATTACTAAATTTCACCATTTATATCAAAATAGAATCTAAAAATTCCTCCATTTGGGTGCATGCAAAGGTATCTGCAATGAGAAAATTTCGCAATGAAATTTTGAATATGAATTATGATTTGAGTTATCTTTTATATCCACTTAGAATAAATTCAAATTGAGGTTTATAGGCTGATATATTCTTCAATAACTAATTTGGGGTCCATTCTATCAGCCAACAAACCTTTTCCACTTGATTTATTTTTCTCTACCATTGTGTGTCGAACTTGGTCTAGGACTATGATAAAACATTAATCCCACTAACAAATTAATCCTAAAAAATCACTCAATTAGTATAAAAATAAATTAGATATACAAAAAATAAAAATTATCCATAAAATTCCTAAATCGACATAATTAAAAAAATTCCCCAATAAATCTCAAAATTCAGAAAAAAGAACTAAAATGAGGAAAATAAATTCATATTAATTAATTTTAATTGACTAAATAATTAAAAAACACATGATAAATTAGGAAAATATTAACTCTATCAATTCCCCCACACATAGCACTTGGAATCAGGGACAAGTAAACACCAATATCAATTTAAAGAATAATCAAAACCCATGTCAATGAGATCCACTAATTACATACCAAGAAAAAAATGATATCATGAATCATAAAAAATTTATTTCAAGTTATATATTTAGATCATTCAATATTTTTCCGCTTCATTTCTCCTCCCATGGACACAAGGCATCTAACTCACATTAATTTTCTCTCATCTTGCAAATGTCAATTTTCAACATTGTTTTTATTATCCAATCTAAGGAAAATGACACCATAGGCTGAATAAATTTTTAATTCTCCACCCAGTGTGAGTCAAATACATGTTTTTATCATGAGGACTATGAATGGTAATTTTTTGGATTCCAATTGGATGTATTAAATATCAAAAAATTATAATGATGAATGAGGGGGGATTGACTCTTTTTGTAGAAAAATAGAATGATTCTAATTTTCATTCATGTATGGTATCCTCCTCACCATCATTAGTAGAAAATAATATCCATCATCATGAAAAAATTAGTAAATTTCACTCCATTCATATTTTCAACTCTAAATATTTCAATCTTCTCAAACATATTTTTTCTTTAAAGCTTCATAATGGCACAAATTCTCTTATCATGAATGCTCATGAAAAGGAACATCTTACAATATAATGGGTTTTTATTTATAAAAAAAATATCTTCATAATTTTATTTTAGATGAAAATAATAACCAAATGATGTAGCACAACACAAGATAGAATCCCCTCACACTTTATTTCAACCATATTATATTATTTCACTTCAAGAGGAGGTTGGATATGGAAAATTGGCTTATACTGTGGCTAACCTAACAGAATCATCATATATTATAAAGTATACAAGGATTATATGTACAAGGAAGGTCCTAAGGAAAAGTATAATCTTGAAAACATAGATTTAAAACTTATTAAATTCATCAACAATTTAAAACACAAGTACCTCAAACCATATTGTTTTGAAAGGAATAAATCAAATTCTATTAAAATCATGCATGGATTTGTTCCCTCATGAAGTGAGGTGAATGTAAATAATATGAAAATAATTGTTCTTCAGCCTTAAGGGAATGTGATTTCAAATATAAATAAAGTTAGATGTGATATGTGATTCAAAAAATCAGAGTACTTTTCATTGAATTCCCATAGATTTGATCTTGAAACAGTCATTTTTAGTATTTTTTTAAGATCATTTTCATGGGAAAAATTGGTTCACTAAACGAAATAGTTTTAAATAATATAAATCATAATCACTTAATATCCAAAGTTTCCTAATTTAAAAGAAATTGATATCAAAATTGATTTTTTTTTTAGAAAAACACATTATAAAAAAATAGAAAAACAACAAATGAAAATCATTAACTACAAAGGTTACATTGCCCACAAAAAACTGATGTAGTTTCCATGACCCATTTAAATGAATTTAACATGTAATTAGATTTTTTTTTCAAATCACAACAAGAAATAAAGTGTGAAGGAGGGTTACAACTTGAATTATTGGTAGTGAAACATTGAGTTAATCTCTTAACCGATGCACACTAAAAACCTACAAGAAAATATAGACAATAAAATAAAATAAATTCATTAAAACAAATGAAAAACATAAATAGAATGAGAAAATATTGATTGATCCTAGTTTAAATCCCCCATGTGGGTCATGGGTTTCTACTACCTTCAGATGGAAATTTCCAGTTGGTTATACCCAATATATTGTTATGTTGAGTTTTTTTGTAATGAACCACCAAAAAATTATCGTTCTAGTAGGAAATTATTCCTTTTTCATTAGTACATCTTGGATATACTAAGCCAAATACAACCCATGGGAATGATATACAACTTGAATGGTGGGGGTAGGATAATTAATGATCCCTCCACTTTCTTGGTTTTTATTATCACGACATCCTCTTTATTCTTGAGTGATTTCTCATGGTATGATGCATCAATGGTATAATCAAAGGGAATTTAGACTGTAATACTATATGAAAAAAATTAAATCATGAAGAATGAATATAAAATTATTCACTCCCAATGTAAGCATATTATATCACTTTTTCCTCAGGAAAATCCACTTGGATATCCTCTTGAACTCCCTCCAATAAATTATCAACATGTTTGGGGATCTCCATAGGGTTTTCTTAGATTAATCTTATTCATCATCCCCATACACCAAGGAAATAAATTTTTAGGAAGGAATATAAAAATTTAAAATAATGGGATGTAATAATCAATTAATTTTCATCAAAATTAAAATATAATGAGTTCAAGAAAATGTCATCTCCCTAATTTTGTTCAGAATCAATTTCTTCTTCAGTTGGAGGTGACTATTATTATTTAACTTCAAGTGATAGTGGTAGGTAGTCAGGATCCTCCATCCTCCTTTAAAATTATATCACAATGGTGGTTTCTTCCTTAAATGGTGTTGGATCTTCTACATTGAAAATAATTGGGGGATCACACAGTTACTCAAACCCATTCCATAAATCATCCAGATATTTTTTGACTCCCATGAATGCATCAGTAGGAAAATATTCTTTATCAATCTCCTCAAACATTAATTGTTCTGGACTGAATGGATTTTCATTAAATTTCATTAGGTCTACAAAGGGTTCTTTAACTTGATTGATGAGTGGGGAAACATCTTCCACCAACTATTATGGTTCTGGATGAGTCTCATCATCCAATATCACTTCTTCCTTTTACATAATTATTTTATAATCAGTTTTGACATTATTAATCATGTCAATTAGTTAAGTGAGAGACCAGTGACATGGACATTAAAAAATTTCTTGGACAAGACTGTGATTTTATCAACCTTTTACAATAGGACCATCCCATAATTATATATCATTTCTCCTTGAACCAATGAGATATCAATCCAAGAAGAATAATTTTATTTGGCATACATCACAACCATTTTTTTTGTTTTTTTAAAATGACGGAAAATGAAACATTTACGCAATTTTAGAATTATAGTATCATCATAGTATCTCTGGAAATGAAGCCAATATTTGAAATCTTTTTGTCATGGGATGTGTGAAAAACTAATATTTCCTATGTTAAAATAAAGTGTAGTGGTATCATGGTTTATCTCCAAATAAGAGCATATAATTGTCAAGTTTTCACCTTAAATTTGAGAAAGAAGTGGAGATTGTTTTTGAAACTTTTTAATTTAGAAACAAAATTATTGTTACAAAATAGAATAAATAAATTACCAAATATATTGAAAGAAATTTGACAAAGAAATTTATTTAAAATAGTGATGTTAATTGGCTGATCATGTCGACGTCGGTATTCTAATTACAATGCTATCATAGTTCAAATTTATCCAATTTTATTATACTAAGATGATTAAAATGAGATTCCCAGATTGCTTCATATCACTCCCTTGATCAAATGGTGATGGTGAAAGTAAATATTTTTAATATCTCAGCTATATATACACTCATTACAATGTGAGAATGAGTTACATAGAATACCATCAATTAACTTAAGGAAATTCCAATATGGTCTTCTTTATCCCAAACAATACATAATATCCACTACCCCTTCCCCACATACCGATGTTCTCCATGTAATTCAAAACTAATTCATGATATGTTCCATCTTATATAGTATATAATCTAGTAGAGGGATAAAATAATCATTTACCAAATAAACAATAACAATAGAATCTAAAAAAATACGATCATAGATGTTAATAAAATACATGATTTGAAATTGAAACCAACATTTCAATAGAGAGAAAATATTGTATACCAATAAGTGCATTAAATAAAAAACAAAAAAAGGAGAATCATCTCCTTCCTCAATTACTGCAAGGATTTCTTCTTAGTGAGAAGGGCATCCATGAATAAGTTGGGAGAATAAGACATTACAAAACAAGAAATAAATAAAAGAGGGTAAAGGAATTACATTAAATTTATCCTAAAGAATCCTTACAGTAAATATTTTATTCATTTATTCCACCCAGAACTCTAAAAAACACAATGGCGTCTTAATAAGAGTTTTTTGAAATGAGGTTAGTTATAGACCATGGAAATTTCAAAATATTTGGACACATTAATATGGATTTATGACCGAATTACAAAAGTACATGTTTTCTTAGTGATGAGACTCTCCACCCATGCACACAAGACACATACCTTACATAAATTTTCTATAATCCCATAAATGTCAATTTTCAATAAGGATTTTATCATCCAAACTAATTAAAGAATCACCATAGGATTGGTAAATTCCAAATTCTACCCTTGATGTGAGTCAAGAACGTGTATTAATAATGCATTACTTTCAAGCTTATTTTTTTGCGTCCAGTTGGAATGATTAATGTTCGTATAATTATGAGGCTGAATGAGGAGGGATAAGATCTTTTTGAGGAAAAATTGAATGGATCTAATTTTTCTTCATGTATGGTATCCTTCCAACCCCCCATAGAAGAAAATAGTCACTTTCATCATCAATAATCAAGGAAATTTCCTGCAATTCAAAATTTCAGTGGTAAAAATTTCAATCTACTAGAACATACTTTTTTTGAAATCTCTAGAAATGGAACATATTACTTCCACCATTAGATTCTCCAAAAGGAACAAATTCTCTTATCATGAAATCTCATGAAAAAAACATAATTCAAAAAAAGTACTTTTTCATTAGAAAACCCATCTCTTCATCATCTTATTTTAAACCAAAATTACAACCAAATGAGGTAGCACAACACATGTCATCTTCTCCCACCCCATACTTATTTTCAACTGGATCATGAAATTTCACTTCAAGAGCAGGTTGGATATGGAAAATTGGATTATAATGTGGCTAACATAATACTATTTTCATGGATTATAAGGGATACAAGATTAAAATGCAAAAGAATTTCTATAATTAAAATGAATCTCTTGAAAAGGTGGATTTAAAAACCAATTAAATGACTAAATCATTTAAATAAAAAGTAACTAAAACCCTAACATTTTGAAAGAAATTAATCAAATTCTGGATAAAGAAAGCATGGTTTGGTTCTCTCAAGAAGTTAGGTGAATGTATAGAATATGAAAAAAAAGGTTCATAAGACTAATGGGAATGTGATATCAAATATAAAGACCATATGATGTGTCATAGGATTCAAAAATCAGAGTAGTTTTCACAAAATGTACAAAGATTTGTACATGAATCAATGTCATTTTCACCATTAATTTTTGGACATTTTCATGGGATAAATTGATCCACTCGTGATGATGGGTTTCAATAGTGTTAATGATAATTGTTTCATCTAAAAAGCATCAAAAAAACTGAAAGCTAAACGTACAAGAAATTTGGAAAAATATATTTCTTTTTTAAAAAAATGTAAAGAACAAATTAAATTGTAAACTACAAAGGTTCCCTAACCCAATCATTAATGATTCTATTCCCCAAACTCATTTAAATTGATTCAACATGTAATTACATTTTTGATTGAATAAAAAGATTAAGAATATGTGATGGAGATGTACAAACTGGATTATTGGTTCTGGAACATTGAGTTAGGCTTCTAAGTGTCACACACGGAAAACCTATAAGAAAAAGTATAGAAGACAACATATTAAATTCATTAAAAGAAAATAAAATCACAAATAGATTGATAAAATAATGGTAGATATTTGTTTAACCTCTAATGTGGGTCCCATACTTTGACTCTATCCATATGAGAAATTCTAGTTTGTTATCCCAAATCTAATGGAAGGATGTGCTTCTATGTGAATAACCACAAAAATTTCTTCTTCCCAGCATGCACTTATTATTTTTTATTATGGCATACATGGATATAGTTAGACAGATCCTCTATAATGGGAATGAGATAAAAATTGAATGGTGGGGTAGGATAATGAATGATTTATCCTCTTTCATGGATTTTACATTCATAACATGGTCATTATTCTACATTGATTTCTCAATGTATGATGCATCAATGGAATAATCAGTGTTAATGTCAGAGAGTAATTATATTTGAACAAAATTAATGCATAAAAAATAAATATAAAATTCCCCCCTTTCAACGTAAGAATCTTCCATCTCTTCTTCCTCCATATATTCTACATAGATGTCCTCTTGAACTACCTACAATAAATCATTCATTTGTTCGGGGATCTCCATATGTTCCTCTTTTGGGGTGTATTCTTTTTCCTCCTCATCCACCAAGGCCATAAATGTTTTGGCGAGATCTGAAATTTTAAAATAGAAGGAAGTAATACTAAATTAGTTTTCAATAAAATTAGATAATAATGAGTTAAATAAAATATTAACTCTCTAATTTAGTTTTAATATAGCAGTTTCTTCTGTGGGAGGTGCCTCTTGTAGTTTACCTTCACTAGATAGTGGTAGGTATTCAGGCTCCTCTATCTTCTCCTAAAATTACTCCACATAAGTGGTTTCTTCCTTTAATTATGATAGCTCTTCCACTTTGATCCAAATATAGGGATCATGTCGTTCCTCACACACATTACAGAAGTCACCCAGATCTTTTTGTTCTCTCATCCATACATCAACAGTAAATTTTTCTACATAAATCTCTTCCATTATTGATTGAGCTAGATTGAATGGATCTTAATTTAATCACATTGGGTACCTACATGGTTTATTCAACTTGAATGATAAGTAGGAAAGTTTTCCACCACTTTTTATTGTTCTGGTTGAGGTACTTCATACAAGGTAACTTCTTACTTGTACTTCAATATTTTATAGTACATTTGGATGTGATTAACCATATCCAATAGTTCATGAAGCGAGAGACCTAGGATATGGCCATTCAATATGTTCTTTTCCAAAATAGTGATTTCAACAACCATTTGTAATGGGTACATATAATCATTATCTACCAAATCTCTATGAAATTATGAGTTATCAATCCAAGTATAATAATTTCACTTAGAATACATAAAAAACTTTTTTCAGTTTTTATATTTTGGGGAAGGAAAATATTTGTAAAGTGATAGAATTTTACTATTGGAACAACCTCCCCTGTAATGGTACCATGTTTCCAAACATTCTTGTCTTTGGTTGTGACAAAAAAAATATTATGTTAAAATTCATTATAGTAGTATCCTAGGTTTTCTTGAGGGAGTAGAACACAACAATGAAACTATCACCTTAAATTTGAGAAGGAAGTGGATATTGTTTTTGAAATTTTTTAATTTACAATAAATAATAATGTAAAAAACAAATTAAATCAATAAAAAAATAGTTTTTTTAAATTGACAAAGAATGTTATTGAAAATAGTTAAATGAATTGGGTGATCATGTCGGGATCAATTTATCTTCTTCAATGCTATCATAGTTCCAATTTATCTGATTCCCTTCGACAGATCTAATTAATGTGGGATTCCATGATTTCTTCCCCTAACTCCATTGGAAAAATGGTTTTGGTGAGAGTGAAAAATGTAAATATCACAGCTATATCTATGATATTTATTATTTTAGAAATATTTGTAGTAAATACCACCAATAAACACAGGGAATTCATGATTGGTTTTTTTATCCCAAACAATCATGTCTATCCACTACCTCTCCCATAGGTACTGACGATCATCAAGTACTTGACCACTATGGTATGATATATTACATATTATATTGACCATGAATTAGTATAGGGATAGAATAAACATTTAACAAAGTGATAGTAACAACCGAGTCTAAAATAAAATACAATCATACTTGATAATGAAAAGAACAATTAGAAATTAAAACCAACTTTGAAAAAAGGGAGAAAAGTTTATATACCATTAAGTGCATGAACTCAAAAATTATAAAATGTAAAACATACCCTTACCCAATCAATAAAAGGATTAACCCTCCATGTAATGGGTATACATAATGAAGGAGGGAAAATAATAGATTACAAAACTAAAATTAAATAAAATATGGTAAATAAAGAACAAAAAAATTCTCCTCTAGAATCCTTCTATGAAAATATTTCTTCAGTTATTCCCACCAGACCTCTAAATATCAAAAATGTGTATTCTTAAGAGTTGTTTTAAATGAATTTGGTTATTGACCATAGAATTTTATAATAATTTGGACATGTTTAGTGGTATTTATGAATGAATTACTAAAGTATATTGTTTCTGTCATATGTTACACTTCAACTTATTACATTTGGGTGGATGAAAAGGAAGCCTTTATGGGATAATTTATCTATGAAATTTTATTTAACTATAATTATTTTATTTATTTTTCATATCTACTTGTAATAACCTCATTTTTTGATATTCATGCTAATATATTCTTAAATACAGAATGTGGGGTCTATTTTATCGTCCATCAATATTTTTTGGATTTGATTTATTTTTCTAGGTCATTGTGTGGCGAATTGGGTCTAGGTATAGAAGGAAAAATTAAATCCCACGAAACAATAATGCCCAAAATAAGTAATCAATTAATTTGGATCACAATTTTAATATATATTCCCAAAATATAAGGATCTATAAAACTTCTATATTTCTAGAATTAATCAATTTTTTTAATTGATCCCAAAACTCAAAAAAAGTACAAAAAAGATTCAAATCAGATCATATTGATTAATTAAAATGGATTAAATCATTAAAAACACATTACAAATAATTAAAATATTATGTCAATAAATTCCCCCAAACATTTCACTTGAACTCCTGTATAAGTAAACATCAATATCAAATCAAATCCTATTCAAAACACATGGAAATGAGATCCACAAATTCCATACTAAAAAGAGATATCATGTCTCCTAAAAAAATAATTATTTCATGTTATCCACTTAGATCAATCAATATTTTTCCTCATCATTTCCCCTCCCTTTCAAACAAGACAACTACCTCACATGATTTTTCCATCATCTAACAAATGTCAATTTTTAACAAGGCCTTTAGCATCTACTCCCATGAAAGGAGGAACATAGGCTTCATAAATTCATATTTATCAACCTAATTTATTTCAATATAATGTTTTTATCATGGAAATTTTTAAATTTTATTTTTTGACTTATGGTTGGTAGGTTTAGATTTCATAACATAATGAGGCCAATGTGGGGGCCTTGGCTCTTTTTAAAGAAAACATTCCATGAATATATTTTTCACTCATGTATATTCTCCTCATTAAAACCTATATTATAAAATCATCTCCATTGTAATGTAAATTAATTGAAATTTCACAACATTCAACATTTCATAAGAAAAAATTTCAAACTTCTCATTAATTAATTTCTATGAATGCTCTAAAAAACTCACAACATTAATCCTCCATTAGAATCTCCAGAAAGGCACAACATATCATATCATGAAAGCTCTAGAAATAGAATTTCTACTAGTAGAATGATATTTTTCAATGAAAAACACTTTTCATAACCATTTAATCCCCCCCCCAAATTATCACCAAATGAGGAATCACAGCACTGTATAGATTCCCCACACAATTATGTTTAACTAGATCATGAAATTTCACATCAAGTGCAGGTTGGATTGGAAAAAATTGATTGTAATGTCGCTAAACTAATCAGTTTTTCATGGATTGTAAGTGATTAAAGGTTTAAGTGTTCAAGGAATCCTATAACTAAAATTATTCTCTTGAAAAGGGGGCTTTGAAAACCAATAAATGCCTCAATCATTTAAAAAAAGTACCTCAAACCCTAATGTTTTGAAATGAATAAATAAAATTATGGTATAAGAAATCATGGATTGGTTCTATAAAAAAGTATGTTTAATTTAAATAATATTAAAAAATTAGTTCATAAGCCTCATGGGAATGTGATTTCAAATATCAAGATAGTGAGATGTGTCATTGTATTAGAAAATCCCAGTACTTTTTATGAAATTCAATATTATTTTAACTTGAATCAATGTCATTTTCAGAATAAATTAATGATTAATTTAGTGGAATAAATTGGTTCACTCATATATATGGGTTTCAAAAATATAAATGATAATCATTTCAACTCAAAAGTTTTAAAAAACAAACAATGATTGTAAATGAAACACAAATAAAATTGAAAGAAACACTATTTTTTTGGAAACATAAAAACAAAAAATAAAATTCCTAAACTACAGAGGATTACTACACCACACTTAAATGATGTAGTGTTTAAAATGAATTTAATTTTATTTTACATGTAAGTATATTAATTTATTGAATCAAAATAATTAGGAATGTGTAAAGGAGTGTTACAACCTGACATATTATTAGTGCAATATTAAGTTAAGCTCCTACATGTTGCACACTAAAAACATAAAAGAAAAAGCTGAGAAGATGACATATGAAATTCATTAAAAGAAAGGGAAAAAAGAAATGTAATGAGAATATAATTATAGATCTTGGATTTACACCCCAAGTGGGTTCTGGGTATTAAAAACCTATATATGGGTAGTTCTAGTTGGTTATCCTCAAACTGATAGTGGGTTGAGATCCATTGTGATGAACCACACAATATTCTTCATTGAAGTATGCACTTCATGATTTTTGTTTAGGAAATAAGTTATATCATAATAAAAATACACCCCCATGGGAATGAGATACATATTGAATGGTGGGGTAGGATAATGAATGAGTCCTATGCTTTATTGGTTTTCAATTTCAGAAATTCTTCTCTATTATTCAATAATTTATCATGGTATGATGCATAAAAGGAATAATCATAGGTAATTCTCAAGTGAAATTCTATTTGGAATAAAATAAAATACATGAATAATTAGTATCAAATTCACCCATTTCATATTAATAATATTTCATCTATTTTTCCTCAAGAAAAGGGAGTGGGATATCCTCTTAAATTTCATCAAATATATAATCAACTTGTTTGGGGAGATCTATATGTTTCTCTTCAAGTGCATCTTATTTTTATTCCTTATACACCAAGTCAATAAAAAAGTTGGAAGAATATGAAAAATTAAAAGAATGGCAGGTGACACTAAATTTATTTTCAATTAAATTAGAATATAATTAGTTCATAGAAATATCAACTTCTTATTTTGTTCGACTTCAATAATTTCTTCAGTGGGAGATGCCTCATTAACTTGAAAATCACTAGATAGTGGAAGGTAGTAAGGATCCTCCATATTATCTTCAAATTCCTCCAAATTGGTGGTCTCTTCCTTCAATGGTGTTAGATCTTGAACTTTTAAAAAAATAGAGGTATCATGTAGTTCCTAAAAATAATTCCATAAGTCATCATTTATTGATCTCACATGAATATTCAACAAGAAAAATTTTTTCATCAATATCCTCCAACATTGATTGAGCAATACTCAATGGGTCTTCTTTTAATGTCATTGATCCTCCATGGATTCTATAAATTGAATGTTAAGTGGGGAAACTTCTTCCACCACTTTATCTAGTTCTAGTTGAGGTCCTTCATGCAATGTTAGTTCTTCAGTGGACATCGATATTTTTATAATTATTTTTGACTATATTAACCATTTCTTTCAGTTCTTTATGTGAGAGATATGTGACATGACCATTCAACATTTTCTTTTTAAAATATTGAGTTCATCAACCAATTTTAATAGGTCCATCCCTTCATTATCAATCATATATATTTTCACCTATGAGTTATTAGTTAAAGAATAATAATTTAGTTTTTCATACATCACTATTTTTTTTAGTTTCTAAAAGGATGGAAAAAATAATGTAAATAAAATGATAGAATTAAATTTTTTCCATAACCTTCCAGACAACGACGCCAATGTTTTGAAACATGTCTGTCATATGGTGTGAAAAAAAATATTTCCTATGTTAAAATTAGGTATAGTGGAAACCTTGGTTTTTTCCAGTGAGGAGTGGACAATGATCAAGCTCTTACCTAATATTTGATAGAAAATTGTATATTGTTTTGGAAATTTTTTAATTTAGAAAACAAACAAAATTTAAAAAAAAAAAGAAATCAATTCCGAAAAATATTGACAAAAATTGAAAAACAATTTTACTAGAAACAGTGATATAAATTTGGTTATCAGTTTTTGATTAATTTCCAATTTCATTGTTATCATTGTTCCAATTTAGCCAATTATCTTCTACTGAGTCGATTAAGGTGATATTCCACAATCTTTTTCTCTCACTCCGTTTATCGAATTGTGATGGTGAGATTAAAAAATTCCAATATAACAGATCAATATACTCTCATTACTATTTTTGAAAGAGTTGTAGCAAATAATCTCATTTATTTTAGTCAATTACCATTCGAGTCTTGTTTATCCAAAAAACTGAATAATATCAACTACCCCTCACACATGTAACGAACACAACCATGTAATTCACCACTAAGACATGATCCATTCTATCATATATAGACTATAATCTTGAAGTGGAAGGATATAATAATTTACCAAAGAAAAAATAATAAATGAAACTAAAATCAAATATTATAGTACTTGATAAAAAAACTATTATTAGAAATTGAAACCATCTTTTCGAAAGATAGAAAATATTGCATACTATTAAGTGAATGGACTCAATGCTTTAAAAAGGGAAAACATATCTGTACACAATAACTCATAGAATTATCCCTCCATGTGAAAGGTATCCATCAATATGGGGGATGAATAAGACATTACAAAACTAAAAAGAATGAAAATATGGGAAATGAAGAGCATAAAATTTCTCTTCCAGAATCCTTCCACCAAAGTTTTTCTTTTTTTATGCCAACCATAATTAAGAATATAACCAAAGTGTATTCATAAGAGTTTTTTAAATGATGATCGCTATTAAACCAAGAAATCTCAAGGAATATGGATACATTTATTTGTATTTATGAAATAAATACTAAAGTACACATTTTATATTTATGGTGACTCTTCAACTTCCTCCATTGGTGTGCATAAAAGGAATCCTAATTGATAAAACTTCTACATGAACATTTATTGACTAATTACTTATTATGTTATAATTTATATACACATATAATCACCTAATTTTTAGATCAGTAGTCCGATATATTCTTCAATAATTGTTGTGGTGTGCATTCTATCAGCCAGAAAACATTTCCCACTTGATTTATTTTTATAAGATATTGTTTGTCGAATTGGGTCGGGGTCCAGAAGAAAAAATTGAATCCCACAAAAAAATACAATCACTCAATTTAGAGAAAAATCATAAGATTTATACTCTAAATATAGAAGATTTATAAAATTACTAAATTCACAAAATTGTTCAATTTTTACAATTAAGCCCAAAATTCCGAAAAGAAACGAAAATGATGACAATCAGATCATATTGACTAATTAAATGAGATTAAATAAATAAATAAAACCTGGAAAATTAATGAAAATATTAGCCATATAAATTTACACACACATAGAAATAAGACTATGTTTCTAACCCTTTTTTTGGGACGCGCTCATCCGTTACGTAGAGGATGTGTAGCTGTTACCCCGCATTACCTCTTTCCAAAGGCGGGTGACATCTGTTCCTTGTTCTGGGACGTCTGCTCTTTGATAGAAACATGATGATGGGATGTCGTTTTTTCCTTCCATGGATTCCTCCTCGGATCTTGTCACCTATTCTGGGTCTCCCTCATAGATTTATGATGTGGTTCGTGAAACTCCTCCAAGTGTCATATCTTTATGGACACCAGTTAATTACATTGCTTCTATTAGGACATTCCAAGGGTTCTGGTCAGGGAAGCAACCTTTGGTTAAGAGATTAGTCATGTTGGGCATCACAGGCATGTCTGGATGTTGGGGGATTGGAATTTCTGTCTTCTGTCCCTTATTATAGGGCTTCTCAAGGGCGTGGAAGCCCAAGGCATCCCACATCCAACGTAGGGAATCCTATGACATTGGCATGAATCTGAGGTTTTCCTCATTTCCCATGTTTAACAAAGGTCATGTAGCAAGTTTAACGTCTAGCGAAGATGCATCAGACTTATTAGAATACTGATAAATGTGGATCAGATTGAGTAAACCCCTAGAGGGAACAACGATATTGGGTCCAACACGTGGGCGGCTTCCCGAATGTTGTTGCGGTGAATGGGGAAACAAGTGGCATGATTTCATCCGGATGTGGGGGCTAGAGTAAGAATCAGGATGGATGATGGAACCATTACGAAGATTATCATCGTTTTGTGCTTGAGCCTCAAAGATACTTCCTACGTATCCACATGGTAGGGAATCAATGTCTGCGTAGTTCGATGGGACGACCCATGGGAATAGACTCGGGGATGGGTCCCAGAAGAAGTTGAACCTTTGAGTTAGGGAATGACGTTCTCGAGACACATAGTCTCGAGGGGAAGGTCAGCATGAGACATGAGTGATAGTCTTGAGCCTCATGGTGGCTTCTTATGTATCCCCGTGGCAGGGAATCAAAGACCTTGTAGTTCTAATGGAAAATACAGTTTAACGTCATGTAGGACAAGTATGGGGATTACACTCTGAGGTGTCCCAAGATGGTGGGGCTTTACCCTCATAGAGGCTTCTTATGTACCATTCCTTGACATGGATCAAAGTCCCCATAGATCTGAATCGAATGGGGCTTACACTCTGAGGCGGCCCATGGTGGTGGGGCATGAACCTCATGGAGGCTTCCTATGTACCATGCCTTGACATGGATCAATGTCCCTGTAGTTCGGGATGTAATGGGGCTTACACTCTGAGGTGGCCTAAGGTGATGGGGCTTGAACCTCATGGATGCTTCCTACGTACCATGCCATGACATGGATCAATGTCCTCGTAGTTCAGGATGGATTGGGGATTTCACTTTGAGGTGGCCCAAGGTGGTGGGGCATGAACCTCATAGATGCTTCCTACGTTCCTCGCCTTGAAATGGGTCAAAGTCCCCATAGTTCGGGATGGAATAGGGCTTACACACTGAGGCGGACCAAGATGGTTTCCATGGTTGATGCTTTCTCTAAGCCCACGCGGGTCATGCTCGGTGGGAGAAACAAGAGACAATAAAGACCCGATGATCACTTCATGAAAGGTGTTTCCATGAGAAGTGAAGAGGGGTGTATGCATTGAGCGGCCCAAGAATCTAGGACTTACTCCAGGATGGATGCCCTGGGGCAAAAAAGTGCAGCAGGAGTGGGACTTGGCACGTAGGAAGAGATGAGCAGAGGTGCTACCTCAAAGCCGGGATTTATATGAAGGTGGATACCTTGTCCCGACAGACAAATGACACTCTGATAGGGAGGTTATCATCCAATGGGAGGGGTGATCCCATACAAATAGAGAAGTGTGCTCGTGGAGAATGTACGAGGTAGGGGTGCCCCATGAGTGAGACACGGTGCAAGACGATTGTTTAACGTCATGTGCTGATGATGGTGGTGCTTGGCAGTTTAACATCCTGCATCTTGGATGAGGTGGGCTCACTCCGCATGCCTAGGTTGTACATAACTGGTACCCTCTACTCCTTGTGAATGGGAAGGCATCGAAAACACATTATTCGGGGTGTGATATAGGGAACCACCGAGGGGTCCACGTTAGCGTGGTTGGGTTCCATTAAGGGTGGAAATGGGGGATGTGGATTACTCATGGAATCATCCCATGATGTCCTCCTCATGTCTGTCCATGAGGGCATCCCAACTCAATGGTATATTAAGGTATATGATTGAGTCCTACACCTATGCGCTAGTGCACAAGAGGGATAATGCCATGGGTGTTGGAATCCGTCCAAACAAAGAGAGATGAAAAGTGTGAATCACATGGTTGACATTCAGAATGCATTGAGGGTGGAATGGCGATTATGGATAACTATTAACCGTGTTCATAACACAGTATCCATATACTATTAGCCTAAAATGGGGACAAACAAATGAGGGTCGTCTATTGTCCATGTTCGAAACACAGGACCTGACTCAAAGTGTCGACCAATGTCTTCTGGGGCGTTGTCCTAGGAAGGTAGATGAGCCAATCTGGAATGGTATCAAGACATTAGGGGGTCCCTTCAGACATTAATGTGGATGAATATCCGAATGAAGGACACACGAAGCATGATGCAGAGTGATGGAATGTTTGAACGAATTCCCATGCTCTTGAAATTACGCCACTGTAATAATGGAATTAGTCATAATATGCTTGTCACGTAAGGCATCTCTTATTTGGAACAAGAGGATTCCTATTATTTAATGATAGAGAATTGGACAGTTTATAGTCTTGTAGAGAGGACTGTTGGCATCTTAGACTTGGAGCATAAGGAATCTCTTCTTTGGAGCAAGAGGTATCCTATGTTAGGAACATAGGGTGGACTATAGTTTTTTTCTTGTTGACAGGACTACTGGCATCTTATACTGGGAGCATAAGGCATATATTGATTGGAGAAAGAGGCATTCTATATGTGGATCATAAGGATTACTAAAGATTAAAGTCTTATTGATAGGACTACTAGGAATAGGATTCCAGGAAATGGATAGTATTGGGTCATACGCAAGGGTGGCCTTTTCAGGTTCAACCTGGTATATGAGCCAAGCGATGGGATTGGGATGAGTTACTTGAGGAATGGTTTGACTCAAGGAACTCATGGACTTGATGATTAGAATCTCAAATAACGACATATGAAACAAACCAATAGGAATACGTCAACTCAAGGTGTTTCATAGTGTGTGGAAGAGTATCTCAAATAATGTTATTCCATAGGTGGAAGGTGGGTGTGCATAAGGGCGCAATGGAAAATCCCAACGTCCAGGCACAAGAAGATTGGGGTGCGACTCACCATTATTCATTGGGGTCAGTGATGGCAGTGAAGGGACCGGCGGGTGCATGATTGTATACTATTTTACGTAATAGGAGCGACACACAGGATAGGCTACGTGTACGAAGGATGGGTTGTGCGCAATAAGGGAGGCATGTGTGCAATAGGGTTGGCATGCACGTAATTGATGTTGTATCATGGAAAACAAAGGGTTGGTGCGAAATAGGATATGATTTCACGTAAATGGATCTGAGGCTTCGCACGCAACTAGAAAGAATTGCGCGCAAGGAGTGAGAATTTCAAGCAATCGGGATAGGCTGCACACAAATGACTAGTGTGCGCACAATTATAGAGGGTTGCATGCATGGAATGTTGTGCACACAATGGAATGGGATTGTGTACAATTTGCTGGCCTCTGTGCAAGTGGAAGGGATTTCATGTATGGGAAGACCCTGAAGGGATCAGACTTCAGACTAAACCAAAGGGATCTCATGCAAAGGTGGACCCCGGGGGTGACTTGGTGTGAAAAGAACTGTACGTAAAATCCATCTTCACATGGATGGAAAGCATATTTCTTGCACGGGAGTAGGTTCAAATTCTTCTTCCCAAAAATTTAAGGGGGTTGCCTTCTATTTATAGGTGCTCAGGGAACGGAATAGTAGGGTTGTGCGAAATAACATCGAGATGAATTTGGCACACAAAAAATTGTTTGACAGTGGTGGCAGCACGAATTATTCTTGCACACATGGTGATGACATGAAATTTCAACCGCTCAAATGGTGGGCATGCAATTTTTTTCTTTCCTACACCGAGGAATTCTCGCGAATCCCTAAAATTTCAGCATAGGACTCCTTTTTCACGTACTTCAACATTTTTTCGCGAAAATCCTCCATGACCCCTAGACCTAGTCTCTAGGTCTGAATATTACATCGCATTATCGTTTGGAAACTCTCTTCGATCCTTTAGAGTTTTTCGGCGTCTACAGACTCCTCGACTGGAAAACATCAAAATCAATTCAATAAATATTCAAAACACATTCCAATGAGATCCTCCAAATCCATACCATGAATCAAAAAATATCATTCATCATAAACAAAAATTATTTCATGTTCTCCATTTAGATCATTCAATGTTTTCAATCTTAATTTCTCCTCCCATTCACATAGGACACCTAGCACAAATTATTTTTCTCTCATCTAACAAATGTCAATTTTTTACAATGGTTTTATCTTCGAAACTCATGAAATGGTCACCATATACATGATAAATTCCCACCTACCCACTTGATATGAGTAGTGGACTTGTGTTTTTCATAATTACTTCTCATGGTAATAATTCAGATTCTATTTGGTTGTATTAGATTTCAAAAAATTATGAGGCCGAATGAGGAGGTCTTGTCTATTTTTATGTAAAATTGTGTGATTCTAATTTTTACTCAATTAAGGACTCTTCCTGTAGCGACCCATACTTTACATACATTGTTATTACTTCAGAATTGAGGCACACTTATTACAACATATAACAAAAACAGGAACGGATCGTATATGTATAGTGTCTTTAGAAACTAGGAAACATAAACAACTGGTTCATAATGCATCTACATTGTCTCCCATTTATTTCATCATATCTATATTCCATTTTGACATATCTTACTTAATAAACTTCTTCCTCACCTGGGGAAAGAAAACATACAAATTGGTGAGCTCAAATTCTCAGTAAGGGTAAACAAAATAAATATCAATCACATCATATACATAAGAACATAAATTTTGGAAATCTTAACCTGCAAAAGAAATCATAATTTCATAACATGGGATAATTCATAGTAGTGAAATGTGATCCCAATAATCATAACATAAAACATGAAACATTGTGGCATACACACATAATCATAGAGAATCATTTCGTGTTAGTCAAGACTCATTGCCAAGACTATCTTAGTCGACAAAGTCTATTTATGAACTGAGTTCACTCCTCATTTCAGTCCTGTTTCACTAAACCGGTTTAACCTGCCATTCTAGCCATGTCTATCTCATGAGATATAAAATCTTTACCGAATTCTTTGGAGGGAGATATAGGTCCCACCCATCTCATAATGATACCATTTTTATGTGTGCCACAAAATCATAAACCATACATCATAGCATAACCCATGTAATAAAAATGGGAATCTTTAAACATCGTGACATCATAAAACAATTCATATGAGATAAAAGAATTCAAAAAAATTATTTCCATCACAACATAATCAAATCCTTGTAATAATAGGTATAGAAACAGAACCCTTTATAATCTTAGATGGAAAATAATTATGATAAAACACTTGAACTCCATTCTTGAGGAAAATATCCTTTCTACTTCAAAAACATTTTTCCATTCTTAACATGTCATACAATTTTAAACTAAAAGAAGTTGATTAAAAATAAACTTGAAAACATGTAAAGGAAGATTCTTGGAAATTTTGTTTTAAAAATCCATTCATTCCGTATTAGTTAAAAAACATTCTTCTCGTACTTTTCTCGGAAAAGTAAAAAAGTACCTCATACGAAAAACGACAAAAGATTCCTTTCATATGTTTTACTAAAAACTCACCGAAGGGTAAAATTGGATTTAAAAAATTGTAGGTGTATGGAAATAATATTACATATTGAGGAAACATGTATGTGGATAATAAAATACACACCAGTAAATACCGAAGTATAAATAATCTCGGATAAAAATGAGATTGTGATATTTCGCATACCTTAGGTTCGATATGCTTTGTACGTGTCCAAACCTCCTGTATAATGATTTAAATAATTTTATTAACTTATTATAGAATCATAATCATTGTTATGATATCACGTATGGTCATATTCTTATCTTCTTATTAGTAATATTTCATTACAACTTGTTATTCGGGTGTTTATTACTTTTTGTTCTTATGCATGTTTTGTCGAATAAATTCTTATTCTTCTCTTTAGGTTATAGATACCTCATTTATAGAATGTTATTAGTGTAATATATATCATATTACTTCATTCAATTAATTTATATAATCATTATGAAATGAAGATCATGTAGAATGAGTCGCATCACATCGTGGAGACGGTATTCCGTACGTACACACGAGCGATGATATCATTCCCATGATCATGGAATTGTATTGGAGTGTATGTATAATATTTTAGAATCAATATCACATTAAAATAATCATATATAGTCATTATTTACACCATTATACCCATCCAAGTAAGGTGGTGGTGGAAAATAGATTACACCACGACGTGGAGACGGTATTCTGTACGTAGGCATGCGCGGTGATTTCATTTTCCATAGGATGGATAGATAGTGAAATAGGGTTGTTTCATACTTATAATAACATATCCGTATATGAGTGATACTTATGTTATTACTTCATTATGAAACAACTAAAGAAGATGAAGTGGAAGAAGAAATAAAGATGAAAGAATCGGTAACGGACATTACCTCTTCTTTGAAGTGCTTCTTTGAGACTTCCTTTTAGGGCACTAAAATTGGTATTTGAAGAAAACCAGGACCTCTAGGATGTCTCTAGGGATGTGGAGAGGAGAAAATTTCCGGGTTTGGCCGAGCATGAAGTCTCAATGTGGTGTGAGGAAGTGGGGGAGGAGGTTCCCTTTTATAAGGGAGGAGAGGGGCTCCTTTGGAAAAACTAAAAATATTATTTTATTATAAAGTCAAGATCGGTTATAAATAGCTCCAAATTGATTTATTTCGAAGCTAAGGTGGGGATGGGTCGAAGTCCTCTCATCCAATAGAATTTAGACATTTATAGGTTCCTATTTTAACCTTATCATTTATATTTAACATTTAGTTAAATAATTTTACTTTTACCGTGTCTTCTTGTGTTCTTATACTATAAGGTTAATAAACTTACTATAAGAAGACAAACGAACCCCAAGTTGTTTTTTATTAATATATATAACCTTATATAAGTCATTTGGCCGAACCATAGATTTTTAGGAATAAAATAACAATTAGTTATATAATATTTGTTTTAAAAACTATTTTATGTCAATTTTGACACTATTTAGTAATTGATTTTTGTGAAACTCATAACAGAATGATTAGTTCGAAAAATGTTAATTAAATCAATACTAACATGTCATATTAACCTATAAAATTTGTGTAATTCATAAAAAGTCTCAAATTACATTTATTTTGGTATTTATAACATCACTTATGTCAATATTTCATTAATAAGATAATTACTACATCATCTTTGTGTCATAAATCAATTAAATTATTTAATGTCTAAAAATTACAAATAATATACCATTATGTAGGAAATATTTTTAGATTTATAATTAAAATGTATAGTCGAATTTATCTTATGTATAACCCTATATTAAAAATTATTTACTTATTTAACATTGATTTTAACTATTTTAACCCATCATTAAATAAATTAATAATAAATGTCCTAATCTAATCCAAGTGAGTGTAAATGGTAATATTTTATTCCTAAGTTTGTATTTGGTCGAATTACACTTATAAAATAGAATTTGGACAGGTTTTAGGGTAACAATAATATCATTGTTACCATTAATTACCGTATTTACTTCTAACTGTGTTAAATAAAAGTAAAAAGTTACTATTCTCCAAAAATTATTTTCATCTCATTGAACCACATTTTACTTACTGAAATCAACTGTGTCTCTCGGATTATTGAAATTCCAATCACAGAAGCGGTAAAATTGTGATTTATGAAAAATTCAGTTTTTTTAACTACCACTTAGTGGTTTCACTATTCATCAAAAATTGAACGTTTCAGAAAAATACCAAAATTTCACCCAAGGCTAATTTCAATATTCCGAATCCAAAAATGAAGTCCATTTTGAAAAATAAAATTTTTATAATTTCAAAAAGTGTTTATTACTATTCATAACGGCTAGTTTTAATAATATTTTAATAGCATATCATTGTTTAGGGAAACTCGGTATTGCGTACGACGCAAGCTATCGAGGAAGGTCGTGATTTCCTATAAAGAACACCAAGCTAGTGTTGTTTGTAGTGAAAGATTCCTTTTATGATTTATAAAAACAATAATATTTCTCATAAAAGTCTCTGGTGTTACATTCTACCCCCCTTACAATGAATTTCGCCCCCAAAATTCGTCACTTTGTAACAAATAGATGAGGATACCTACCCCTCATCATATCCTCAAGCTCCGTTTTAGCTTCTTCTAATTGGTGTTTCTTCCATAAAACTTTCTACAATCGAGTGGTCTTGTTTCATAGGACTTTTTCGCTATGATCCAGAACCTCTATCGGCTGTTCTTCATAAGAAAGATCTTGCTCCATCGGTACAACTTTTGAGATGAGTACATGTGAAGGATCAGGTATGTACTTTCTCAGGAGAGATACATGGAACACATCGTGAACTTGAGAGAGATTCGGTGGAAGCGCCAATCGGTAAGCTACCTTCCCAACATGGTCCAGTATTTCGAAAGGACCGATATATCTGGGGCTCAACATCCCCTTCTTTCCAAATCTCATGACCCTCTTCCAGGGAGATATTCGTAAGAACACTTTATCAGCCACTTCAAACTCTAGGTCTTTTCATCGGTTGTCGGCATAACTTTTTTGTCGACTCTTAGCTGATCTTATGTGTTGTTGAATAGATCTGACCTTTTCTACAATTTCATCAATGAGATCGGGTCCTAATAGCTTTCTTTCCCCAACTTCATCCCAGAAAGTTGGAGTCCTGCATTTCTTTCCATAGAGAGCTTCATAAGGAGCCATCTGAATACTGAAGTGAAAGCTATTATTATAAGAAAATCCACCAAAGGTATGTGTTGATCCCAACCACCATTGAAATCCATAGAGAATGATCTGAACATATCTTCTAGAGTTTGAATCGTCCTTTCAGACTGGCCGTCTGTCTGAGGATGATAAGCAGTTCTGAAACTCAACTCTGTATCCAGAGTATGCTAAAGACTTCGCTAGAACATTGAGGTAAACCTCGGATCCCGATCAGATATAATAGAAAGTGGTACTCCATGGAATCTTACCAATTCCTCCACATATATCCTGGCAAGCTGATCCAGAGATAAATCCTCTCTAATAGCGATGAAGTGTGTAAACCATGTAAGACGATCAACTATGACCCTGATAGCATTATTGCCTTTGGATGTTTAATGAAGTCTGGTGACAAAGTCCATTGTGATGTTATCCCATTTCCATTCGGGTATGGATAATGGTTGTAACATCCCCTTAGACTTCTATCTCTCAGCTTTAACTCGCTGACAAACCAAGCATCAAGATACATATTCAGCAACATCTCTTTTCATGCCATCCCACTAGAAGTACTCTTTCAGGTCCCTATACACCTTCGTGCTTCCAGGATGAATAGAGAATGATGAACTATGAGCCTCATCCAGCATATCCTTCTTTAATTCGGGGATGGGAGGAACACAAACCCGATTCCTAAACTTTGTTATCCCATCACAATCAAGGTAGAATTCAGGAACATTTCTCACCGTCTTTTGTAACTCAACATCTTCTTTCTGTGCCTCTTTATTCTTCAAATGTATAGATGGTTGAACATTCATTTGAGAAAGATACAATTTTTCTCCTTTCATTATAATTCCAAGATCCATCCTTTGTAAATCCATAAATATTGGATCTTTTTTGATCCTCATCATGGATAAACTGGCATGGTCTTGTCGAGTTAATGCATCTGCCACCTTGTTTGCTTTCCCAGGGTAGTAATGGATTGAGAAGTCGTAATCCATAATCAGCTCCAACCATCTTCTTTGGTGCATATTGAGCTCCTTTTATGTGAAAATATACTTTAAACTTTTATGATCAGTATAAATGTCATACCTTTCTCCATATAGATAATGCCTCCAAATCTTTAATGCAAAGATTACCGCAGCTAACTCCAAATCATGAGTTGGGTGATTTTGCTCATGTATTTCCAGTTATCATGAGGCATATTCTATCACCATACCATTTTTCATAAGAACACACCCCAATCCCTTCTTGGATGCATCACTGTAGAACACAAACCTCTCTCCACTACAAGGCAGTGTGAGCACAGGTGCACTGGATAACCTTCTTTTCAACTCCTTGAAATTCTCGTCACATTCCTCCGTCTAAACAAACTTAACTCCTTTCCGAGTCAACTTGGTGAGTAGATTAGATAATCATGAAAAAACTTTTACAAAACGTAGAGAATATCCAGCCAAACCAAGAAAAATTCGGATCTCAGTTACTATTGTTGGTTTCGACCATCTTTCGATAACATCTGTTTTTGCTGGATCCACAGATATCCCTTCTTTTGAGATTATGTGACCCAAAAATGAAACTTTTTGAAGCCAAAATTCACACTTGGTAAATTTGGCATAAAGCTTCTCCTTTATCAGGGTCTTCAATATAGTTCTCAAGTGATCTTCATGTTCTTCATTGCTCTTTGAATAGACAAGAATATCGTCTATAAAGGCTACCACAAACTGATCAAGATATTCTCTAAGGACTCTATTCATCAGATCCATGAAGATAACAGGGGCATTAGTAAGACCAAATGGCATCACTTTAAATTCATAGTGTCCATACCTTGTACGGAAAGCCGTCTTTGGTATATCCTCCCTTTTGACCATTAATTGATGATACCCTGAATGAAGATCAATCTTGGAAAAGTATTGAGCTCCGTGTAGTTGGACAAATAGGTCATCAATGCACGGGAGATGATATTTGTTCTTGATAGTGATCTTGTTATGTTCCCGATAATCAATGCATAGTCTCATTGATCCATCTTTCTTCTTAGCAAACAGAATAGGTGCTCCCCAAGGTGACGTACTAGGGCGTATGAACCCCTTATCAAGATTTTCTTGGAGTTTCTTCTTCAATTCCTACAACTCAATTGGGGCCATTCTATAAGGTGTCTTCGAAATAGGCAAAGCACCCGGTATGAGTTCTATTGAAAAACCAACTTCAAGATTTGGTGGAAGACCCATTAATTCCTCCGGAAAGACATTATAAAAATCCCGTACAATGGGAATATTCTTAATCGTGAGTTTCTCACCAACCATTTGAGATAAATAACCTTTATTTAGTGGAATCAGGACCCAAAAGATGGAAGAAATTTCTACTGGAAGGTTATGTTCATCCTTGCATTGATAGACGATCATAGATTGATCTGGAATATAAAATGTGACTTCCCTTATTTGGAAATTGATATGAGCTCCATATAAAGAAAGACAATCCATGCCAAGAATCACATCAAATTCCACTATAGGAAGGATCACAAGATTTGCAGGAATCACTTTCCCACAAAATTCTATCGGAGAAGAATTACAAACTTTTGATGCGACTGTTGTGCCATTAGGGGTTGTCACTGCTAACTCAACATCTAATTGTTGAGGTAATACGGTGATATCCTTTGAAAATTCTTCAGAAATAAAAGAGTGGGTGGATACAGAATCAAATAAAACATTTTCTACTTTAGAGTGGATGGTAAGTGTACCTTTCACCACATTGTTATCGTACTCCACATCACTGATAGAAATTTCATGTGACTTTCCTTTGTCATTAGCCTTAAGAGTTTGTTGACATCGACCATCATCATCAACCCTTGGATTTGGGCATTGATTGGCATAATGCCCCATCTCATTGAACTTGAAACATTTAAAAGTAGTAGGTTCATTCTGTGTATCCCTTCCTTTGTTTGCATCATTAGACATCTTCTTCCCATCATTGCGGCATTCAAATGCCCTATGACCTTCCTTTCCACATTTGAAACATTTACATGTCCCTTTATGACAACTCCCTCCATGTTTCTTTCCACACTTTGAGCATAAGGGAAAGCTCATCTTCTTTTCAGTGTACTCTTTAGATTTTCCTTTGAATTCCATTTTCCTCTTCTTATCAAACCCATATGACTGATGGATTACTCCAATCTCCATATCTACTTTGAGATCACATCGAACAATTCCCTCGTAGCTATTGAAGTCCCATTATGGCTAACGCCCTTATAAGACTTGGTTTTAAGCCACTAAAGAATCTATCGATCTTACTCTCAAGTTGGATAATAATACTAGAAGCGTACCTTGAAAGTCTTGTAAAATTTTCTTCATAGGTACCAACAGATTCATCATCATTTTGCCTTAGTTCAAGAAACTCATTCTCATTATTTGTTCGGAGAATACGAGGGAAGTACTTATTGAAAAATAAGTTTTTGAACTCATCCCATTCCATGGACTCAATTTCATCTCTTTGCGTCGTATTATTAATAATATTCCACCATTGATCAGCATCACCTTCCAAACGATACACTGCTAAGATGACTTTATCATGTTCAGAACATTGAAGAACTGAAAATATCTTTTCAGTAGTAATAATCCATTGTTCAGCAACTAATGGATCAGTAGACTCGCTGAATAAAGGTGGACGCTGTCTCATGAAGGATTCAACAGAATCTTTCTCCTTCCTTTTCTCATTTGGATGTCCTGCATGATTCATAGGTTGAGAAAGTTGTGTGAGCATGGCTACAAGATTTTTCATTCCAACTCTCATAACGTTTGGTTGCTCAGGGGTACAATCATTGCATTGCCTGTCGTATTCCATATTAACATGGTTCCTTCGGGTTCCAGCCATTGACTAAAACCAAGAAGAATAGTGTGAGAAACACTAATTATAATAGGAAAAACACATAATCAAGAATAAAAATTCCCACTTAAGGTCTTACCCAAGGTTATTCATGGACATTTCTAAAACACTAAGATTGTGTTCTATGCTTAGACTTATCCTCAGGATTCTTACTAAGACTTTCAAATCATAGTTTCCAAAGGTTGACTATACCATTCCTCTGATACCAACTGGAGCGACCCATACTTTACTTACATTGTTATTACTTCATAATTGAAGAACACTTATTACAACATATAACAAAACTAGTAAAGGACAGTATAGGTATAGTGTCTTTAGAAACTGGGAAACATAAATAACTGGTTCATAAAGCATCTACACGGTCTCCCATTTATTTCATCATATCTATAGTCCCTTTTGAAATATCTTACTTAATAACCTTCTTCCTGACCAGGGGAATGAAAACATACAAAAGGGTGAGCTCAAATGCTCAGTAATGGTAAACAAAAGATATATCAATCACATCATATACATAAGAACATAAATTTTGCAAATTTTAAACTGCAAAAGAAATCATAATTTCATAACATGGGATGAATCATAGTAGTGAAATGTAATCCCAATAATCATAAAAAAAACATGAAACTTTGTGTCATGCACACATAATCATAGAGAATAATTTATTATTAGTCAAGACTCATTTCCAAGACTATCTTAGGGACAAAGTCTATTTCTGAATAGAGTTCACTCCTCGTTTCTGTCCTGTTTCACTGAACTGGTTTAACCTGCCTTTCCAGCCATGTCTCTCTCATGAGATATAAAATCTTTACCCAATGCATTGGAGGGAGATATAAATTCACCCATCTCATAATGATACCATTCTTATGTGTTCCACAAAATCATAAACCATACATCATAGCATAACCCATGTAATAAAAATGGGAATCTTTAAACATCGTGACATCATAAAACAATTCATATAAGATAAAAGAATTCATAAAAATATTTCCATCACAACATAATCAAATCCATGTAATAATATGGATAGAAACTGAACCCTTTATTATCTTAGATGGAAAATAATTTTGATAAAACACTTGAACTCCATTCTTGAGGAAAATATCATTTCTACTTCAAAAACATTTTTCCGTTCTTAAAATGTCAAAAATATTTACACTAAAAGAAGTTGATTAAAAATAAACTTGAAACCTTATAAAAGAAGATTCTTGGAAAATTTGTTTTAAAAATCCATTCATGCCTTATAAGTTAAAAAAACATTCTTCTCGTACTTTTGTCGGAAATGTCAAAAATTACCTCGTACGAAAAACGACAAAAGATTCCTTTCATATCTTTTACTAAAAACTCACAGAAGAGTGATATTGGATTTAAAAAATTGTAGGTGGATGTAAATAATATTACATATTGAGGAAACATGGATGTGGATGATAAAGTACACCTCAGTAAATATCGAAGTATAAACAATCTTGGATAAAAATGAGATTGTGATATTTCCCTTACCTTAGGTCTGATATGCTTTGTACGTGTCCAAACCTCATGTATAATGAATTAAATAATGTTATTGACTTATTCCTGAATCATACTCATTGTTATGGTATCACATATGGTCATATTATTAGCTTTTTATTAGTAATATTTCATTACAACTTGTTATTCGTGTGTTTATTACTTTTTGTTCCTATGCGTGTTTTGTCGAATAAATTCTTATTCTTCTATTTAGGTTACAGATACCTCATTTCCAGAATGTTATTAGTGTATTATATATCATATTAATTCCTTCAATTCATTTATATAACCATTATGAAATGAAGATCATGTAGAACGAGTGGCATCACATTGTGGAGATGGTATTCCGTACGTACGCACGTGCGATGATATCATTACCATGATCATGGAATTGAATTGGAGTGTATGTATACTGTTTCAGAATCAATATCACATTACTATAATCATATATAGTCATTATTTACACCATTATACCCATCCAAGTAAGGCGGTGGTGGAAAATAGATTACACCACGGCGTGGAGATGATATTTCGTACGTACGCACGCGCGGTGATTTCATTTTCCGTAGGATGGATTGATGGTGAAATAGGGTTGTTTCATACTTATAATAACATATCAGTATATGAGTGATACTGATGTTATTAATTCATAATGAAACAAATAAATAAGAAGAAGTGGAAGAAGAAATAAAGATGAAACAATCGGTAAGGGACATTACCTCTTCTTTGAAGTGCTTCTTTGAGACCTCCTTTTAGGGAACTAAAATTGGTCTTTGAAGAAGAAAAGGACCTCTAGGATGTCTCTAGGGAAGTGGAGAGGAGAAAGTTGCAGGGGTTGGCCGAGCTTGAAGGCTCAATGTGGTGTGATGAATAGGGGGAGGATGTTCCCTTTTATACGGAAGGAGAGGGGCTCCTTTGGAAAAACTAAAAATATTATTTTATTATAAAGTCATGTTCAATTTTAAATAGCTCCAAATTGATTTATTTAGAAGCTAAGGTGGGGATGGGTCTAAATAATCTCATCCAATAGAATTTATACAAGTTTAGGTTCCTATTTTAACCTTATCATTTAGATTTATCATTAAGTTAAATAATTTTACTTTTACCGTGTCTTTGTGTGTTCTTATACTATAAGGTTAATAAACTTACTATATGCAGCCAAACGAACCCAAATTTGTTTATTATTAGTATATATAACCTTATCTAAGTCATTTGGCCGAACCATAGATTTTTAGGAATAAAATAACAATTAATAATATAATATTTGTTTTAAAAACTATTTTATGTCAATTTTGACACTATTTAGTAATTGATTTTTGTGAAAATCATAACAGAATGATTAGTTCAATAAAAGTTAAAATAAATAATAACATGTCATAGTAACCTATAAAATTAATTTAATTCATAAAAAGTCTCAAATTTCATTTATTTTGGTATTTATAACATCAATTAATTCAATATTTCATTAATAAGATAATTACTGCATCATCATTGTGTCATAAATAAATTAAATTATTTAATGTATAAAAATTAAAAATAAAATACCATTATGTAGGAAACCCTTTTATCTTTCTAATTAATATTTATAGTAGAATTTATGTTATGTATAACCTTATATTAAAAATTATTACTTATTAAACATTGATTTTAACTATTTTAACCCTTCATTATATAAATTAATAATAAATGTCCTAATCTAATCCAAGTGGTCCTAAATGGTCATAGTTTATTCCTAAGTTTGTTTTTGGTCGAATTACACTTATCCAATAGATTTAGGACATGTTTTAGGGTAATAATAATATCATTTTTACCCTTAATTACCCAATTTAATTTTAACTCTGGTAAATAAAAGTAAAAAGTTATTATTCACTAAATTTTTTTTTTCATCTCATTGAACCACATTTTACTTACTGACTTCAACCATGTCTCTCGGATTATTGAAATTCCACTCACAGAAGAGGTAAAATTAAGTTTTATGAAAAAATCAGTTTTTTAAACTACAACTTAGTGGTTTCACAATTCATCAAAAATTGAATGTTTTCAGAAAAATACCAAAATTTCACCCTAGGCTAATTTCGATATTCCGAATACAAAAATGATGTCCATTTTGAAAAATAAAATTTATAAAATTTCAAAAAGTGGTTATTACTATTCATAATGGCTAGTTTTAATAATATTTTAAAAGCATATCATTGTTTAGTGAAACTCAGTATTGCGTACGACGCAAGCTATCAAGGAAGGTTGTGATTGAATGTTAAGCAAGCCAAGCTAGTGTTGTGTGTAGTGAAATATTCCTTTTATGATTTATAAATACAAAAATATTTCTCATAAAAGTCTCAGGTGTTACACTTCCCCAATACCCATATTACAAAATCATCTCCATCATCATGGAGACTAAATTAATGTTAAAACCGTTAATAAATTCAGTAGAAAAATTTCATTCTTCTCAAACACAATTTTACATGAATTCTATAGAAGAGAAACAAATTTCTTCAACCATTTGATGCTCTAGGAAAGAACAAAACTGCTTATCATGATGCTTTAGAAAACCTATATCATTCATAAAAATGAATTTTTTTTTGAAGAATACGAATGTCTTGGACATTTTTTTCCACACAAATTATCCCCAAATAGAGACAATCAAAAGTAGACAACTTCCACCACACTCGAGTTCTACTAGATCATTGAATTTCACTTAAAGTGCATATCAGATAAGGAAACATGGATTATAATGGGGACAACCTAATAGGTTGTTCATGTAATATAAGGAAAACAATGATTAAATGTAGAAGGAAGTCCATAATGGAATGTATTATCTTGAAAAGGGAGGATTAAAACACCATTTAAAATCCACAATCATTTAAAATAAAAGTACCTCAAACCCTAATGTTTTAAATTGAATAAAAAAAATTTCTTTAAATCAAGCATTGTTTAGTTCTCTCAGAAGGTGAGTGGGATGCAAAGAATATAAAAATAATGGTTAAAAAGATTCACAAAATTGTGATTTAAAATATAGAGACAAAGAGATGTGTAATGAGATTCGAAAATCAGATAACATTCCATGAAATTACAAATGATTTTAACTTGAAACAAAGTCATCATTAGCATAATTTTAAGCACAGTTTCTTTGGATAAATTGGTTCACTCATATACATGGGTTTAAAAAATGTAAATTATAACTAGTTTAGCACATAATTTTCAAGAAAAAAACAAAAAAATGAAAATAAAATCCACAAAAATATTAAAAAATTATTATTTTTTGAAATACAAAAAAATATCAAATGAAAATCATAAAAAACAACACAATGATTTTTATGGATTTAATATGTAAATAGATTTTTCATTGAATCACAAAAATCACAAAAGTGTGAAGGAGAGGTATGACATATCTTATTGTTACTGAAATATTGAGTTAAGATTCAATGTTTTAAACACTGAAAAACTACATGAAAAAGTGGAGAAGAAAACGTAAAATTTTATTTAAAATAACATAAAAACAAATATAGAATGAGAAAAGAATGATAAATCATGGTTTAACCCTCATGTGGGTCGTGGGATTTGAGTTCCTCGAGATGGGAATTTCCAATTAGCTATCCCCAATATCATGATGGGTTGAGTTTCTTTTTGATGAACCAAATAAAATTATTATTTCTATACTTCAATTCTTCTTTTGTATTAAGGAATACATGGATATAGTAATCCAAATACACCCCCATGGGAATGAGATACAACTTTTATGGTGGGGGTAGGATAATGAATGATCCCTCATCATTCTTGGTTTTAACATTCATAACTCCTTCTTTATTATCTAGTGATTACATAAGGTATTATGCATCAATGGAATAATTAATGTGAATGTCAAAGAGTAATTCTATTTGGAAAAAATCAATGAATGAGTAATCATTATCAAATTATTAACTTTAGAATTAAAAAAACATCCTTCTCTTTATCCTCAGACAAAACCACTTAGATATCCCCTTGAACACCATCAAATAAATGATCATCATATTCGAGGTGTTCCATATGTTTGTCTTCAGGGGCATCTTCTTTTTCATCCTCATCTACAATGGAAATTCATGTGTGGTCCAAATCTGAAAATTTAAAATAAGGGGTGGAAATAATAAATTAATTTTCAATAAAATTATAAGATTATGAATTCAATAAAATATCATATCACTGATTTTGTTTGACATCAATTTATTTTTCATTTGGAGGTGCCTCTTGGAGTTGAACATCAATAGATAGTTGTAGGTAGTCCGGCTCCTCCATATTCTCTTCAAATTAAAAAACTTTTCAAGGGACTTACATTAATGGTGTGGGCTCATTTATATTGAAATGAATATGGTGATTTATTAATTCCTCACACTAATTTCAGACGGCATATAGATCGTTTTGATTTCCCAGGAAAAATTATGCAATGAAATCTTCTTCATCAATCTCCTACAACATTAATTGATCTTTACTGAATAGATATTCTTTTAATGTCATTAGGGATTCATGGGGTTATTAAACCTGAATTATAACTGAGGAGACTTATTACACTACTTTTTATGGTTATGGTTGAGGTCCCTCATCCAATGGTATTTCTTTCTTTGGCTTTGTTATTTTAAAATTGGCTTTTTCTTGATTAACAATATCCCTCATTTCATGAAGCGACAAATTAATAAATATCCTTTCAACAACTTCTTTGCCAAAAAAGTGAATTCATCAACCTTTTGTAAGAGGTACATATCATTATTATATATAATTTTTCCTTCCACTTGTCATTTATCAATCTATAAATAAAAATTTCATTTTTCATACATCACATTTTTTTTTCTAAATAGAGAAAAAAATATTTAATAAATGACAGAATTATACTGTTGGCACAACCTTATCGGCAAAGAAACCATTTCTTGACACATGCCTCTCATGGGGTGTGAAAAAAACAAATATTTCCTTGGATAAAATGTTGTATAGTTCTATGATAGGTTGTATCTAGATAGGATTTCATAACAATGAATCATTTAACAAACATTTGGGAACAAAGTGGAGATTATTTTTGAAAATCTATAATTTACAAAACAAAATAAAAAACAAAAAAAATATCAAGTAAGAAAAATATTGAAATAAAATTGAAAGTAAATCTGATTGAAAATAATTATATGAATTGGGTGATCAGTTTGGGATCTATTTTCCAATTTCAATGCTATTATAATTCAAATTTATCTTATTCTCTTCTACTAAGCCAATTAATGTGAGAATTCATAATCACTTCATCTATCACCCTTGGTAAAATGTTGATGGTGAGAGTAATCCTTGATAATATCTCATCTTGATATAATCTCCATGTTATGTGAAAATGAGTGCCCAAAAATACCCTTAATTAACATAGACGATTACTGATTCGGTCTTTTTTTCTAAAACAATTAATAATAACCTCTAACCCTCCCACATGTTGTAATTATTGCAATGTAATTTGACACTAATTTATGGTATATTATATCATATATATACCATAACCTTGTAGATGGAGAAAATAATCACTAAACAACGAAACAATTACAATAAAATATAAAATTAAATATGTTGGAACCTGATAATTAAACCCACTATTAGAAATTGAAACCAATGTTTCAAATGAGGGAAAAGATTTTATACCATTAAGTACATGAATTAAAATACTACAAAGATAAAAAACTCCTTACTAAATCACACAGAGGATTACCCCTTCGTGTGGAGGGTATCCCTAATTATAGTGGGAGAATAAGTCATTACAAAACTAAAAATAAAGAAATGATGGGAATGGATGAACAAAAAATTTCTCTCCAAGAATCCGTCCACCAATATAATACTTCAGTTATTCCAATCAAAAAACAAAATATCACTAAGGTGTCCTCTTGACAGTTTTTTTAATTTAACTTTGATTAATGACCCTAGAAATGTAAAAAAAATTGAAACGTGTAGTGGGATTTATTATCAAATTACTAAAGTACACTTTTTCTATTTGAGGAGACTCTTCAAATACCTCCACTTGGGCGCATAAAAAGGTATCATTAATGAGCTACTTTCGCTATGAATTTTTATGGATGAATGAGTATTTTATTTATATTTAATATCTTATTGTAATAACCTAATATTTGTTTCTTTAGGACATGATATTCTTCAATAACAGATGTGGCTTCATTTTGCCGGCCAGAAGACCTTATCCTATGGAATAACCTTTTTTGGGCCATTGTGTGTAAAATTAGGTCTTGTTATAGAAGAAAAATAGTAATCTAATTATTAAATAAAAAAATAAGTAACACAGTTTTGCTAAAATTGGTATGAAATGTACCAAAAATAATGAATATACACAAAGAAAAATAATTTCTAGAATTAAATAATTTTCTCAATTAATCCAAAAATTCACCAAAAATAAAAAAATTTATTCAAATCAGATATTTTTAATTAATTTAAATGGATTTAATCATTAAGAAAACAAGAAAAATAATGTAAATATTAACTCTATCAATGACCCCACATTTAGCACTTGGACTCATGGACAAGTAAACATCAAAATAAAATAAAATAATATTCAAAACACATACCAATGAGATCCAACAATTCCATAGTGTAAATCAAAAGATATTACCCATAAAAAAATTATTAAAATTTATCCATTTAAATCAGTCATTATTTTTCCTCTTCATTTCTCCTCACATGAACACAAGATATCTACCAAAAATGAATTTTTTCTCATCTCACATAATTCAAATTTTTGTATATAATTTCACATCAAAACTAATGAAAGGGTCACCATAGTCTTTATTTATTTATATCTCTTCCACTTATGTGTTTCAAAGAAATTCATTTATTATGAGGACTTTGCAATTTTCTTTGTGGCCTTCAGTTTGTTGGAGTAGATCTCAAAAAAATTTAAGGCTGAATGTGGAGGGATAGTATCTTTTTAATGAAAAATTTCATGATTCTAATTTTCACTAATCTTTGGATTCCTCCTGACTCCCCATAGTATAAAATAATATCCATCATCATGAAAAATCGTTGAATATTGACACCATTAATCATTTCAACTGTAAAATTTCAATATTCTCAAACATATTTTTATTAAAATCTATATAAAACGACCAACTTTCAACCGAATGAATTTATCAGAAGAAAAAACATCTCTTAAATATTTTATTTTCCAATGAAATTATATTCAATTATGGTAGATAAACACAATAACTCTTCCCCCACACTTACAATCTACTAGATCATTCAATATATCTTCAATATCCGGATAGATATGGAAATTTGGATTTTAATGTGGCTAAAATAACAGGTTGTGTAATGACCCGTAAATTTCAAGGAATTTTTTTTTATTTTCATTGAAATTTTACAAGAGCTCAGTTTCTGACGACACCTGATTCCGAGGCCCGGTGTGCCCAGAATCATTTTCTGAAGTTTGGCTCGGGTACGTTCAGTGAACGGACGAGCGGGTTTTTCTAACATTTGAACCAGTGCTCGGAATCAAATTATGAGGGCACCGATGAAATCACAGCGCCATTATTTTCTTAGAAACGCCTCTTCCGGAGTTGGGTTTTCCCGGTTGTGGTTTTTAATTTTTGGGCTTAAAGTTAAGAAATAAAATAATTGTATGACAAACATTATTTTATTTCACTTAAGCCACTTGGAAGCCACTTGAAGCCACTTAAAGCGGCTTAAGCTATGTTGATGCAGATAAGGTTCTATCCAAAAATATCCTACCCTCTTGGTAGGATATTTATGAGGTGGGACCCGAACGAGACCCATCGTTTCTTTTCCGCTAAGTAACGCACCCGCGAAAACCCGTCATTTTGAAAGTCAACTGAGGCGTTTTCTTAAATTCTTAACGCACCATTTAATTGGGTGGTTTTATTCATTGAATTAAATGGGCAGTTTCTTTCGTTGAATTAATACAACAAATTAATGGGTCGTTACATACCTCTTTTCGTTTGTTGGCATAATAATAAAATAACACCAACGCCGACATTTGGAGGATTACACGTTGAGAAGCTTTTGACAGAAGTTCTTGTTCCTTCACCCTTCTTTGCGAAGAGTGCGAAGAACGCGAAGAATGTGAAGAACTCGAAGAACGCCAGCCTCTGATGAAGAACGCCGAACCCGCGGAGATCGACAATGCGACGCCGTGCGCCGCAACGCCGACGTTTCCTTTCCTGCAACGTTCTTCAGTGACGTTCCTTCCTCGACGACAAATATCTTCGATCATCCGTTGAGGTGAGAGTTTTCGATTCATTAATCTCCTTTGTGGTTTTTAACAAAACACTGATTTAAATAATTATAATTAAATCTGTTGTTTTCTTGGTCCGTTGAGTTCGTCGACGCAACCCCGGATTCTGCGATGACACGACGCCCTTCCGCGACGACGCGACGCCTTCCGCGACATGACGATCACCTCCTTCCGCTGCGATCAATTTCCGCGAAGAACCCGCGTGCGACGACTTGACGAGGTAGGGGTTGTTGTGAATATTTTCTATTTTCCCGTGAACGTTTCTTTTAAATTAATGAACCGGTTTCATAAGAACAATTTTAATTTATTAAAATTGTTGTTTCATGTGTTGAATAAATTCTCCCGACTGTTATTATCTAACGCGGAGGGTGCGGGCCAAACGAACACGACCCGACAACCCTCCGATGTTCCTCATTGTTGTGCAGATTTGGTGGGCGACGGCAAAATATGACGCAAGTGCGATTTGATGATCCCGCATTGAATAACGGAACCCGGGAGGAACAACGGTGTAGACGGGAAGGAAAACGGACCACCAGAGCAACTCCGGGGGCCCGCAGAAGCTACCAGCGGCCGGAGGCGGCGGCACCCCGGCGCGCCGCCGGACAGGGCCGCCGCGGCTTCAGCCGCCGCGGCGGCGGCCAACGAACCCGCGGCTGCACGGATCCGGCTCACACGCACGGGACGCAGCGACATGTCGCATCTGTTGATCCCTCGCGGCCCCGCTTGGGGCCGCGACACCTCCAACCCGCGAGGGTAGCACCCCGCGGCTTCTGCCGTGCTCGGCCACTCGGCCTCGCCGAGCCAGGCCGGTCCGACCAGCCGGGCCGCGCCCTGGCCGGGCCAGACCAGGTCCAGCCGGGTCGGACCGGGTCTACCCAGTTCGGCCGACCCGGGGGGTGGGGGGGGGGGGGGTCGGGCAGGGTCGGCCCGGGCCCGAACCCCCCGTCTTCGGACCGTTTTCGGTCTTTTGCCCGTAACATGAGATACGGGCCTCCGAACGACACGCCGTCAGCGGAAACACGGTCCTTGGATCGAGACGGTCGTGTCGGTATAGCGCACTCAATGTTTCAGAATACTTTGGGTTCATCCGGGGTGGTTCGTACACGAAACCAACCGGGCCCTCGGAGCAGAAACGCTCATATCTTGAGTTAGAGACGTCTAATTGACGTGCCGTCGGCTTTCGTGGATTCCTCTAAGTGAGACGGATATTTTGGAATACACCGCCCGAGGTTTGGACGCATGTGGAGTACGGTCCGGTTGGTTTTGCATTAAAATCCAACCGGGCCCCTGGGACGAAAAAGCCAATAACTCTCAGACCGGGCGTCCGATTGACGCGCCGTCTGCGACGTTGAGTTCCTGTTGACGATACGGATCTTCTGGATACATAAACCTCGGAATTTGTGTCAGTTGATGTATCAGCCTCTTGGATCGTGGAGCAGACCCTCCCGAACGAGCTTGCTGTGTGTGGGAACTCTAGTTCTGGCTACGACTCCAACGACGACTGTGCAGAGATCCTTAGTGGACTGCGACGATGACTGTGCAGAGATCCTCAGTGGACTGCGATGACTACTATACTCAGTGATACTACATGGATCAGTGCTATAGATCCAGTGTGGATCTGATCCTGTGTGGGTCAGTGCTCAGCGGTACTGTGTGAGCTAGCGCCTACAGGTCCTGTGTGGGCCCGATCTTGTGTGGGTCTTTGCGGGGGTTAGTTACCTATTGATCCTATGTGGGTCCGATCCTGTGTGGGTCATTGTGGGGGTTAGTACCTTTCTATCCTTTGTGGGTTTGACGGCTTAGATGGATCAGTAATCATCTTTATCGTCATACAAGAAGTATACATGTGGGAGTTGAATCTTGTTTTACTCTCCTTTGTTGATTGTGTTGAACTATCCTGTGTGGATTTACTGTTTACTCTCCTTTGTGGATTGTGTTGAACAATCCTGTGTGGATTTACGGTTTACTCTCCTTTTTGGATTGTGTTGAGCTTTCCCGTGAGGGTATACGTTTTCTTTCCTATGTGGACTGGGTTGTGCATGGGCTCAGATGTTGGAGCCGAACGTGGATTGATGACTTAGGTATATGTATGGGCATATACCTAAGCAGTTTTGGTTGTTACTTCGTGATTGTATCTTTCCATTTTGGTTTATCCTTTGTGGATTTAGGGAGACCTTCGGGGGTCTCGGGGTCCCTACTGAGCAGCTTATACTCACCCCTGCACGGGCTATGCCCACACTACGTTGTGTTTGTTGCAGACGACGGACAACGCTGATTGTGGTGAAGGCTTGCCGAGCAGGATGGTACCTGGAGGTGGACCACTGGGCGGGATGTACTCGGAGCGGTCAGGTGGACCCAAGGAGCAGTGGAGGCTATTTGTACCCACCCTTCAGGTGGAACTTCCAGAGGACGGCTCGACGCTGCGGATTTTCTTTTCAGTGGCTGTTTTTCCCTTTCAGTTGTACTTTACAGTTGGGCTTGTTTTTTCGGCCCCTTTTACCTTCAGCACAGCTTGTTACAGTTTTTTCTTTATGTTTACTTTTCTGCTTGCTTACTCTGTGGTGCTTCTTTACTTTACAAGGCAATGCCTTCCCTTTTTCTGGATTTTACGCCTTGGTGCTAGTCGCAAGCCCCTGGCCTATGGAAGGCGGGCTTGGGGTAGTCACGGCACGGGCCCCGAGGATGGGTCGTGACAGGTTGTACATGGATTCAAAGGGAAACAAGTATTAAATGTACAAGGAAAATAAAATGGATATTATTCTCTTGAAAAGGAGGATTTTAAATCCAAATAAATTGCTCAATAATATAAAATACAAGTACCGAAAACTCTCTAGTTTTGAAAAGAATAAATCAAATTATGTTTAAAGAAAGACTAGTTTACTTCACCCATGAAGTGAATTTAATTTAATGAATATGAAAAAATAGTTTACAAGACACATGAAAATGTGATGTAAAATTTAAATAAAATGATATGTGGCTTGAGACTAAAAAAATGGTGTACTTTTTGTGAAATTCACAAATATTTGAACTTGAAAAAAACTAATTTTTATTATTCAGTTATGCTCAGTTCCATGGTATTTATTGGTTCACTCATTGAAATTGGTTTACAAAAATGGAAATTATTATCATTTCAGCTCAAAAGTTTCAAAATAGATAGAAATTGAAAATAATATGTAATAGAATTTTAAAAATACAACACTTTTCATCGAAAAATATAAATTAAACAAATAAAGATCCTAAAATACAATGCCTACCTAACCACACATAAATTATGCAACATACACAATGAATTGAAATAAATTTAACATGAATTTAGACTTTTTATTGATTAAAAACAATCTAGAAAGTATGAAAGTGAGGTACAACCTAACATCTTAGTAGTGCAACAATGAGTTGTGCTCCTAAGTGTTGCACACTAAAAATCATCAAGTATAAGTAGAGAAGAAAACGTAATAAATTTAATAAAGTAAAATAAAAACCAAAATTGAGTGAGAAAAGAAGGATAAAATTGGTTACCCTCCAAGGGGGTCTAAGGTTTTGAAAACCACCAGATAGACAGTTCTAGTTGGTTATCCCAAATCTGATGGTGGGTTCAGTTTCTTTGTGATGAACCAAAAAAATTTATTCTTTCTAGAATGCACTTTCATTTTTTTGAAATACATGTATATAGTAATCAAAATTCACCCACATGTGAATGAGATACAACTTTAATAG
The DNA here is from genome assembly GCA_963277665.1 of Viscum album. NCBI lineage: Eukaryota > Viridiplantae > Streptophyta > Magnoliopsida > Santalales > Viscaceae > Viscum > Viscum album. The sequence continues at coordinate 1,432,622,365 of OY728155.1, read as the reverse complement.
AGAGGGTAGAATAATGAATGTTTCCTCTTCATTATTGGTTTTCACATTAACAACTTATTCATTATTCTTCAGATATTTCTCAAGGTATGATGCATCAATGTAATAATAAAAGGTAATTTCTGAGTGTAATTATATTTTAACAAAACTAAGGCATTAAGAATCAAAATAAAAAATTTTATTTTCAATATAATATATTTCAGTCACTTTTTCCACAAGAAAATATATTTGGATATCCTGTTGAACTTCCTTCACGAAATGATCGACATCATTGAGGAGCTTCAATGTTACTCTTCAGGTGCATCTTCTTTTTCCTCCTCATCTACCAAGGCAATAAAAGTGTTGGCCGAATTTGAAAATTGAAAACAAGGGGTGTTAATAATCAATTCATTATCATTAATATTAGAAGATAATGAGTTCATGAGAAGATCATTTCTTTAATTTTGTTCGACATCAATTGATTCTCCAATGGGAGGTGCTAATTGTAGTTAAAAATCACAAGATATTGGTAGGTAGTCTGGTTCCTCCATCTTCTCTTAAAATTCCCCAACATTGGTGGTGTCATCATTCTATGGTGTTGGATCTTATACATTGAAAGGAATATCAGGATCAATTACAACCTCATAATCATCCCATAATTGATCTATATTTTTTTGATCTTCTGTTCATATTTATAAAGGAAAATATTCATCATAAATCTCCTCCAACATTGTTTGAACTGGACTAAATGTATCTTCTTTTAATGTCATTAGGGCCTCCATGGATTGTTTAATAGAAATGATAAAGGGGTAAACTTTTTCCACTAATTTTTACAGTCTGGTTGAGGTCCCACATCCAATTTAACTTCTTCCTTGGACATTAATATTTTATAATCAGTTATGATTTGACTGACTATGTCCATAAGTTCTTGATGTGAGAGACCTGTGACATGGGAATTCAACTTTTTTTTTTGGCCAAAATACTAAGTTCATAAAACATATGTAAAAGTTCCATCTCATCATTAAATATAATTTATATTTGAACATGTTATTTATCAATCCATGAAGAAAAATTGTATATGGAATACATAAAAAAATTTCAGTTTTTTTTTAAAATAAATGAAAATATTTAAAAAATGTTAGAATTAGATATTTGGAAAACCTTCCCAAAACAGCTACAAGTATTGACACATGATTACTATGGTCTGTTACAAAAACAAATATTTTCTATATTAAAATGAATTATAATGGTATCCTAGGTTTTATCTAGAGAGGAGAATATAACAATAAAGTCACCACCTAAAATTATAGAATGAAGTTCAGATTGTTTTCAAAACTATTTAATTCATCAAAAAATTAATGTAAAAAAAACAAAATAAATAAGTAAATAAAAATATTGATATAAAATTGATAATGAATGTGACTAAAAATAGTGATATTAATTGGTTTATTAGGTAAGGATCATTTTTTCAATTACAATGTTATTTTAGTTCTGATTTATTCAATTATCTTCTACAAAGTTGATTAAAATGAGATTCCATTTTCACATTATCTCTCACCCTTGGTATAATGGTGATCGTGAGAGTAAATATTTCCAATATATCATATTGATCTACTCTTTTTATTATGTGTGAATGAGTTTTAGTGAATAACCTCAACTAACATAGGAAATTCATGATGGCTTCATGATTATCTGGAGCAATCAAGAATATCCACTACCCTTCCCACATGTATTGAAGACTACCATGTACTTTAAAAATAATCCTTGATATAATCCATCATATATATACCTTAACCCAGAATAGGGAGAATACAATCATTGGTAAAATTAACAGTTACAACAGAATTTATAATCGAATATGATTGTAAGTGATAATAAAAACTACTATTAGAAATTGAAAACAACTTTGCAAAAACAGATTTTTTTACATCATTAAGTGCATGAACTCAATAAAATAAACAGGGAAAACATAACCTTACCCAATAACTCATAGGTTTTCGACTCTATGTTGAGGTTATCCCTGAATAATGGGGGAGAAGAGGACATTACAAAAGAAAAAAGAATGAAAAATGGGAAAAGGAAGAACAAAAAATTTCACCACTATAATCATTCCACCGAATGTTTTCATTGGTTATGACCATTGGGAATCCAAAAATAACCATTTTGTCTTACTAAGAGTCTTTTAAATGAAATTGGATATCAACACAAGAAATTTCAAAGAATTTGGACATGTGTTGTGGGAGTTTTGAACGAATTACTAAACTATATGTTTCATATCTGATGAGACTCTTCAACCTACTCCATTTGGTAACATGTAAGGGAATCCATAATGAGAAAATTTATCAATTTACATTTATGGATGTATGATTATTTTAGTTATCTTTCATATCCACTTTGAATAACCTCATTTGGAGTTCTGGTTTCGATGATACAATTCAATAACTGATGTGGGGTCCAATATGTCTCCCATGAATCATTCTCCAGTCAATTTACTTTTTTGAGCCATTGTGTGTCGAATTAGATCCAGGTTCAGAGAAGAAATATGAATCCCACAAAATAATAAATCCTAGAAAAATAATCACGCAATTTAGAATAAAATTATAAGATATATACCCAAAAAAGAGAAGATCCATAAAAGTTCTAAATTTCCAAAATTAAAAAATTTCATAATTGAGGCCAAAATTTACCAAAAAAACTAATGTGATGAAAATAATATCATATTAATTAATTTAAAGGGATTAATTATTTAAAAAATAAATTAAAAATAATAAATTTTTTAAATCTATCAATTTATACACACATAACACTTAGATTCTTGGACAAGTAAACATAAAAATTAAATCAAATAATATTCAAAACACATATCCATGAAATACACCAATTCCATAACAATAAAAAAATACCCTGAATCATAAAAAAAATTATTCCCGGTTCTCTATTTATATCATTCAATTTATCCCTCTTAATTTCTCCTCTGATGCACACAAGTCACCTACCTAACACAAATTTTATCTCATCTCACAAATGATAATTTCCAAAAAGGATTTTATCATCCAAACTCATGAAAGGTTCACCATAGGCTTGATAAATTCATATTTCTCTACCTGATGTGAGTCAAGGAAATTTGTTTAGCATTGTGACTTTTCGTGTTTTTTGTGGATTTTAGTTGGTAGGATTAGATTTCAAAAAATTATGAGGAAGAATGAGGAGGGATTGGATATTTTTGATGAAAAATGGAATGATTCGAATTTTTACTAAAATATGGTCTCCTCGTCACTTCTCATAGTATAAAATTATCCCTATTAACATAAAAACATAAATAAATTTCACACCATTCCGAACTTTGAAATAAAAATTTTCAATATTTTCAAACATAAATTTTCTTAAACGATCATAAAAAAGGCCCAAATTTCTTCCTCCAATAAAATCTCCAAAAAGTCTCATCATCTCTTATCATAAAAGATTCAAAAAGGAATAAATTCTAATATAATGGTTTTTTTCAGTAGAAAGCACAAATCTTAAAATTTTTATTTTCTACCCAAATTTTCACCAAATGAGTTAGAACAATAGAATGTATATTACCCCACACATAAGTATGTCTTGTTCAATAAATTTCACTTCAAGAAAAGGTTGGATAGAAAAATTGGCTTATACTATGGCTATTTGATCAGTTTGTCCATACCTTCTAATGGATATAAGTGATAACTCTATAGGGAATAAAATAATGAAAATGGTTCTATTGAAACGGGGGATTTAAAAATGAACGAAATTAATCAATAATTTAAAACACAAGTACCTCAAACACTCATGTTTTGAATGGAATAAATAAAATTTTAGATAAAAAATTCATGGTTTAGTTCTCTAATGAATTGAGGTGAATGTAACGAATTTTCAAAAAATGGTATAGAAGTATTAAATGAATCTGATTTCAAATATAATGGCAGTGAGATGTGTCATGGGATTCAAAAATAAAATAACTATTCAAAAAATTCCCAAAAATTTTAACTTGAATCAAATCCATTTTCAACATTCATTTAAGCTAAGTTACATGGGATGATTCAGTTCACTCATATATAGGGGTTTTAGAAATATAAATGATTAAAATTTCTGTTCAAAATTTGTAAAAAACGCAAAAAAAAAGAAAAAAATTTGCAAAGAAACTAAAAATAAATTACTCTTTTTTTGTTTTTGAAAAATAGAAAAAAATATGAAAATCCTAAACATCAAGGAATCCCTCCCCATAATTAAATGATGCAGTGTCCAATATTAATTTAAATGGATTTATCATTTAACTATATTTTTTATTTAATCACTACAAGAAAGAACGTGTTATGGAGATGTACTTCTTGACCTATTGGTAGTGCAACATTGAGTTGAGCTCCTAAGTGTAGCACACTGAAACCCATCTGGTAAAAGAATAAATGAAAACATAATAAATTCATTTAAATTAAAGAAAAATATAAATATTATGAGAAATATATGATTCATTATGGATTATCACCTATGTGGGTCCTTGGTTTTGACTACCTCCAGATGGGATGTTCTAATTGGTTATCCCCAATATGATTGTGTATTGAGTTTCATTGTGATGAAACACCAAAAATTCTTTTTTCAAGCTTGAAATTATTCCTTTTTTTAAGGACTATATGAATATAGTAAGAAAAATCAACCCCAAATGGAATTGGATACAATTTTAATAGCATGGGTAGGATAATGAATGAGTCCTCCTCTTGGATTTGACTTTCACTACTTCTTCTTCAATATCTAGGGATTTCTCAAGGTATTACGCATCAATCGAATAACAAAGGGAATGATATAGTGATATTCTATTTTAAAAAAATAAATTCATGAAGAATCAATATCATATTCATCCCATTTAATGTAAGCATATTGTGTCTCTTTTTTCCTTATGAAAAGCCACTTGGATGTCCTCTTGAACTCCCTCTAATAAATGATCAACATGTTTGGGGACCTCTATATGTTCCTCTTTAGGCGCATCTTCTTATTCATCATCATTTACCAAGGCAATACAAGTGTTGGTTGAATAAAAAATATTATAACCAAGGAGGAAATACTCAATTAATTTTCAACAATATTAGAAGATAATGATTTCAAGAAAATATCATCTCCCTAATTTTGTTCTACTTCAATTTATTCTCTTGTGGGAGGTTCCTCTTGTAGTTGAACTTCACTAGATAATGGTAGGTAGTCATATTCCTCTATATTCTCTTAAAATTCATCCAATGTGGTGTTGTCCTCCTTTAATGGTGTTGGTTTTTCTACATTTAAGGGAATAGGGGGACCAATTGTTTCCTCACACACATTCTAGGATTCATCCAAATATATTTTATCTCTCGTGCATACATCAGTAAGAAAATATTAATCTTCAATATCCTAAAAAATTGACTGATATAGGTTAAATGGATCTTATTTTAATTCCATTAGGTCCTCCATGAGTTCTTCTACATGAATGATAAGTTGGGAAAATTAATCCACAACTGTTTCTTGGTTTGGATGAGCTCCCTCATCCAATGTCACTTTTTTCCTTGGAATTAAACATTTTATAATTTGTTTTGACTTGATTAACCACGTCCTTCAGTTCTTATTGTGAGAGACATGTGACATAGCCATTCAATAGTTGATTAACCAAAATAGTGAGTTCATCAATAATTTTCAACTTTCTTATCTCTTCATTATCCATCATTTCTACTTACACCTATGAGTTTACAATTCAAAAAGAATAATTTCATTTGGTATACATCATAGAACTTTTTTTAAATTTTTTAAATGAAATAAAAGAGAATATTTAAAAAATATTAGAATTAGATTGTTGGCAAAATATCCTCGAAAATGACTCCATGTTTTTACATGCTCAAATCATGGTGTGTGAGAAACAAACATTTCCTTAGTTAAAATGATGAATATTGGTAACATGGGATGTCTTTAGAGAGGAGTATACAACGATCAAGCTATCAACTTATATTTGAGAATGAAGTTGAGATTGTTTTTGAAATAATTTAATTTAGAAATAAAACTAAAATAAAGAAATAAAAAATAAATATAATTTCCGTGAATTTCCATATAATTTTTTTGTTTATATAGAATTATTTTGAAACCGTGAAATCTGACGGCACCTAATTCTGAGGCTCTGAGTGCATGGAATGATCCTTCTAAGTTTTGTTCAGCATAAATTAGCTTGCGTTAAGAGTATTCAAGAAAAAGTTGAATAATATTTAAACTAGTTCCCGAGTCTAACATATGAGTACGCAATTCTATTTAAGATAGAGGATTTACACTAGTCATGATATAAGATTAGTCGATGCATGCCTCTAGTGGGAAAACCCAAAACTGGCATAATTATAAATAAAATAATTTAATAAAATTGTTATATTTTTCAAATACTTTTAACTCACAAACGGCAACCTAGATTGAAAATCTATGACCACCACTAAATTCATGAGGGTATAACTTCTTAGGGATGATACTAACATTGGTTGACACGGGCCACCACTGAATGTTAGTTTTGAGCTGTAAATAAAATAAATAATTGATAAATATTTTATTGTAAAATCAGAAACTTTTAAACAGTAACTCGGATTCAAAATCTGAGAGTACCATTGAGCTTTTGAAGGGGTGTTATCCTTAGGCGGAGCCTAACCATTATTAGTTTGAGTTGAGGGTGACTGTTAAATTTTTTAAGGTATGTTTAGTAAACGCGCAGGTGGCGTTTTCTAACGTTTCAACCTATGCTAGGATTAACAATTTGAGGGCACCATGGAATCCACGACGTTGGGATTCACATAAGGGAGGCTTTAAATTGAACATATTACGTCTGGAGAAAAAAAATTAGATTTGGGGACTTTTTAAATGAATAATAAAATAACTTTGGTATTTTATTTATTTCTTTATTTTCCTCCAACGGACTAGCAGTAGTGTGGGACCCGCGATGTGTCATGCCATTAAATGGCTTGGACCTTCAATTCGTAAGTAACAACATCATTTGAATTTAAGAAGGTTCCTATCAAATAAACCCATACAAATTCCACGAGTGTTACTTACTCTCCCCCTCTCCTATTTATATGGAACATGGAGGAGGTATTGGAACGGATTCACCAAGAAACGATGCTCTGGTAATGTGTTGCGACGCCGAACACATGGATAAAGGAGCCGGTTATAGCGAGCAGTGAGGAGTGATCCCGAACCCCAAACCGAATAAATTTGATCAAGTGGTTTTGTTGGATGCTTGTTGCGGGAACAACGAACAATATCACTTCCACTATCTCTGGGGTTCTCCATCGTTCTTGAGGTAAGGTTTATTTTTTGTTTAATTTAGAGAGTTGATAAATCTTTTACCACCCTATTTATATCAAGCTAACATGGAGGGAATGGGAAACATGAACAAGGATAGGACCATCCGACCTTTTTGTTGGACTTTTAGTGCGTTCTTTATGGTCATTCTATTCTGGTTGAATGAAACTCGGGACGATGGCGGCGAGAAATGGCTGGCCATTGAGGAGAGAGCGGTGTGCCATCACACATCACAAGAAATGAAGGCCGAGATGGGTGAAGAAAGTGGCATGCTTGGCCAACCACGAAGGAGGTAGCGGTGCATTGTCGTACACTTCCAGACAAGGGGGTCGCGACATGTAGTAGCGACGGGCAATGGTGGCCGGCACTGGCTAGCTGCGGAGGAAGGTGGACATAAGCCAGTCAAGTGGGCCGGACCCGCCTGGAAGACTGACCCGCCCAGCAGATCGGACCCACCCAGCGGGCCGGACCCATGACCCAGTGGTCTAACATTGGTTGGTCGGACCCACCTGATGGGCTGGGCCAGCCACGGCCTAGACCCTTGAATCATACAGGGCCGACCTTGATGATCCAAACAACATAAACCATGTCGACCCATAGCAGGCCAGACCCGAGTGAGGTCAGGTAAACCCCGAGACCCATTGCGTCAGGCTGACCAGACCGAGTCGGATTAGGCCCAAAACCAAACGGTCCACAAATAATATGTAATAAAATTTTAAAAATACAACACTTTTCATCGAAAAATATAAATTAAACAAATAAAGATCCTAAAATACAATGCCTACCTAACCACACATAAATTATGCAACATACACAATGAATTGAAATAAATTTAACATGAATTTAGACTTTTTATTGATTAAAAACAATCTAGAAAGTATGAAAGTGAGGTACAACCTAACATCTTAGTAGTGCAACAATGAGTTGTGCTCCTAAGTGTTGCACACTAAAAATCATCAAGTATAATTAGAGAAGAAAACGTAATAAATTTAATAAAATAAAATAAAAACCAAAATTGAGTGAGAAAAGAAGGATAAAATTGGTTACCCTCCAAGGGGGTCTAAGGTTTTGAAAACCACCAGATAGACAGTTCTAGTTGGTTATCCCAAATCTGATGGTGGGTTCAGTTTCTTTGTGATGAACCAAAAAAATTTATTCTTTCTAGAATGCACTTTCATTTTTTTGAAATACATGTATATATTAATCAAAATTCACCCACATGTGAATGAGATACAACTTTAATAGAGAGGGTAGAATAATGAATGTTTCCTCTTCATTATTGGTTTTCACATTAACAACTTATTCATTATTCTTCAGAGATTTCTCAAGGTATGATGCATCAATGTAATAATAAAAGGTAATTTCTGAGTGTAATTATATTTTAACAAAACTAAGGCATTAAGAATCAAAATAAAAAATTTTATTTTCAATATAATATATTTCAGTCACTTTTTCCACAAGAAAATATATTTGGATATCCTGTTGAACTTCCTTCACGAAATGATCGACATCATTGAGGAGCTTCAATGTTACTCTTCAGGTGCATCTTCTTTTTCCTCCTCATCTACCAAGGCAATAAAAGTGTTGGCCGAATTTGAAAATTGAAAACAAGGGGTGTTAATAATCAATTCATTATCATTAATATTAGAAGATAATGAGTTCATGAGAAGATCATTTCTTTAATTTTGTTCGACATCAATTGATTCTCCAATGGGAGGTTCTAATTGTAGTTAAAAATCACAAGATATTGGTAGGTAGTCTGGTTCCTCCATCTTCTCTTAAAATTCCCCAACATTGGTGGTGTCATCATTCTATGGTGTTGGATCTTATACATTGAAAGGAATATCAGGATCAATTACAACCTCATAATCATCCCATAATTGATCTATATTTTTTTGATCTTCTGTTCATATTTATAAAGGAAAATATTCATCATAAATCTCCTCCAACATTGTTTGAACTGGACTAAATGTATCTTCTTTTAATGTCATTAGGGCCTCCATGGATTGTTTAATAGAAATGATAAATGGGTAAACTTTTTCCACTAATTTTTACAGTCTGGTTGAGGTCCCACATCCAATTTAACTTCTTCCTTGGACATTAATATTTTATAATCAGTTATGATTTGACTGACTATGTCCATAAGTTCTTGATGTGAGAGACCTGTGACATGGGAATTCAACATTTTTTTTGGCCAAAATACTAAGTTCATAAAACATATGTAAAAGTTCCATCTCATCATTAAATATAATTTATATTTGAACATGTTATTTATCAATCCATGAAGAAAAATTGTATATGGAATACATAAAAAAATTTCAGTTTTTTTTTAAAATAAATGAAAATATTTAAAAAATGTTAGGATTAAATATTTGGAAAACCTTCCCAAAACAGCTACAAGTATTGACACATGATTACTATGGTCTGTTACAAAAACAAATATTTTCTATATTAAAATGAATTATAATGGTATCCTAGGTTTTATCTAGAGATGAGAATATAACAATAAAGTCACCACCTAAAATTATAGAATGAAGTTCATATTGTTTTCAAAACTATTTAATTCATCAAAAAATTAATGTAAAAAAAACAAAATAAATAAGTAAATAAAAATATTGATATAAAATTGATAATGAATGTGACTAAAAATAGTGATATTAATTGGTTTATTAGGTAAGGATCATTTTTTCAATTACAATGTTATTTTAGTTCTGATTTATTCAATTATCTTCTACAAAGTTGATTAAAATGAGATTCCATTTTCACATTATCTCTCACCCTTGGTATAATGGTGATCGTGAGAGTAAATATTTCCAATATATCATATTGATCTACTCTTTTTATTATGTGTGAATGAGTTTTAGTGAATAACCTCAACTAACATAGGAAATTCATGATGGCTTCATGATTATCTGGAGCAATCAAGAATATCCACTACCCTTCCCACATGTATTGAAGACTACCATGTACTTTAAAAATAATCCTTGATATAATCCATCATATATATACCTTAACCCAGAATAGGGAGAATACAATCATTGGTAAAATTAACAGTTACAACAGAATTTATAATCGAATATGATCGTAAGTGATAATAAAAACTACTATTAGAAATTGAAAACAACTTTGCAAAAACAGATTTTTTTACATCATTAAGTGCATGAACTCAATAAAATAAACAGGGAAAACATAACCTTACCCAATAACTCATAGGTTTTCGACTCTATGTTGAGGTTATCCCTGAATAATGGGGGAGAAGAGGACATTACAAAAGAAAAAAGAATGAAAAATGGGAAAAGGAAGAACAAAAAATTTCACCACTATAATCATTCCACCGAATGTTTTCATTGGTTATGACCATTGGGAATCCAAAAATAACCATTTTGTCTTACTAAGAGTCTTTTAAATGAAATTGGATATCAACACAAGAAATTTCAAAGCATTTGGACATGTGTTATGGGAGTTTTGAACGAATTACTAAACTATATGTTTCATATCTGATGAGACTCTTCAACCTACTCCATTTGGTAACATGTAAGGGAATCCATAATGAGAAAATTTATCAATTTACATTTATGGATGTATGATTATTTTAGTTATCTTTCATATCCACTTTGAATAACCTCATTTGGAGTTCCGGTTTCGATGATACAATTCCATAACTGATGTGGGGTCCAATATGTCTCCCATGAATCATTCTCCAGTCAATTTACTTTTTTGAGCCATTGTGTGTCGAATTAGATCCAGGTTCAGAGAAGAAATATGAATCCCACAAAATAATAAATCCTAGAAAAATAATCACGCAATTTAGAATAAAATTATAAGATATATACCCAAAAAAGAGAAGATCCATAAAAGTTCTAAATTTCCAAAATTAAAAAATTTCATAATTGAGGCCAAAATTCACCAAAAAAACTAATGTGATGAAAATAATATCATATTGATTAATTTAAAGGGATTAATTATTTAAAAAATAAATTAAAAATAATAAATTTTTTAAATCTATCAATTTATACACACATAACACTTAGATTATTGGACAAGTAAACATAAAAATTAAATCAAATAATATTCAAAACACATATCCATGAAATACACCAATTCCATAACAATAAAAAAATACCCTGAATCATAAAAAAAATTATTCCCGGTTCTCTATTTATATCATTAAATTTATCCCTCTTAATTTCTCCTCTGATGCACACAAGTCACCTACCTAACACAAATTTTATCTCATCTCAAAAATGATAATTTCCAAAAAGGATTTTATCATCCAAACTCATGAAAGGGTCACCATAGGCTTGATAAATTCATATTTCTCTACCTGATGTGAGTCAAGGAAATTTGTTTAGCATTGTGACTTTTCGTGTTTTTTGTGGATTTTAGTTGGTAGGATTAGATTTCAAAAAATTATGAGGAAGAATGAGGAGGGATTGGATATTTTTGATGAAAAATGGAATGATTCGAATTTTTACTAAAATATGGTCTCCTCGTCACTTCTCATAGTATAAAATTATCCCTATTAACATAAAAACATAAATAAATTTCACACCATTCCGAACTTTGAAATAAAAATTTTCAATATTTTCAAACATAAATTTTCTTAAACGATCATAAAAAAGGCCCAAATTTCTTCCTCCAATAAAATCTCCAAAAAGTCTCATCATCTCTTATCATAAAAGATTCAAAAAGGAATAAATTCTAATATAATGGTTTTTTTCAGTAGAAAGCACAAATCTTAAAATTTTTATTTTCTACCCAAATTTTCACCAAATGAGTTAGAACAATAGAATGTATATTACCCCACACATAAGTATGTCTTGTTCAATAAATTTCACTTCAAGAAAAGGTTGGATAGAAAAATTGGCTTATACTATGGCTATTTGATCAGTTTGTCCATACCTTCTAATGGATATATGTGATAACTCTATAGGGAATAAAATAATGAAAATGGTTCTATTGAAATGGGGGATTTAAAAATGAACGAAATTAATCAATAATTTAAAACACAAGTACCTCAAACACTCATGTTTTGAATGGAATAAATAAAATTTTAGATAAAAAATTCATGGTTTAGTTATCTAATGAATTGAGGTGAATGTAAAGAATTTTCAAAAAATGGTATAGAAGTATTAAATGAATCTGATTTCAAATATAATGGCAGTGAGATGTGTCATGGGATTCAAAAATAAAATAACTATTCAAAAAATTCCCAAAAATTTTAACTTGAATCAAATCCATTTTCAACATTCATTTAAGCTAAGTTACATGGGATGATACAGTTCACTCATATATAGGGGTTTTAGAAATATAAATGATTAAAATTTCAGTTCAAAATTTGTAAAAAACGGAAAAAAAAAAGAAAAAATTTTGCAAAGAAACTAAAAATAAATTACTCTTTTTTTGTTTTTGAAAAATAGAAAAAAATATGAAAATCCTAAACATCAAGGCATCCCTCCCCATAATTAAATGATACAGTGTCCAATATTAATTTAAATGGATTTATCATTTAACTATATTTTTTATTTAATCACTACAAGAAAGAACGTGTTATGGAGATGTACTTCTTGACCTATTGGTAGTGCAACATTGAGTTGAGCTCCTAAGTGTAGCACACTAAAACCCATCTGGTAAAAGAATAAATGAAAACATAATAAATTCATTTAAATTAAAGAAAAATATAAATATTATGAGAAATATATGATTCATTATGGATTATCACCTATGTGGGTCCTTGGTTTTGACTACCTCTAGATGGGATGTTCTAATTGGTTATCCCCAATATGATTGTGTATTGAGTTTCATTGTGATGAAACACCAAAAATTCTTTTTTCAAGCTTGAAATTATTCCTTTTTTTAAGGACTATATGAATATAGTAAGAAAAATCAACCCCAAATGGAATTGGATACAATTTTAATAGCATGGGTAGGATAATGAATGAGTCCTCCTCTTGGATTTGACTTTCACTACTTCTTCTTCAATATCTAGGGATTTCTCAAGGTATTACGCATCAATCGAATAACAAAGGGAATGATATAGTGATATTCTATTTTAAAAAAATAAATTCATGAAGAATCAATATCATATTCATCCCATTTAATGTAAGCATATTGTGTCTCTTTTTTCCTTATGAAAAGCCACTTGGATCTCCTCTTGAACTCCCTCTAATAAATGATCAACATGTTTGGGGACCTCTATATGTTCCTCTTTAGGCGCATCTTCTTATTCATCATCATTTACCAAGGCAATACAAGTGTTGGTTGAATAAAAAATATTATAACCAAGGAGGAAATACTCAATTAATTTTCAACAATATTAGAAGATAATGATTTCAAGAAAATATCATCTCCCTAATTTTGTTCTACTTCAATTTATTCTCTTGTGGGAGGTTCCTCTTGTAGTTGAACTTCACTAGATAATGGTAGGTAGTCATATTCCACTATATTCTCTTAAAATTCATCCAATGTGGTGTTGTCCTCCTTTAATGGTGTTGGTTTTTCTACATTTAAGGGAATAGGGGGACCAATTGTTTCCTCACACACATTCTAGGATTCATCCAAATATATTTTATCTCTCGTGCATACATCAGTAAGAAAATATTAATCTTCAATATCCTAAAAAATTGACTGAGATAGGTTAAATGGATCTTATTTTAATTCAATTAGGTCCTCCATGAGTTCTTCTACATGAATGATAAGTTGGGAAAATTAATCCACAACTGTTTCTTGGTTTGGATGAGCTCCCTCATCCAATGTCACTTTTTTCCTTGGAATTAAACATTTTATAATTTGTTTTGACTTGATTAACCACGTCCTTCAGTTCTTATTGTGAGAGACATGTGACATAGCCATTCAATAGTTGATTAACCAAAATAGTGAGTTCATCAATAATTTTCAACTTTCTTATCTCTTCATTATCCATCATTTCTACTTACACCTATGAGTTTACAATTCAAAAAGAATAATTTCATTTGGTATACATCATAGAACTTTTTTTTAATTTTTTAAATGAAATAAAAGAGAATATTTAAAAAATATTAGAATTATATTGTTGGCAAAATATCCTCGAAAATGACTCCATGTTTTTACATGCTCAAATCATGGTGTGTGAGAAACAAACATTTCCTTAGCTAAAATGATGAATATTGGTAACATGGGATGTCTTTAGAGAGGAGTATACAACGATCAAGCTATCAACTTATATTTGAGAATGAAGTTGAGATTGTTTTTGAAATAATTTAATTTAGAAATAAAACTAAAATAAAGAAATAAAAAATAAATATAATTTCCGTGAATTTCCATATAATTTTTTTGTTTATATAGAATTATTTTGAAACCGTGAAATCTGACGGCACCTAATTCTGAGGCTCTGAGTGCATGGAATGATCCTTCTAAGTTTTGTTCAGCATAAATTAGCTTGCGTTAAGAGTTTTCAAGAAAAAGTTGAATAATATTTAAACTAGTTCCCGAGTCTAACATATGAGTACGCAATTCTATTTAAGATAGAGGATTTACACTAGTCATGATATAAGATTAGTCGACGCATGCCTCTAGTGGGAAAACCCAAAACTGGCATAATTATAAATAAAATAATTTAATAAAATTGTTATATTTTTCAAATACTTTTAACTCACAAACGGCAACCTAGATTGAAAATCTATGACCACCACTAAATTCATGAGGGTATAACTTCTTAGGGATGATACTAACATTGGTTGACACGGGCCACCACTGAATGTTAGTTTTGAGCTGTAAATAAAATAAATAATTGATAAATATTTTATTGTAAAATCAGAAACTTTTAAACAGTAACTCGGATTCAAAATCTGAGAGTACCATTGAGCTTTTGAAGGGGTGTTATCCTTAGGCGGAGCCTAACCATTATTAGTTTGAGTTGAGGGTGAGTGTTAAATTTTTTAAGGTATGTTTAGTAAACGCGCAGGTGGCGTTTTCTAACGTTTCAACCTATGCTAGGATTAACAATTTGAGGGCACCATGGAATCCACGACGTTGGGATTCACATAAGGGAGGCTTTAAATTGAACATATTACGTCTGGAGAAAAAAAATTAGATTTGGGGACTTTTTAAATGAATAATAAAATAACTTTGGTATTTTATTTATTTCTTTATTTTCCTCCAACGGACTAGCAGTAGTGTGGGACCCGCGATGTGTCATGCCATTAAATGGCTTGGACCTTCAATTCGTAAGTAACAACATCATTTGAATTTAAGAAGGTTCCTATCAAATAAACCCATACAAATTCCACGAGTGTTACTTACTCTCCCCCTATCCTATTTATATGGAACATGGAGGAGGTATTGGAACGGATTCACCAAGAAACGATGCTCTGGTAATGTGTTGCGACGCCGAACACATGGATAAAGGAGCCGGTTATAGTGAGCAGTGAGGAGTGATCCCGAACCCCAAACCGAATAAAGTTGATCAAGTGGTTTTGTTGGATGCTTGTTGCGGGAACAGCGAACAATATCACTTCCACTATCTCAGGGGTTCTCCATCGTTCTTGAGGTAAGGTTTATTTTTTGTTTAATTTAGAGAGTTGATAAATCTTTTACCACCCTATTTATATCAAGCTAACATGGAGGGAATGGGAAACATGAACAAGGATAGGACCATCCGACCTTTTTGTTGGACTTTTAGTGCGTTCTTTATGGTCATTCTATTCTGGTTGAATGAAACTCGGGACGATGGCGGCGAGAAATGGCTGGCCATTGAGGAGAGAGCGGTGTGCCATCACACATCACAAGAAATGAAGGCCGAGATGGGTGAAGAAAGTGGCATGCTTGGCCAACCACGAAGGAGGTAGTGGTGCATTGTCGTACACTTCCAGACAAGGGGGTCGCGACATGTAGTAGCGACGGGCAATGGTGGCCGGCACTGGCTAGCTGCGGAGGAAGGTGGACATAAGCCAGTCAAGTGGGCCGGACCCGCCTGGAAGACTGACCCGCCCAGCAGATCGGACCCACCCAGCGGGCCGGACCCATGACCCAGTGGTCTAACATTGGTTGGTCGGACCCACCTGATGGGCTGGGCCAGCCACGGCCTAGACCCTTGAATCATACAGGGCCGACCTTGATGATCCAAACAACATAAACCATGTTGACCCATAGCAGGCCAGACCCGAGTGAGGTCAGGTAAACCCCGAGACCCATTGCGTCAGGCTGACCAGACCGAGTCGGATTAGGCCCAGAACCAAACGGTCCACAAATAATGAAACACACGTAACGGAAAACTGGTTGTCTGTTCAACACGACATCATTGGCATTGGGATCGCTTTTGGGAAGCGGTCCCTTTGATGTATTCGGGTAGGCCCGACCAAGTCGGGCCGGTCCAATGAAAAGGGGTGTAACTTACAGATCAGGCATCCAATCGACGTGTCTCCTTTGGAGTAAATATCCTTTTATAGAGATAGAACTTTTGGTATACTCTACATTAGTTTTCAAGAAAGATCCATTACCTCCAGTTTGGATCAAACTTGAATCCAACTGGGCCCTCAGAACTAAAACTCTTATACGTCACAAACCTGGCATCTGATTGATGCGACATCTATTGTGTTAGAAACATTACAACATGGTGTACTTTTGGGATACTTATTCATGAAGAATAACGATGGTTGAGGTATAACCAATTGCTTCAAGAGAGGATCCTCCCGGAATCAAGTGTTTGATGAGCGGGAATCCAGTGGCTGGCAGTGAGATAGCGGTTGAAGATAGTTTATATAGAGGATAGTACTGAGTGATCCTATGTTGGTCAACTCTAATCTTGTGTGGTTTAGATACTGTGTGGGTCATCTCTCAGTGATCGTGTGTGAGTCAGTGCATACCGGTCCTGTTTGGGTCAGATCTTGTGTGGGACAATTCTCAGTGGTCATGTGTGGGTCAGCACATATCAATCTTGTTGGGGTCTAATCCTATGTGGGTAATTACAGAGGTTAGTACCTATCGATCCAATGTGGTTCAGACTCAGTATGCTCCACAATGGTGCATCTATAAAAAATAAGATGATATAGCTTCTCGACTAATAATCTATACTTATGTAACTTACTTATATACCTAGTATGAGCTGTGTTTTTTTACCGTTGTGGTGATAACATTGTGAAACTTTTACCTTTGTTGTGATACTTGTGTGGTAATTTTACCTTCATGATGATATCTTTGTGGTGAAGCCTATGTGGTACTTCTACCTTTGTGGTGATATCTTCATGGTGTTACCTGTTTGGTACTTCTACCTTCATGATGTTGTCTTCATGGTGTTACATGTGTGGTACCTCTACCATTGGGGTGTTATCTTCGTTGTGTTACATGTGTGGTACTTTTATCTTCATGGTGTTTCCTATGTGGTATTTCTACCTTCATTTTGTTACCTATGAGGAATTCTTCCCTCATGTATGATATGAGTATATATTGATAACTTACGTATATGTATGGGCATACACCTAAGTAGAAATGATGTCTATCGATTCATGATTTGAGATGGAGGTATTGATTTTTGGTTTTCCATTGTTGAAATCTGAGAGACCTACAAGGGACTTGTGGTCCATAATGAGTATCGTTATACTCACCCATGAATGAGTTATGCCCGCACCATGTTGTGTCTTGTGCAGATAATGTAAAACGTTGATTAAGGGTGAGCGAGCCAGGACTAGACGATGCTCAGAGGTGGACAATATGGAATGATGTGACGCATGCACTACTGATCATGAGTGGTACCTAACATTCATGTAGGATCCTCAGAGGATGATACAAGATCTTTTTTTCACTTTCTAGTTGTATTTTTACTTTTCAATTGTACTTGTACTTTTCAGTTGGGATTTTATTCCATCCCCTTTACTTTCAACAAACTTTTTACTACAACAGTTTACTTCATGGTTGACTCTTTTTGGGATCTTGGATTTCTGTGTTTCTACAAGTTTGAAGGAAATTCCTTCCTGTTAAGGTACATGCCTTTCCGATGCTAGACACTTGCCGTAGGCTTAAGGATGGTGGGCTTGGGGTAGTCATGACACAGGCCCCAGGGGACGAGTCATGACAAAGTGATACCCTAGGAGTCAGTTCTACAAAAGAATTAGGACTATGATATTTTTAATAGATAAATATTGTAATGTATTTTTAGTGTGGTTTTTAGTTCGGGGAGTCCAGTGTTGGTGCGTCGAGATATGTATCAATAAACCAGGACTCTGAATTATGATTTTTGACTCGGTGCATGAAAAAATGATTTCATGTGTTTTGGAAGTATTTTTCTTTGTTTTCGTCGGAGTCAACTCACTAAGATTCACTTAATGACTATGGCCCACCTGTTCCTTATCAAGATGCCCCCACTTTGACATCCAACTAGGATTCCTGCTAGAGTATATGACGAAGGCCCACCAAGTGATGAGGCTCCAGTGCAGGGCCCTCTTACTATGTTGGCTCCTTCAAGTGGTGTACCCGCAGCACCACCGCACATTCAGTAGTATTTAACACAAGCCACATTGAAAAATGATGCATGACGACTGAGCACATTTCACATGTTTCAGTGGAAAATCCCTCAGAGTATTCAAGGTGAGACAGATCTCCGGGAAACTGAGGACTAGGTGGAGGTTGTGGCTTGAGTTTTCTGCCTAGTTGGGAAGCCAGCAGAACTGATGTTTATCTTAGTTTCTATTATTTATCAGTTCGTGATCATGAGGATGGTCTATATGGTGATGAGGCTTCGATACATGGACCATTCCCCGAGATGGTTCCTACATATAGTGTTCCAGCTATATCACATCCAATTTGTTTGCAGTTACAACCAGTGGTACTAGTAGAGGACACTTGTATGCTTAGTTCCTTATAGGTGTTTCTGTACTGTATTCCCCTCATCTATTGAGGATAGCTCGACTCACAGGCAGCCAAAGACCGGCTTGTGGAGGTGGACGAGTTTCCATCTATCCAAGGAACCAATCAATCAAGTGGAAGTCATGGTAGAGAGCCTTCTACGTGGCTCAGTAGGATGATGACATGGTATATATTTACCTGATCTTCTGAAGAGGTTACTTTGCTTTGGAAAAGATTGATAACCTTCATCAACAATGAGGTTCTATTTCTATAAAGATCTCAGGGATGAGAGTTACCTAGAGCTTCCATAGCTTTGGCAGGATAACATGCCAGTACGTGAGTATTCATTGAGGATTACCGACTACCCCAAGTACTCAATTAATATAGTAAGGTTCGTGCTTCATGGCTCAGACCTCCGAGCATTGTGTGTTCAGGAACATCCAAGACAAATATATTCCTCTATGCATTCCTACATGTGTTAGGGTGCTAGAGAGAACTTTTGTGTTTGAATTTTCTTTGGAAGAGTGGATAAAACCAGTGAATGTATGTAGTGGGAAAGAAATAAACTGCCACTAGTTTTAGAGACTTGGACGCATAAATTGTTTTGGGAAGGGGAAGTGATAGGGATAGATATATCTACAGGGCAGCAGATGTGGAATTGGAGCTAGGAGAGTATCCCGGGGTGGTATATATTCGACATGTTATAATCGCCACCCCAATGTGGTCCCCACTGAGCTCATGGAGATGGATGAGAGGGGAAGGGAGTAGCTGCATGCATTCAAGGTGTGTGACCCAAGGGCTCTACGAATAATTCAAGGCACAGTCTATGTCTACTACCAGCTATCGTATTTATAGACATAGGTACTAGCCAGTCTTTCTTACCATTAATCTAGTTCGAGACCTTGAGTTTTTGGTTAAACCAAAGAATTGAACCTCATGTCTGGAAATACCTTTGTGAGGAGACTTGATAACCACAATTATTCAGACTGTGTGATCTGACCCTAGAGGCGAGTGTTTTTTTGGAACCTCTTGGTGGCATCTCCGAGGCCTTACGATGTTAGATTGGGTATAGACAGGACATCCACAGTTCATACTCAAATAAAATATATTAGGAAAAAATGTTTTAGATAATCTAAATTGTTGAAATGAGTTATTCCTTGATCAAAGAAAAAGGAATCCCATGTAGGACAAGATAAACTAAGGCATAGGAGGGTGTAGCCGATCACTCTTGAGTAGGCCAGCCTTACCCTCGTGGTGCAAATGTTTTGAGTTTTTAGATCCCAAAAAGAGTCATATAGTGTGGGGACATCTTTTCAAATATGTTTCCAGGATTAACTCCTTAAAGAGAGAGATAATTATACTTTGGATGGGTACTACTAGAGATTTGGACTTAACTTTTCCAGGGTAGCATCACCCTTTTCATCTTTGATGATGAAGGGGAGCCATTCCTATGGATAGAGAAGTGTCACCAGAGAATTAAAGAGATGAGATAGAGATTGAAAAGTGACCCATGTTGAGGCTACCCAAAGAGGGTGTTGGGTATGTAGTATACTGTGATGCATCATGGAACAGACTAGGTTGTTTCTTGATGTTGGAGCGGGCAGTGATCACCTATGGTTCATAGTTTTTGAGGCGGCGTAAGCAGAGCTGCGCTACCCATGACCTAAAGTTAGCAGTAGTGGGGTTTGGGCTGAAGATATGGCAATACAACTTGATGGGTGAATAGTTTACTGTATAATTTGATCACTATATTCTCAATTATATCTTCCCATAGATGGACCTGAACATCAAACAACAACGATGGCTAGAGTTCATCCAGGAATCTGACATTGAGATAGTCTATACTCCTGGTAAGGGGAACATGGTATCAGACATACTCATCAGGAGGTCTGGTCTACAACTACTGAGTGAGGCGTCAGAGAAGCTAGTCGCATTGCGGATATCCTTCGTGGATAATGTTAGATCATCTTACCTCTAGTATATGACTGTCAATCCCCCAATTCTACCGAAAATTCTCGAGGAATATCTTGGGATGTTGACTATAAGTCCTGACATGATCAGATATCCTCATCATGATCTCTTAAAGGATTTTCTGAATGTGGGGAGCACTTCATCATGTGCAGAGAATGAACCATGGTACCAGTGAAACATTGGGAGGAGTTGTAGAGGGAGATCCCTACATCCCTTTTAGTGGTACATCCTTAAGTGGTGATGGTGCACTATGACCTTTGGTGTCTGTACTGGTGGCCTAGGATGAAAAAAGCATTCGAATAAGTCTTATGCTGATAGGAGATGTAGATCCATGGAGTTTGTGGGGGGAGACAGTGTCATCCTATGGGTTTCACCTCGACGATGATTGCAGAGGTTTTACCGGGGAGGAAAAATATCTTCGAGGTTCATCAGACCTTTATATATTCTCAGTAGAGTGGGTATGGTGTTTTACTATCTATCTCTTCACCCATAGATACACTGGGTGCATAATGTTATTCCATGTGTCGCAACTGAGGAGGTGTGTGCATGATCCATCACACGTTATCGACTGGGGTGAGATGGAAAGTGATGATGGGGCGACCATTATAGAGGTTCTAGTGGAGAATGAGGATTCATAGGACCCTGTCCATTGTGGATGATCTATACTTCTGGTACACGTTCATTAGAAGAACAGGAACCTCCAAGTGAGAACTTGGGAGCAGGAGGCTCAAATTCATGCATATTACCCTCATTTGTTTCCTTAGTCAATATTGGATTTCAGAGACAGAAAACCGTATGGTGTGGAGAATGTAATGTCCCAAAATTTCTGTTTAATATTTTTTATTTATATGGAGTTATTTTGAAACTGTGAAATCTGACGATGTGTGATTATGTGGTTCAGAGTGCCCAGAATGATCCATCAATGTTTTTTTAATCTTTTATTATCACATGTATGCAGTTTTCCTAAAAAAGTTGAATAAATCATAAAAGGTTTCCCAGATAAAAAATACGATGTCACCATTGAATTCGTGATGGAAGTTTTACCGTATCTGCAACATATAGTTAACTGGCTCAGGCCACTAGTGGGAAAACCCGAAAATGGAATAATTGTAAATAAAATTAATAAAAAAAATTATTTTATTTTTTAAATTCTTATAACTAACGAAAGGTAACTCATATGTAAAATCTGAGACCACCACTGAAATCGTGAGGGTATTCTTTCCGTAGGATGATAATAACATTGTCCGGTGTAGGCGATCAGTGAATTATAGTATTTGGCTATATATAAAATAATTATGTGAGAATTATTTTATTCTAATATCCATAACATCTAATTAGTAACTCGTATTGAGAATCTATGTGTACTATTGAGCTCGTGAGGGAGTTTAATCCTTAAGCGGATCCTAATATTGACTGGCTCGAGTTGAGGGTGACTGTTAATAATTTTATGAACTTTTTTTATGTTACATTGAGTAAACGAACGACGGTATTTTTTAAATTTTGAACATGTGCTCAGATTAAAAATCTAAGGGCATCGTTGAATCCACAACACCGAGATTCACTTAAAGGAGGATTTACATTGACCGCCATAAGTCTGGAGAAAAATTTACATTTTGGTCCTTTTTAAAAGAGTAATAGAAATAACTTTAGTATTTTATTTATTTTTTTCTTCCAACAGACAAGAATTAGTGTGGGACAAGAGGCATGTCAAGACATTAAATGGCATGACCCTTCATATCCTAAGTAATAGTGTCGCTGGTATTTAGGAAGGTTCCTATTAAATGAACCCCCAATAAATTCCATGATCATTACATACACTACCCCTCCCCAATTTATATGGAGCCTGAGGGGTGGTATTGGCATGGATTCAGCAAGCGACGAAGCTTTGGCAAATTGCTGTGATGCCTAACACGTGGAGGAAGGAGCCGGTTCTAGTAGGAGGTGATGAGCGACCCGAATCCACAAACTGAAGAACGATGATAGAGCGGTGTCAATGGAGGCTTGTTGCGGGAATGGAAAATGCTAACACATCCTCAATCGTGGGTGTCCTCCATTGTTATTTAGGTAGGATGTATCTTTTGTTTAATTTCAAGAGTTGATTAATTTTTTACCACCCTTTTGATATCAAGCTAACACGGAGGGCCCATTCCAAACAAAAAAGGCCCAGACCCTCTGGCCTTTTTGTTGGATTTTTGGTGCGTTCTTCCTGAGCATTTCATTCTGGTTGGACGAAACCCGGGAAGGCGGTGGCCAACAATGGATGGCCCTATAGGAGAAAGCGGCATGCTGTCGTGCATACTAATGAAGAAATACGCGGTGGGTGAAGACAACAACAGTCTCTACTAGCCATGACGGAGGTAGCGGCACGACGTTGCACACTGCCGAACAAGGGGCCGTGACATGTAGATGCAGTGGGCAGTGGCCTGCCGTTCTGCACTGCCGGACAAGGGGGTCGTAGTGGTCGGCACTGACCGGCCATGGAGGAAGGCGGAGTTGTGTGTAATCATTTGCTTCTAGAGGATTCCATAACAGGTGGAGAGCGATGCAGGCCTCACGCCATGCCGAGTCAGCGGACCCCCAGTCTCCTGAAATGGCCGACTGTTATAGGGTGGGGCTGCGCCCCACCAGTTGGAAAAAATGACCCAACACCCGCTGGGCCAGCTGGAGAAACCGGTCCACCATTTAGAGGACTGGGCCCGACGCGGGCCAACCAGGTAGCCCAGACATGCCTAGTAGACCAGACCCACCTAGCAGGCCAAGATCACGGCCCACTGGGCCAACACGGGTGGGGAAACCCCACCCGAAGGGCCGGACCTACCATTGGCCAGAATTATGAACCAAACCGAGGAAACCCCGATGGGCTGGACCCTGTAAACCGGGTCGACCCTTAGCAGTTTAGACCAGACCGAAGTTATATAGACTTCGGGAGCCGTTGTGTCAGGCCGGCAAGAACGAGGCGGACTGGCCCTAGACCCAACCAGTCCCTGAATAAAAAAATTCATGTAACTGAGAAATTAGATGTATTTTCGACACACCGTCTATGGCATTGTAAACCCTTTTGGGAAGTGATCCTTTTGACGTCTTCCGACAGGCCCGAATGAGTGAGGCCCGACCGAGGTGCGATCACCCCTATTTGACGAAAATGGGTGTAACTACAGACCAGGTGTCTGATCAACGTGTCATCTATGTCATAAGGACCATTCAAGGTAGATAGAACTTTTGGTATACTCGACATGAATTTTGGAAATTGTTGATGTATGGATGGATTGGATCGATCCCGAATCCAACTGGGCCCTCAAAACTAAAATTCATATAAGTCACAGACCGGGCATCCGATTGATGTGTCGTGTATAGTGTTTGATCCCTTATTACATGGTAGTCCTTTTGGATACTTCTTTGTGGAGATTCGTGGAGGTTGAGGTATCACCAATGGATTGGGGAGCAGATCCTCCTGGAATCAAGCATAAGATGAGTGATAATCTACTGGATGGAAGTGATGCAGATGTTGGAGACAGATCATACAGAGGTTAGTACTGAGCAATCTAGTGTGGGTCAGGTCCGATCATGTGTTGGTCCGATCCTGTTTTGGTCAGTGCTCAACGATCTTGTGTGTGTCAACGCATACCGATCCTGTGTGGGTCATATCCTTTGTGGGTGACCGCTCAATGATCCTATAAGGGTCAGTGCATACTGATCTTGCGTGGGTCAGATCTTGTGTGGGTCATTGTAGGGGTTAGTACCTATCGATCCTCTGTGGGTTAGACACCGTATGGTTAGTTTAGTGCCTCTTGATAGAGTAAGATGATCTATCTTTTCGACTAATCATCTCTAATTATGTGCATTACTGATATACCTGGTGTGAGATGAGTCTTTTACCATCATGGTGATACTTGTTTGGTACAATTACCTTCGTGGTGATATCATTCTGGAGATATGTATGGGGTAATTTTACCTTCGTTGTGATATCTTTGTGGTGATGCATTTTTGGCACTTTTACTTGCGTGGTGATATCTTCGTGGTGTTACTTGTGTGGTACTTCTACCTTTGTGGTGGTTTATTCATGGTGATACCTGTGTGGTACTTCTACTTCTGTAGTATTATCTTCCTGGTGTTACCTTTGTGGTACTTCTATCTTCGCAATGTTTCATGTGTGGAACTTGTACCTTTGTGGTGTTACCTTGGTGGTATTCATCCCTCATGTATGGGATGAGTATATATTGAATAATTACATATATGTATGGGAATATACCAAAGTAGATATTATTTTTATTGCTTCATGATTTGCGATAGAGGTATTTCTTTGTGGGTTTTCATTTATGGAACTCTGAGAGACCTAAGGGGGGTCTCGGGGTCCCTACTGATTATCATTATACTAACCCATGTATGGGATATTCCGGCACCTTGTGGTGTATTGTACAGATGACATACAACGTTGATCAAGGCTGAGGGAGACAAGACTGGATGGTGGTTGGAGGTGGGCCAATTGGAGTGACATTACTAGGGACTACGAATCATGAGTTGTACGTACCTTTCAGGTAGGATCCTCAGTGGATGATCCAAGAGCTGTTTGTCACTTTCCGGTTGTATTTGTACTTTTCATTTGTACTTGACATTTCAGTTGGTCTTGTATTCTAACCCCTTTAATTTGATTACAATTTTTAAAGTAATAGTTTAATTTGTGATTGCCTTTTGTTGTGATCTTGTATTTCTATGTTTGTTCAGGTTTATTGTCAATGCATTCCCGTTAAGGGATACGCCTTTATGGTGCTAGTTGCTAGCCCTTGGCCTATGGAAGGCAGACATTGGGGTAGTCATGGTAGGGGCCCCAGGGGACATGTTGTGACTATCAATTAAGAAAAATATTGAATCAAAATTGACAAATAAAGTGATTGAAAAAAGTGATATGAATTGGGTGATCTGGTCGGGATTGATTTTCCCATTGAAATGCTATAATAGTTATAATTTTTCTAATTATCTTCTACTAAATTGATTTAACTGAGAATCCACAATCACATCCACTCACTCACATAGTAAAATAGTGAGGGTGAGATTAAAAATTTCTAATATCTCCACTCAACCTACTCTTCTTCATGTATGTGAAATATTTTCAATGCATACCCTCAATTAACTTATGAAATTCTCAATCATGTATTGTTTATCCAAAATAATCGTGAATATCCACTATCCCTCTCGTACGTACTGACAATCACCAAGTAAATCAACATTTAAAAAATTATATATACCATTTTATATAGACTATAATCTAGATTTGGGAGAAAATAACTATTTATAAAAGATACAATGATAATTGAATAAAAAATAAAATACAATCATACTTGATATTAAGAACCACTATTATAAATGTAAATAAACATTATAAAAGAGATAAAATATATTATATCATTAATTTCATTAAATAAAACATTAAAAAGGAGAGAACATGTCCTTATGTAATCACTCAGAAGATTACCCCTACATGTAAATGCTATCCATGAATAAGTAGGGATAATAAGACATTAAAAAAATAAAAAGTAAGATAATATGGGAATAGAAGAACATACAATTTCTCCTCCATAATCCTTCCATAGAAAGGTTTCTTTAATGAAACCATCCTGACCTAAAACTATTACCAAGGTGTATTCGTAAGAGTTTTTTTATTTATTATTTCTATCAATCCTAGAAATTTAAAAAAATATGGATATATGTAGTGGGAGTTTTGAATGAATTACTGAATTACACTTTATCTATTTGGGGAGACTCTTTAGTGTTCTCCATTTGGGCACATGAAAAGGTGTAAATAATGAAATAAAATCTATATAAACTTTTATAGATGCATGGTTATTTGAATTATATTTCACATATACTTGGAATAGCCTCATTTTTATGTCTATAAGATGAGATATTCTTCACTAACTAATGTGAGGTCCATTATGTCATCTAATAAACTTATTCTAATTTATATATTTTTTATGAAAAGTTTGTGTCAAATTGGGACTATGTCTACAAGAAAACTATGAGTCCCATGAAAAAATAAAAAAAAGAATTACTCAATTGGGAGAAAATTTGTAACATATATACCCAAAATACATAAGTTCCGTAAAACTATTAGTTTTCTAGAATCAAACTAATTGCACAATTAAGCCATAATTCACAAAAAAATGTAAAATATTGAAAATCAATCATATTACTTTACTAGAAGATATTAAATCATTAAAATATATATGGAACATAAAAAAATACTAAATCAATCAATTCTAGCAGAAATATTACATAAACTCTTGTAAAAGTAAACACCAAAAATTAAATAAAAAAATATTCAAAACAGATGACAATGAAATCCACTAACTCCATTCTAAGGGAAAAATATATCATGCCTTATAAACAACAATTTTATCAAGGTTATTATATATATCATTCAATATTTTTCCGCTTAATTTATCCTCCCATGAATAAAAGACACCTACCTCACATGAATTTTCTCTCATCTCAAAAATGTCAATTTTCAACAAGGATATTTTCATTTAAAATAATGAAAGTTTAACAATTGTCATGATAAATTCCTACTTCTCCACCCAAAATGAGTCAAAATCGTTTTTTAACATGAGTAACTTGTAAGTTTATTTTATGAATTACCATTGTTATTATTGTATATCAAAACAATTTTAGGTGGAATTATGAGGGCTTGGCTCATTTTGAAGAAAAATTGCATGATTCTAATTTTCACTCATGTATGGTCTCCTCCTCACTCCCCGTTGTATAAAATCATCTCCATCATCATAAGAACTTAATGAATGTTCACACCATTTATTATTTCAGCATCAAATTTAATAATCTTATCAAAAATAATATTTATTGAATTGTCCAGAAAATACACAACTTCCTTCCACCATTAGAAGCTCTAGAAAGGAATAACTTATCATTTCATCAAATCTCTAGAAAAAAGAAAAAAATTAAACAAAATGATTTTATTTTTAGTAGAAAAAATATCTTCAACATTTTATGTTCCTCTAGAATTATCACTAAATGAGGTATAAAAATACAAGAACAATTTCCCCCAGACATAATTTTATCTAGATCATGCAATTTCACTTCAAGAACATGTTGGATAGAGAGAATTGGCTTGTAATGTTGCTAACCTAGTAGGTTTTCCATGTATTCAATGGGATTGAAGAATTGAGTTTACAATTAAATAAACAATTTAATGAGATCAATTAAAAATGTGGGCTTTATAAACCAAATAAATTCCACAATCATTTAAAACAAATGTACATAAAACCCATAAATTTCGATATGAATAAATAAAATTATGGTTAAAGAATGCCTTGTCTAGTTATCTCAAGAAGTGAGGTCATTGTAAATATTATGAAAACTATGGTCCAAAAGCTCCATTGGAATTTGATTTCAAATATAAATACAGTGATATGTGTCATGGGATTCAAAAATCAATGTACTATTCATGAAATGCAATATTATTTGAACCTGAAAAAATTTCAGTTTCACCAATCATTTAAGATCAGATTTATGGGATTCATTGGTTCAATCATATAAATGGGTTTTAAAAATTTAAAAGATAATCATTTATCTCAAAATTTTAAAAAACAAACAAAAATTGAAAACAGAAGGCACAAAAATTTGACAAAAACGAAGCGATTTGTTTAAAAAAAATTGAATAACCTAAAATGAAAATCCTAATCTAAGAAGGTTACCTCCACAAATATTAGATGATTTAGTTTTGAAAATTAATTTAAATAGATTTAACATGTAATTATATTTTTTATTGAATAACAAGAAAACAAGGAAAGCATGTTAGATAGGTATCACATGACTTATTGGTAGTCCAACATTGGGTCTAGTATGTATGTGTTGCACACTGAAAACCTAAAAGAAAAAGAAGAGAAAAAAATTCCATAATATAAACAAGAAGAAATAGAATGATTAATTAAGGATATATCTTGGTTAACCACAACCCCCAAATAGGTTCTGGGTTTGGATAACCTCCAAATCGTCAGTTCTATTTGGTTATCACAAATTTGATGGTGGGTTGAGTTTCTTCATGATGAACTGCAAAAAAAATATTATTTCCATCATACAATTATTCCAAATTATTGAGGGCTACATAGACATAGTAATCCAAATCAACTCTCATGTGAATTAAATACATCATGAATGTTGTGGGTATGATAATTATTGGGTCCTCCGCTATCTTGGTTATCATTGTCACAACATAGTTTTTCTCATGTTATTTCTGAAGGTAGGATGCATAAATTGAATTATATATGGGAATGTAAAAGTGTAATTCTATATGAAAAAAATTAAATCATAAAGAATAAATATCAAATTATTCCCTTTTAATGTAAGAATCTTGCGACTCTTTTTCATAGGTAGATCCACTTGGATCTCCTCTTGAACACCCTCCAATAAATGATCAACATGTTCTGGGAGCTCAATATGTTCCTCTTCTGGTGAGTATTATTCTTCCTCCTCATCCAGCATAGAAATAAAAGTTTTTTCCAATTCAGAAAATTTAAAACAGTTGGAGTTAATACTCATATAATTTTAGTAAAATTAGAATATATTGAGTTCATGAAATATTATCTCCCTAATTTTGTTTGACATTAATTGCATCTTTGGTGGGAGGTTTATTTTTAAATTTCACTTTACTAGATAGTAGTTGGTAGTCATGCTCATCCATATTCTCTAAAAATTCCACCACTTTTGGTTGTCTTACTTTAATGGTGATAGCTATTCTGAATTAAATGGAATAGGCGGATCAAGTAATTCCTCACCCTCATTCCAAAAGTTTTCTATATATTTTTGATTTCTTATATATACATATGTTATATAATACTCTTCATAAATATCATATAACATTAATCGAGCAAGACCAAATGGATATTTTATTATTATTATTAGGGCCTCCTTGGGTTCATAAAATTGAATGTTAAATTAGGAGACCCCCCCCCATTTCTGTTTTTGGTTGAGGTCACTCATTAAATGTATCTTTGTTCATGGACTTCATTATATAATAATAGAGTCTGCCTTGATAAACCATGTCCATAAATTACAAAGGGAGAGACTTGTGAAATGCACATTCAACATTTTATTAGCTAAAATAGTTAGTTAAACAAACTTTTTTAACAAGGTTATATCATCATTATCTGCCATTTTTTATTTCTCTTATAAGTTATCAATTCATGAAGAATAATTATATTTGGCATACAACACAAAACGTTTTTTCTGTTTTTTTAATGAAAGAAAAGTAAATATTGAAAAAAATTAGAATTATATTTTTGGCACATCCTCCTAAACAACAATCCAATGTTTTGACAAGTGTATATTGTGAGGTTTGAAGAAAAAAAATGTTTCCTATGTTAAAATGATATATAGTGGTGTCTTAAGTTTTATCCATAGAATATCACATAATAATAATGATATAAATTAAATTTGAAAAATAAGTGGAAACTATTTTTGAAACTGTTTCATTTAGAGAAAAACAAATGTTACAACACAAAAGAAATCAATTAATAAAAATATTTAAGTAAACATGAAAAAGAATTTGAATGAAAATATTAATAAGAATTGGGTGATCAATTCAAGATAGTTATTCTAATTGAAATGATATCATAGTTTCAATTAATACAATTCACTTCTACTAATCTTGTTAATGTGATTTTCCATGATTGATTCCAGAAAAGGAACAATTTCCCTTATCATGAAAGATATGGAAAAGGCCAAAAATTCAATAGAATGAATTTTTTTCAACAACAGAATCATCTTTTAAATAATATTTCCTCCAAAATTATAACCAATTGAGGTAGCATAACACCTGACAGCCTCACCCCACACATAAGTTCAACTATATGAAGCAATTTTACTTCAAGAGATGGTTGGATAGGGAAATATGTCTTGTAATGTTACTAAAATAATAGGATACTCATGGATTATCAGGGATACACGGATTAAATGTACATGGTAGGCTATAATGAAAATGATTCTCTTGAAAAGGGGAATTTAAAAACCAATGAAATGCCTATGTAATTTTAAAAAAAGTTCCTCAATCCTTCATGTTTTGAATGAAATAAATACGATTCTAATCAAATGATGTATTTTTTGGTTCACTTAATAAGTGAGTTAAATGTAAGGAATATGAAAAAATGCTTCATATTCCTCACATGAGAGTGATTTCAACCATATAGATAGTGAGATTTGGCATGGGATTCAAATAAAAAAATTACTCGTCATGAAATTCCAAATGATATGAACTCGAATGAATCTCATTTTAAGCATTCAATTAAGCTCAATTTTAAAGTATAAATTAGGTCACTCATATAAATGGGTATCAAAATAGAAATGATAATCATTCCATCCCAATATATGCAAAAAAAAAAAAATTAAAACAAAACACTAAATATTTGAAAAGTAACCATTTAGTTTTTGAAAAATAAAAAATCAACAAATAAACATCCTAAAATACAAATGATTCCTCCCCCACACATAAATTATGTAGTGTTCATTATTAATTTAAATGGTTTTAACATGTAAGTATATTTTTTTTGATTCACAACAAGAAATCAAGTGTGAAGGAGAGGTACAAACAGACTTATTTGTAGTAATGCATTGAGTTCAGATCCTAATTATTGTACACATAAAAACTACAATCCAAAGAATGGATGAAAATATAAGAAATTCATTAAAAGAAAATAAAAACATAAATATAATGAGAAAATAAGGGAAAAAATTGGTTTAACAGCACTAGAGTTTCTCAGGCTTTGACTACCTCAAGATGGGTTGTTAAAGTTGTTTGTCCCTTGTCTAATGGTGGGTTGAGTAACATTGTGATAATCCACCAAAAAGTATTATTTCTATAATACACTTATGAATTTTTTAGGGTTTTATGGATATAATAAGCCAAATCCACCCCCATGAGAATGATATAGAACATTAACAGTGGAGTAGGATAAGGAATGATTCCTTCACTTTCTTGGTTTTCACTTTCACAAATTGTTCATTATAATCTAGTGATATGTCAAGATATGATGCTTCAATTGAATAATAAAAGGGAATTTCAGAGTGTAGTTCTATTTGAACAAAATTAAGCATGAAGAATAAATATCAAATTCTTTCTTTTCAATGTAAGCATCTTGGGTAAATTTTTCCTCAGGAAAAGCCACATGGATCTCTTCTTGAACTCCCTCCAATAAATGATCAACTTGTTCAGGGAGATCCATATTTTCCTCTTTAGGTGTTTGTTCTTTTTCCTCCTCATCCACTAAGGAAATAAAAATGTTGGATGAATTTGAAAATATAAAACTAGAGGAGTTATTACTCAATTTATTTTAAATAAAATTTGAAGATATTGTGACAATGAAAAGGTCATCTACCAGATTATATTGACCTAAATTAACTATTTAGTGGGAGGTGCCTATTGCAGTTGAACTTCACTAGATTATGGTAGGTAGTCAGGATCCACCATCTTCTCTTGAAATTCCACAACTTTGGAGGTGTATTTCTTCAATGGTGTTGGATCTTCTATATTTAAAGGAAGATTTGTATCAAGTATTCCCTCATACTCATTCCAAAAGTCATGCAGATCTATTTGATCTCTCATACATAAATCACTTGTAAAATCTTATTCATCAATCTCCTCCAACATTGATTGAGATGGACTGAATGGATTTTCATTTAATGTCATTAGGTCCTCCATGGTTTATTCAACTTGAATGATAAGTGGGGAAACATATTGCACCACTTTTTGGGGGTCTGGTTGAGGTCCCTTGTCCAATGTATCTTTTTTCTTAGACATAAATATTTTATAGTCATGTTTAACTTGATTAATTATTTCAATAAGTTCTTATTGTGTGAGTCTTATGATATGGTTATACAACATTTTCATATACAAAATAGTGAGTTCATAAACCTTTTATACCAGGATTATATCATCATTATAAATCATTTTTTCATTTACCAGGGAGTTATTTATCAAAAAAGAATAATTTAATTTGAAATATATAATATTATTTATTAGTTTTTTGGATGAATGAAAAGGAAATATTTATAAAATGTCATAATTAGATTCTTAGAAGAGAATCCCCAAAAAGGGAGCTATGTATTTTCATGTTCTTATCATGGGTTGTGAAAAAAATAATTTATTCCATTTTTTAAATTCAGTGTAGTGGTAAACTATGTTTTTTTATAGAGTGGAGCACACAAAAATATTGCTATCGTGTTAAATTTGAGAAAGAAGTTGAGATTTATTAAGAACATGAATAATTTAGAAAATATACTAAAATAAACAAATAAAATAAATCAATTAGTAAAAATATTGAATGGAAATTGAAAAATGTATGTGATTGGAAATAGTCACATGCATTGGGTAATCAGTTCGGGATCGGTTTTTCCATTGCAGTGCTATCATTTTCCAATTAATCAAATTCTCTTCAACTAATACAATTAAAGTGAGATTCCATGAATTCTTTATCTCAATCCCTTGGTCAAATATTGATGGTGATAGTAATCCTTGACAAAATCTCATCACGATAAATTCTTCTTCTTATTTGTGAAAGAGTTTAAGTGAATACCCTCAATTTAGATAACAAATTCATGACTACGTCTTATTTATCCCAAACAATCGAGAATATCCACTACCCCTCACACATATACTAATGGCCACCAATTAATTTACCACCAAGAAATGATACATTCCATAATATATAAACTATAACCTAGTAGAGGTATAAAATATTAAATTACAAACAAAATAATAATAATATAATATAAAATCAAAGACGATCGTACATTATAATAATAACCTCTATTATAAATTGAGTCCAACTTTTCCAATGAGAGAAAAAAATTATACCATTAAGTAAATGAAATAAAACATTAAAAAATGGAAAACATATCCTTCCCTATTCACTCAGAGGATTACTCCTCCATGTGAAGGGTATAAATAAAGAAGGAGGGAGAATAATACATTTCAAATGAAACAAAAAAGAAAATAGGCGTATGGAAGGAGGAATATTTCTCCTCCAGGATACTTCCATGGAATGTTTTCTATGGTTATTCCCTACTGACCTCAGAATGTCCCCATGTTTTCTTACTAAGAGTTGTTTTAAATGGATTTTGTTATCGACCCTAAAAATATCATATAATTTTTACAGGTTTAATACTAGTTAGTACAAAAAGTTTTTTGTTAGAGGAAACTATTAAACTTTCTTTATTTGGGTGCATGAAAAGTCAACCTTAATGAAAGAATTTATGCATCCAATTTTATATATTTGTAAGGCTTTGAGATATCTTTAATATCTATAATAAATCCCCTAATTTTGATTTTATAAGGGAAAGATATGATTAAATAAATGATGTGGTGATCTCTTCAGTCACCCCAAAAATGTTTTCTACTTGACTTATTTTACTAGGACATTTTGTGTCGAATTGGGTCGGGGTAAAGAAGGAAAACTTTAAGAACAGAAAAAAAATCCAAAAAAAACAGAATCACTCAATTTGGATAAATATTTTAATAGATAAACCAAATGCAACTAAGATATATAAAACTACTATATTTATAGAATTAAAAATAAATCACAATTAAACCCAAAATTAACAAAAAAAATCTAAAATGATGTAAATTAGATCATAATGATTAATTAGAAGGGATTAATCTATTAAAAAATTCAATACAAATAATGAAAATATTCTCTATATCAATTCACCCACACCTAGAACATGGAATCATGGGCATGTAAACATCAAAATCAAATCATAGAATATTCAAAACACTTCCCAATGAGATCCACCGAGTCAATAATATGAAAAAGAAGATATCATACCTCATAAAAAACTATTTCAATTTATTAATTGAGAACATTCAATATTTTCCCTCTTCAATTATCCTCCCATTAACAAAAGACACCTAACGTACATGAATTTTCCCTCGTATCAAAAATGTGAATTTTTAATATGGATTTTATCATCCAATCTCATGAAAGGGTATCTATTTTCTTGAGAAATTCCTAATTATACACCATCTGTCAGTCATGAAAAAATAAT
The DNA here is from genome assembly GCA_963277665.1 of Viscum album. Taxonomy (NCBI): domain Eukaryota; kingdom Viridiplantae; phylum Streptophyta; class Magnoliopsida; order Santalales; family Viscaceae; genus Viscum; species Viscum album. The sequence continues at coordinate 1,432,587,244 of OY728155.1, read as the reverse complement.
AGTCCAATTAACAATACAAAAATAAATATAGTTCATTCTATGGTATGATTAATATTTCAATGTATTATTGTTTGGGAACCTGGGCATTATCATTGTTAATGCCCTAACCCAAGGACTAGAAAAGAATATGAGCATTAAAAAACTCAACGACCAAGATGATGATGGAATATATAATCAAGAACTACTATAGATATAGATAACATAATTTATGATATATATAACATTTAATCAAGAGGTTATATGTCTTATTGGAGTTTGATTCAAGTAACTCAAGTATATCTATAATGTTTATTATGATTATTAAATAACCACAAAATGATTTCATTGTAAATGAAATATTATTATAGTATGATTTTTGTAGTCTAGGTTTAACATTATTGGATTATTCATTTTGGAAATCTAATTTTCCTATATTTAGATAACTTTAATGTGATTTTTATGATTTATTGGTTCCCTCTACATAGAGGAAAAATTATAAGGAGTAAGAAAAACACATTTCATATTAACTTATGACCTTATATCAATGAAATTATGATAATAAATACCATCTAGAAACAAATTGCATAATATGGGTATTGATAATAAATAATAGAAGACTCTTATACCGAATAGTTGGAGAAAAACTCAATATTAGTGATAATTTTATTCTTAGAGAAGAGATATATTTCCAAATTTTGCAATGTTGATATATATTTAAAAATTATATCATTATTCATGTCAATAATTTGGATTCCTTCAGCTATTTACATTGTTATATTATTGTTAAAATTGAGAAGATGAAATTTATTTAAATGGGTTGAGATTTTTACTACTTGTTATTTCTCTATATATACACCTTAAATAAACAGTATGTTTGATTTCTTTCTCCACAAGAAATGATATACTTATATGAAAATGATTATATATTTCAAAAAAGTTATAAGTATAAAATATAACCATTAAAAACCCTTCTATGGAATTAAAGGGTATGAATAAGAGTAACCATAGTATGAAAATGAGTAAAATGGAATGAAATCCCTCTTCTAATACTTGTGAAATTCAATAATTACAGCTAAAACAAATAAGAAAATAATTTTATTCTTAAAAATTTATTTTTTAAAAATTGGTTTTTTTCAAGAAACTAAGTATATTAGGAATAAATAATAATAAAATATATTAATAATACTAAAAACTTATTACCAATCAAATAATAAGTAATTTATATGAGATATGAATAAATCATAGTTAAAATATTAAAAATATATTTTGTAATTTAAAAAAATGTACACAATATTTGTGAATTTTTTTAAATATTTAGTCCTCAAATTTTAAAAATTTAATTTTAAAATTGACATAATTTTTTCATTAAGAATAATAATATAATCCGATGAATAATTTTTTTTATTTTTCTAAAATAATTCATTTTTAGGTGAATAATGGAAAATACAATTTTTTAAAACATTGTGCATTTTGTGAAATCACATGTATATAAGCATAAACCCAAACATATGAAACATTTTTCTTGAAAGAAAATATGTTCTATATGGAACCATAAAAATTTTAAAATATTATATATAAATAAAATATCTCTATTTTATATTGTATAACATAAGTATTTTTTTCTAAATTTTCATTAATAAATTATAATATTTTATTTTGAAAATAATATTGATCACTTTTATAAATTAAATCAAATGAAATAGATTTAAATTTTATAATCAGTGTTTATAAATTATATTATGAGGGCTAATTTCTTTTTAGGCACAAATATTAAGTTACATTAGGTAAAAACTAGTTATCATGGTAAATGAATAAATAAAAATTAATAATTCAAAGGAAAAAAGAGGTTAAAACATGTTAAGACATGATTATAATAATGTGTTTGATATATATAATACAATATATCACCCTACTCTAATTTATTATTTAATTTTGGGCCCACATTACCATTGGACTAAGAAGAAATAAAGAGGGGTGAATTGAACTTTAAAAATTTAAAAATTAAAATTTAGCTATTCAATAAAATATAAGGATATATCATGAAAGCATTAGAAATTTTCAAATTAATTTAGAGTATAAAATGATACAAATAATTGAATTCATAGTAGAAATATAAATGAAAAAATTAAAATGGTAAGGAATTATTTTATAATAGAGTTTGAAAATAACACAAAATGTTCCCCTTCATATCCTCCCCTTAAAAAGGGTTGAGAGGTATATATTTTTGGGTTTTAGAGTCTATAATGTGGAATAATCAATAAATTAATATGATCTATAATTTATGGGATTAGTATGTAATAAATGAAGAATATAATTGTTTTTATCTAGACATCCAAGGGAGTAATCTTCAATATGTTTGATTGGTAAATATTACTAGAGAGACAAAAAATTATTCTTAACTATTTGGAATTGCACTATCATGAAGAACTCGATTTCGATTAGAGGAATCCTATAAAAATGTAGTGGGGATAGCATCTTCAAATAGTGTGATGAAAGAATAATTGTAATAAAGATAGTTTTGAGAATATTTCTTAATTTTTTTTGAAAACACATAAGGGATAAAATTCATTTATACGTCCATCCAAGATGAAATTTATTTAATGAAACACATCATGCATATTAAATTTTTATATATAAATTTATAACCAATATCATTAATTCATTTAATCCAATTCAATGAATATTGAAGACATTTAATATATTCAGAATTTATTATTATCAATGAAACCGGGTTGAAGTTAAATGCACCTAAATTAAATATTTCATTAATTGTTTTAGTTCATATTCAACAATCTACCACTTTAACTAAAATGTAGATACTCAGTGAAAAACTTCTACAATATTTTTTAATCCATCCAGAACCCCAATTTATATGTTTTCATCATTCTCTCTTTATTTCAGTACAAATAATTTTCCCAAAACATTTTACTTATCTACAATTCTATCCATGTGACCTTTTGGCCTTATATGTGTTAAAAGAAATATAGAATCTATATTTCATAGATGAATGCAAAGAGTGGTCTCTATAAAAGAATCAGTGCAACTCAATCAACATAGGGGTTTTGTATGATATCCATCAAACATACCCATACATCTGTATGAATATGTCCACCACAAGATATATCATATACATCATATGTATATGAATAAATGATTTTTTCTATAACATTATGTGACTAATAGACGTGGAAAATTTTCTTCTAGTATAATGATCTCATATTTTATTGATTCTATGAAAAAGGATAACCAATTCGATGATAACACATCTTATTATTCATCTAACAGATTAGTGCATCACATGCCTCTCATCAATGTAGTGGAAAACATCGTATATGACTCAACTAATCATGGTCATGTATTTCCAATGTCTTAGTTAATCATAGAGAAAATGTATTTACTTGTAATATAAGTTTAAAAATACCTTCTTGGTTATACTCTAACCAATAATGTGAAGAACAAAATACGCATCCACCCCTTGATTAACTACATTGGTATTTTTGTCTTGTGTTTGTATGGTATTAAAGTATTAAAGTTCTTATTCCAGGTATGTCACCAGCCTCATGTAAGTAGTATTTAAAATAATCATACACTGTAAAGTATAAATTTGACTATATTACATATCAAGAGAGATACTTTAGTGTATCGGCCCAATTAATAAACCCCTACTTATTACCTCATAAATCTTATTCTTCGTATATCATATCCAAAATCTTTCTGTGAGTAAAATAATCTATTCAAGATAATATTAATAGAAAATCACAACCCATAATACTTCATGATGATCATTGATTATGAAAAACTAAATGTTTGTACCTTGATGGGATATTTATCATTTGATCATTCCTTAATTTTAAATTGTAGCATATATGAATGAATGCTAAATAGATATTTCATTTACTATAGATGGAAGATATGTTTAAAACCACTAAAACCAATGAATTAAGTTTTTTATATTAAAATATTCTACATGAATAGTATATTATTGTTGCAGTAATGGTTTTGTTTTAAAATTTCATCCTTATGTAATTCCCATCATACCCCTATCTGACCATCTGATAAATTAATCCCAGTAAAATTTTAGTAAGAATCATTTGAAAATATATTTTGAATATTTTTTAGACTTAATAAAAAAAATTATTATGTTTAACTATTGAATGTATATATTAAAACTACTTTAGTTCACAAAATGATATGTTATGAAGGAAGGATTACGATAGGAATTAGGAGAACTCTCCCTCGACATGGTGATTGCCACTAGGGTTAAAACATGCATGTGGTGGTTCCAAACTTCCTCATGTTCAAGATTCTTCCTCCAACATGAAGATCCATGTATGTGATTCCCTTATTATCAATTCTATCATCAGTGGATCATGTTCTATAATATTGAATACTTGCCTGTACCTCTACGGTTTTAGAGGTTCCGGCTTATTCCCATTCATCCCCATATCCAGCTCTAGTTTCCATATATGATGTTTTTTCGTGACTCGAGGATCTTACATATAATAAAGAGGATCCAATCATATGAAAGGTTTTAGTTATAATGTAACCTCAAGATTATATCTAATATATTCCATTGTGAGATGCTCAGACAAATCTATCTGAAGGTGATGATTTCTGTGAACCCCAGTCTTGTGATGAAGGCCCCATCAAATGTAACACCAATGATTGGTTAAGCTAGCTCATTAGATCTAATAAAGGACTCTATTTCTAGTTGAATCCTTTGTAAAGGATCATTATCTCAGTTTCAGCCAACCCTACATTGTTCAATATGATAATTTAAATTGGAAACAAGTCTTTGATTGCATGTATTATTTTACCTAAGGGTGAGAATCCTTAAAAGAATGAAGATTTTGTTCGTTGGATCTCAATTTTCTGAGGTTTCTCTAACCGGATCAATGGATGTAGAGGGTTTAATGACTCCAATTTTAAGGGAAAACAATCATGAAAATGTACAGGATAAGTGGTCATACATCTCTGACTCTGAAAGAACGAATTCCTAGACCGTAATTGAATGGATTATAGGTCTCCATCAAATACGAGGATATCTAGCGGTCAGGGGTACAAACATGAATGAGTTGACTGGAATGCAATTTTATTAGAAAAAATAATACTAAGTGAAATATTTAGGAAAATTATATGTATCTAACATTTATGATTTGGGATGATTGATTTTTTCCCATACCCTCCTTGTATCCTTTGTTTACATATATATTTTCAATAAATATAATTTTCCACCATCCTTTAAAAAATATATAATGTTATGTTATCTACATATTTTATTTTCATATAACTATTTATATGTTCATAATCATTATCAATAATGATATTATACAATCAATGTTTATCTTTTAGGTCAATAAAATGATTTAAATTTTTATCCATCATATCCAAAACACAAAAAGAGAAATTGACACTCACATCATTTTGGTAAACTCAAGTAACCATTACATTTTCCATTACCATTATACCCTAAAATCATTTAGGATATCAATTGAGTTTCACTTTTTAGATATGTTTGAGAAATGGTGATATTCATCTTCTCACAATAACTTAATATAACTCTTTAAATGTATTTATCATCACATATCCTAAAATTTTCATTAAATTAAGGGAAATATCAATTTAAATCTTAATATTGTATAATAATTTATTCAATAGTGGAATTCACTATATCATTGTATTTAAATATAACAATTAAATTTTTTTACTATCACATATCCCAACTCTTTATGATATAATGAAATTAGTAACTTAATCTAAATACGGTACAATATTTTATTTTTTAACTTATAACTTATATAATTCATAATATACTTCAAATATACTCTCATACAACATATTATTTTTGAAATATATTTCTATGACTTAACTCAAACTATAACATGTTTGATGAAATAACATGTGATTCCATTTAGTATAAATACTTAACAAATAAACTATTTTTTTCATATCTCAAATAAAATTTTATGTGTTTATATTATTTTTTTCAAAAGGATTTTTTTATTCATTAAAATAAACCACTACTAGGTGTGAATCATATTCAAATATATTTAAAAAATAGTTAGATGAATACTTTATCATTAATAAAACAAGTTTATATATATATTCTCATCAAAACACGATAAAGAATCTAATGAATCATAAACATTGGGTATAAAAAACCATCACATTTTGATTGTAATAACTCTTTGTTAATGAAAATCATATTTTATCATATAATAGAAATAAGATGAAGGAACACATACTATAAATAGATTCATTTAATATTGATACATTCTGTTACATTCAAATCCTTGATGTGACTACATATTTCTTCATCTCATAGATGTAAAAAATACTATATATAAATTATTCCCATTATTTTAAACTCCCTTATATTTACAACACATGTAAAACATATACTTGATATAACATTCCATTGAAAATTGATGAATCAATTTATATAATATTAATACCTGAGATGGAAATTCCATAAAGTTCCTAAACCCCTTCAGGTGTTCTAGACAATCAAATCATATGAAATAATAACTTTTCCTGATATTACAATCAGGTTTTATATAAACTAAACTATCTTCTTGACTAAATATTAATGGAATGTCCATATTTTATTCTTCCATTTTTTATCTTTTACCTCCTCATAATTTATGTATAATACCTAATCTTAGTCATAATATTCCTATTTCATTTAAAATCAATTTTTTTAGAATATCGTGTAATTTATTGGTGAACTTTTTCATATTGTATTAACATTTCCATCAATCATAATAATATGAATTTCAAAACTAGAATAAATCCTATGTAAATACATCCTTCATTCTAAGAATATTTAATCATATTGAACATTATTTAAATAACTAATCATAAAAAGTTAATAAGTCGTGTATTCTTTATCTCAATTAGCATCTAATAACATTGAATCCTTAAATTAATCCTTCCAGGATTATATATTCATATAGACTAACATGTTGAACAATTTCAATAATTTTTGTACCTATGAAGGAATTGTACTATCAAATAGAATATTTATCTTTATTATGAAAATTTATTAATCTATCAGTCTTAAGAGTTTCTTAATTTAGGTTTCTCATTTCAAGGATTAATTTACAATATTATATTGAAGATGATTATTCATTTACCTTCCATGGAATGTTTTATAAGAAGAATATTATTTTTCTTATCCATTAATTATTTTCTTTTAATGAATGTTATCCCACTAAAATTGACGACCCTTTATATCATTTCCATTTAGTGAACCACGATTTATATTTCATTGAGAAATGATTCCTATTTGGTATCTCTCTAAACACTTAGTAATTTAGGTAGTGAATAATCTCAATTAAAATATTTTAAACTAAACATTACCTAGATTGATTATATAGATATACTCAAATATATTCTTCTGGTAACCTTATCCTATTAGGGTCACCTAAATAGTGTAACCCAAAGAAAACACCAAGATCAAGCCAACAAATTAAAATCATGGGGAACCATATTTGACATTACCTACCCAATAGAATAATCCATACTTACTCATATCTTTATTTCCTTATACATGATAATTTTGGGGATCCCAACTTTGGCATGACTTCCATCAAGGTCTTAACAAGTGCCACTTTGGACGGAATATCACAATTACTATTTAAGGTTATTAACCATTTAAAGTGTCACAAAATTATTATACATAATGAGAATATTAAATTAAAAATAATTACAAATTATATAATATTTATCATCTCAATTTTTATATCCTTTCATTGTATGAATGATTCAAATGATTGGGTTTTGGAATCCCGTTTAAATTAAACAAATTATTGTATTCAAACAACATTAATGTGGATCTTTTACACAATCCAAAATAAGTGTAACTTATCCAAAAAAAGATTTTAAAACACATTCATAAATATATGAATGCATATTATTCACATGTAAAATCATATTGTTAAATGAGATTAATAATCTTGACACGAATAAGCCCAAAGGGATAGATAACAAGCCTCATTCATCTTTCTCGATAAGGCATAAGCCTCAAGGCTAGTTGGAGGTCTGAACCTAAGTCCCTCTACTAATGGAGAATTTTCACAATATGTAATTTAATTCATAATATCTCTAACAAACAATATAAAAAAATTATTCCCAACAACTAAACTATATCTAGTAACCTCAATTAAAAAAATGACGTATGGGTAAATGGAAACTGAATTTTATGGAGGAGTACCTAGCATGTTATTCAAGGATATATCTTCTATAAGTAGTTTATAAGCTTATTAATTATAAAAAATAAAAAATTATAAATATAAACACCATTTATATTTTAAAAACATTTATGATATTTATAAAATATTATATAAATAATTTTATAAACCATAAATAAACACATTATTTTAAGCTTACAATGATGACATATAATATTAAATAAATTTTTTTTAATAACATTCATTATGTTTTTTAGCTTTTATAGACAATATTAATTTTAAAAAGTAATAATTTATAAGAATTTTTAATATTAAAGGAATATATGTAAAAAATAATTAAAAAAAAATATTCCATTAAACGTAAACATTTTACTATTAATTAATTTATAAAACCCGTTTTATAAACATTAAAAATATTCCATAAATTAATTTCATTATTTATAAAAAAATATAAATAATATATTTCACTTATTAATTTAATTTTCATTATAAATTTTCAATTTATTTATTTATAATTTTTTGATAATTACTCAAAACAAGTCACCTTTTAATTGGAAAAAGTTTAAATTATTTTTTTCTTAAAAATTAAAAATATAAAATATAATATATAAATTTTGGACTTAATTTATAACTAATCAACCATCTAAAAATTACACATTATGATTTAAAAATAAAAATTTCATTTCTAAATCACAAAACATACTAGATTATTTGGTGAAATGTAGGTGAAATATGACCATTTATTATTTAAAATATTTTTTTTGATAAATATCACAAAAAAATTTATATAATTAATTATAAATATTTTATAATTAATTTATTTATTAATAAATTACAAAAATTGAATTTTCTATGATTTATAAATATTTAATAAACATTACAGATTTGATAAATATTTATCAACTGATAATAAAATTTTATTAATAATTAATTTATGAAAAGATTTTAAATATTTTATAAATATTTTAAAATTAGTTTTCTATTATTTATAAACAATTTATAAATAATTTAATCCAATTAATAATAAAATATTGTTTAAATAAATTTCTATTTTATTTAACGTCATAAAAAAATAGATGTAATTATGGAATTTTCAAATTTGAAAAAGGCTAATGAAACAAATTTTATAAAGAAAATGTTGTTAATGTAATTCCTATTTAATAAACTATTTTATAAATAGGAAAAAAATATATAATCAAATAAATCATTCATTAAATAAGTATGTATAAATATGGATTTTAATATTTTTTTTCTAATCTTGAAATATACCATTTCACAATTTGTATAATGTATTCTTCATTAAATAATAAAAGGGAAAAAATAATTCATAAATTAATCCTAATCCTTTAATACCATTGTTGGGTTTTTAGTGTACATCAAATGGACATGGAAGTGGAAGGAAAAAATAGATATGACCTATCTTTGGTATAATAAACATTTAATATATGAAGATAACAAATCTGAGTACTTGAATATTCGATGTAGTAATCTAAAATGAGTTTGATTGATGAAGATCACTAGAGTAGAAAACAAATGCTTCCAGCCACCTAGGGATAACACCAACAGATGGATCCAAATATCAATTTTAGGTTTCTCATACTCCTAAAGAGGTTATAGTATCCTAACTAAGGGTGATGAAAGGGCTATGGTAAGTAAGGGAGTTTTGATAGGCCTCCAAAAAACCTTTTTTACACAATAAGAGGGATCTCATTCTGTTATATAGATATTTAGGAAATATTTTATTTAATGGAACACATCATCCTTATTCAATGTATCCATATCCTTTTATTTTGATTGTAAACAATTAATTGCATCATAATCAACGAATATTTAATATATATGATTCAATCATATTTTTATTATTATTATTATTGAAACAAAATTGAATATAAAAAAATCTAAATTAAATATTTAATTAAATATTTTAGTTCATAATAAACCTATATAAATACATGGTTTCCCCAGAAACTCAAGAAATAAAAAGGGAATGTCCCTTAGTTTTAATAGATACCAAGAAAAACATATTCCCTTCCTTTTTAATGGGAAAATAAATGAACCCCGAACCCTTTGTTTTAAAGGGATTCTAAGAACCCAAATAACCACTTATTTGGAATGGAAAAATAATGAAGCAAATAATTTTCAATAGGAGGAAATGGGATGGTTTTCCTTATCAAATAAAAAACAATTAAATTTACCTCTCTTCTAAACCTAGAAGGTAATAAAATAAAACAGGGCTTGAGAGGGTTAATTTTCAATTGATAGAGAGATCCAAGGGTTATATAAGAGTAGACAATGGCTCTAATGAAAATGAAGAATAATGGAGGCATAAATAAATATAGACCAATGAATCTCAATGGTTCTTGATTAATGCTGGTGAAGATCATTCCATTGAAAGTATCTAGATGGACATCTGAATTCCATCTGAGAATTTTCACATTATATTAATTTAATTAGATGACAAATATTGAATCTTTTAATCTTTTTAAAGACCAGATAATATTTCTTGATCAATAAATATCAATGATCATTTCATAGGTATATGACTTCATTCACATGATGATCCAACCCTCTATTTTCCTCTATTTAGAGAAAACTATATAGTTGTGGGCGTCCAAGGTTGATCGAAGTCATTAAGAGCTGAGAAAAGTCATTAAATACCTTGATAAATGTGCCTAGAAATATTATGGAATAGTTCCACCAGCTAGCCTCCAGATGCCATAATCTGGCTATTGTGAATGTCAGTAACACATCTTCTCTAGAAACTTTTAGGGGCAGTCGATGAGCCTCTACTAGCTGGAATATGGAGTTCTTCTTACTAATGGATTTTTTTTGTTCTACTAGTAGGTTGGTTAACTTCTAAAACCTCACAGGTACCTCACTATAGAGTTTGAGTAGGAATAGGTCTTCTTAGAGCTCTTTGAAAACATATTTAGGCTAATTTTCTTTCTATTACTATAACATAGAATAATCATTATAAAAACAGAAGAAACATGTTTGAAAATAATTATAAATTTTTTTATAATTAAACGAACTACACTATGAGAGTCAACAATATACAATTTTTGTTGATTGTAAACACTATATATAATTATCCAGGCAAGGAAGAGGGAATAAGAAAAAATTAAGTAGTTACTAGAATTTTAAGAAACCACATATATCCCTTCATAAATCAATTCACCACATTGTGATACATATAAAATTTATCTTCCTTTGATGCATGAAACTATAAATCTCTTTTATGTTTTTTCCAATATCAGAAAAATTTATCCCCATTTTTTATTATCAAAAAGAAAATTTTAAATCATAATTGTTGTAGAAAAAAAATATTATAGATATCAAAGATAATTTAAAAATATACTTTATACCACATGAATAATATCATCTAATCCAACATAAGAAGAGAATGATATATTAATATTAGGGGATTTTATGACTTTCATTGTTTTAACATTAAAATAAATATCAAGAATCAAAGGGGATAATTTTATTGAATTATTAACATTTCTCTTTTCCATTTTCAACATTTTGTATATTAGTTATTTTGTTCTTATATGGACCATTTTTTATAACATGTCACATTCATAAAATAATATTTGATCTTTATTTTTTTAATTATAAGAAGATTTCTTTTTCATTAAATATTTTTTCTTCTTTTTAGATGGTTTTTCACGTTCACCTTCATCATCAGTATCACATGAGAATGAATCATCATCTTTGATTACATAAAAATAGAGGTACTTCTTTGTTATTTGTCTTACATTGCTTCCATTACCTCTTAACACATCATGGTAATTTCATATTCCATGATTGATCTGATGAGATCTTCAACCACCATTTTCTTTATATCATTAGCCTCTTATATTGTTGTGATATTAAGATACTAGGATCTAGTTAAGAAATATATGGTTTTATTTACAGGTGTTTCTATGGAAAAACCATTACTCATAGACTTTATCATATTGATACTGATAGAAAACCACATAAACATGCTACTAAAGTATTCATTTGGATGTATAGAAATGATTTTAAAATAGGTTATAAACACATCCAATCCAGTATGTTTAACATTATTCATTAATTTGTGTATGACGTCTAACAATTCTAAAATTTTTTGAGCCATTTTTTGAAGAATATATTCCCTAAAATTTATTTTGGATGTCCCTACAATGAATAGAATTCATGAATTTTGCATTCAGTTTAAAATCAGTAATGTCTTGATGATTCCATTTATCCTACAGTTCATTAGTTGAAATTAATTCATATATAACCATTTTCCAGAAAAGATAACCAATGCATGTTAAATACATAGATATGTGTCATTTAAAATAATATTTATATAAACCATTAAATAAAATATAATAAGTATAAGATGTATATTCCATAATAAAATAATGTGAAAAATTGATTCGGCTTTGGAAAATGAAAAATATTTTGAAAAAATAATGGTTTTAGAAAAGAAAAAAAATACCTTGTTTCCTAAAAAAATAAGGAAAAGTTCTCCTTTTTTATTAGATATTTATTAGTGAATAAATTTAAAGTAGTACGGGTTTTTCAAATTACATTAAAAATAAAACCAATAAAATTAGATGATTCTATAGAATATAAAGAGATATATTGAATGAATTCGATATTATCTATGTAAATTATGGCCAAAAATAAAACAAATAAGAATTTTCTTAGTGGAAATATAAATTAGATATGTAAAAAATTATGGAAACACTTTTATAATGTATTTTTGAAATATAACATAAGGTTCCCCAATGTCTCTTCCATTCAAGAAGTATTAGGTGGGTTAAATAACCCCTTGATTATAATGGAATCCCAAGATCCAAAATATGAAATTCCATTTGTTTTAATAGAGACAGAAAACGAAATATTCCCTTTAATTTTAATATAGAAATAATGAAAACCAAATCCATGTGTTTCAATGTAAAAACATGAAAACAATAACCTTTGAGTATGAAATAAAAAATAATGAAACATATATTGATAAGGGGGATTAAATATATGGTTTTATATTTTGAAAATCCATTACAAATCCAAACTATAATCACACTAGATTATAATAAAATGATATAAGGATTGAGAGAGAGGGGGAGAATTTACAATTGAGGGAGGGAAACAATATTTAATATAATAAAGTACAAAGTCTTAAGAGTAGAAGAAAAAAATTAAGGGATAAAGAAATATCAAAGAGAGAATCTCAATGGCGGTTTATGAATATCAATAAATATTACCTATTTTATAGGTTATCATTAGAGATATAAATTCCCAATAAGAATTTAAAAATTTTCAAATCTATAATTAGATGAGAAAAACTATAACATTGAATATCTTTGGGGATTAGAGAGGATTTTGTGATTGATGGAGATCAGAGAGAGTTTCGTTCATATCATTATTAATTCAAAAGATTATAAAAGAGTCTCTAGTCCTATAAACATACCATAATATTGTTTTTAGTTATCGAAGGTCAATATAAGTTATTAATATCAAATTATTTGGATTAAATACCATAATAAATGTTTCTTTTATGATTCTGTAACAACAATACAAGAAAGTCGCCCGATGTCAGTAGCTAGCCTTTGGGTGTGGAAGTTGAACTACATCTATAGAAACTCAATTATCCAGCCATTAGACATCAAATATCTTGAAAAATGAGCGATTATGGGTAAGGTATCTTTTATTTGATCTACCAGCTTTCCATTTCTCTCTTACTATCTAGTCGATTCTTAACCAATTAATTGGGCTAGGAATACGTCTTTTATGACAGTTTTGGATACTTTTATAGGTCGGTTTCTTTTCTACAACCTTAACTAAATATTAACATAAAAAATACCACGTGAAAAATTTGGGAAAAACATTTGAGTGTTTTTAAAAATTTTAAGAACCACACTATAGGATTCAACAACATGACATGTTTAACTTGTGATCCATATAAATGAAGCTGAAATATTGAAAAAAATTTAATTCTCACTACTTGTGAAAGGGTACTCTCACCACCTCTTAAATAATAATCTAAAAATTTTGTATCCACCTGAAACCACTCTATTTTCTATTCCATTATAACACCATTTCTCTCTTTTTATTTTCATTTCATAATATATTCTCATATATCATTAATTTCCCAAGGATCCACCATTTGAATCTCAAAGTTCTCAATATGAGTAATTATTTTTTAAATTTCTTATTTTAAATTTATATTTTTTCAATTATTATTTAAAAATTAATATTTTATGAAAATAAGATTTCATATTTTTTATTCTATAATTATATGGAAATAATCATAAACACTTTTCATCATTTTCCCTTTAAAAGAATAAAAAATGATATTTGTGTGGGTTTGTGCTTGAAATACCACCTCCAAAAAACGTCATGTTTGGTTTTATATAACAAACATTTAATAATGTTTATAATGTTTAATTTAATAAATAAATTTTATAATTATATCATATTTTATATTATTAAATGATAAAATATATTATATATTTCTACTATTCTATGGAAAATGAAATCGTCAAAAATGGGTATGTGTGGGCAATCACTATCATAGAACGACTGATTTCCTTTTTTATTTTCATCACCACTATATATGGATGTAATTATAATGGTTTTATTGGATATATATTACATTTATAATTATGGTTCTTACGTGAAAAATTATATAATATATCAGTGATATGAGCAATAAAAGATCATTCTTAATTTAATCATTTAAAACAAGTGTACTTAGAGGTAAATATTTTGGTCAAATAGGTAATATTTTCATATCTATTAATTATTATTAAAATTACTATATTATTATTCTATATAAAACCAATAATCACTAAATTATATAATTATCTAATAGATTTATTAATATTACAACTAAATCACCTCATAATCATCCATTAATCATTATATATTCATGTTTGGGTATGTTTGAACAGTTACTTGAACAATGATATAAAATTATATAATAGAGGAATATGAATACAAATTTAATGATTAAATATGATATTAATATATAAATAATTATTTTTTCCTGTTCTATAAGGGATAAATAAAGATTTAATATATAAATTAAGAAATCATCCTCGGTTGGTTAAGAATTCCCAAAATAAACATATATCGATTTCATCTTCTACGACACAGAATAAAACCTCTTGAATGGGAATTGAAAATTAAAATATCTCAATAAATTATCTATTATAGTATCTTTAATTAATTTGTAATTATTAACTCTAGAATAGGAATATATATTTAAAGACACCACTCTTATAAAGCTAGTATAACCCTTTAAAGCTATAAAACACCTATTATGGGAAAAGATAAAAAAACTAAATCGTGTATATATATATTGAATGATTATAAATTTTTGGATAAATTATTATAATTATGCATGTTTCTATTGGGTAATCAATTAATAAAATTAATTTTATTATTCAGGATGATTGGTATAACTGAAGAATAAGTCAATACCAAGGTAAAGTTCTTCATCTAAAAAATCATCTCTTTGGGACAAGATTATTTTTTAAGAACCTAATTTAATTTATTAGGTGTATATACTACATATTTTAGATATTATGTCACTAAATTACTATTATTAATGTATTTAAACTATAATTTTAGATCTCTCACTTTTGATGATTTTTTTTTTCAATGCTCCTCAAGTTGTAAGGCAGTTTTCTGGACTAAATTGTTTATATTGAGTTATAATCACAATAATTTGATTATAATATTTAAATATTGAATTATACTAATCTATAATGAAGTTATGTGGTATTTAAATGTTAATTTTTTGGGGAATTATTGTTTTTACACTAATGAATTCTTCCTTGATGAATCTAATATTTCATAAATAATTAATGTTTGTTATAAATATTTTCCAACTCTTTTAGGATTTTCTCTACACATAAATGTTTATTCTACCTTCAATTATTACCATTTATATGCTGGAAATTAAATTTGTTTTTATCTCCACTTATCCTTATATTAGCAACTATTTATTTTAAAATAAGGTTTTTTTGTGCTTTTATTGATGTGGGTTTTCAACAAGGTTAATAAAAAATTTTCAAAAGGGTTTTCTATAATTTATAAATAAAAGGTTTTATCTCTCACGCCCCATCCATTTTTTATAATAATTATTTTTATATAAATCTATATTATTAAAAATTCATCTTACAATAAATATTTTTACAATTACTTTTATTTCACATTTTAAAAACAATGTTTAATTTTCAATGATCCACTATTAAAGATTATTTCTAAAATAAAATGTTATAAAAGTGTTTTCACTTAAAATTTTTTGAAACATTAATATATTTATTATGTTTAAACTATTACTATATCATTTTCAAAAAGTAAATAATTTTAAGGTTTTCACATATCCTTGTAAAGAATAACAACTCAAAGTTAACATTACTTATTATTTTATGTGAAAAATAAAAACACATTCAAAATACTCTTTAAAGATTTAACTTATATTTTCCCATTTATCTTTAAAGGGATTAAATATTTGAAAATTATTATTGATTTTTCACATTCATAATATTCTTAAGAAATAATCTATTGGGGAGATTTAATTTTTGGCCATCAACCATTTAATTTATGGAGGTCAATGTTTGTGATACTATCTAGAAATGTTACAAAACCCATCTTCTCATTCCATGGGTTCATTATTGTCTGATGAATGAAAAATGTTTCATTTAATGTGTTTCTTCATTATATGTTCAATTTTGGAGGTATTATGGTTGATATATGTGTGTAAGATAATGGGTTGTGTCATATATCACTATATAATTTATAGGATAAGGTGTTATACCTCATGAGGTAGTTATGTTGTGTGTGAACATGATACAAATTTGATACATTCACAATATTAAGAATGACCATTATTTAAATTATCTATGTTCACAATATTAATAAATGCATAATGTGTATTATCAACATTCACATGATTAATCTTTAACATTATTCTAATAAAATACATTGACAAGATTAAACTTTAACGTGATTTGATTTAGCTACATTCGGAAAAATAAATGTGATCTTAATGTAGTTATTAATGTTGACATTGTTATGAATACCTATGATTATGCATATACCATAATTCTAAGTTATATTCTTATTTTATTCTCTAGGGAACATGTTTATTATATCATGTTTTTGTACAATTTTTTCATGGTATTTGTTATTCTTTTGACATTTTATTCTATTTCATAATGACTTATGGATAAATCATATTATTCCATGTTAATTTCAATAAAATATTTCTAACATAATTGTGTTTTCTCCTACAATTATGATCTTACCCATGATTAAATGTTTATAGTATTTACCTTACTAAGTGGTCGATCTCACCCAAGTTTTATGTTTCCCTTCCCCTAGTTATGAATATGTGTATATCTTATGAGAATAATAGAATGATATATTGTATGATTCTATTATAGGGAAATGTTAAAATGTTTTAGAAGATAAGTTTCCATTATAATTTTTTCAATGGACACTAAACATTACATTATTTGGATTATGTGATTATTTTGTGAGATATAATATCTATAATATGGAAATAATGTAAAATTATGATGTTCTTATGTTGTGTTACCATTTTGAACATCATATATTTCAATACATAAAGATTCGGGGTGTGTCGTCTGATTAAAGAAGTGGGTGATATATTTAATAAATTTTATGAGAAGAATCCAAATGATTATGTTGGATAGATCATTGTTTATACCCCTATTAGGTGGAATCAAAGAAAGTTTGAGATCTCAAAAATAAACATCTGGTATCAGCTTAAGTAATATTCTATTGTCTTACAGTTTTTTAATTTAGATAATGTTTATTAAAGTAAAATTGATGGATTCAGATGGATACACAGTCCAAATTGATAAGTTTTACATAATGGGCTTTGGATTTTAGATAATACACATACTATATTATATCACTCAAAACCCATAGAGCATATATTAATTAGTATCATGTTTGAGGAAATGGATATTGAGGAATGAGAGAAAATTGATAGAAATATTCTCAAAATCATATTGATTTCACTTTTATAAAATGTTTCCGTTAACATCAAAGATGTGAATACATAAATTGAGTAAATGAAATAACTAATTAAAATATATATAAAAAATTCATTATGATTTTTTAATGATATGGGTTTCTGTATTTTCATATCAATGATTTCAAAATTATTTAAAATATTCTCAAATATATTAATGAGATGTTCATATAACATTTCTAGAGACTTCTATTGTTTTAATCACTTTTTGAGTGTTGGGATGTAATTTTAATGTATATGAGTAACCCTTTTAGGATGTCTAATTTAGTTTTTTAGGATGTTCAGGGGGTGATATGAAATAATGAACTTTTAAAACAGGAATATTTGGTTCTATTTAGTAGATTTCTCAATACAAATGGATATAACCAATAATATCATAAGAAGATAAGTATGAAAAAATCACAAGATAACCATTACAAAGGATGTTGTGGTAAATCATCATGTCAATGTTTGATAATTTGATACAATGATAAGAGTGGGAACCGTAGGAAAGAATGAAAATTAAATGGGGTAAAATTTGGATGATGTGAATTTAAAATAATATGTTCTACAAATTATATAATATTTGAAGGAATTTTATATTACAATATGTTGTGGATGATCTAGTTAATTCAGGGATCCTTGAATATGGAACATCATATCCCTTTAATGATAGATAAATTATACATATATAATTATATTCCTGATAATTTAAAAAAGGTTCATTTGGTATAAAATGAATCTTTAGAGACTATGGGGATGGAATATATTACAATATAGCCAAGTAAGGATTGTTTCCTTGATATCAAGGATTATTGGCACACAAAAAGGATAAATAATAATTTATTTTCTATAAATAACCTAGAGAAAATAATGGTTTTAAAACAAATTTACCAAAATATAATGGAATATCACTCAATGTTCAATGTCTCTGGCCAGAATAATAAAAGAAGGTACTTTATATCTAACAATATAATCATATAGAGATACATCTGTCATCCCTATAACATATGAATTTTCAGAGTTATGGAATTTATAAAATAATTATTTTAATGAGAAAATAATTAAATTTATAGACGATAAGTGAATTATGAATATGGATCACAAATAATTCTAATGCTGTTAGATTTTAATAGTTAATAAGAAATGATAGGTATCTTTCAACCCAGGTGGATGAAAAACTATTTCTTAGAAGCTAAAACTTTTTCATATTGTTGTGTGGGAGATAGTGTTTTACTAGTTATATGGATGGTGAAAATAATTATCGGTCGTCACTAATAACTCTACATTCATGGAATTGGTTTTCTTCTAGAAATCAAGCCAATTTTTTTGATTTTATATTTAATATATAGTGATGGTAGAGAATTTGACTATAAGAAATAAAAAGCACTTGAGGTCAGATAATGGTTGAGAATATAGTTTAAATAGCTTTCAGTACTTATGAAACAACATTAGAATTCATCTTCATAATGCTATGTTTCTGATTCTAGAGAAAAATAAAATTGATAAAAGGATGAACTAGACATTAACAGAGATTGATTAGAGAATGATATTGCATTATACAATTTTCAATGAGATTTATTTTTAATAAATCAATTATTTTATTTAATTAATTAATTAATGTTCAACATCACCATTATGGTAATAAATTCTCGAAGTACTAAAGTCTGGTAAAACCATGGAATTCAAATATCTCAATGTTTTTTGGATTATTTATTATGTCCACGTGTATTACATGTACTGAGATAAACTCAAGTAAATTTCAAATGAATGTATCTTTTTTTGATATGAATATGAAATATTTTGATTTTGGATATGGGATGATGAATGTTGGAAGATAGGAAACAATGGAATCATGCTCTTCAAAGAGAAAGTCTTCTTTAAATAGCTGAACATGGTAGGGATATAGTTTGAATAAAAGTTCCCAATATATCAAATTAATATTTATTTGAATATTTCATTTTAATATATAGTGGTTATAGAGATTCTAGATTACATTACTTGATGTTTTTACAATATGATAATTGAAGATGTAATAGAATGTTATAAGCAAACTGAAGCTAAAGTTGGAAAACCAAAAGTTAGGTCTTCAAAAGAAAATGATTTGGATAATGTAGTTCTATATATAACCTAAATACATATTACTTGATGGGTTTCTTTTATATTTAGATGACTTGTTCAAATGTTTGGGCATAAATTTTATTATTTTTTATTATTAAATAGAGGGTAACCGAAGATCTCTGAAGAAGTGTCAATTATATTCAATTTCAGATAATGGGAATTATCCAGAAAATAAAAGTTATATTTTCCTCATGTGAATAAGACATTGAATCTAATATACATACCATATGGTAAGATGGCACTTGATAAAAATAATATTTTTTTCATATTGAATCACTACATACCTATATTCCTGGTTTTGGTGCTCAAGAACAATTTTTCACAAGGTATTTGATTTCATGTGACATGAATAATGAAAAATTTAATTATATTAACAAAATATATGATTATATCTAATAATAATCATGAAATACTGAGAACCTAAGGCTTAGTTTCTTTAGAGGCAAGATACATAAAAATCACATTTTAAAATATTTTGCACATTTCTCCATAAATCGTTCCACACTAGACCCCATATTATGTTTTTATAGGTTATACACATATTTACATCTAAAGGAAAGGTTAACATAATATGGGGTGGTATAAAATTAATAGTAAGGGAAAAATATTTCTATACATCATCAAGGGTAATATTTTATAAAAATTAGAAAGCATAAGGAGTGAAATTCTAATTAAAGGATACATTGAATAATAAGTGTTTATAAAAAAATATAATTACGTGTAATCTAAAGTGATAAAACATATACCATGGCACGAACATGTACAATCACAAGAAAATAACCGCGATATATTGAGTATATCATGTCAATATTTCATAGAGACGTGTTGAGAAAATAAAAATATAGAAAAGTAAGAATCTCTAGCACAGAAATAAGCACATGGAATCATCACCTTACATGGTGGATTTGGAATAAAAAAATTATTACCACTTTTTTCTTTCTAATTTACAACGTAACAAACTATCTTGGATTACAAATCACTAATCTATAACCCCTCATTTCATTCTCATCACATTCCTATATCCCCTCTTCATCTTATGATATATAAAATTGTAACTAATGAATATTTTGGGTGATATAATACCCTTACTATAATCATTTATACATATGTTTTCATTAATAAATGAATAATTCTTCATAATATAATGATCATACAGAACAAAAATGGGTTAAATAACATTTAAAAATGGTATCACATTAAATTTCTTCATGAATTGGATCAATTGATTCAAAAATTAAATCTTCAATGAATTATAATTCTATAAATACATTTAAAGGGTGATTCATAAAACATAATTCCAATTTTGGATTGATCTTATGAATTTGAATAGGTAAATGAAACTAAAACATAAAATAGTATACATAATATATTTCTTAACATTACTTCAAAGATATAAAGTTATGAGTCACTTTTTAAAAGAAAACATACAACTCATTGAAAAACATTTAAGTTACCAAAAACCCTTACAACATTGTTATCATTCAAAAGAAAATATCATGATAGGTATCCTATCATATGGAAATATAAATACCTTGAATTTAATTAGAAGTATAATAAAAAGGTATTCATGGTATGTATATACACAATGAAATATAATTAGTCCTGAGTATGAATATATACCTCAATAAAAAAATTGAGATGAAGGAACCCTAATGAGAATAATATTTTAAGAAGATAGAGATATTTGGAAAGATATTTATGGGATAAAATTTTAAATACATAGAAAAAATATAGATTAAAAAATAATTCATCAATAATGAAAAAATATATAATAATGATTTTCAATAATAAACATTATATTTAAATTTAAGGGTATTGAGTTAAGAATCACCATTAACTTGTATCCCAACATACATTAATGTAATTTAATAGAATGTATCATGAAGAAAAAAATATTAATAACTTATTTAATAAAATTAATAAGATCGATAAAATCACAAACTATTTAATTATAGTCATTTATAATATATTTATTAGTTAGTTATATATTATTTTCATCATTTAATGTCAGGGATATTGATTTTATTATGCACGCATTAGAATTTCGATGTCGATTCTTGTTTATATATACCAAGTTCATAATTAATATATTTTCGATGGTATAATAGTTGATTATCCATGATGAATTATAAATTTATACTTTCATTCAATATTCATTTTTATTTTTTATTCATGAATATAATATTAGTGATGATCTTTATTTGGTGATTTTTATGGAATGAAATGGGGTATTTTATTTAGTGATTCAAAAATTAATTTCTAAATTGAAAAAAATAAAATATTAACTATTTACTTATTAATATCCAATACTACCATTAATTATTCTTCCATAGTCATCCATGATAGAAATTTTTTTCATTATTCACATATGATGTTCAAATGTTCCAAAAAAGATCATGCTAAAATTAATTTAATATTATGGAGTGATTTATTGAAAAAAATAATTATTTTGGAATTATAATGGTATTTTTTATAAATGTGATATAATATAATTTTTAATATGTTGAATAAGAATTTAATTTATTGAGGATATTAATAAAAATGTAGAAATATAATTTCCTTTTGGTATTCTCATTTAAGGTAGTTAAATATACAACTTTAATGTATATTTAATATTATTAATAGAATTAATATTTATACTTAATAATATAAATAATTTCTAGAATATTAACAAATTAATTAATCCCATATTTATTTTCATCTATATAGAGTGGTGATGAAAAAACAAATTCTTCGTTCAATGTAATTGGTAGTCTGAATATACACACATAAGATGTTTGCATTTTTCATTAAATGGGAGTAAGGTAAAAAATGGGTTATCTTTTAAAAATATTAAAAATTTTATAATTATTTTACTTTTTATTAAATAAAATTTTATAATCATTCATGTAAGGGAGTGTTGAAAAATAAAACATGTCATTCATGATGGCGGTAGTCCACATGTACGCATGTATTACATTTTTATTTTTCTAAGGAGAAGGAGGGATGAAAAATAAATATTTCTATATAAATATAACAAAAATATAGTGTACTAATCATAATATTGTTATTATTTATTGATATTATAATATATTTTGAGTTATAAAATGTTAAATTACATATATATAAATTAAAAAGGAGCAATTTGGAATTTTTTACAACTATCCTTAGAATAACTCAATTGAAAATTAGATAAAACATTCGTGGGTTGTGTTTTGAGGAGAACAGAGCATCTTGGATGTGTATAAGAGTGATTGGGATGTATTTGGGTATATTTTAGTAAAACTAAGGGTATATTTGAGTTTGGATATATGGCGTGGAATTTATCTTTTTAAAATGTAAATGGGTGGGAATTTTGTAAATATGATTAATTAATAATAAGAAATTTCACTCTCAAAGGAATGTGTCTCAAAAGGTGGAAAATAATATTTAAGAAATAGAATTTTGGTATATTAATTCATTATACATTCATTTGGTGACATTTTTTAAACATTTTTCAGTATTTTACCGTTTTAACTCTTTTACCATTCTGTCATTTACTCTGGAACAATTAAATTCAATATAATTACTTATAAATAAGGGAATAAATGAAGTAAACAGAATTATGATAATTTCAATAAATGACTAATAGGTTATGAAATAATTCATTAAAAAGTATAATTTCATATTCTAGGACCTTAAGGTCAAGAGCGGAACACATTCGGAATTAAGATAAGGGGTTTCATCATCTCACTTCTATTTTTGTGAGATATTATATAATCACTAATAAAACATGTGTACGGTGTATGTATATTGATCATTAATTTTTCATATCATGAATATATTTATTTTCATAGTATTTAATGTATCATTGGACGATCAATATCTTTGGGGCATATGATTGAATTATTTACAAAGTTGTAAGGGTTTTTCTACCCGAACCTCTATTTTCAATCGGGTTACTATTATTGTCTAAATAACTCAATGAAATTTTTATGTATTTTTATGGAATAATAATAATTTTTTTTGTGTATTATATATATTTACACCAGCTATAATCCTTTATTATTTTATGGATAGTGACATGTTTTAAAAGGAACATTAAAAATTGTTTCCAAAATACAAGCCTGATTCAAGGGAATTTATCAATCTCTTACCTATTTTAACGGGTAATATATAATCTTTTTTTGGAAATCATTAGATTTATATAATCAATAATTTTTATGAAGGTACTATCTTACTTAAATTTTGATTATATACAATTATTTTTTCAAAATGACATATCTTTTCAAAATAAAAGAGTAGTTATCTCAGGAATTGATTATTGATTTTATAAGATTATTTTCATCTGTGTCAACACTTTCTCTGATTCTTATGTATTATTGGGATTAATAATTTGTGATTTAATCTACCATATTTATTGGATTGTCTATTACTAGTTTGACTATGGATGAGCTATCTTGAAACCATTCACCAATTTACTACCTATTGTTGGTGTTTATACTTAGTGTTTGAGAAAGGATATTTACATTTCACATGTTAGTTTCAATATTAATCAATATGTTGTTTATGTTTATCCATACTCATATTAGGAATTAATTGGAATTATTATGTGATGGGTGGGGCCCACTATAGCACCTCAATACATCGTTAGGTCTCATGAGAAAGACAGATGTGCAATTGGCTGAGGCCTTTCTCAATTTGATATACAGTTTTGTGCAAGACCCTAATATTTTTAAGATGTCTTTGCTGAGTCCCTAAAGAAATGTTTAGGAATGTATGATATATGAACTTCCCTCATTAATAATCTAGTAACTTAATGATCATGTGGTTATTTGAATATTAGAATACCCATGATTATATTTTATTATGGCATTATTAACTCATTTCATATTCCTACCATAATGTAGTTTATTATTTGTATGGTAATGTGTTTAATTTATTCACTGTGACTAATGTTTATGTTATGTTTTCTTTCTCTATATTTCTTAATCTTACTGAGCATTTGATCTCACCCCTTTTTTAGGTTTCATTTTCCCATGATATGATGAAATAAGTTACGAGTGACTTGCAGGCATAATCAAGCATGCATGGATGTTTATAATGAAATAAATTAGTGTTTTATTTTCATTCATGATGTAAGGTTGAACTTATATAAATATGTCATTTCCAAAATCAACTAAAGTACATGGTCCGTCAGGATGTATATTCTATCTTTATAGGTTAATGTAATAAAACAAGAAACTGGATCCAGGAAACTAGTGCTGGGTCCATACAGTTGGTTTTAGAGGATGTATAATAGAAAACCTAGAAACTAGATCTATAAAATGTAGATTAGGGAACAAATCCCTAAGATAGTCATTGAGGAGAAGCATAAAATGACATTCTGGTATTTTGGTAAGGATTATATTATTTGTATTTTTCTAGAAAATACATCCATGTCTGGATGCAAACTGGTAGATGTGGCTCTGGAATAGAAGTACATAGGAGTGAAAGCTCTAACAAGGAGTTTCGAGCATGACTTGAGGAATCCTAGTACATGAAAATGGTCCTTGGTTTCCTCTTGGAATTAACACTCCCAGGGGATATTCATAGTATAATTTTCATTTTCTTTACAAACAATTATGAAGTATTTGTTCCCCAAAGTTAACAGAGTATATGGTTTTAGGATTTCAGATTCGTAAATTTATTTTATGTGTTATACCATGTTTAGAGATATAGAGATTTCATAATTTTATGAGCAAATATATAATATGGATTATATTAGAAATGGTGCCTAGTATATAAAATGAGAACAACATCAAAGCATTTTATGAGAGGAGTAAGAATGTTAATATCTCTGATGGCCTTAAGACATCTTTTCAATGGAAGATTGTATCCCATGTAAACTCATCATATGTAAAAATAGTGTCATGTTTTGACAAGGTATGTATGAATATCTCTGGGTCCTATGGATTTGATGTGAAGAAAAAGAAGAAGAGTGTGGCATGAAATAACACTGTTAAAGAAAATAAGGGGATGATTTATTCCCCCATAAGTGATAATTGTGGATAGAAACACCGTGGTATACACATGAGAGGAAAATGAGTTTGCTTCATGTGTGGATAAAAAGGCCACCATGCTCATAATTTCAATACAAGGCATGAATTTTCCTATATTCAATGCTTCAACTACAAGGATACATGACACTATGCAAATCAATGTCCAAAGAGACAAAGGAATATTTCCCAAATAATGATTTTGGATAAAAATCATGTTTTGATGCTACCGTAGATGGAGTATAATGATTAATATGTCTAGTAAAGAATCACGTCCATTAATTTTTCTTAGTAATGTATTGATTGTAAGAATATTGAGATATAAAAGGATTGTATGACAATACTATTTAATTAAGGATTTGAGGTTGAATAATGAATGGTACAAAGGAAAAGTTATTGAGTAGAAAGATATAAGTTTTTGTAAAAAACATGATGGAGGGGAAGATAACTCTTAATATATATTTGATGTTATGATATTGTTGAAGAAATGATTGAATAGGGTAAATACAGACTACCTTGTAACTGATTTTGGACTTGTTGAGAAATGTCTTAATCTGTCATCGATGGAGTTTACAGTAGTTTTGGATTTAAGGAATATATCCAATAATATGTATCTTACATAAATAATACATAAGAATGCATGTTTCCAATATGGGTTTTACAGTAATTCAAGTTATTACCATATTTCAAGAGGATTCCTGATGATGTTATTCATGAGTTTTGAATGTGAAATTTAGAGATTCTTCATGCTAATTATGGGTTAATGTAATGTTCATCAGGGAAATTTAGATGACTTCATTATAATGTGTTTAATCATTATATTTTGTAATTTATAACCATTTATGAAATGGTTTATGTTGATCATTGTATGTGATTTTAGAGGTTAATTTATTGATTCACCAAATGGTGTTACCCATGATAAGTAATGATGTATATATAGTTAAACTCCAATAAAAGGACGAGTTTGTATGTAGAAATGTAAATTTTATACTTTTATAAAGTGGAATAATTCCTTGACTCAAGAAATAGTATTAACTAAAATGAATTCATATTATCATAATAATGTATATTATTGATGATATTTTTTATTCTATAGTTATGTATTTATCAAAATATATCTGAACGTGTCCTCTATCATGTTCCCATAGAGCTCTGTAGTTAATTTTTTCATCCATGTCCAGGTTTTTACTTCTAACTAATGTCACCTCATTCAAATGAATACTATTTGGGGTGACAAACTCATCTCCCTTAACTCTTTTTAGGAGGAAATTTTAATAAACCTATATACAATGTGGGTTTACATAAGGTGATTTTTGACTATCAACAATTAACTTTTAATGTTCAATTTCATATTTTGAGGAAGAAATTTTTGTAAGGTGGGGATAATGTAACAGCCCATGAATTTAAAAATAGATCTATTATAGAATTCCGTGATAAACGAATCTCTACCAAAACCACTTTTTTATAACCTAGCCATGTAAACAAATGTTTTCACTTCTGTGATTTGAATTTTCCAAATCTGACATACACGGTTGGGATCAGTAAGTTAGTTGGAGTCCGATAAGAAAAACTTAATTTTTGGTGGATAGTAACCTACCATAATGAATATTAACATACCCTTAAGAATATTTATATAACCTATTTAATATTAACCATACATATGATAGTATATAAATAATATTAAAGTGGAAGTACGATATACCTATGTCTTGGAATAAGTAAATAAATGTTTTAAAACTATTTTTTTAGAAAAAAGTATTATTTTAATAAAATATTAAATTAATAACATTTATAAAATTAATTATTAAATATTTAATACATTTTTGGATTCTAAACATCAAAAAATGGTTATGCTGACTTTTTGGTATTTTTCTGAAATACTCAAGTTTTTGATGAATAGTGAAGTACAGTAAAATACCGTATACACAAATTATCAATTATGTACACTATTTATGAGATCATAAGTGATTTAATCCCACTTGGTTAGAACTCAAGTGAATTTATTACTTTTCTTTTCATAGAATAATTAATAGTTTTGGTATTGAGGTAAATTAATAAACTAATTATTAAAAAATTATGAAAACCCCCTCTCATCAAATATAACCCTCCCCCACTCCCTCTTATCGTCACACCTATAAGACGTTAAGATCCTAATTTTTCTTCCAAAATACCCTTATTCAGTCACTCCCCAAGTACAAGAAGCTATATGAATTTCCAAAAGGCCAAATTTCCTTTTCTTATGGAGGTTCTCAAAGAGTTTATTTGAAGAGGTAAATCACTCTTCATTTTCATTTAATTTCATTTAAATTTATCTTCTTTTCTTATCCTCTCCAAACCTCCTATATCCAAATGAACATGATAGATACAATATCATATATATAATTTAATTATATCATGTTAATTGAAGAACCATCATCAGTATCCCTATTCTCACTCTCATTTATTTTATAAATGAAATCAATGTCCATGATATTCCAATTTTAACCATTATGGACGACAATGTTTTGTTCTTTAATTATTCATTAATTACTAGCCATTAAATAATTTTTATGGCTAAAAAGACTAAAATATATTTCTTATAACCTAATTAATATTAAATAACCAATATACATACATATTTTTAAATCGTATGACCAAACTAGTTCCTAATAATCAAAATACCACTAAAATAATCTATGTGAAGGTAACAAATATTTCATCTAATGATTCATCCTCCTTCCATGTAACCAAATGATATAAATTACCATTAACAATACTATATGTTCATTAATAAATTGTAATTTAATTTTTGAATATTTACATCCATTCCACATGAACTCTATTACTTAAGAACATATGAACCGATTAGGAAAATAAACTAAAAGAACACTCCGGAATGACAAAATTCAACATAATAAATTATCAATATCAAAGTAAATGAACATAAACCGAAATTTTAAAAACCAAATAAATGTATAATAGGTTAATAAATAATTTATTATTATTCTAATTTCATATTATAAGACATTATGTTCAAGAGAAGAACATATTCGTACTTTAGGTAAGAGGTTTCTTCATGTCACTTCTTTTTTTGTGAGATATTCCGTAATCACCACGATTACTTGTCTATGATGTTTGTGTACATCCCATAAATGTTTAGAATAATGAATCCATTAATATTCCTGATATTCAATTTATCATTTTACGGTTATTAATTTTGGGGGATATGATTCAATTGATTACAATGTTAAAAGGGGGTTTCTACCCGAACCTCCATTTTCATTTGGGTTACTTTTATTATATAATTACTTAAATTAAATTCTTATATATTATTATTTACTCCTCATAAATTATTTTTTAGTATTATATATATGTATACATACTATAATTTTTTATTATTTTATGGATATTAACACAATTTAATAGGAACATTCAAAATTGTTTCTAAAATACAAGCACGATTCAATGGAATTTCTAAAATTATAACCTTTTTTTAAGGAACTCAATAATCTACTTTTGGAAGCATTTATATTTATAAAATAACTAATTTTATTATGATGTTACTATGTTATGTATCTTCTGGTTTTATATAGAGATTTTTCCAAAAGAACTCTTCTTTTCACAATAAAAGAGTATTTTACCCAAGAATTGCATAATGATTTGATAAGAGTATTTTCGTCTGTTTCAACACACTTATTGATTCTTATATATTATTGGGATTAATAATTTATTATGTCATCTACCATATTTATTGGATGTTCTATGACTAGTTTTAATATGGATGTGCTATCCTAAAACCATTCACCAATTTACTCAGAATGGTTAGTCTTTATGCTTAGTGTTAGGGGAATGATATTTACATTTCATATTTTAGTTTCAATATGAATGTATATGTTGTTCATGTTTATTCCCACTCATATGAGGAATTAACTGGACTTATTATGTGATGTGATGGGCCCTCCATATCCCATTTATGCATCGGTAGCTCTAATGAGACAAATATACATGGAATTGGATGAGGCATTTACCAATTCGATATATTTTTTTGGCCGAGGCCTTATTAATTTTTAGAAGTCTTGGTCGAGGCCGTGATGAAATATTTTTTGAATGTATGGAATATTAACTTCCCTAATTAGGAATATAATAACAGAATTTTCATGTTGTTATTTTACTAGTATAATACCCATGATCATGTATTATTATGGAATTATTTACTCATCTCATATTCCTGTTATACTGTAGTTTATTATTTGTAAAGGCATGTGTTTAATTTAGCAACCATGACTAATGTTTATGTTTTTTTGTCTTCTGCTATAATTATTACTCTTAATGAATAGTTGATATCACTCCTTTTCTTATGTTTCATTTTCCTAGGATATGATGAAATACGTTATTAGTGACTTTCAGGAATAATCTAGGAGGCATGGATGTTTATAATACAATAAATTAGTGTTGTATTTCCTTTCATGATATTATTTTGAACTTATATATGTATCTTGTTTTCAAAATATACTAAACTACATTGTCCATAGGGATGCATGTTCCTTTTTTATATTCCAATGTTATAAAATAAGGCACCGACACCAGGCAACTATGGTCTGGTCCTTACAGATTATATAATTATTTCTATTAAAAAGTGAAAGAAAATTTATAAGCCATATGTTTTATCACCTTTTATAATCTTAATCATGTTTTGAATTTTTAAATAATGATACAAAAAATAAATAAATCTACTATGGTGTAGAATGAAAATGAGTTCCTTGGGTTCAAACCCATAGTGATGAAGATGAATAAACAAAATAATTTAAAATTAAAGAATAATTACTAGAATTAAAATTCAATTATCCATTATTAGAAAAAACTTGTGAGGAATTGTATCTAACTATTGAAAAATCCGGTTTTTGAAATAACAAGTCATAAAAGGAGTAATTATACTATTGAAAAAACATAATGAAATTCATGAAAATTCCTTGGTCTAGGAAGATAATCTCCATTCGATAATAGAAATTTTTGTCATTGATAGGTAGTTTATATTACATAAAAGTATTAGTAACCTGAAAAAATTTATAAATTTATAATGAAAACGTACCCAATGACCATGGTGGAAGCTACACTATAGAACCCATGCTAAAACATCAATCTCAATCTAAAAAAATGGTTTTGGTTAATAAAAATAAAGAGAAAATAATCCCTATCCCTAACTCTTAAAACATAGGTATAGATCCACAATATTCAAAAATAAATAAATTTTTTTAATATCATTAGTGCCATGCTGCACTAAGCTTAAAAAACTAATTAACTATATTTCATTAAATTTAATCAATTCAATTGATTTTTTTACACAAACCACCATGTTAAATGAACTATAATATATTATAAAATTATAACATAGAAATTAAATTTTTGGTTATGAATAGTAACAAATAAATTATGAAAGTTATAGTTATCAATTGATTATAAATGAAATAATGATCATTTGAAATTAAAAAAATGTTTTCTGAGAAAATTTTTTTATACAAAGACAATTTAGTCTAACTTCACAAAAATAATTTAAAATTAATATTTACTATTTTCAGAAACATTATTTTGACAAATAAACTTCAGTTCTTAAATAATAATATCAAAATTAGTGTCAGGTGTTTATTTGTAATTTTCTAAAATATTTAATCTTTCAGTGAATAATGAAAAATTATGATTATTTATTAAAAACTACTTATTTGATTATATTATTTATAATGTTACCCTTTATTTTTTTATTTTATTTAATGTAAAAATAGTTTAATTATATATCTATTAAAAAATTTAGATGATTTTATGTAATTTAATTTTTAGTATTATTATATAAAAATTGTAAACTTTTGAATATTATCTATTTGAAAATAGGCTTTTCTGTCGCATATCTGGGATTAAATTTAAATGAAAAATTTTAAAATTATTTGAAAGTGATTTTATAGAAAATATTTCATATTTTTAATTTGATTAATATATATAATATAATAATAAAAACTTAATTTTTGACAAAAATTAATAATAAAAATTATAAAAAATTATTTATCATAATTATGTTAACAATGGTTTCACAATGGGTTAAACTAAAACGATAATGTTTAAATAATCCTAAAACCGTTTCTAAAATATATTTTTTGGACAAATTTCGACACTATAATTGATAAGGATATAAAATACTCAATTTTTTACCCTTTAAGAGTGTGACAAACATGGTTATTCATTTTTTTAAACAAATACAAGTGTGCACTAGACTCATTTATAAAAGGTCACCCCTATTATCTCTTATTCACATCCTTGAAACTTTTCTGTGTAAAAGTGCTTCTGAAATCACTTAAAATATATCAAACCATTAAATTATTTATGAAATCATTATTCCTCTGTTTGACAGATTATTGCCTCACAAACCGATGTTGTTTGTTTTTCTGTTAACACCTCTCATGATTGGGTATAATGACAGGTAAATTGTATATATATTTTATTAAAAAAATAATTATTATATTTTTTTCATTATATCATATATATAAAATTTTAATTTCCATTCCGTAGGGATATGATAATATCAATTGTGTGTACGGAGGACTACTACCTCACGAAGTGATGTGATTTGTCATTCACTAGTGATTTACATGGAATGTAATAAAAATAATTATAGTAAATATATGTGATATAAATGTATTAATTTTTATATTAATTATATACTTATCATTTAAAATAGATATTATATCATTTTATTTGTATACATTGAAAAATAATATCATCAATTGTGTATGTGTGGACAACCACCATCACGAAGCGATGTTAAACTCATTTCATCCCCAAACCACATTGAAGATATTAATAAGTGTATTTTAAAAAATATTATAGTATTATGATCATTATAGAAGGATTAAATTTTAGTTACCTCCTTTCCATAATGATCACTGAAAAATGGAAAGGTTACTCATGCGTACATATAGCCTACCATCTCCATGATCAAAACATACTTCATTTTTCAAAAAACACTTTCAGGATTGATCTTAAAAGAATCATAAATGTATAAATGTGATAATTATTTCATGATAATTATTATTTAGATGATTTATCTGTATAATTTTTTAAATAACTTGATCATTAATGATAAAACACTAATGAGAAAATAAGGCCATTAACACCCGAAACAATTAAAATAAGGAAATATTATTAAATACCAGGTGATAACATGTTATAAAAGGATAATATATTTTTTTATAAATACTAATATAGTTAAATTTTAAGTTAATAAAATTTATAACACCATTTCACATAACGTTAAATCACGTTCAACCAAAAGGAACCATGATTTAAGGGATTCTATCTCAATTTCCTTTCATTCAGGAACATTTTTATGTTATGCCCTGATTTCTTTTATATGGTTTATACACATCCCACTTAAAATGTAATATCCTAAATAAATAATAATTAATGGTATTTTTTTTAAAATTTTAATCATTTTATCCAAGGGTATTTGATGTAAAAGTTAACAAGTTGTTATGAATTTTGTAACTCAATTTATTTTCATTCGGTTATATTATTTTTTTTCATATTTGATATTCCAAGATTATGTATTTAAATAATTTTTATTATATTGTGTCTTATTTTAAAGAATTTATGAGAATTTTAAATTTATACACATAATCAATTCATTTATTAATTCTCACATCAACATTATGTTCATTTTAAGGGTTTATTTCCCAATATCACTATAATTGAGATTGTCTATTCATGATTTTTTGTTAAAGGAATTAATTTGATCATTTTATAGTTAAGCCATGACATTTCATTATAATACTTTTAATCATTAATTTTAAAATAATATTACTATTTTTTTACTCTATGGTACTTGAAGTAATTTAGGAAAATATTTTAATAAAATCAAACTTCATTTCACTCTTCGGTTAGAAATCTATTTTCTAAAAGTTTTTTCAAAAAAAAATTAAATCATTTTAATAATGATTTATTAAAGAAACCTGTAACAATTTTATAGTTTTTAAAAAAATTAAATGAATCTTCATGTTGTTAAAAAAATAATTCTTGTTCATCTTTTATCGAAAAAGTGAAGGGAATATTTATTTTACCATGTATGGAATGAATATAATCTCCATTAATCAAGACCACCCAAATATTTTAATGATTATATTATAATTTTGAATGATTATTTTCAAAAAATATATATAAATTTATTGCGAACTTTTAGTTTTAAAAATCAATTTTTTTTAATGAAAATGATATTTTTCCCAAGAATATTTTTAAAGTACATTTTATGGAATTTATATTCATCAATTATTGAAACCCTCCATTATTAATACAATCGATATGTTTGATATTTATACCATCTTTATTCTTCCATTGATAAGTTCATGATCATTTTGACTGAGGAAATTATTGACATTCACTTCCTTGGTTCATTTTTTAAGTGGTCCACTTTCCCTTGAATTGTTCACTATCGAATGGAAAATAGAATTCCCCTAAATATGAATATTACTTGTCATGGATAGGTTTATTTCAAAAAACATATATCTTTTCTACATACGGTGTTCTACATTAAATGTTATTTTTTATCTATATAATAATACATAAGTCTATATGAATAAATCATTAAGTATATTTGATGATAAGGCACATTGGCCAGAAATTAAATCGATTATTAAATATTTGATGAATGGTAAGGAAATAAAGGCATGGGTGGTTCTAGTTATAGATGTCCCCTTGATGAATTATTAGTCTCATCTGCTGAATTGTTAAGATATCATGAAATTAGTTGGACATACCAGATGAGTTTATACCCATTACTTTTAAACTACGTAATGAAAGGTATTGATGGTAGATGAATCTTGATCCTCAGTTCATGAAATATAATAATTAAGGATTTTCATCATTTATAATTTATTCATTATCAATATCCATGATATTTTTATGTGATATTATATCTATATATATTTCACTATAAGTTATTAATTAAAGTGCTTTTGTTTTCAATTATTTTCCTTTCCTTATTGATTAGTATTTATATTTTCATGATCATCATGTTATTTATAAGAAATGTGTCTAAAATTATTTATCATTAAGTATTTATTTTGTATTATTTAACTATGATATCCAATTGATTTATTAAATTAAGCATGTGTTTAGTTATTTACTTTTCACTATTGATTATTCTTTATTGATTAATGATATCTTACAATGTACATAACCTTTACTGATAATTTGATCTCACCACTATTTTGAATCATTCCAAAATAATAAATAAGGTGAACCATACTTTATATGAAAGTATATGATAGAGAGAATAATGATATTTTTGAAAAAAAAATCATTGTAAATTGTGTATTCAAATGTAATGTAAGACTCAAGTAGGCATGTTCTTTACCAAGACTAATAAAATATTAAGTCCATCAAGAATTGATTCCTTGTATCTTAAGAACATGTAATAAAATAGATACCATATCATGGCTACTTGAGTTAGGGTTTCATAAATGGTCATGAAAAGAAAAAAAATAAGTAGAAGAAAATAAATAATAAGAGTGAAAACCAATCATGAAAATCATAAATGAAATTTACTTTGTTAAATCCATTTCCTTAAATCAAGCAATATGGTTCAAACATTTTCCCACCCATGCTATCAATGAGAGACAGAAACTAAAATGAAAAATAAATGAAGAATTCCTAAATATCTCTATATAAAACAACCCATATATTTTAGCCAAATTAAACTTTATGAATTATATTATATCAACTATTGTCACTACATCCATTTTTAAACTTGTTTCCTCACCATATATAAATAATATATCTATATTATATCTCTAATAATAGATTATATATCCTTAAATTCCTCTTATCCATCATTTAATATTACCTCTCACTCCCCTAATAGATAAATTTATTATCTCACATGAGATAAGGTAGCTAAATTTGAATATCCTTTATAGCTTTAGTTTTTTGTATGAAGGTTATCCCATAGTTAAAACGAAACCCTCACTCATACTAAATTTAAAATGTTACAAATGCTATGTGATATAAATAGTATGTTTTGACTACATCCCTAGTTTAGCTCCACTATCTCCGCATGTATATGCATGAACACTCAATATAACCATATACTCATAGTGTGAATTTGTTTCAATATTTTTGTATCTCCCAACCCACAACACATGTTTCCTTCAATGAATAATGAATAACCTATATCGATAATACATTGACTCTATCTCAACACTACCTCATGTGTCTAAATGGGAACAAAATCATACATGGTGTGATATTTTTCTAATTTTGTCATAAATTTTTTAAAACCACTATATATCACCAAAATTATGCTCAAACATATAGAAAATATTACTCCAAGTATGCTCCAACAACAATTCATTTTTTAATCAATTTTCACCCATGAAACTCATTGACCATGGTATGAATGATCCTATATCTGATTTTGTATTTTTTTTATCTTATTACCCTCACCATGATATAGTAATCAATATATGATCTACTCTTACATTAAACATATGTGCCACCGCAAACCCTAAGGATGTACCCTTGAATATCTTTATGAATTCAAGAATTTTGTTTGAACCATTTATACCAAGAAAAATCTTGACATCCTAGACTTGGTTCACTCTATAGTAACTAATCATAGATGTTCACATGACCTTAATAACACCCACTATATTCCAGAGGTTGTTGATTATCATTTAGGGTCCATGGTGGAATAGTTGGGAGACAATACACTCACGATCTGAGTGTCACACAATGATATAATCATATTAATCATAAGCAAAAGCATACAAAATATCCCAATAGTGAAAAATGCATCCATCATATTAATGAAAATGTAATATATTCCAATAGTTTAATATAATAATGATGATCATGTCATTCTATATAAAATACAATTAATACATGGATACAAACATCTAGTAAAATATATGTATTAAAATTACATAAAAATCTAATAGAAACTATCCTATATATTATCAAAATCTATAGCTTAGTCATGCAATCCACAGATCCTATAAATAAATAAATCAATCAATATTAATTGAGTGATTTAAACTACCCATACATTCATCCATGATGTCGTTCGAGGTACCCAATGGTGGGCCAAACAGGGCATGATATTAACACTCAATTGGCCAACACCAATAGTGTCTATAACATGTCTAGTCATTTCATATTAGTTTAGGTAGTGTGAATAAATAATAAGAGTAAAAGAAATATTAATAAAGTGATATTGTCCAGTATGTCAAATATATCTATTATCAACAAACTCAATAACAAGTGGTATATGTAATTCTTGTATAGAATCATCAATGAACAATCCAATGTAACCATGTATCAAGCCTTCCTGGTCCAAGCTCCAAGGAGTATAAATTTCCAGGGAAACCTTTCAGTCTATGTAAATAAAATAATATGATCCCTAGATTAGAAATATCAAAGTAATCATAAAGGTTAAGATCCATGGAGTATAAATGTCCATGCCATCAAAGCATGCCAAGTAAACTAGTAAAATTGGATCCTTTGAGTTGAAATTTCATTATAATCCAAGTACGTTTTATAGATAGGATCCAATGAGTAATAATGTCAAATCCATATTAAATGGTGGGGTCCAAAAAGTATAAATGTCTAATGAATCCTATAATGTAATGAAAACTACTAGAAATACACCCCTAGAGTACAAATTTCTAAGGCAACCTAGTAAGTCAGATAGATAAGATCCATGAAGTAGTAATTTACAAGGTATGCAAATAATCCTTTTAACTAGGATCCAATGAGTATTAATGTCGAAGGCATCCTAATGGGTCATCGTATACAAGGGATAGAAATTCCCAAGTCATCCTAGCATATCATGTAAATCATGTAACCTAATTTAAGGATTAGAAATGTAAATAGAATCCATTTATGATAATTAAATAGGATCCAAGGAGTAGAAATGTCTAAGTTATCTTACTTGGTCATTAGTGTGATACCTCTAACCCTCCATTATCATTTTACCCAATTCATTCACCCATAATAAACCATTACATTAATCACTTTATTAACCCCTTTATAATCATACACATTAAATGTGATTTATATTTTAATGACTTCCATATAATGAATAAAAGGTTTTACAATGTGCTACAACCTTTACTAGTTCTCTTAATTAACATATTCTATTCTCAATTTTGAAAAGCAATCCCAACACACCCTGAGGGTGAAACAGTCATGGTTAAAGAAAAAAACACACCATCGGTGGTTCAAGTTTATTTTAAATTCCTCCAAACATTATTAATTGTGACACAACATTTCCTAGACATGTATTTATAACTTAAATCAAGGAATAATTAATGTTGGGAATATCATCTAGAATGTTTGGCATTCTGAACAATGAAAACAAGGTATAAACAAAAATTCATTTAAGGAAAAGGTATATAACAACTGCCTTAAGCTATTATAAGAACAATCATCAAGTCTTAACCTATGATTTGTCCTGAATCAGAAGAAAATATAATAAATTATGAATTACTAGAATATATGGAATAAGATACTACACTAAAATAACATCATTGAGAGAATAAAATGATTAATGACAAAGGATTAATGTTGAACAATGTAACAACCCGAGATTTTATGAGAATTATTCTTTTTAATTTCTTTAATGTCTTCTGATGTACACTACACCAAAATCATCTTGCGCTATACGCAACACATTATTAGCTTTTAGTATACGCAACAATAATCTTGGATCATGTTACACACAATTTCAAGTTTGTTTGATAGTAGTTATTCTATGAAACATTGAGTATATATATA
Organism: Viscum album; assembly: GCA_963277665.1. Lineage (NCBI taxonomy): Eukaryota > Viridiplantae > Streptophyta > Magnoliopsida > Santalales > Viscaceae > Viscum > Viscum album. The sequence goes on along the minus strand of OY728155.1, from coordinate 1,432,548,140 downwards.
TATATTAAATGTATAAATGAAATATGTTTGGATTTTGTTATACGCAACAACAAAAAATTCTTTCACTATATGCAATCCTGACTTGTCTTGCATTACACACAATCATGTCCTTCCTCGATAGCGTGTGTTGTACGCAATACAGGGTTTCACTAAACAATGATATATTATTATAATATTATTATGGACTAGCCATTAGGAATAGTATTAGCTAAATTTTGGATTTTATAACATCATTATTCATCATACACATTTTCTAGAACTTGGTATAAGAACAAAATAAATTTTTTGGGTAAAATAAGTATTTTTCAAAAAATGCAATTTTGCCGCCTTTTGATGGTGCACCCACTTTAAATATTGTTTTTGACATATTTATAAGTTCAATTTTACAAAATAAAATTATTATTTGGAATTAGGATATAAAATTTTACCTTTGATAAATTTTCCATATTATTCTGATAACATTCAAATTTTAATGAATAGTAAAAACACTCTATATTTTAATTAAAAACAACTTTTTTCAGTGTAATAATTTATATTGATAAATTATAATTTTTAATGGTTTTAAAGTATAAATATAATATATTTTTACCCTTTAATATAATGTATTTCATTAGCATTGATTTTACATTGAATTCGTAGGTTAAATACATTCAATCTTTTGTAATGTTTTAAACAATAATCGGTTTTCATTCAACAACAGGATTAATTTTAATTTAATTTCTGAAACATATGTGTATTGAATTTGGAAAAATTTATTCCATATTTGGAATTATTGGTTCCAAATTATATTAATAGACTACTTTTTATTTTTGGGCTTTATGAATAGTAACAACGGTAAATTTTATTTACCATGGTAAAAGGTAAATTGGGTAATTAAGGGTAAATAGAATATTATAAAATTATCCTAATAATTATCTTAATGCAACAGAATGATTATATTTTGTCCTAAGTCATATTTGTGTCGAAATGAAATCCATTAGAACCCACTTGGAGGTGATTAAGACATTTAATTTATTTTATTTAAAGGAAAGTGAAATATGTCTCACTCAACATTAATAATTAAAGTATCTTTAATATATGTTTATACAGAATATAAATTCATTTATAAATAGTAATTTGAAAGATAAAATGTTTTTTTATCATGGTAATTTATTTGTAATTTTTAAGAGTTATTTAATTACCTTATTATCTTATACATTAATGATGCAAAAATTATTTATTTAGTGAAAAAATTCAATAATATAGTTATTATTGAAATAGTAATACATATAAAAAGGCCCAAATATCTGCACAAAAGTCATTAGTAGTGTATATATAAACCCTTGTCATCAGCTGGCCGAATTTGTGTCCATTTAGATCCTTATTAAGGCGTTTATGACACATATAATATTTTATTTTAAATGATTCCAACGTTGTCAATTTAATAATTTAATAAAGATAACAATTTACATATTGTTATTTTAAGTTGATAAATTCGAGTAAAATTATTATTATAAAATATTTTATATTTATATTCATCAAAGGATTTTTTTTTAATTTTTATGCAATATATAAGTATATTAAATAATTATAAAAAAATGTTGTACTAATTATTTTATTAAGAGATATACCAAATAAATGGTATTAAAAAAATTAAAATAAATATAATGTGAAGAATTTAATGTTCTCCACGAATTTAATAGACAAATTTGACATGTTATAAATCTATTATGTATTTTAGTTCGAATATATCCTCTGTGTAGATTTTATTTAAATTCAATAAATGAATAGTGTCAAAATTATCACTATTGTTATTTTATAAAACTAACATATTATTAAATTGTTTAAAAATCAGAAAAATATTTAAAAATTATAAATTGAAATTTATATAGTCTAAAATGTCATAAAGTTTCCAATTATGGATAATTAACAACACATAAGTGATTATTTTTAACCATTTATAATTTAGAATTTTATTACCACAAATAAACATAAATAGATTAAATAAGGATAAATCAAAATTATAAGGCTTTAAATAAGATCAAAACATGTATAAATTTTATTGGTTTATGATATTACAACACTATATCATCTAAGCATATAATTGAGTCATTTTCAAAGGTTTTTATGTGAGGTTTGAATTTATATTAAACTAATATGTTTGAGGATTCCAAAGGTGCCCCTCTCCTCACTTATAAACGGGCACCTCCTACCTCTCTTCCTCACACCATTTTGAGCCTTGATGCTCAGACAAACTCTTCCCATTTCACTTCCCCACTTTCTTAGAATTCTACTAGAGGTACTGGTCTTCTCAAAAGACCAATTCTAGTGCCCTATGATAATGTTTAAAGGAGGAACATTGAGAAACAGGTAATACCTTCTACCGTTTTCTTCAAGTTCCATTATTATTCTACTCCCTCTTCTTTAGTTGATTCATTATTATGTAATGACATAAGTATCCCTAATATACGGATATGTTATTATAAAGATGAAACAACCCCATTTCACCTTATATCCATCCAATGGAAAATGAAATCACCCCGCGTACGTACGTACGGAATATTGTCTCCACGCCATGCTGTAATCCGTTTTTCCATCAACACCTTACATGGATGGGTATAATGGTGTAAAGAATAACTATATATGGTTATAATAACATCATACTGATTCTGATATATTATAACATAAACTCCAATTCTATTTAATAATTGTGTGAACAATATCATCGCTCGTGCGTACGTATTGACTACCGTCTCCACGACGCGACGAGATTCACTCTCCATGTAAACCATTCAAGAACGATTATAAAGAATATATAATAAGTAATCATGAAATATATGACATAATAATGATACTGTATTTATTTATATATATATATATATGTATTTCATCTACTTAATTCCATTCAATTCAATAAGGAAACAAAAACAGCGTTCATGCCTACGTACGGCCAACCGTCTCCATGAACAGTGTATTTCATTCCATTTATCGATCTATTATATATATGTATATTCTGAATATATATTATATATTAATCATGTTTTACATTTTGGATGTATTTAATCATTATCTATGTAATTATATGAATAATTACAAGTTAAAACACAAACGATAAATGAAACGATTTTACCCAAGACGCTACTTTAGCATGAATTTACAAAAGAACGGGTAACATAAAGTCACTAGTGAACCATACATGATATAATAACAATGAATATGATCCTTTAATAAGTCAATGACATTATGTAAATCATTATACTAGAGGTTCGGATATGTACGAAGCATATTGGACCTAAGGTAAGGGATAACTATTCCAATCTCGTTATTATGAGAGATTGTTATTCGAAAGTATTTTCTGGGGTTATGGTTATCATCCATGGACATGTTTTATAAAAACAATTCATGTATTTTTAAAGACCTTTTTACCCATATTTGACTTTTACTCTGTGTTATGGAAGGAATCTTTCTTTTGTTTACCATACGTGGTAATTTTTGACTTTTCCGACAAAAGTACGAGGAGAATGTTATTTAATTTATACATCATGAAAGGATTTTGTGGATTCCATAACGCCTTATTTTCATGAAGCTTCCTCTACAATATTTCATGATTATTTTCAACAAAAATAATTTTATTTTAAAATTGAATGACAATTTCAGAAAATAAAATTATTTTGCAGAAGAAAGGATATTTTCCTCAAGAATTTATTTCAAGTGTTTTATCAAAACTATTTTTCATCTAAGATGACATTATTTTATATGTGTATGTTTCATTGGTAATGTCTCTATTATTTAAATGGTATGATTATTCTTATTCTGAAATGATATCCATTTGTTTTATATAGATTTTGTTATGATGGCATGATGTTTATGAATCCCAATTTATTACATGGGTTATGATATGATGTATGATTTATGATTTTGTGGCACAAGTAAGAATGATTTCATTATGAGATGGGTGGTACCTATATCTCCCTCTAATACATTGGGTAAATATTTATATCTCAAGAGATTGACATGGCTGGAACGACAAGGTAAACCAGTTCAGTAATACAGGACTTGAATGAGGAGTGAACATGATTCAGAAATTGACTCTGTCCACTAAGATGGTCTTGGTAGTAATGCCTTAGCTACTATAAAAATCATATCTTGTGATTAATGGTTTTCCAAAACTACAGCTTTTATTCCCATGATAATTTATCATGATTAATGTTTCTTCATGATCTATGCCTTACGTACTGCCATGTTTTATGTCATTTCTCATGATTTTGATGTTTAGATTTTATGCTCATGTTTTTTTACATTCAAATGTCTAAGTATTGTTTTTTTTCTCTATGCTTACCCTTACTAATAATTTGAGATCACCCTTTATTTGTTTTCATTTCCCCAGGATTTAATGAAATTTTTTAGGTAAGAAAACAAAGGGGAAGATCCTTAATAGAGATGTTGATGATATTTCACCATGATTAGAATATAATATTCCAAGTTTCCAAAGAGACTAAACTATTATGATCCTTGTGTGTCTGTTTTTGTTTTGTATTAAGTATTCCGAAAATGTAATGTAATGTCTATGTATGTCAGGATTATGATCTCTACAGTTGGTATCAGAGGAAAGGGTTTGTTAAACATTGGAAACTAGGATGAGAAAACATTAGTGAGATCCCTAGACATATTTCTAAGGTATGTCTAGGGATGTCCATAAGGTTAAGTATAAGTATATGTTATAATCCTAGAATTACGGTTACGATCTTAGAATTAAAACTAAGATGTTAGATATTGAAGGTACTCTCCATTTATTATGTTATTTTCCTAGCATGATTTTTTCCTCTCAGACTATTCTTTTTATGTTTTAGAAAATGGCTGGAAACAGGAAGATTCAAGATAATGGAGGATATGATGGACAATGGAATGATATTCTTCATGGGGAATGAAATGAAATGGGATTTGGAAGTCCAAACATAGTTATTATGCCTAATCAGAAATCTAATAATATAATCAATAATCTCAACTTTGGTATGTTTCCTGACTCATCTAATAAGACAAATATAGAGTTTCATGATGATCATAGAGGAAAGAAAGTTCAATTTCCCTCATGTAAGACATGTGGGAAGAGGCATCATGGAGAATGTTTCAAAGGAACTGGAAGATGATTTGGGTGTGGAAAAGAAGGACACAAAGCCAGTAATTGCAAAGGAAAAAGGTTTAGTTAACACCATGGACAAAGATAATGGTATTTCTAAGACATCAACAATGATTAAATGTTTTAAATGGGGAATGTATGAGCATTATGAAAACCAATGCCCTAAGGAAAAGTCTCATAAAAAGAATCATCATGGCCGTTTGGGTAGTATTTATATTGATAATGATGAAGAGACTACATATGATATGTGAGATAAAATAATTGTTGAAGCTCTGTCAATGGTATAAGAAGGTAGTGTAATTATTGTATGTTAATCAAGAATAAGGTTTGGTACTATGGAATAAAGAAAAAATCTAAGGATTGTTATACTATTACCTTTGCTTGAGTTTTGAAAGTATATGAAGAATAGTAAAGGCAATCATGAAAGGATATTCAAAAAAATTTGGAAGGTAGATGATATGTGCATAATGAATGGATAAAGAGATAATGAGTTGTTTGATTGTATTCATGAGATCATGATTGATATAAGGACTCAGTGATATTATGGTTTGAGTATATAAAATCGTTGGGATTTTGGTATGTGGAAACTGTTAAAATTTAACAACATTCATGTTTTTACTAAGGTTCAATGGGTATTCATTCATCAAGAGAATACATGATTAAGGTAATCACATGTTTATAATTTGACCGACAAGATATAGCTTATGATATATTGGGGATAAATGATGTCATTCACGTGATTGTAATGTGACATTTCAAGTAATCATATTTTTTATACTATGAGCTTGGACCGAAGTATTTTAGATAAGCCTAAGGATTGGAATGGATTATGTTTGACCTAAGTTAGTATTGCTTAAGGATAGAACTTTTTTCGATATTATTGATGGGATGATAAAGTAAGGTAGTTTTAGAAAAAGGACAACCTGCAGGACAGGCGACAGCCCATCGCGTCGGACAAGGCTGTGGGAATCGAACCCACAACTGAAGTGCGACTAGCCTTTATCGCCTACCACTAGCCTATATGAAGTCCCTAGTTAGTAAAAACTAGTCTTATTTTATTAAGCGGTATGATATATGAAGTATATGTTCATTTTTGGAACCATATACGATTAATCTAACCATAATATGGACTTAAAACTTTTTCTAACCTTTTGTTTGAAACAGATGGAATGACCCATCATTCTATCACATGATATTCTAACACATCACGAATAACAAATTCAACTTCATTTCTTTAAGGGTTTAAGTGGAAATTGTTTAATTCATGAACAAAGGTGAGATTGTAACAAAATCAAGAATGTATTTCGTTTATTTCCAATTTCTTCAACTTTAGGGAAATGATCTTGAATATAAAAAAATGTTGTCCTGGTGTCCTTATATCTGATGAATCAGATGGTACCTTAGATCATCACAAATTTACGGCTTTGTGACTGTTAGATTTATCATAGCCATGTCCTCTACCACTCTCCATCAGAACATTATGGTTAGATTTCTCTTCCATATCCATATTTCACCTATGATCTCCAATGTGGAAACCGAGTGATTAGTTAATTTGGGTAACTATTACCTTTAATACTTTATTTTTTAAAGTTATGTTTTGGGATTCCATTATACGATGTGAGTTTCAATTAAAGGATCTTTCAAGTAGAATACCATTTATAACCCCGATGAATTTTGTGGGAGAAATTAATTTTAAGGGGGATAGAATATAACAACCCGAGATTTTATGAGAATTATTTTTTTTAATTTCTTTAATGTCTTCTGATGTACGCTACACCAAGATCATCTTGCGCTATACGCAACACATTGTTAGTTTGTAGTATACTCAACACTAATCTTGGATCATGTTACACAAAATTTCATGTTTGTTTGATAGTAGTTATTCTATACAACATTGAATATATATATATATTTATATTCAATGTATAAATGAAATATGGTTGGAATTTTTTATACTCAAAAACAAAGGAGTCTTGCACTACACACAACCATACTTGGCTTTCATTACATGCAATTGCGACCTTCCTCGATAGCGTGTGTTGTAGGCAATATCAGGTTTCACTAAACAATGATATATTGTTATAATATTATTATGGACTAAACGTTATGAATAGTATTAACTAAATTTTTAATTTTATAACATCATTATTCATCTTACACATTTTCTAGAACATGGTATAAGAACAAAATTAATTTTTCCGGTAAAATAAGTATTTTTCAAAAAATGCAGTTTTTCCGCATTTTAATGGAACACCCATTTTAAATCTAGTTATTGACATGTTTATAAGTTCAATTTTACAAAATAAAATTAATCTTTGGAATCAGGATATAAAATTTTACCTTGGATAAATTTTTCATATTATCCTGATAACATTAATATTTTAATGAATAGTAAAAACACGATATATTTTAATTAAAAACAAATTTTTTCATCATAATAACATATGTGGTTAAATTATAATATTGAATGTTTTCAAATTATAAATAGAATATATTTTTACCATTTAATTTAACGTATGTCATTAGCATTGATTTTACATTGAATTCGTAGGTTAAATAAATTCATTCTTTTGCAATGTTTTAAAAAAAACATGTTTTCTTTCGACAACGGGATTAATTTTAATTTAATAACTGCAACATATATGTATTGAATTTGGAAAAATGGATTCCATATTTGGAATCATTGTATCCAAATCATATTAATAGACTACTTTTTATTTTTGGGGTTTATGAATAGTAACAACGGTAATTTTTATTTACCATAGTAAAAAGTAAATTGGGTAATTAAGGGTAAATATAATATTATAAAATTATACTAATACTTTTCTTAATACAATTGGATGATTATATTTTGTCCTAAGTCATATTCGGGTCGAAATGTAATCCATTAGAACCCACTTGGAGGTGATTAATACCTTTAGATTATTTTATTTAAAGGAAAGTGAAATATGTCTCACTCAACTTTAATAATTAAATTATTTTTAATATAAGTTTATACAGAATATAAATTCGGTTATAAATACTCATATGAAAGATAAAATGTTTTTCTTTATCATGGTAATTTATTTTTAATTTTTATGATTTATTAAATTACCTTATTATCTTATACATTAATGATGCAGAAATTATTTATCTAGTGAAAAAAATCAATAATATTGTTTTTATTGAAATAGTAATAAATATCAAAAGGCCAAAAATCGGCCAAATACTTATTATTAGTGTATATATGAACCATAATCATCCAATGGGAGAATTGTTGACCATTTGGATCCTTATTAAGGTGATTATTTTTCTTATAATATTTTATTTTAAATGATTCCAAAGTTGTCACCTTCAAAATATAATAAAGATAAAAATTTACATATTGTTATTTTAAGTTGATAAATTCGAGTAAAAATAATATAATAAAAGATTTCATATTTATATTCATCAATGGATTTTATTTTTATTTTTTATGAAACAAATAAGTATACTAAATAATTATACAAAAATTTTGTACTAATTATTTTATTAAGAGATAAAACAAATTAATGGTTTTAAAATTATTAAAATAAATATTATATGAACTATTTAATGTGCTCCACGAATTTTATAGACAAATTTGACATGTTGGGAATCTATTAAATATTTTAGTTTGAATATATCCTCTGTTTATGTTTTATTTAAATTCAAATAAATTAATAGTGTCAAAATTAACAATATTGTTATTTTATAAAAATAACATATTATTAAATTGTTTAAAAATCACAAAATTTATTAAAAATTATAAATTGAAATTTATATTGTCCAAAATTTCATAATTTATCCTATTATGGAAAATTAACAACACATAAGTGATTATTTATAACCATTTAAAATTTAGAATTTTATTACCACCAATATACTTAAATAGATTAAATAAGAATAAATCAAAATGATAAGGGTTAAAATAAAATAAAAACATGTCTAAATAATATTTTTTGATGCGATTAAAACCCTATATCATCTTATCTTAGAATTGAGTCAGTTTTGGATGTTTATATGTGGGGTTTTAATTTATATTAAACTAATATTGTTTAGGATTCCAAAGGTGCCCCTCTCCTCCCTTATAAAAGGGCACCTCCTCCCTTTCTTCCTCACACCATTTTGGGCCTTGAAGCTCGGACAACCTCTTCCCATTTCACTTCCCCACTTCCTTAGAAACCTACTAGAAGTACTAGTGTTCTCAAAAGACCAACTCTAGTGCCCTAAGAGAATGTTTAAAGGAGGCACTTCAAGAAAGAGGTAATACCTTCTACCGTTTTCTTCAAGTTCCATTCTTCTTCTACTCCCTCTTATTTAGTTGTTTCATTATTAAGTAATAACATAAGTATCCCTCATATACTGATATTTTATTATAAATATGATACAACCCCATTTCACCTTCTATCCATCCTACGGAAAATTAAATCACCGCGCGTGCATACGTACGGAATACCGTCTCCCCGCCGTGGTGTAATCTATTTTTCCATAAACAACATAAATGGATGGGCATAATGGTGTAAAGAATAAATATATATAGTTATTATAACATCATACTGTTTATGATATATTATACCATCCACTCCAATTCTATTCAATAATTATGGGAACGATGTCATCACTCATGCGTACGTACGGACTAGCATCTCCACGACGCAATGAGACTCACTCTCAATGTTAACCATTCAAGAATTATTATAAAGTATATATAATAAGTAATCATGAAATATAAGAAATAATATTTCTAATTTATTTATGTATATATATATATATATGTATTTCATCTACTTAATTCCATTCAATTCAATAAGGAATCGAAAACAACGATCATGCGTGCGTACGACCTATCGTCTCCATGAACGTTGTATTTCTTTACATTTATTGATATATTATATATTTGTATATTCGGAATATATTTTATACATAAATCATGTTTTACATTCTGGATGTTAGTAATCACTATCTACGTAATCATATGAATAATTACAAGTCAAAACTCAAACGACAAATGAAACGATTTTACCCAAAACGCTACTTTAACATGAATTAAAAAAAGAACGGGTAATATAAATTCATAAGTGAATCATATATGAAATGTTAACAATGAATATTATTCTATAATAAGTCAATGACATTATTTAAATCATTATACAGGAGGTTCGGATACGTACGAAGCATATCTGACCTAAGGTAAGGGATAACTATTCCAATCTAGTTCTTATCTGAGATTGTTATTCGTAAATTTTTATTGGGGTTATTGATATCATCCAAGCCCATGTTTTATAAAAAAAATCATGTATTTTAAAGTCCTTTTTACCCATCTTTGAATTTTACATTGTGTTATGGAAGGAATCATTTTTTTTTACCATACATGGTACTTTTTGACTTTTTCAACAAAAGTACGAGGAGAATGGTTTTTTAACTTATACGGCATGAAAGGATTTTGATGATTTCATAACGCCTTATCTTCATGAATCTTCCTCTACAAGATTTAATGATTATTTTCAACAAAATAATTTTATTTTAAAATTGAATTAAAATTTCAGTAAAGAAAATTATTTGGCGGATGAACGGATATTTTCCTGAAGAATTAATTTCAAGTGTTTTATCAAAACTATTTTCCATCAAGATGACATTCTTTCATGTGTGTATGTTTCAAGTGTAATGTATATATTATTTAAATGGTATGATTTATCTTATGATGAAATGATATCCATTTGTTTTATATGGATTATGTTATGATGGCATGATGTTTAAGAATCCCAATTTATTACATGGGTTATGCTATGATGTATGATTTATGATTTTGTGGCACAAGTATGAATTATTTCAATATGAGATGAGTGGGACCTATATCTCCCTACAATTAATTGGGTAATGATTTATATCTCATGAGAGAAACAAGGATAGAACGACAAGTTAAATCGGTTCAGTAATATAGGACTGGAACGAGGAGTGAACTGGATTCAGAAAGGGACTCTGTACACTAAGATGGTCTTGGAAGTAATGCCTTGGCTACTATGGAAATGATATCATGTGATTAATGGTTTGCCCCAATTACATGTTTTATTCTCATTCTAATTTATCATGATTAATGTTTATTCATGATCTATGCCTTACGTACTGCCATGTTTTCTGTCATTGCTCAAGATTTTGATGTTTAGATTTTATGCTCATGTTTTTTTTTACATTCAAATGTCTAAGGATTGTTTTATGTCCACTGTGCTTACCCTTAATGAGCATTTGAGCTCACCATTTATATGTTTTCTGTTCTGTAGGATTTAAAGAAAGTTTTCAAGTAAGAAAACAATGGGGAAGATCATTAATAGAGATGTTGAAGATCTTTCACCACGATTAGAAGATAATATTCCGAGTTTCCAAAGACACTAAACAGTTACGATACTTGTGTGTCTTTTTCTATTATATATTAAGTATTATTCAAATGTAATGTAATATCCATGTACGTCAGGCTTTGGGTCTCTACAAACACACTAGTGTGTATCTAATGAGATTGAAAACAAACTAATCAGAGTTTGAATCAGAGAGATATCATTACTAAAAGGTAAGGCTTCCAAGTGAGAGATCCAATGAGATAATGGGGTGACCACTAATTAAGAATTAAAAAAAGTTGTAGGAGGAATAACATTTAAATGTGTTATTAGTAGACTAGTTTTTCCCCTATAAAAAATAGGATTCTGTATTTTTCCGCATGATTGGATAAACCATGTGCCCACCATGCACCCAACACTGTATCAATACCCCCCCTTAAGGGACGTAGTTCATGGTTAATAAAATCTTTTCATTAAACATGAGTTTTTTCACTATCATGAAACCATAAACACATGCATGAGTGTAAAACATGGGATGCACAATTTCTTCTAACCATGCAGTCTAATACTGTGAAATGAAATAAACCACATGGTTTAATAAAACTGTGTGTCTTGGGGGGCACATTTTTTACTAACTGTGTGGTCTAGCTACACATTCCAAAAAAAACTTGGGCTCCAAGATCAATAAAAGCATCATCAACTACTATTTTCCCTATTAGCCCACTAGATACTCAGTTGAGGTAAAAACTAAGAAATTAAACTAGCAATAAGAAGCTTCTATACCTCATAGAGATGTTAGGCTCTTACATAAACATTAAATTTATAAATGGTATTTAAATCATAATCATGGATTCCCACCACGTCTCTCAATATTATTTACTACTCCCATTAAGTTTTTTCTCATCATAAAGGCCATATATAGCTTCTTAGTGGTGAAAATTTCTTGTTTAAAATGTATGAAGTGGTGTGGATGGGAGGTATGCAGTGTAATATGTAGTAGGTTTCAATGTTGAAAAGGTGATGTAGATGAAACAACTATGAAGGCTGTGTTTTTATAAAAATTAATAGTGCTCTATATGAATGAGTCCCGCAATAGAAGTTCTCATAGGGTGGAATTGCCTAATTTATGTGGTGGAAACACCAATCTACCTTGCACCTATATACATTGGGCTCACCTATAGAAACATAACCTATGCTTAATGCCAACCTAGTTCAAGGATGCTCATGTGTGCTTTCTCATACTTCTCATTATTATTTGGTCCATTCTTAAAAAGTGTTGAGGACACCTTTTCATCGACGTAAATATATTTTTTCTTTATTAAAAATCAATTCAAAACTAATATATAAATTATTTTCAAAAAATATTCATTTTAAATGATCTTAAAATAATTGATATAAAATTATGAAAATTAGGCTTTTATTAATAATTAAAATAAAAAAATAATGAAATTAAATTTTATAAATTTATTTGTGAAATATGTAATCAATTTTCCATAATTTTTTCTTGGATTTTACCCTTGTGTGAAGAATCATTTGCATATATCATGAAGACCCATGATTGGTTCATTGGATGGCTATATAGACTATCCTAATATAGCATAGGTGTATGATGGATATTGTACTGGTGTATGGAGGAGGTAATAGAATTGTTATCAAGGTATAAAATGATTCTAGAAACCAAATATACCATAATGATCTAAATTAACAGTTTAAATATCTAATTTTTATAATGAAATATCTAAAAGAAATAAGAGTTCAATGAAACCAATGGCCACTAATTATATAGTAGAGTATATGTATATAACTTCTCTTATTATTTTTAAAAAATATGTTTGGTTACATAATTCAATCCAATAGTATAAAGTCATTCCCAGTCGTATAGGTGTTATCAGACTATATTTTCACACTACAGTAGAGGTGGTCCAATCCAAGGATCCAATGTCATGTCAAAAAATAAAGAACATATTTCACAACTATAACCTCTTGATGGATTTTAATTAATGTTGTGAGGGTATAGTATGATGTGTATCCAAATAAAAAATATTTTTTATCCATTTACTAAATCCTTATCATTTAATAATCCAAAATATCATGTAATAAATAGTGATCTAAATTTTTTCAACAATTAAATCTTGTGTAAGGTAGAGGCTGTAGGAGTTGGTTCCCTAAAACAAACTGTTTTTTATTTTTATTATGAGAATATTAATTAATACCTTGTCAATTGATGTATTCTTCTACATAATTTTAGTTTGATAATTATCCTAGATTATTTTTATTATAGAATTTTTTTAGTCGTTACCTGTTATAATGAGAATTCTGAAATTCCATTAAAATATTATCAATAATATTTCTTATAATCTTAATGAAATAATCTGGTAGTACGCTGAAGATGTTTTGACTATCATTTTCATGATGGTCGTAAAAGGACAATGATTACTCTCATTAAGTTTGAACATGGTATTATATATGTAAGAGTAGGTTGTGGGGATAGACATACTAGAATTTATTTCACATGTTATATGTGTCATTAGATATACCAATGTTTTGAAAAATGTTTTGGTATTTAGACTAAATATTATTATTAATGAATATCATGAATCATGCTATTTTACTTGTAGTGAAATAATATGATGGCATACATTCAAAATAAATTAGGATGCTTTGGGTGTGTCATAAGTGAGGTCAGATTAATTAAATAAATCACAAAAATAATTATACCTTCTATGACAATTAAAGAAAATATCATAGAGAAATTGATTGAAATGTAACTGTTAGATTAAGTATATTCCCATGATGATTTATGGGTAAGTTCATTCTAATAATTCAAATAAAAACAACACATGCATAATTATTGATGAAATAAGTATGAAAACATCTTGATGATATATCATGAAAATTTGATTTTATAACATAGTAAGCATTTATATGATTTTTTTATTCTTTTGAAATTATCATTATTCTCTATGGGATCATTTATGTGGTGCTAGATGAAAATTTTGGACTTTGGAAAAGTATGCTTAATGCGACTAAAAACGTTTCCTAAAGGGTCACACACTATGTGCATCCAAAATTTTAATTAAAATCAAATTTTATTTAATATTAAGAATAAAATATTACTCTCAGCATGTGGAATAATAATTATTCACGTTAGGCCAACTGTGTAAATTTATTCACCATTTATTATATTTTATAATATGTGTGTGATAAATTTTAACAAAATATTTATTCAAATGATAATTAATATTATATTTATTTATTTATTAAATTACAAATATAAATATATTTTTTTAAATAAATAATTATTATTTTATGTTTAATAAATGTAGAGGATGATTAATAGGTTTAGTTAATAGCTTCATGAAAATATTATACTTTTTATTATATCTATTATGTAAGTAAATATTGATTTATTTAAAAAATGATATTTAAATATATTTGATTCAATAATTTTCATCAAATATAATAATAATAATATTATTATTATTATGATTTTACATGGGGTTTACTTAAAATAAAACAATTAGTTAAGGGCCTCATTGTAATTACTAACAGATTATATCATAGTATATAACTTGATTTAAATAATTTTTTGGGAATATGAAATATTGTTCCCAAAGGATTCTCCAAATATATTTTGATAAAAGACCAAGATGGAAATTCCCAAGTGCACTCTCATGAATGAGAGATAATCCTCCTCCTCCCTCTCAAGAATGAGTGGAATAAATTTTTTTTCTACTGTAAAATACATATGGTTCTTATCAATGTTGAACGATGAAATATTTTTGGGTAAAACAAATTATCACTCAAAATACCAATGGTGATGTTCAAGGATTCATAGAGGACATTTAGATATTATAAATGTAATTATAGTTTCGATTAATTAAAAAAATATAAAACTATGAGATCAGCTACTGAATTGATCAATGATAATAATAATTATCATGATGTTGTATTTTTAGATTTAAATTAATTAGAAACTAGATGTCAAAATATTTTATCTATGAAGAGTCAGGGGTTCATTTCATCTTGTTTTCAGTTTTATCTATTAAAATCAATGAAAACAATTATTGTGAATGGGTCTGTCCAATTTTAGTTTGGATTAAAACATTTAATATGGATTATAATTATGTTTTTTTCATATAACAAAAAAATGTAGATTTAAAATAAATGCCTTTTTTCAAGTCAAGAATATCTCATACGTACTTTTTTGTATGGGGACAGTGTTTTAATGGAATGTTTTTTTATTTTATTCAAAACATTATTTTCATAAAATAAAAATTATATGTTAATGTGACTAATATTATTAATTTCAAATAATATAATACCTCAAAAATTTAAGTTAAATTATTCCTCCTTTTAATGAATGATGAAATCGTCCTAGGTTGTTTAGATTATGATATGTGTGTATATAACTGGCGGTTAGAGTTATGCATTCCCCTCAATATAAATAAGAGATGTCTCATAAGAACTATATGGAATTATCTATGATCCTTTCTAGTGGCAAATAGTATATAATTTAACCAACAATAATTTATTATAAATATAGTTTTTATAGTATGTTGAAGACTAATTCAATGATTCATTATTTTATTATTTGGTAAAATTGAAAACATATATAAGAATGATACCCTAATGTCTTCCTAAATTATTACCTTCATCACATATATAACATCGAGCCTTTTATATATATCAATAGTCATCTGAATTCATGTACTGAACTCAATACGAAAAATGAAATTTAACTTATTGTCATTAATAGGTTAACAACATTCTAATTATTGAATGTTTATTTTTTATATTACTTTTTATCTAATAAATTTATAAAAACATTATCACTCTACTATGATACTATATTATTATAATATTTTAAAAATAACAAATTTCTCTACTTTAGGTTGTTCCTCACTTCTACAATGTTTTTTACCATCTATCATTTTCTCAATATCAACATTTCCACTACGATGTTCTTTATGACTGGTGGCATTAAAAGCTGCATAATCCATTATTCACATAACTAATTAAACATTAAGTGTATACTACAAAAATACAAGAGTGAAATAAAATATTACGAGGAAACACATTGTATATAATTAAATAATTATATATGTTTATCCAACTCATTAATCTTTTTTACTCATTAAATATTGATGGAATTTAATCCCACTATTATGTATCCAAATACCCTATTCATGGTCCCCTGTTACATTAAATACAACTTCTATATTGATACAACAATTATATGATGGCATTATGACAAACAAAGATTGATCCTAAATGAAATTTTTATTCTAAAAAAGGTTATTAAGTGGATAATATAATAATTGATTATTTTTTATACATTTCCTGACATAAAATAATTTTACTATATTTGATTTTATTATTAACAACTCATCCTTATACCCTTGCTAAGTAAAATTGACCTTCAAAAATTAAAATTCATTGATGTAATCTAAATTCCTATTATCCAACCACTTTCATGGAAAAAATGACGTTGAATGCTATATAACCTAACTCAAATATATATTTGATGATTTAAAAGTATAAGTCCTATTTTTTACACCATAAGGGCTCAGTCAATCTATAGATATCTTAATATGATGGTTTATTCGATCATTTTTAAATTTATGATACTCAAGATCCATTTTATTCCAATATATAGAGTATACTCGGTGATGAAGTCTACCATATTGTATTCCTCTATCTATATGACATGTCAGTGGACTTTTGGTATTGAAATAGTGATCTAGTTGTTTAATCCATAGAATTATTGGAAAGTAAAATTAAATATTCCCTGTAATTTATTCATCATTTTTTTCACGACTCACCACATTGAAAAATGGTTTTAATTTATACATGATCTTTGATTACTAATATTAATTCATTTGGAAAGGAACACATTATATCAGATATTATACCAATATTATGTAAAATATATTCAACATCATATGATTGAAAACTCATCTCATTATCATCTTCTAACATACCAATAATGAGATTATTTAGTTATGTAAAGCCTATGTCGCTCCATCCCTTTCTATAAATCCAACTATATATCCTTAGAATAGTTGAAAATTTTGTATATTTTTTACAATCTACATATTGTTGTATATTTTCACATATATTTAACAAATAATATTGCTTTGGAAAATAAAAAAATTAATCCTCAAACCATTTTATCATTTTCCAAAATTTATATACATCATCAATTATAATTGTAATCATATAAAATGATCTATAATCCATAGTTTTATCCCAATCACCAGCTACTTCCATTTCCTCCCATGTTTATTCAACCATTTATAACTCGGATATATTTCATGATATATTTTTTATTTTCATAAAACTCATGAAGAAAAATTCATCTAGATTACCAATAGTGTAAACATGGACAAATGATTTTAGAAGGGGCACTTCAATGATCTGTTGAAAACACTTTCAAATATTTAACACCACCCTCAAAATCTCAAGCCCTATTATTGTCATCTATTAAATTTTTTACTTATTCATCCTATTTGATTCAAAAATATTAATAATGTAAAAAAATATATATAAGTTATTCATATTATGGATAATTTCTACATGCATAAATTTCATAATGTATAACATTAAAAAATTATAATGATTAATTATAATACAATCATTCATATACTATATAATATAATGGATTGAAATCCAATATTTATATTACATTAATAAATAGAAAATTTTTATACAAATTTAATAAAGTTATAAACATTAATAAAATTTAAAAATTATTCATTCCAAAAAAATATAATTCAATTCACTTATATTGTATGTTCTCTGCTTTATTAAATCATTTTAAAACATAACATATATTTTATGAAGGATTTTTTATGCTTCTAAAATTATTTTTTTGAACTTTATAGTGATAAAATTTATTCAATTATTACTATAAGAAACATGTTCTATTTCTCAGTTCTTAAACATTTCATATGTCGCATGATGAAAAAATAAATGAATGAATTTTCACTGATGAGAAAGATACATTTTCTAATTTAAAAAAAGTATTTGTATGTAAAAAAATAAATTTTAAATATGTTTTGAGTAATTATAAACTCATTTAAGAATATATAAAAAATTCCAACATAAAATATTTTGTGCTTCAAAAATAATTTTCTTAATTATAACTTACATTTTATACATAGATGCATATATAAATACAAATATAATTAACTTTGAAACTATAAATGATATTACCTTATTATATTATCTCACTATGTGTAAATTACAATAACCCTCTATCATGTTATTAAGGGAACTATTGGCATGTGAGCTATATTTGGGCGGGGCAGGAGTAAATTAGTGTTATTAAATTTTAATTAAATTTAGTCTTTAAACATTTTAATTTGTTTTCATTTTTTCCATTGTCACTACTGGTTGAGTGGTTCTCTTCTTCTATAATTTCTCACCCATTCATAATTACATTATAACCAAAAAAGCACACACAAAGGCCAAAAAAATATATAGGGTTTACCTCTCAATGTGAGATGGATAGTCCATGGCATGATTGGAATCTTCCAAATTCACATAACCCCCTTGATTCATCATGTGATATTTACACTCTAGTTTCTCTATAGTGTATTGGTGTGTGTGCTTCACATATCATTTTTTTGTATTCTTCAGTCATGTACTTATTTTTCATTTTTAATAAATTTTAGTGGTAATAAAAACGTATTCTAAAAGTATTTAAGAATACCTTATTACTGTAAATGTGTTGTCACTTCATTATTTTTGTTCCAATTAATAGTGGAACGTTATTTCATATATTTGTATTCACAACAATACATACAAACTGTTCTTCTTATTCATAGTAGAAAAAGATGTAATAACTACTCTTACTTTTATTTCATCTATAAACTAAATTATATAGTCACTCTTCCTTTATTCTCTTCATCCATGGGAATAGAGATGATAATATATTTTAATTTTTATGGTTACCATAATGTTAAACTTAATTTCCCATAATTTACATCCCTCTTCTTCTTATTCACCTTTAGTTCACAAAAAACTACACTAGATATTCTCTTTTCTACCCTTACTTTAATTCATATAAATTATTTAGAATAATATTAGTTCTAAGGCTCTTTTTTATCTATTAGAACACATGTAATGTTTCTATATGATAATAGTGTCGAACCACAACACACAATCATTTTCCATCCTACAAAAATTAATAACAATAATCACTACACTAACATCAGTTGTCTCTTCTCATTGTTCCTCATAGAATTTTATCCATAATTTCACATGAATATATTAATTTATTTCTCCACATATATTTTCATTTCAAAAACCCTGAAATATCATATTTTGAATGATCACTACAACATCTTCATAATAACATGATAACTTCATGTACTAACTGCATGTAGACATTCATAAATTTTTTAGAATTTATTCATCATTGTACCTTGATCAATTCCACTGAATAACAATGTAGTCATGAATACTTGTATAATAAAATGATGTGGTCTTATATTATTCTTTATTTTTTTCTTTCTCATCTCATCCCATAAAATTTCACATGAATTTAAAATCCTTATAAATATATGGAAGCATGAAGTTGCAATCATGGATCTTTTATATACAATATATAACTATCCCAAAAATACCTTTTCTTATTTCTTCATTAATCTACCTATATCAAGTTACTCAATTAATAATATTTCCTTACATTAATGAATAAAACACCTAGAAATGTCTAGATGAGTATCATAACCTTTACATGTTTCTCTGCATGTCGAACAAAAGATAACATCAAAAAAATCACAAAATTCACACCTACAGAGAATCATGATAAGGTTTCATTTTTTGGTTTGAACATGGATTCACCATTTTTCTTCTTCATTTTAATTATTCATTGAATTATTAAATTTTTCTTCATTTTCATCATGTAAATAAACATTAAAACCAATTCATTTTCTCTTATATCATATATTAAATTGAAAATTCATGTCACTATTTTCTCCATGATCTTCAAGGCCACTCAAATAAACCTATTATTCTTTTTCTGTAGAATATGAGTGATCTTTATAACTTTATTTTTCCCACAGTTGACCGTGAAACCATACCAACAGTTAATCTTGTTGAATATTGACAATAAAACATCACCACCCATAGATTTTTAGTGGATGTTGGTGCTACCAAGTGATGACTTATAGATGGGATTAGAACATACAAAAGAATAAAATAGTGTTTGGTGGACCCTAATAAAAATTTATAGGATATGGTGACCATGATGAATAATATTTAAATTTGATAATTTGTTTCTTCTCGTATTTTTCCAAATATTATGGGATTTAATGTGTGGTAAAGGTGTTATTGGGACCATCGGTGTTATTCGTATTAATAAAAATATCGAATGACATCCACATGGATGTATGTTAACCTAACCAAACCAAATGAATATTTGTATTTTTCCCCTTCTTGAGAACAAACATTTGAGTAATAGTGATATTTCCAAAAAATAAACTAGTACCGGATTGGGTGTTTGATTACCTTGTGAGAATCACAATCCCATTAAACCCATTATCGTAAAATTTGTAAAACACTCTTTTAAACACATATATTTACATTATTGATATTGGTTTTATAAAAGATGTTTTATAATACTGGTACTATCAAAAATTTATCCCCTCGCCATTATTTTTCATGACATGGTCAAAAATGGATATCCATTTTCATGAATCCACATACCCCAACTTTAATCATTTTTACCTCTCCCCATTATCTATGTTTTTGTCTTTCTATTTGATGTGATAGATCTATAATCCCATAATAAGCCTAAAAATATATAAACAAGGGAGGTGGAGGGGGTGTACATGGAAAAAATTAGGAGGAGAGGGTGAAAGATGGATCGTTCAATGAAGAAAAAAAAGATATGATTTTTTTTAAAAAATTAGTGCCGACTTTGAACACACCAAACCAAATGAAAATTTGAAAAGGGATGGGGGTTTATGGATTAGACCACATCCAATATTTTTAAAAGGGTTTTTGTAAAAATAATTTATTTGGATGTTGTGGGATAATTTTAAAAAATTGGATGAAAATTTCCCACTAATTTTTCATCTGATTATAGTAATCAAATAGTTGATTTTAGAATTAAAAAAATTCCAAATTCACCGCATCCATATATTTTTTGAAATTTTTATCTATTTTTAAAAAATAATCAAGAAAATATTAGTACTAGGTCACCAAAGTAGTGTCTTCTAGATACACATACATGGACTTAAAGTACTTCTAGTCCCCGAAGTATGGTGTATGACACCAAATTTGAGATAGAGAAATTTTATGGGATAAATAACATCAACATGATATTTTTTTCTGTTTTTTATGTTCTAATTAAAAATGGAATTGATATAACCTATAACGAAAATCCAACTATTATCGTTGAGAGTGCTTTTAAGATATTTAGTCATCCTGATTATTGTGAAATCCGGCTTTATTTAGCAAAATATCATAAATATAGTGTGATGTGAGAGAGCACTATGAATATTTTGTAGATGATTTTAGAGAATATATACATAGAAAAATCATTTAAAAATATTTCTAAATAAAAATTAAATTGTTCATATTTTAATACATGGATGGTATGTCTATGATTGAGCATGTAGACTATTTAAATAATATCTTGATAGTTTTTCAATTTTTTTGGTAATAAATAATGATGAATATTATTGTCTTTTTCTATGGGAATAATTACTGGAGAGTTATGATAATATTACGAAAAAACTAAATAGTTGTAATGTTGAGGTAAAAAATTTTGATTTATAAAATTTCTTAATTAATAATGATTATAGGTTGAAGGCCAAGTATGCCCATAGATATTCTTCATTAAAGGAATTGATTTAGACTCGAGGAAGATCATCTGTTAGGAATCTTGGAGGATTTATAATATGTGAATCATGATCAAAGTTAAGAGGAAATTTTAAAAATAGATGTCCATTATTTTTTGAGTGTGCCTACTATCCTAAAAAGGGAACTGGATAAAGAATTATCCCAATAGTGGGAAACTATAGGAAAATTTTATATAAAAAACCAAGGATTATAATTATATTTATTTGCTCATTTCCTCAATGGTCAATCTGGTAGAAGTTTTTATTGTTAATTCAAGTTGATTATTTCATAAGTGCAGTAATTTGGATTGGTTTTCAAGCTTTATGGAGTTAGATAAAGGTGTGGTGTTTATGGGAAATTACAACCATTGCCACATGGGAGGTATTGGAATAGTGTAGTTGAGGTTGAATGATAGTACAAATCGACACCATAAATATGTATGATATGTATTAAGTTATTGAGTTACATTATATCACATCCTATCTTGGTTATGATTGGTTACATGATAACCATTTATGAAAGAGTTGTGAAGGTAATTTGATGTGTATTTATTGGGATGAAAGTTATTAAAAAATGTTCTTTGTATTATTTCAATGATGAGACTATAATTTGATGACAAACTATGAAAAGGATATTGTGCCCGACAAATCCAAATTATTGAACTTGAGACTTAGACATACTAGAGAGAATACAATGCAGATTTTATTAAATAAAAGTGTTTTGAATGGTGGAAAACTATAAAATTAAACTTTTGTGATAATTTTGTATTATGAAAACATAGTATAGTCATTTTAGTACTTTAACCTATCACATGAAGGTAACACGTAAATATATACATAAATATGTCTAAGAACCATTGAAAAATGCTTCATTGGGATGTAATAATTATTTTATCACATTTATTTATGATTAATTATGATTTTCTTGGGTAAATTCCATGAATCATAATGATTAACAGTAAGACATGTTCATTAAGTGGATGAAGATATTTTAATATTAGACTACAAAGAAGATCAAGATACTAAGATTAGATAATGTTGGAGAAAACACATCAGATCTATTTAAGAAGGTTTAGTTGGATGAAGGAATTATGAGACACATTATAGTTCCTAGAACACCATAGTAGAATGGCATAGAATAATGTATTTTTTGTATTCTCATTAATGTTTTACGTCTTATGTTATATAATTATGGTTTTTAGTAAATAATTTTGGGTAGAATCATCGATTTATGTGGTACACATTTTGAAATAATTACCTACTTATATGATTGATGGGGAAATAATGATATATTTTTTTTCTGGTGAGAATGTGTCTAACGAAAATATATTTAATATCTTTAGTTGTACTAAATTTTTTCATGTGATAGAATAAAAGATTGATCTATGAGAACAGAAAGATGTATTTTTTGCTTTATTAATGTTTCAAGAAATTAATATTATAGGATCCAGAAGAAAAGAATATTATTCAAAGTCATAAAGTGAAATTTTTAGTTAGTGATAGTGATGTAAAATGATTATATAAAATAGAAAGATGACACCGATGCAATTGAAGAGCACAAAATATTAACACCAATTCATCAGGATCAATAAGAGACCTATTGAAGTGATCATATAGATATTATTATTGAGGAAGATGTACTACTATAGTAAGATACTCATCATCTCTATATTATCATCATTGGTACAATAAGATGGACTATATGGAGACTTTATATGTATAATGATATGGTTAGATATGCTCTCAAAGTAATTGATGATGATGTCATAGATAAATGTAATTATGTTTTGGTAAAAATGAAAATAATTTGTGGAAATCAGTTTGGGAGGAATAAATTAATTCACTACATTAGAATGAGACATGGAATCGTGTTCCTACATTGAAATACAAGAAGGCGATTATAGAGATCATGCTCCAACATTTCTTGGAATTGATTAACATATCTCAAACATAAGATTTCTATGAGTATCAAGAAGGGTATATCATGAAGTTTAGTTTCAGGAGAAACATGTTGATAATTATAATTAATGAGGAGGTCGTTGAATATTGAAAATACAATATCACCACCACTATACTTTTAAAGGAAGCTAATACTAAATAGTGATTACTAGTATATGGGTTTGGTAGAGACAGAAGATTTCATCGGTGTTTTGTGTTAACTGAGATGAATTGATAGGAGATGGTTTCCCATAGATGAAAAATTATAGAGGATATTTTTTATTCTCCTGTTTCCACTGAAAGTATTTGTCGAAATGTCTGGGAATGGATTGAAAGTTCCTCGTTTTATTATGAATTTCAATAATAAATATCATTTTTCTTCCATATGGCTGTAGGAAACCTAACCAAACCATGTATATATTTGTTTGTATCCCATTATTGATTTCATAAATTTGAGTGAGGGTGAAGAATTTACAAAATAGATCAACCAACTATTTACTCCCATGGTCAACATTCATAGAATGTGATGCTCAAAATTGATACACATGCCATTTAAAAACTACAAAAGAATATTCTTAGTGGTTTTTTAATATAGGTGTTTCTAGTAATAACCATGAAATAAATCACACTAAAAAATTTATAATATAATGTATATTCATTATAACATCCACTAATTTTTTTTGATTTAGTGGTGGTTTTATTTAAACTACCAATAAAAATATTAAAAAATCCTTAATTTCTACCCCTCCCATATCACATTCAGCATGACCCTCCCCCTCCCCTCCAACTCCCCTTGGAGACCTCCAACCCCTATTTCCAATGACCACTATAGTGACCCCGAATCACTCTACTCATGATGTAAACCATCATGACCATGACATAGTATTAGAGAACTCCATGACCTTGACTTTTAGATAGCTACCACCATGTCCTTGAAGCCCTCATATCCCTTATGAAATCCATAATAACATCAACCCCGCTTCCAGTGATTGATGTGACCCCATACCCCCACCCCATATAGTGACTATTGTGGATCTAACCCTCCCTGTTAGATATTTATCTGACCCCAACCACCCTTTTGACAATCAGTGTGACCCCAAACTCCCTTACTGGTGACTACAATGATCATGAACACCAGTCTAGCTACTACCATGACCCAAAAACACCTTCATGAAACATCTATAACCCCAAACCCCAATAAAATATTGTTGTCTCCCTTACCCCATACTGAAAACCACTATGATCCCAACACCCCATACTTCTCAACGAAAATCCCCAAAGGCCTCTCTTCCCAATTTTTATGGTGACTGTGAACCCCTGACATCACGGAATGAATGATTTATTTTATTAAGGGTTGAAATTAAATTATATATATTTATGTTTCATTTAGTTATGTTTATGTCTATAATTCTTCACTAAATCATTTTTATGTTGAATTTTTTATTATGTTGAATCAATACCATCCCTTGTCTAATGAACAAGTTAGGTGATGTTTAATTTTCATTATATTATTTTGATTAAACACTTATATATTTATTTCATAATGTATATGGAGAAGAGTTAAAATAAACCATATTGATAAAAATAGATATTAATTTAACCCTAAACAAACCTTAGTATATCAAGGGTTTTGATGATTTTTTAGTTTTTTCAGTTTCAAAACAATTAGTAGATGGTACAATAAAATGTTTGTGTCCTCATTTCAAATTCAAGAGATGGTTGAATATAAACAATGT
Organism: Viscum album; assembly: GCA_963277665.1. Taxonomy (NCBI): domain Eukaryota; kingdom Viridiplantae; phylum Streptophyta; class Magnoliopsida; order Santalales; family Viscaceae; genus Viscum; species Viscum album. Next base: position 1,432,522,165 of record OY728155.1, on the reverse strand, counting down.
ATATGATGATTTAATATTGAAATGGTTTCCATCATTATATTTATGTTGGATTTGGCATGTTGAATATAATCTTATATAAATGAAAAACAATGAAAATACTATCAATGGAATACAAAGTGACCCACTAGATGAGAATTTATTTTGAAATTTGATAAGTATTGCATTTGAATTTGTAGGATATAATGTCCAAGATTTTATAAGATCAAAATAACCTTTAGTTGAACCTGATTTTCCCAATATCAATCAAAACATCATTGAAAAAAATGTGTTTTATAAATTAGATGAATTCATGCAATATAAAATGTATGGATGGACTGTTAGGTATGAAAATTAGTCTTTTATACATATTTTTTATCATATTAAATGACTCTTTGGGTTATTAATAATTAAATTTCAATTATTTTAGAGTTTATTCATGATACATTTAGTGATGTTATGATCACTGCATTATAATGACCCATACATAAAATAATTGTATATTACATAACTTTTGATGAATATTTAGAACATTTCAAAAATACATTCCTCAGGATCATAATAGTTCAGAGTCTATGGAAACATTAAAAAAATTTCTAACATGGTGAAAGATATTAAATTTTTCCCATAATGATGTTCCCTATATGTACTTTTTATTTAAAACATTTCTTTATAGCATGGGGATAGGAAACATAATAAAGGGGTGAGCTTATATGCTCAGAATGGGTAAACAAAGGTTATACATAAGCATTATCATGAACAAAAGGAAATGATTAAATGATCATAACCTTAGAAGATCATACCATGAATATCAATGATCATCCACATGAGTCATGGAATAAATATTAGTAGTTCATATGTCCTTAATCATTAGGAAATTGAGATCAAAATCCAAGAAATTGTAAAAAATTAATAAAACATAGAATTTTTTAAGACACATAAAAATATTAAATGATTTCTATAGTAGTCAAGGAATCATTGTAATGTCCATCTTAGCAGTATGGGTTCACTCCCCACACATTCTTGGTTGTTAGTGATCACTCACATGACTATCTTACTTGCCAATGTTCACTACAAAGAATATATTAGTGGAAAAACTCCTTTATTGAAGCTAGTTAACTCCCCTTTCAATCTATGCTTATCTTTGAGATATAAATATTTACCCAATGAGTTGGTGGTGGATATGGGTCCCACACATATCATAATAATATCATACAAAAATGTTCCACAAGATCATAAACAATCATATCATTACCCATGAAATGAAATGGGTATCATAAACATATAATCATGTTATAAACATCAGAAAAAAGAGACATGTTTTATAATAATTTCATCAAAGAATAAACCAGTAAAAATTAGTTTTAATTAGAATATAACTTATGAAAGATAAATGGTTTTTACAAACATATAACCCATTAAATTAAAATAATTTTAATAAAATTAATTCCATAAAAATATAAACCATTCTGAAAAATAATATGAATGGAACACTAAAATCATATCCATAAAAAACGAAATAAATAACAACAATATATATAATCATAGAAGGAAACTATTTTTAAAAAATATATTAAAAATACATTCATGAGTAAAATTAACTTTGTTATTTAGAAAAATTATTTATAAAACATAAAAACTATTGAAAATCAATTTCATTGAAAAAAAACTTTAAAACATTCAATGAATGTCTGAAATAATTTGGAAATCCTTTTCCATTTAATAATTATAAAAGAATCTCAAAAGTATTTTGAAAATCATTTTCCTTGAAATCCTTTAAAATAACCTTGAATCATTTTGAAATCCATTTTCCTTGATAACATATAAAAAATATCATAAATATTTTTTAAATTATTTTCCTTAAAAATATATAAAAGAATCTTGAAAACCTTTTGAAAACAATTTCATTTAAAATACCATAAAACATGTAATGAATGACTGAAAAAAAATTTGAAATTTTTTTTCAGTGATAAAAATTTTAAAACAAAAAAAATAAATCATTGAATTGATTGAAATCATTTTCTCTAAATATTTCATTTTGAAATCATATATTTCATTCTTTAGCAAATCATTTAAAACAATTTTTAAACATAAAATTTTTTTGTGAAAATTATTTTCTTTGAAAAAAGGATTAAAAATAATAAATTTATATAATTTTGGAAAATGATTTTTATTTAGACGTAATCTGTTAAACATTAAAATGAATGAGGTTTATGATGGTTGATAAATTTATACATGTTTAGAATTCTTTTTGTGTAGTGAAATGTTTAGAAAAGTGACTCGATCTGAAAATGATAATAATAAACCTTTTGTAAAACAACTTTTTTATTTATAATTTTATAAATGTATAAAAAATAATTTAATATCATAGGATAATGGAAGAAATTTTGTAAATTTGTTTTATAAGAAATTTTTTTGAAGAAACATATATTTCCCACCAAATAGTGAAATAAAATCATAAATTAATAAAAAAACTTTTTTAGTTATCATAAGTACAAAAAAGTTGGGAAATGGCACCATTAAATGGATATAACACTAATCAGTATATTATAAGAAACTTCATGAGATTTCATGAGATCTGGATTATAATATTTCATTAATGGAAGCTGAATCATAAAAACTCTTGATAAACAATGCGATTGTAGAAATTTCCCATTACCACTTAGATAAATTTCAATGATAATCAAATGGAAAGAATAAAATTAAATGATAATTAAAATATCATTAAAGTAAGGATATTAATTATATGATATTTCAATGTATGTATATACACCACCTATAAAAATATAGGTCCATAACCTAGTATGTGTCTAAACGAAGGCAAATTGAGGCAAAATTACTTTACTGATTTGGAAACTTTTGAAAAATAAACCAATGAATTAAATATAATAAAATTGATGGGTAAATAACCATTAGTATAATTATAAGAATAATATAATATTTCCAGGGTAATTATACACATCCCATATAATAAATAGGTTGTGAACATGACTTGTGTCTCATTTAAAATAAATGTGAGATGAAAAAACCCTTACCTTATGTATTGAATCGCTTAATACTCATTAAAAAAATGTGTAATAATAATATGTTTTTTATAAATATAAAATATCCATATTGATTTATATAACATCATTTATGATTAACTTATGAATTTATAATACCCTCTCATTAATAACTACAAGTTAAAGTTACGTTTCAAGTGTTAGCCACCTTGTTTTTTGTATATGTTTTTATTGTTATTTATGTTCCTCTTATTATATAGTGATTTAAATATTTATAGAATGTAAGAAATTAAAAAAATATAATATATATTCAGTATATTTTTATTTATAATAATATATATAATATAGACATATGAAATGGAATACACTATTCATGGAGATCATATGTTCTACGTATGCTTGCAAGTTGTTTCCATTTTATTGTTGTATTGAGAGAAATAAATTAAATGATATATATATATATATATATAATTTTATTATAATTATTATTTCATATATATCATATATATTTATTAAACCAATCCTTACTACATTTCATGTAATGTTTGAATGAATCACATAACTTTGCCGATGGGGTAATCCACATATCCACAAAAGAAGTTATTATATATATAAAAAAGAAAATGTATGAAAGTATGATTTACATAATAATGAAAAAATATTAAATGAATCATAAATATAATATATATCATATAAACCAATATTTTTCATTATAAAAAACATCCATGATAGGAGGTAATGGAAAAACAAACAACAATGTTTCGTGAGGCGGTAGTTCGTCGCAGACATGAATAGTACCTTCATTATTGATTAGATAGAATTTTGTGTAATATTAGTTATAAAAAATAGAATAAAATCATCAAAATATATTGAGGATAAAAAAGCTATATATAATCATGGAATAATAATATTTTAATTGGTGGAGAATAAAAATAGAACAAAATATATTGAGGAAGGATGTTACCTCTTCTTTGGGTAACTCCTTTTGGATTTCACCAAATAGATTCATTGGTTGGATTTATTCACAGAGTGATGTTTCTAGGGAAATGTTAGGGATTTGTTTCTTATTTGGCTATATTTTTTCTCATACAAAGGGTTTGATATTTGTAAATAAGTGGGAGGGGTGAGTTCCTTGTTATAGAGGTGGAGGAGTGGTATTCATGAAAATTTCTGAAAGATGGAATTCCACCCATGTTTTTCCCATGTCATGTCACTCTAAAAATGGTCAAATTTCATTCTATGGGAGGATAGGTTCTAAATATGGATTTAAAATGGACTTTGGGAATGTTTAGAGTTCATTTTGGGATTTAATATTTGGGATTAATCCTTTGTGAAGCTAAATTTTCACATTATCGATGTAATTAATTATAATTGACTTCCCTAATAATTTTAGTAATGAAATTGGTTGAAAATATTTGAATTTATAAAATTATTCTAAATCAAAATATGCAATCAATGTTTAAAAATTATCAACAATGATATGGCATAAATTAATATAAATTTAATCTCATGGGAGGGATGATAAACCAGGATTCTAATGTAAAAAAGCCCATAAGTATGGAATGTTTTTATATCCAAAATAATTTCTAAATTGGTTAAAATTAACTAAATTGGAATATATTATGTATGTTTTATGTAATTAAACATTTAAAAATAATAATAATATAACTTAAATATATAAATAAATTATTCAAAAAAACATATTTGAATTAAAATTCAATATTTGTCATTGCTTATCAAGAAATTATGTTTCTCAGATAAATAAAAAAATAACCTAAATTAAATTATGATATATCAGATTGAATAAATAATTTTAATTTGCAATATTAAAGTTATAAAAGTTTACAAAATAATATTTTAAATGGTTTCTCTTTTAAATGTCAGTAAAATTACCTTTTAGAAATAAACATATTTTTATTCATAAAATTAGATTTATTCTTATCTTATACCTGAAAAATATATTGGATGGTAATAAAAAAGTTTATTGAATATATAATATATAAATTTTATTTAAAAGTTTAATTAAAATTGTATTTTTTAATTTATTCATATATAATTATTTCTTTACAAAGAAAAATATTTTTCATAGTGTAATGATTTATTTATTTTCATGTAGATCATATATTAAATTATACTAATTGATTACCAACGGATTTATTTAAAATACATGTTTAAATCAGAATTTCAAAATTTATTTAATCTTTTTTGAAACATTCATTATAACAGGTAGGTGGTAAATATAATAATATTTTAATAATCATGTAAATAGTATATTGATGTTCAGTAAAAAATTAACCTTTAATGATACACATGCTATTAAAGGAATGTAGATTTTTGGGTAACACATGAAAAACAAAGTGTTTCATATACCAAATGATAATATAAGTGTTTCATGTCATGCATGGTCAACATTGTTTTGTGTATAATGAAATATAAACATAGTTATTTTATAAAAAAACTATATTTAATGTTTCATGAAGTAAAAAATTTCAAAAATATTAAATTAATTCAAATAAATATTCAAAACATATCGTGGGGTTTCATTTTACCAACCTTAAAATAAATTTTAACCTCGAAAGTTTGTTGGGTTACCAAAGGATTAATTTAAAAAAGATACTTTCATCAAAACCCACATCATAAACATGAATACTAAAACATTGTTTAAAAGGGGAATGTTTGAAACATAATAGTTACCCAAAGTAATGCATAACATGGTTTCAATATTGGAGAACATATGTGGTAAGTGAAAACATGAGCATCTAAGATAAATATAACTATAATGTTCTGATAGAGAGATATAATGAACACTATTAAGATAATGTTAATAGCCATAAATCCATAAATCTATGATGATCTAAGGGTCTATTTTCGTAATCAGTTGTGAAGTTACAAGAAATAAATTTTTGGTTTTAGGATCCTATTTTCGAAATTTAAATAATTTTCATCAAATTATATACAGAAGTGATTTCTGGAAAACCATACCCTTTATTGTACCTTGATTAACTTCAACTTCATATCTTATTCTAATAAATAAAGGTGTTTTTTTCTTCCCTGAAGCATTATGAGATATTGAGATCAATAAATTGATTGTTAATCCATTCCATATATTTTTTACCATAACAACATGCTATCATAAGTTATCCGATATGCATAAATCCTCAAATGGTGAGATAATACATTAATCTATAAAACCTTATCTGATGTTTAACATAATCCATTCCATAAATGTATATCTTAATAACCCTTTTGGATGATTAATTTCCAAAAATATATAAAGAAGGTCACTAAATTTCTCAAAATTATCTTTTCATTGATTCCCAATGTAACATACTGTACCTCTTATCTATCAAAAACCAAACAGGTGGATACCTTCACCAAGTGTTCTATTGAAAAATAGTAATGACCTAAATTATAAGAAATAATTATTGAAAAAATTAATGTTTCTTTATTAAAATTTATATCGGTTACATTCCTTAAATCAAAAAATGTTGTAAACTTCATCAATTATAGCATAAATCACTTTTCATCAAGTACCTAATTATTTCAAAGGTAATTATTTCAATATAATTTACTTATTCATAACCAACACATATTTATTGAAACAAAGTTATATTAACCTAAGGAATATATTGAGGGTTATGTTTCCATTAATCACGTGTTTTCAATGAACTCCACCATTTCATTTAATTTACCTTTCTCTTCCATCATAACTATACAATTTAATCTTCAAAATCCTTGACGAAAAACGTAAACTAAAAAATACTTATATATTTTACCATTCATATAACATAATTTATGAATCTAAATACATAAAAACATTAATTATTCCACCTCATCCTTAATCTATAAGAGGGATACATTATCCTCTTACTTAATACATATTTCTTTTTTACATTTCATCTATAATATCATCATCGTCAACAATATAACAATCTATTGTACCACCTTTCTGATTATCTTTGGTATATTTCTAATTTGGAAATCGATATTAATAATTGACATTAATTCAAAACTGAAATCATTTAACCTTTGATGATTGCATGGGGAGGCCAATATAACCATCAATTTCATTAACAAACCCCTTGAATTTTTCTTCATAGTTACTTTATTTCTGTCCTTATTTAATATTGTCAAGACATCTTATTTTTCTAATAAGACATTAACATGCGTGATTATTTCCACATTTATTAAACAAATGAATGTTAGTATTCATTCCTCTAGGGTCTCGTTTATCATAAATATTACTAGACTCCTTCCTTATATTGTTCAGTGAGCCCTAGATTAGGTTAAGGTACATGTTTTTATTCATGTTCTGAGAAACCTGGCTTGGAATGATCACAAACACCTTCACCCAAGTGTCTATCCCATTTGACTACTCATTACAAAATTTTCCATCACATTCAAACTCAACCCATTTCCTTCTGGTTCCCATCATTGACTAAAACCATAAATCATTGTGTATGAAACACATATCATAGTGTAAAACAAAATAATCATGAAAATCACTTATCGATTGTAAAAAATATAACAACTTCATTTAAATATAATACCCATTTGGATTCTTATTACATGAATCTATAAAAATATTCTTATACATATACCTAGTGATATCATTAATGTTTTCTCATATTAGTTTCCAAAGGGTCACAAAACATTTAATTTGATACCAAATATAATGAATCAGGATTAACCTAGGAATAAAAAGATCATACCTATTTGAAATTATTCATAAAACCATATTTATAACTTGGGTAATGGAAACATAAGAAGGTGGTGAACTCGTATTATCAGTAAGGGTAAATAAAATAGATACATAAGAATAGTCCTGAACAGAATGGTATGAGAACATGACAATAACAATAGATGATCATTCCTTTCATATTAAAATCATACACTTGATTAATGGAAAAAATATTAGTAGTACATATGACATGAATAATAAGGGAATCATGAGAATAATTCATGAAGGCATAACATAGGAACAAAACATAGAAATTTTTTCAAACACATAATCAAATAAAATAATTTCCATAGTAGTCAAGGTACTGATATAAATTATATATCAGTGGTATAGGTTAACTATCCAAACCATCTTGGTAGTAAAGGATCACTCCCATAACCATATTAGTAGTCAATGTTCACTCTCAATATCATTTTTTTGATAATTTATTTTACTAAACTGAGTTCAATGCCCCTTCCATCCATGTTTATCTAGTGATATATAAATATTTAGCCAATATATTGACATAAGATATAGGTCCCACCATCTCATAATGATATAATATGTACGTTTTCCACAAGATATAAATAATCATATCATAATCCATGAAATGAAATTGGTATCATAATCAAGTAATCATATCATAACCTGGGGAAAAAGAGAAAGGTTGCATAATAATTTCATCAAAGCATAACTCGTGAAAAGAAGATGGCTTAATAAGTGTATAACCACTGAAAGTGAAATAGTGTTTATAACCATACAACCTCTGTAATAGAAATTCGTTTCATAAATTTAATTTCATAAAAACCTAAACCATTCGGAGAAGGAATATGAATGTAACCCATGGATCATTTCACAAGAAAATTCATGAGTAACCAGAACATATGTAATGTTAGATAGAAAATAATTTTGAAATAACATTTTAAAATATTTATTGATTAAAATATAATTTTGTTATTAGAAAATAATTTTAAAAATAAAAAAAACCTTTTAAAGACTATATTGTTTTAAAATAACTATCAAAACAAATAAATAATGCTTGAAACCATTCTGAAAAACTTTTTCCTTGAAAACATATAAAATAATCTTCAAAATATTTTGAAATCTGTTTTCGTTAAAAATATAAAAAAGAACATTGAAATCATTTTAAAAACAATACACCTTGAAAACATAAACGTTATTCTTAAAAATATTTTGAAAAACTTTTTTCCTTCAAAACATATAAAAAATATTGAAATCACATTAAAATATTCCTTGAAAATATATATATGTAATCTGAAAGTATTTTTGGAACCTTTTATTTGAAATCAGCTTGAAACATATATAGAGAAATTGAAAACATTGTGAAAACTTTTTTCATTGAGAATAACTTGAAAACGTATAAAATAATCCTTCACATTATTTAAATCTTTTTATTTGAAAATAACATTTTGGAAAACACATAAATAAATATTTGAAAATAGTTTAAAAACATTTTAAACAAGATTATTTTTTTAAAAAATATTTTTATTTTAAAATTATTTTAAAGAAATGAATTTATATAATATTAGAAAGATAATTTATTATAAAAATGAATATTCTAAACATGAAAATGATTATTCTATGGAAGGATGGTCAATAATAAAAATAAATATGTACATGCCAAGAATTCCTTTTGTGCCATAAAAATATCATAATAGTTTCTCGATCAGAAATTATAAGAAGATTAATTATAATAAAATAAATAAATAATAAGACAGATGTGTATAAATTTATTTTAAATATAATATAAAAAGGGTAGAAAAATTTGTTAAAACATTTTTAGAAATTTTTTTTACATAAACATATATTTTTTTATCAAAATGAGAAATTAAGTCATATTTTCATAATTGTTTTTTTTTCAAAATTATCTTAAGTACCAAAAAGGGGAAATGTTTTACAATTAATTGGATATAAAATATAAAACCAAATGGATAGAAATTTCATTAAATTTATTGATATATGTATCACAATATTTCAGTAATAGAAGAATAATCATAAACAATCTTGATAAATGATGATATTGTTGTAAAAAACTACTACCAATTTGGAAACATTGAATCATAATACAATAGAAATAAAAACAATACATGAAGCATAAAATATCATGTAAATAAGTATATTAGATATATAACATTCCAAATTATTATATACACATCATAGAGAAATATTGGTCCATAATGTGGCATGTGTCTCATAGAATGAAAATTAAAGGAAAATTATGTTAACGGTTTGGTAACATTTGATATATAAACCCACAGAAATAAATATCATAAAAAGATATATAAATTTTAAAAAATTTCAATATAATATTCATATAATACATCCATGTTCATTATATATGCCACATATAAGAAGTAGAAGGTGAATATGTCTTGTGCTCCAAAATAATAAAAATAAGATTAGAAAACCCTTACCTTATGTCTTAACACTTTTTGTACTCATTAAACAACCTATATAATTAATATAAGCTTATTATAAATATGTAACATAATAATATTAATATATATAATGTCATATATTATTTACTTGTGAATTTATATTAATCTTTATTCAAAACTCTATGTTAATGATATGTTTCGAGTGATAACCACCATGGTTTACATACATGTTTTGACATGTAATTATTAATCATTTTACATAGATCATGATTTAAATTTTTCTAGAATTTAATACATGATATTAATATATTATATATTCATTATAACATTATTTATAATAATATATATAATATAGATCAATAAAATGGAATACCCATTCATAGAGATAGTAGGACGTACATACACATCGATATTGTTTCTGTTTTGTTGTTGTTTTGAAAGAATGAAATTAAATTAAATATATATATATATCTATATATAATGTCATTATATTATAATTATTATATCATATATATCATATAAATTTATCTAACACATCTTTAATATATTCAATGTTAATTTTGAATGAATCCCATCGCTTTAAGGAGGCGGTTGTCCACACGCCCACAATTGATGTTATCATACATAAAAAAATGAAAATCATGAGGTTATGTTCTATGAAATAATTCTAAAATACTAAATTCATAATTAATTTAATTTATATCATATAAAATCATAGTTTCTATAATAATTACTATCCCTGAGCGGTGGTAAGGTAAAAACAAACAACATAGTTCCATGATGTAGTAGTTCACCGTACACAAGAATGGTATGTTTATTACCCATTAGAGGGAAATGTTTGTAACTATTGGTATAAGAATTAAAATAAAAAAAAATAAGTATGTATATTAAAAATAGGTTATTACATAATCATGAAATAAGTATATTTTTGGGTGCGGAGAATGAAAATAAAACAAAAGTGTTTGAGGAATTATGTTACGTATTCTTTGGGTCACTATTTTTGGTTTCCACAAAAGTGATTTATTGAATTTAATTATACTAAATTGGGGGCTTATAGGATTAATTTATGGATGTTGGGAGATTATCTTAGTATAGTGTTTTTGATAAGAAGGGCTTTATATCTTTGAATAAGTGGGAGGGCTGATTTCTTTTTTTTAGCGGAAGAGGAGTGGCATTCTTTAAAATTTTTGATAGAGGGAATTCCACCTACGTTATTTCTATTTCAATTCACTCCAATAATGGTAAAAATTTGATACAATGGTATATAGGGGCGAAATATTTCTATCTAATATCTTTTAGAAATGTTTTTATGTCTTTTTGGGATTTTTTAGGGAATTGTCCTTAATTAGGATAAATTTTATTTTAATAATTGTAACTAATTTTAATCACATTCAATAAATTTTTTTTTGAAAAAATATGTTGAAAATATTATAAATTATAAATTATTCTTATTTCAAATATATAATCCATGTTTATAAATTTTTATTATAAAACTGGAAAAAATTTAAAAAAATTTAATCTCATAAACGAGAACACAAAGTAGGTCATTAATGTAATATGGTTCAAAAGTTTATAATGTTTTAGTATCCATAATCAATGTGAAATATTTTTAAATAACTTTAATTTTATTAATTTTTTTATGTTTCATTTAATTATACTTTTATAAAATAAAAATATAATTTATCTATATTAAAAATTTTATGAAAAAAAAATTTTGATCTAAAATTTATTATTTTTGACAATTCATCCAAAAATGAAGTTTATCAAAAAAATACCGAAACATCACATAAAGTAAAATTTAAAATTTATATTTTAAAAATGAAATTTATTTTTTCAAATAAAAATAATTAAATTTTTAAAAATTAATATTCAAAATGGGTTCTCCATTAAAATTAAATAAACATACCATTTAGAGAAATATAACTTTTTAATCATAAAATTGGATTTATTTTTATATTATACAATTCAAATATATTTTATAGCTATAATTTTTTTTTGAATATATAATATATAAATTTAATGGAAATAATTAATCAAAAGTGGGTTGTTTAATTTATTGAGGTAAAATTGTTTTTGAAATAAGAAAAAATTCATAGAAAAATGATTTCTTTTTTTCAAATACTTTTTATTTTCACTCATAAAATTTGAATGAAAAAGGATTTCTTTTATTTGCATGTGTAAATAAAATTTCCAAAATTTAGTTAATCTTATTTTAACTTTCTTTCCAGCATCTTGGTGTTAAATATGATAATATTTTATTAATCATGTTAATAGTATATTGTAGTTCGATAAAGTCTCAGCATAGCGTGTTTTGTAAGTTATCTAAGGAACATGAAATTGTTTGTAACAAAAGAACATAATATTTTTTCATGTACCACATGATAATTGAAGTGATTCATGTAGCACAATATTGGAATTTTTTTATATTTAATGAAATCAAAACATAGTACTTTCTTAAAATAAGTATATTCGGTTTTTCATGAAATAAAAAATATCAATAAGATTAAATTAATTCAAAAAAATTAACAGAATATCATAGTGTTACATGAATCCTTATATAAGATGAATAAATTCATCAAAAAACATGGTATTTATTATAAAAATATAAATTCATTCCCTAATTATTCAATGCATTAATAGGGAAAATATTCGGATAAATAAGAATTTATAAAAATTCATATAAGAAGATGGAAGTCAATGAACAACAATGAGAGTATAATTCAATGAAACCTTAAGAAAAAACTGAAGAAGAAAAATCATACAATGTTATTGTGTTAATTAACTCTGAAAAAATACATGAAAGTGTTATTCATGTCCTCTATGAAATGATATGAAATTAAGATACCTGATTTGGATATTAATTAGGGATTGATGATACATCCAAAAGATTCAACATCATGGAGTATGTTTGATTCATTATATCCATATTTTTCATTTGATCCTATGAATTTACATTTGGGATTAGATTATAATTATTATAAACCATTTCGTATTTTAGATTTTAGTTATATTTTTTCCCCAGTTTTTTTAGATTTTTTATAATCTACTCCATGGATGTATATGAATACGACTAATATCATTATTTCTAAAATTATCCATTTAATGTATATTTTGATAAAAATCATTCATATATACCTTAAAACTTTAATAAAAAAATTGAACGAATAGATAAATACTGATTGGAAACATATGAATTTTATAAGAAAACTATTCAAAATTAATACTACACTATTGTGGACATGTAGTGCCTTTTCTGGACAAGGATATTTATTTTATTGGAACATACATACTATTTTTCCTTTTCTACTTTGTTAATTTTGATTTTAAACATCATCGATTACCTCATAGAAAAAATTGTGTTTTATGTGTCATAATCAATTTCTCGATGCTTCTCATAAATTCAGGTTTGACAAGACATAATTCAATTAAGGCATTTAACTTGGAAATTCATTAGAGGTGTTATCTTGTTCAAAACTCCTTTAAATATTAATGAATTCCACTAAAGAATTTAGAAAATGTAATTTGTTTACATAAGGAGGAAAAGGGTATGAGGTACATTATCCAAGAAAATAAAACACAAAAATGGATGTAAAATAATATAATTTTAAAACTTATTTATTGGGAGTTTATATTTTGAAATGTTATAAACTTAACGTAATGCATTCTGGGAAGAACATATGTTTTAATGTAATTTGTGAATTGCGTAATGAGAAGGGAATGATGAATAATCGGTTTATAGCTCATAATGGTTTTGTGTCAATGAATATATATAATGTTTTTTGGGAAAATAATCATGGAATGTATCTATATACTATTTTTAAAAAAAAAATCCTGATAAATAAAAATTCCTTTAAACATTAATGAATGTAAAAGTGTCATATGGATCTTCTTGTAACACGTCAATGTGATTGTACATAAATAAAAAAAATATAGTTGGATTGAAAATTCATGAATCACATATTCAGATGGGATATTTGTTTCCATTGTCATTATGTGATACAATACCTTAAAAATTAATTTTGGGTGTAGTTTAGTTTTGTACCCTTTTAAAAGAGAGTTTGACAAACTCAAAATCTAGCTGAACATGAAAAATTTCAAGACAGAATTATTTTGACACTCTATCACATGGATATGTTATTTCACACATCGACATGCATAGTCATTAATCATTTAACCATTTATTTTATTGAAGAAGAAAAACATGGAGGATCGGTACCATATCGATGGATGTATCCAATGGATAGGCACATTGATATTATTTTTTATTTTCACTCATTAATTCAATTTTATCTAAACATTGTGTAATTTTTTTAACATGTTTCAAATTATTTTTAATCTATTTTATAGGTCATTCAAAATCATATTTGAGGAATAAACCTCAACCAGAAGGATATATTATTGAAGGTTACATAGCCAAAGATTTTTTTACCTTCTTTTCGTGGTATTCAGATGAGATTGATTCTTTATTCAATCATGTAGGACATGTTGGAGGACTGTCCACTAATTATCACCCTAAAATTTAGTCAATAGTATTTAGAACTATTAGATGACCAATTGTAAAGGGGTCAGATTTTACACTAGCATAATTGGTTTTTCTAAAATCACACAGAAATGTGTTACTCAGTAGTCTTATAAAAGATCCATTTATTGAGAAAATGTGATTGAAAACATAGATGTGACTAAGGGTTGAAGCTTAAAATGGGTTGGAATTAACAAAATTTTGTGACTAAGGGTTGAATCTTCAAATGAATTGGAATTAACAAAAAAATTTAATAATGATATTTTAAAATGGTTCTCCTGTCATGTAAGTATATACTCATATTTATATTATTAATATATAGTCATTGTGTATATGTAAATATTAACTCCTTATATATTTTTTCTATATCAATAATATTGAAAATTGAGATAAAATATCAAATTATTTAATGTTTTTGGGTCAAGGTCCTCTAAGGAGGTCTAAGAGATTTGATGACTAAAATATTCATGGCTTCAGGTTTTCTACAATTAAACATGAAGATGGATTGAACACTCAAAATAGCAATGTATTTACATTTGAAGAGGTGGGATACAATATATAAATGAATGACACAATGGAATTAAACTATCATTATAAGGCCCTGACCTTAAACCTTACTTAATACTGAATTAAACGAATAATTCACGTTGAGGATCTTTTCAGGTTTAGCATTTTAGAGAATTAGAACATAACCATTACATCTCAAAAGATTAAAAAGTAGTCACTTCTACTAAGTTTCCAAAATAAAAAAAACTCTTAAAAGAAACATTTCTAGTTCCTTGTTTTATATAGCATGAAATTCCCTTGATCCCATCCTTGACCTTATTCCACATTAAGTCCTGTGAAAAACATTTCAAAAAAAAACATGGGGTGAGCATAAAAAGATCAGTAAGGGATACACAAAGAATGAAAACTGTTAGTTTTTCAAAATCATGTAAACCATGTATACTCTATCAAAGTAATACCTTTACCTTCATGAAGTAGTAAAAACTCTTCACTGAATAAAGTATCATTACTTACCTTTTTGTAACCAAAGTATTACCATAAAACCCATATAAAGAACACATAACATATATAAAGGTAACTTGGGACATAAACATACTTAAGTGGAATAACCATACGGTCGACTTCCACACATATCACTTAATGGAATAGCCATACGGCCAATTTCCATACATACTTAATGGAATAGACATACGGTCGACTTCCATACCCAATGCATTGGAGGTTATAACGTAACCACCCGTCCTGGTATTCACGGCACCACCCGTCATATGGTTTATAACGTAACCACCGGTTAAAATGTCCAAGTACCAATATAAAATCATAAAACATAAAACCAATATAAAGGAATGATAACATTTCCACATTTCAATCACTATATATCATAAATATATTGACATAATAGAATCCTTTTCAAACCCATTTTCAATACCAAAATACATAAAATAGTATATGGTATTTATTTTATTCTAAAAACATTACAGCTTGTTGATGAAGCCAAAGACCAAATAATACTCGCGGCGGCGGAAAAAGTCATTGTCACCGCGTACGTTAAAAAAACATTCTGTTTTGTCGTTTAGTAAAACGCTTCGTAGAAAAAGATTCCTTTTGTATAAAAGTAAAAGTCAAAGGGGTTTATACACCTTATAAATGAAAGTATTGTATAAAACGAAATATGCCTCAATGAAAGGAGATTGAGACGAAGTCCCTTACCTCGGGTCCGACTTGACTCGATCGTTCTTTAACGTCCTGGATAATAAACTTGAGTTAATTTATACTTGATTAAGAACCTTTTTAATGTTCATTATTCCTTTTATATCACTTATTTCCATGTTATAAACATTATGTAACCATCTAAGTTAATAATGTTTGTTTTCTCAATATTTGGTTCTTAAGTCGAAAGTGGACTTCTTACAATTTACATGTTGTTCGTGTGGTCAAATGTTCATTATATCCAGAATGAAATTCCCGATTTGGATATAATATGTATCATATATATCCATCATATACATTTATTTATAATATTACATAATCATTTAGGGGTAAGAAATGAAATGCACCGTTCATGGAGACGGATAGCCGTACGTACGCGTAAACGCTACTTTCATTTCTTTGTCATATTAATGGAATTAAAACTAAATAAGAGGTATGTATATTTTAATTCCAGAATTATATTCAACATTTAGATATATCATTAATTATATATATCCATTATATACATGTACTTTTAATAGTACATTACATTTGGGGATATGAAATGAAATGCACCGTTCATGGAGACGGTAAGCCGTACGTACGCATGAACGCTACTTTCATTTCTATCTCATACTTTAATGGAAATAAATAATAATGATATAGAGGTATATTATAACTCCATTATAACATCATATATAATAATTTTAAATCCATCCTTTACACGTCCCACATATGGCATTAATGAATCACATCACTTTGAGGGGGCGGTAGTCCGCACTTTCTTAAATGAAGATAACGTGTTTACCCACAATAGAAACCATAAAGGTATGACAAAAATGAAAAATACAGAAGCTTAAAGAAAAAAATAAACATATTATATATCATATATAAAAATAGTGTCATCATAATGGCCACCTTTGATGGTGTTAAATGATTATTGAACAATCATCGTTTCGGGAGGCAGAATTTCGCCATCCACTGAAACCGTAGGTTCTTTAACCATTTGATGTAGTTGTGTGAGATTGTAGCTCGAATAAATCTTATAACATCATCCAAGTATATTTAAGATACTGGTGTTGTTACAAAATAAGTAAATAAAAAGAGTTTAGAGGGTTGGAGAAGCAAAATAAAACAAATGAACAAGAGAGAATGAATTACCTTTAAAAGTGTAACTCCCTTTTGATTTGAGTCTAAAGGCTTCCTTTGAAAGGATTCTTCCCAAAGGGAAGCCTCTAGGATGAGGATAGGGATGTGTAGAGAGTAAATGGGCAGGGTTTGGCCGAGCCAAAGGCTTGAGGAGTGGGTGTAATGAGGTAGAGGTGGAGGCCTTTTATAAGAGGAGAGGAGGGGCACTTTTGGAAAGTAAAGAAATATTACTTTATTTGAAAATGCGTTTCAGTTTTAAAAAGTCTCACATTGATATAATTCGTGGATAAGGTGATAAGGGTTCGAAATCCACTCATCCAAATGGTTTTGGACATGTTTAGTTCATAGAGTTTACATTATCTTTCCATTTTATTTAAATCGTCAAATAATGATGTCATCGCTGCATCATTATTATGTCAGAAATAATTTAATTAATTTAATGTATAAAAATTATTAAAAAATACTATGATGTAGTAAATCGTTTTAGCTTTCCAATTACTATTTATAATCAAAAATATGATCTTTATAACCCCATTTAAAAATTGTTTTCGTAAAACATATTATGTTTGTGTCATTTTTACTTTTACATTAAATAAAAAGTTATTTATGTCATTTCCCAACCAAAGTATCTCCATGGGGTCCCCAAGTTGACCCATGGCTTGTCTTGGTCGGCCATGACACAAAAATTAAGGTTGGGACATGTTTCTAGGTCATTTCATACTATTAAAGCATTATTTATACCTTAAACTACCCTAATTACCACTAATCGCAATTAAGAACTTAATAAGTTACTATTCACCAAAAAATTATTATAATCTCATTGAACCACATTTTACTTCTTAATGACAGCCATGTATGTCGGATTTTTGAAAATCAAAACACAATGATGGCAGAATTTCATTTAAACGGAAAATCAGTTTTTATAAGTACCACTTAGTGGTTTCACTATTCATCAAAAATTGAAGTTTTTCAGAAAATTACCAAAAATTAACCCTAAGATAAATTTGATATTACGAATTCAAAAATGAAGTCTATTTTAAAAATTCCAAACATATAATTCACATTAATTAATTTAATAATTAATTCACGCTGTCAGAGCAAATAGCGTGTTTTTATGAAACAATAAGTATCAAAAGATTGACACCAGTTTAAGTCCAATTTCAAAGTGAAATTAATTCCAACGACCACTATTGGATTTAATGGTAAAAATATTTTCTAATTTCACTTTTAAACCAATTCAAAAGATAATCTAATCATATAAATAAATTAGATTAAAAATAGGTTTTGAATTAAAATACAACATTTTACACTATTCATTAAAAAATGAACATTATCAGAAAGGTACGAAAAATTTACACAAAGTAAATTTTGATGTTCCGATTCTAAAGAATAGTTATATTTGGTCCAATAGAATTTATAAGATCGATCAAAACTATATTTAATGGCGGTTCTCCGTCAAAAGGTGATAAGTGGACCTTTCGTGAAAATTAGGGTATAAATGCCTAAAATTGAACTCTTTCCGTATTTTAAGCCTTTATCTTTTATTGAGTAAATGTAAAAACATTTAAAAACATATGTAATCATATTTTAGTTATTTATATCCATTCCTTCCAGTACAACGGCAACTCGTTAACTGACATTTAAAATAATATTATTTTATTACTTGTGTGCAACGTAAGTTTTCAAAGAAACTCATCGTTGCGTACCGAGTACGCTATCGAACGTAGAAATCCCTTTTAATTAAAATTAATATTTAATTCGTAAATATGGAAATTCTTTATTCTTTATTTACCTGGGATGTTACATCCTTCCCCCCCTTTGGGAATTGCGTCCTGGCAATTTTATTCACTTATCAAAATAAGTGGGGGTATTTATCCCTCATAGCATTTTCAGATTCCCACGTTGCCTCTTCAATCACATGGTTTCTCCACAAACCCTTTACCTGATTAATCACCTTATTCCGTAACACTTGCTCCCTGTGGTCAGGAATCTGGACCGGTTGTTCCTCATAAGATAGGTTCTCTTCCAGCTGAACTGCCTCTGGACTCAAAACATGAGATGGATCTGGCATATACTTTCTCAACATTGAAACATGAAAAACATTGTGTACCTGAGATAAACTCGGAGGTAAAGCCACTCGATATTCAACTGATCCAACTCTCTCCAGAATTTTGTATGGTCAACGAACCTTGGACTCAACTTTCCTTTCTTACCAAATCTCATCACACTTTTCCAAGGAGAAACCTTGAGAAAAACATGATCACCTACCTCAAAAGATGGATCCTTCCTCCGGTTATCTGCATAACTCATCTGCCTGCTCTGAGCTGTTCTCATGTGCTTATGAATCAACTGAAATTTTTCTGCCATCTCTTCTACCAATTCTGGTCCCATCAGCTTCCTTTAACCCACTTCATCCCAAAATGCTGGAGTTCGACACAGCTTCCCATATAATGTCTCAAATGGTGCCATCTGTATACTGGAATGAAAACTGTTATTATATAAAAATTAAACCAAAGAAAGATTTTGGTCCCAACTTCCCTAATAATCCATATAACAATCTCGTAGCATATCCTCCAATGTCTGAATTGTTCATTCTGACTGCCCATCTGATTGAGGATGAAAAGCTGTACTAAAATTTAATTCAATACCCAACGAATTCTGAAGGCCTTTCCAAAAGTTAGAAGTAAACCTGGAATCACGATCCGATACAATGGAGAGAGGAACTCCATGTAACCTGACTATCTCTTTAAGATACAAACGGGAAAGTTGATCTAGAGAAAAAGTATCTCGTATAGTAAGGAAAAGAGCAGATTTAGTCAAGCGATCAACAATAACCCAAATTGCATTATTACCTCAAGAAGTCTTCAGTAATCCAACAACAAAGTCCATGGATATATTCTCCCATTTCCACTCTGGCACTGGTAAAGGCTGAAGCATCCCTTTCGATAACTTCTGCTCTGCTTTAACCTCTTGACATGTCAAACACTTCACAGTAAAATCAACAATATCTCTTTTCATTCCATCCCACCAGTAATACTCCCGCAGATCTCTGTACATCTTAGTACTGCCAGGATGAACTGAAAACGGGGAACTATGAGCTTCACATAACAACTCTCTCTTCAACTGTGAATCACAAGGCACACACAATCTCTTCCCAAACCTTAAAACACAAACACAAACTTATCCAAGAACTCATGGAAAATTTTATTCATAAGGTCCATGATTACAGCAGGTGAATTGGTTAACCCAAAAGGCATAACTAAAATTAATAATGGCCGTATCTAGTACGGAACGCAGTCTTCGAAATGTCTGCTTCTTTTACTTTCAACTGATGGTACCCCGACCTCAATTCAATCTTCAAAAAATACTGAGCTCCCTGGAGCTGATACCACTTCATTTGATGTCCCAGCATCTGTTGAAGTTGTTGCAAAAGATTTTACCACCCCTTTCTGCTTGTAGTCTGGATGCATTCCCCCAGTTGAGTTCTTCATTAGACACTCGTTTGCATAATGACCCATTTCAATACACTTAAAACATCTTACCGTTGGCTTTTCATTTCCTGCATGATCATCTTCCTTACAGTTACGAGCAATATGACCAGACTTACCACACCTAAAGCACTTACCAGACATGGATAAACATTCTACAGGATGCATTTTACCACACTTCTCTCAGGATGGATATTTGGTTTTCTTACCTCCTTGCTTCTTTGATGAATTCTTCCCCTTTTCCTGCCAACTAGACCTCTTATTCTGTTGTTTGTTATAGAACACCTGATCATTAGCAAACTCCAATTCCACCTTCTCCGCACATCGAACAAGTTTTTCATAACTTTTGAACTCAGAGAAGCTAAAGCCCTTCGATACTTAGGCTTTAACCCTGAGTAAAAACGGTTTATTTTACTATCAAGATCTCGTATGAAGTTTGGAGCATACCTTGCCAATTGAGTGAACTTTTCTTCATAAGAAGCCACTGAATCATCCTCCTGCCTCAATTCTAGGAACTGTTTTTCCATCCTAAGACGAACCACCTTAGGAAAATATTTCTCAAGAAAAATACCTTTGAATTCGTCCCAGTGAAGATCCTCAATCTCATCACTATCCCTTATATTTTTCACCATCGACCACCACTGATCAGCTTCACCTTCAAAACGGTAAACAGCAAGACTAACCTTTTGATGTTCTGAACACCCCATGACATCAAAAATCTTCTCCAGTGCTTTAATTAACCCTTCAGCTTGCACAGGGTCAGATGATCCTCTGAATGATGGGGGATGTTGCCTCATGAAATGTTCCACCACTAACATGTTCCTCTGCGGTTGATCTAGCTGATCTCGTGCATGGATACCACCACCATTTATAGCCTGAGTCAACTAGGTCATCACTGAAACAAACTGTTCAGTTCCGATTCCGACCATCTCAGGTTGCTAATTTAGAAGGTTATCTTCCTCCTTATGTCGTCCCAACATAGCTTCTTTGTTTCCTCTGCGGAAAACCATTCTGAACACCGAAATATCTTAGGTGAAGCAACATGGTAATCCGTAAATGCTATATTATTTCAATCATATTATAATTTAACACCTTTCTAACTCCTAAAGTTGTATAAACCGACCTCTGATACCAACTATAAGGCCCCGGCCTTAAACCTTACTTAATACTAAATTAAACGAATAATTCACATTGAGGATCTTTTCAGGTTTAGAGTTTTAGAGAATTAGAACATAACTATTACATCTCAAAAGATTACAAAGTAGTCACTTCTACTATGTTTCCATAATAAAAAAAACTCTTAAAAGAAATATTTCTAGTTCCATGTTTTATATAGCATGACATTCCATTGATCCCATGCTTGACCTTGTTCCAGATTAAGTCCTGTGAAAAACATTTCAAAAAAACATGGGGTGAGCATAAAAAGCTCAGTAAGAGATACACAAAGAATGAAAACTGTTAGATTTTCAAAATCAAGTAAACCATGTATACTCTATCAAAGTAATACCTTCACCTTCATGAAGTAGTAAAAACTCTTCACTGAATAAAGTATCATTACTTACCTTTTTTTAACCAAATTATTACCATAAAACCCATATAAAGAACACATAACATAAATAAGGGTAACTTGGGACATAAACATACTTAAGTGGAATAACCATACGGTCGACTTCGACACATATCACTTAATGGAATAGCCATACTGACAATTTCCATACATACTTAATGGAATAGCCATATGGCAGACTTCCATACCCAATGCATTGGAGGTTATAACATAACCACCCGTCCTGGTATTCACGGCACCACCCGTCATATGGTTTATAATGTAACCACCCGTTAAAATGTCCAAGTACCAATATAAAATCATAAAACATAAAACCAATATAAAGGAATGATAACATTTCCACATTACAATAACTATATATCATAAATATATTGACATAATAGAATGCTTTTTCAAAACCATTTTCAATACCAAAATACATAAAATATTATATGGTTTTTATTTTATTCTAAAAACATTACGGCTTGTTGAGGAAGCCAAAGACCAAATAATACTCGCGGCGGCGGAAAAAGTCGTTGTCACCACGTACGTTAAAAAAACATTGCTTTTTGTCGTTTAGTAAAACTCTTCGTAGAAAAAGATTCCTTTTGTATAAAAGTAAACGTCAAAGGGGTTTATACACCGTATAAAAGAAAGTTGTGTATAAAATGAAATATTCCTCAATGAAAGGAGATTGAGACGAAGTCCCTTACCTCGGGGCCGACTTGACTCGATCATTCTTTAACGTCCTGAATAATAAACTTGAGTTAATTTATACTTGGTTAAGAACCTTTTTAAAGTTCATTATTCCTTTTATATCACTTATTGCCATGTTATAAACATTATGTAACAATCTAAGTTAATAATGTTTGTTTCCTCAATATTTGGTTCTTAAATCGAAAGTGGACTTCTTACAATTTACATGTTGTTCGTGTGGTCAAAGGTTCCTTATATACAGAATGAAATTCCCAATTTGGATATAATATGTATCATATATATCCAGCATATACATGAATTTATAATATTAAATAATCATTTAGGGGTAATAAATGAAATGCACCGTTCATGGAGACGGTAAGCCGTACGTACGCATGAACGCTACTTTCATTTCTTTGTCATATTAATGGAATTAAAACTAAATGAGAGGTATGTATATTTTAATTCCAGAATTATATTCATCATTTAGATATATCATTAATTATATATATCCATTATATACATGTAGTTTTAATAGTACATTACATTTGGGGATAAGAAATGAAACGCACCGTTCATGGAGACGGTAAGCCGTACGTACACATGAATGCTACTTTCATTTCTGTCTCATACTTTAATGGAAAGAAATAATAATGATATAGAGGTATATTATAATTCCAGTATAACATCATATATAATAATTTTAAATCCATCCTTTACACATCCCACATATGGCATTAACGAATCACATCACTTTGAGGGGGCGGTAGTCCGCACTTCCTTGAATGAAGATATAGTGTTTACCCATAATGGAAACATTAAAGATATGCCCAAAATGAAAAATACAGAAGCTTAAATAAAAAAATAAACATATAATATATCATATATAAAAATAGTGACATCATAATGGCCACCTTTGATGGTGTTAAATGAGTATTGAACAATCATCGTTTAGGGAGGCAGAATTTCGCCATCCACAGAAACCGTATGTTCATTAACCATTTGATGTAGTTGTGTTAGAGTGTAGCTCGAATAAATCTTATAACAACATCCTAGTATATTGAAGATACTGCTGTTGTTACAAAATAAGTAAATAAAAAGAGTTTAGAGGGTTGGAGAAGCAAAATAAAACAAATGAACAAGAGAGAATGAATTACCTTTAAAAGTGTAACTCCCTTTTGATTTGAGCCTAAAGGCTTCCTTTGAAAGGATTCTGCCCAAAGGGAATCCTATAGGATGAGGAGAGGGATGTGGAGAGAGTAAATGGGCAGGGATTGGCCGAGCCAAAGGCTTGAGGAGTGTGTGTAGTGAGGAAGAGGTGGGGGCCTTTTATAAGAGGAGAGGAGGGCACTTTTTGAAAGTAAAGAAATATTACTTTATTTGAAAATGTGTTTCGGTTTTAAAAGGTCAGACATTGATATAATTCGTGGATAAGGTTATAAGGGTTCTAAATACACTCATCCAATTGGTTTTAGACATGTGTAGTTCATAGATTTTACATTATCTTTCCATTTTATTTAAATCGTCAAATAATGATGTCATCGCTGCATCATTATTATGTCATAAATAATTTAATTTATTTAATGTCTAAAAATTATAAAAAAATACTATGATGTAGGAAATATTTTTATCTTTCCAATGACAATTTATAATCAAAAATCTGATCTTTATAACCCCATGTAAAAATTGTTTTCGTTAAACATATTATGTTTGTGTCATTTTTACTTTTACATTAAATAAAAAGTTATTTATGTCATTTCCCAACCAAAGTGTCTCCATGGGGTCCCCAAGTTGAACCATGGCTTGGCTTGGTCGGCCATGACAAAACCAATAAGGTTGGGACATGTGTCTAGGTCATTTCATATTATTAAGGCATTATTTATACCTTAAACTACCCTAATTACCACTAATCGCGATTAAGAACTTAATAAGTTACTATTCACCAAAAAATTATTATAATCTCATTGAACCACATTTTACTTCTTAATGACAACCATGTATGTCGGATTTTTGAAAATCAAAACACAATGATGGCAAAATTTCATTTAAACGGAAAATCAGTTTTTATAAGTACCACTTAGTGGTTTCACTATTCATCAAAAATTGATGTTTTTCAGAAAATTTCCAAAAATTAACCCTAAGATAAATTTGATATTACGAATTCAAAAATGAAGTCTATTTTACAAAATTCAAAACATATAAGTCACATTAATTAATTTAATAATTAATTCCCACTGTCAGAGCAAATAGCGTGTTTTTATGAAATAATAAGTATCAAAAGATTGACACCGGTTTAAGTCCGATTTCAAAGTGAAATTAATTCCAACGACCACTATTAGATTTAATGGTAAAAATATTTTCTAATTTCACTTTAAAACAATTCAAAAGATAATATAATCATATAAATAAATTAGATTAAAAAGAGGTTTTTAATTAAAATACAACATTTTACACTATTCATTAAAAAAATGAACTTTATCATAAAGGTACCAAAAATTTACACAAAGTAAATTTTGATGTCCCGATTCTAAAGAAGAGATATATTTGGTCCAATAGAATTTATAAGATTGATCAAAACTATATTTAATGGCGGTTCTCCGTCAAAAGGTGATAAGTGGACCTTTCGTGAAAATTAGGGTATAAATGCCTAAAATTGCACTCTTTCCGTATTTTAAGCCTTTATCTTTTATTGGGTAAATGTAAAAACATTTAAAAACATATATAATCATATTTTAGTTATTTCTATCCATTCCTTCCAGTACAACGACTACTCGTTAACTGACATTTAAAATAATATTATTTTATTACTTGTGTGCAACGTAATGTTTCAAAGAAACTCATCGTTGCGTACCGAGTATGCTATCGAACGTAGAAATCCCTTTTAATTAAAATTAATATTTAATTCGTAAATATGAAAATACTTTATTCTTTATTTACCTGGGATGTTACAATCATTGTCATTTTTAGTTGACATATTCAAATTCAAGTGGGAGTACATTGATAGAGGTATAATTAAAATTAATTTCATTTTATATCATTCAACTTCTCTATATTGATCCATACTAATGAGCATGCAGAGATTGATCCATTTATATTAGCTTCACAAGCGATGATGGTTTATTATGGGGATGATGAAATACATGATTATTTTGGTTTTTTATAATCTTAAAGTATAGATACTTTTATGATATGGGTGGTGGATATCAATTGGTAATTTATAATAGCGAACCTTACCAAAGACAAAAAATTTAACAGTTTTGTTATGACAATATAAAAAAAATATCTTACATTAGAAGGTTGTAATGAGTTAGTCGTAACATTGTAGGTTGATAACAATAAAGACAATAAAGATTAAGATAATTTAATGTATAAATTTATAATGAAAATATATTACAATTTCTCTTTGATAAGAGTTTTGTACAAAAAATACATTGTTATCTTTTTCCATTTTTTTTTAAAAGTTTTTTTCATTTTTTATACACCTAATATATATGAAACATTTGAATTGCAGTAATTCCATGAAGAAAAAAACTCATTATCCTAGACAATCAGTATCTTAGAATATGCCACCACTACTGTATGCTTCATTGGGTCTGAGTGATTGTGTTTCACACATTAATACTAGAAAATAAGCGGTTTTCCCATATTTTTTTGGTATCCCTTTATCTGATTCACCTCCTATTATTGAGTTTTTGGTCACCCCACCATCTAGGGGATATTTGTGAGTTACTGTTACTGGTATGTATGTAATTTTACAAAAAACTATATATTTTATTAACTCTTTAATGATTTTAAAAAATATATAAATATTAAAAAAGAAGGGATATAAATATAAACATGGGAGATGTATAAGTCCTAAAGGAATTCACGATAATCATTCAATTTTATGAGTTCGGGGTGCCTATCAGTGACATTACCATAATATATGGGAGATTCATTGGAATATTTCTGGTGAGTTCATGAGATTTCCCTTTAATTATAAATATTGGATTTATATTCCAAAATCATGAAAATTATGTCTTTAATCCACCAATAAAATAGATATTAATTTAATGTTCATTGATAAATAATTTAAAAGTGATGATAATTTTTTTAATATATTTATAAAGTGTTTTTTTATTATTTTTTTTTGTTTTTTATTGTTATGTCTTCTATTTCACGTCCATGGACTCTAAAAATTTTCTACAATAATGGATTGATTATAAATAGATATTATGGTATAAGTTTTTGAGAAACATATCTAAGCATAAAAAATATGTTTGAAAAAGTGGTTGAAGTAATTTCATGTGAGAAATGGAGTTGTTTTTCAATATTAACAAAGATGCATCCCATGATGTAATTTATTATTTTATAGCATCACAATAACATAAACATAAGAAAATTCTAATTTTTTTAATTATTTTATTTTATAGGAATTATCTAAAAAATTCTATAAATAGTGATACTCAATTCATTCTTTATATAATTGATTCTTAGATTTAATTTTTTAGAAAAAGAAAAATTTTGGTTGGTGTTTTATTCATTATTATTTACATATTTTCATTATAATTCAAGGATTTATCTGACCTTTTTATATTTTTAAGAAAGGATAATGAATTAGGTCACTCTATTGGCTAGATAGAGATGTGGTTTAATGATCATCTGAAACCCAATGAATGTTTTTTAAATGACCCTTGCAAAGATGATGGAGTAAGAACTTCTCATTATTATTTCATGTTATTTCCTTACTAACAAAACATAATAATTAAAAATGAATTTTAATAAAAAAGTGCATAAACCTAATTAAAATTGTTGGCTACAAGTATGAAATGATGATAATTTGGAATCATTCAATACATCTAGAGAAACCCACTAAATTGGGCCTAAGGATTATATGTTTTTATATTATATTTTTCAAAATTATGTTTCTTTAGTAATTAAAAAACAATAAATATTAATTAAAATGTTATTAGTTATAAATTTTTTTTGAAGATAAATATTTTAAAAAATCATTGATAATATTTTTATAATAACAGTTTAAAATTGAAGAAGTATATGATGTGAACCATTTAAAAAAATTATTTATTTTCCTAAAATGGAGTAGTTGTAATCATTTTATGGGAGGATAATCCTAGGTGTGTATGTGGGATGGGTTCTGGGACTACTCCACTAGTCTTCACTGATAGGGAATTATCATCAGTTACTTCTACAACCATTGGGGATTCGATTAGTGTTGTTGATTGGGAATCACAAATAGAATATGCATGGTTGATAGAAAAAGTGCATGAATAATAATCTTAAAGGAAAACCCAAGATCAGTGGTCATCACAAATAAAAAATGTTTAAAATTCTATATTTCTTTGGATGACTGACACAATCCTTGAGGAAATTTCTACCATTATAGCTCATACTACCAAGGTAAATTCTAAATTCGAAAAATCAGTAAAATATTATCATAGAACTTATATAACATCAATAATAAAAACTAAAATGAATCATTTATGTTAAAAACATGTAACTCGAGTTATACCGACCACTTATTATGCCATATTGACATTTGGACAATCCCTACATGTTAAAAATGAATTATATATTGTTAACCATACGTTTGAAAAGAATATGAGCTCATTTTTTAGTTTCGACTCTGCAAACTGTTTGTATAGGTATCAAAGATATTAAAAATGTGTGTCGGGGGGTAAAAATGGGGAAAATGATGTTTCCATAAAATCAAAGGAATGTGGCCTTAGATTTATTTTTTAATGGAGGAACCAATGACATTTTCTTTATGAAAAAATTCTTTTAATAGAAAATCCATAAACATGTTTTCAGTGTTTTAAAACACTATGTTTTGAATGTAAAAAACAAAAATAAAAAAAAATATCTAATATTAACATGAAATCATAGTTAAATTACCATTTAATTATTATTTTTTGTGTACATCGAATAAACACATCAACCCGACATATGGTGGGGTTTGAATGACTTGTTAAACAGCTTTTAAAAGAACTAATGCCTTTAAAAATCTGTGTCGGGTGTTCAAAACTAATAAAATGACATCTCATTTTTATTAATTTAGAGTAACATGATCGTGGATTTTTATTTGAAATATAGGAAGTGAGGACACATCATTATGAGAAATGGTTTTCACAGGATTCCTATAAACAAGTTTTTATTTTTTTAAAACACTTAAACATTTATGAAATAGTCCAAACCATATAAAAGACCTAATATTGATGATAAATCATGGTAAACTCATCATTGAATTATTTTTTATTTGGACCCACATACAACAAATTAATCTGACTTGCAGTGTGGCCAAAATGACATAGTAATCATTTTTTAAAGGTAGCAAAGCCTTTAAAAACATGTATCAGGGGGCGTCAAATCTTGGAATATGGTGTAATATTGTAATTAAATCATGGTAAAATGACAATATATTTAGTTTTTAAATGTTGGAAGTGAAGGAAACCCATTCTGAGTTATGTTTCTTCAAGATTCCTATAATCACATTTTTAGTGTTTTAAAACACTAAAAAATGTGTGAAATGTTAATAACATAGAAAACGACGTCATACTGATGTGAAATCAAGTTAAAAACACATTTGAGATATTTTTACACACATTAATTGTCAACACATCAATATAATGTTTGGATTCAATGGAATGACTCGATAAACAGTTTTTAATGGTACCGAAGCCATTAAAAATTCGTGTTAGGGGGTCAAAATGGGAAAAAAGATGTTAGATTTCCATAAAATCCAAGGAAACTGGCTACTGAATTATTTATGCAATTTAGGAACTAATAACATGTCATAACAAGTTATGATTTTCTATATACAGCCATAAATGTGTTTTTAGTGTTTTAAAACACTAAAACATGCATGTAATGATCAAAACCTAAGAAAACAACAACAAAAAAACATGAAATCTTGTGAAATAAACCGTTGAGTTATTTTTGATATGTATGAATAGAAAATACATCAATATAATTGGAATTATTCTTTTAATGACTCAGTAAACCCTTTTTAAATGCAACAAAGACATTAAAAAGTATTTTTGGGTGTCAAAACATTGAAAATGATGTATGATTACCAGAAAATTACAGTAAAATGACCATTGATTGATTTTTTAAAAGAATGAATTGACAGAACAACATTCCAAGTTATGGTTTTCCCAAAATTCCCATAAATGTGTTTTTAGTGTTGTAAAACACAAAAAAGTGCATGTAATGGTCAAAAAAATAGAAAAAAACATATATTGATGTGAAGTAAAGAAAACCCTCCTTTGAGATATTTTTTGACATGTACATATAGTAAACATTTTTGTATGATGCGTCGTGTGGTTAAAATGACTTAGTAAATGGTTTTTAAATGTATAAAGCTTTTAAAACCATTTATTAGTGGGTCCACAATAATAAAAAACATTGGTTTTAAATTAAATCAAAGGAAAATCACCATAAGATAATTTTTGAAATCTAAAAACAAAAGCATGTGATTCTGAGTTACAATTTTCCCAGCATGCTTATAAACACATTTTTAGTGTTTTAAAACACTAAAAAGAGTGTGTAATGGTCTAAAACCTAGAAAACAATGACAGATTTATGTGAAATCAGGGTAATTAAACTATTGATTTATTTTTTATTTGTACGTATACACTACACATCAATTTGATGTGGGATATAGCTAAAATGACATGGTAAATAGTTTTAAAATTTATCAAAGCCTTTAAAGAGGTTTTCTAGTGGGTCAAAAATACGATAAAGACATTGGATTTCTAATAAATCAAGGGAAAATGAGAAGACATTGATATTTAAATTTTAGGAATTGGAGGCACGTCTTTTCGAGTTATGGTTTTCTCGATATTCCCCTATACATTTTTAATGCATAAAAACATGAAATCATGTGTGTTATGGTAAAAACCATATACAAATACCTCTAATTGATTATAAATCTTATTAAAATGGTTATTGAATAATTTTATCGGTGTATGCATATACAAAACATCAATCTGACATATAGTGTGGTCGGAATGACTCGTTAAACAATATTTAGGATATCGATGACTTTAAAAACATGTGTTGGAGGGGGGATAAATAATAATTGAACGAAATCATATTTCCATGAAATCATAAGAAAATTAAAATAAATTAATTTTTAAATATGGGATCATAAAGAAAAATTTTCTGAGTTATGGTTTATTTGAGATGTCTATAAACAGAATTTTATTGTTTTCAAACACTAAAACATGACTGTAATAGTCATAACCATAGAAAAGGACATTATATTAATGTTACACCATTAGAAAACTATTTTTGAGTTATTTTTAATGTGTATTCATTGAAAAAACGTATATATTATGTGTGGTATGACCGTATTGACATGATAAACAGTTTTTAAAGGCACAAAGCCCTTAATATGTGTTTCTGGGGGTCAAATAAGAATAACAAGATCAGATTGATTTAAAATATGATCAAACTTATCTCAGAGTGATATTATAAATTTATGAACTCACTTTAATTCATTCCAAGTTATGGTTTTCTTGGGATGCATGTAAATGTGTTTTTAGCCTTTTAAAATAGTAAAACGTTCATGTAATGGTCAAAACTATAGAAAATGGCCATACATTGACACGAAATCATGGAAACCTCACCATTGATATATTTTTTACATTTACATGTAGAAAACTCATCAATCATACATACATTTTTTGGAATGACTTTTTAAAACAAATTTAATGTTATGTAAGCCTTTAAAAATATGTGTTTGGGAGGTGTTCAAAACTAGAAAAATGATGCTTGATTTCCATGAAATCATATGAAAAATATCAAAGATTTATTTCTAAAATATAGGAATTGTAGAAACAACATTCAGAGTTATGATGTTTTTGAGAATCTCATAAAATCATGTTAAGTGTTTTAAAACACTAAAACATGTGTATAAAAATCCAACCCATAGAAAAAAGACATCAGATTGATGTCCAATCAAGGTACAACCACATTTGTTTTTTTTATGTGTATTCATAGAAAACACATGAATCCAACATTTAGTGTGTGTGTGTGTGTGATGATT
The DNA here is from genome assembly GCA_963277665.1 of Viscum album. Classification (NCBI taxonomy): domain Eukaryota; kingdom Viridiplantae; phylum Streptophyta; class Magnoliopsida; order Santalales; family Viscaceae; genus Viscum; species Viscum album. The sequence continues at coordinate 1,432,489,929 of OY728155.1, read as the reverse complement.
CATAAAAAAGTTTTTATAGGTACCAAATACTTTAAAAACAAGTGTCGGTGGATCAAAACTTGGAAACTGACATCATATTTCTATAAAATCAGAGAAAATTGTTTGTAAGTTGAATTTTTAAATTTTGAAATATAAAAAAAATGTCATTACGAGTTATGGAATTCCTAGGATACCTGTAATGGTGTTTTCTGTGTTATAAAACACTAAATCATGTGTGTAACAATCAAAACCATTGCTAATGATCTTAGATTGACACGAAATATTGGTAAAATAACCACTGAGATTTTTTTAAAATATAATACATGTTATCATGTTAATCCCTTTAAAATTTTATATTGACTGAGTTACAAGAACACCACATGTTGATTTAAAAATTAATTAAATTGTTTTATATATCTTTATCCCTTTTCAGTTTCAAGTGTTGAATCATATATTAAATAGGTAATTTAATGTTTTTAAATTTTATTTCTTGATATGTTTTTCATTTAATTCTACAATTTTTCCAATTTCATTAAATAATTATAAATTTTATGTACAAATTTCTGATTATATTTTGTGTCTTTTCCCATTCACATTTATTTTATTAAATTTTGTGGTTTTTTTAGGTTATAGATATGGACGATATAAAAGAGTTTGTTCTTTTTGATCTATGACATTCGTCAAAATGAATCCATGATGGTTCTTAGTTTACGTCATATGTTTAAATGTTATCAATTATTCTACTATAATTCTGATTTATTATTGTTAGTTTAAATTTTTGTCTTACTTTTTGTATATTTTATGAGGTGATGTGGTCAATTTCAGTATATGAGATTATATAGAGGATGATGGATACAACAAAGTTCATTGGGGATTTATAACTGTTATGGGTTTTTTTGAAATATTTTATATGTATATCATAATGATTATGGTATGGGTTGACTGCAGTTATGGTGAATGAGGTTATGCTGACTATGGTAATGATAGTTATGGATATATGTATATATGATTATGGATGTATGATGTATGATATATGTATGAAGAGATTATTATGAATTTATGCTTTAGCATCTTAATGTTTTTATATTTCTAATTTTTTATCAATTACATTCAAAAAATAAATTTTATGAGAAATATTTAGCAGCGGTTTTTAAAAAACTCTCCTAAATAAATTATTAAGAATAGTAATTAGTTCCAGTTTCAATTAAACACCTATAACACAACTGTTGCTAAATATATTATAATTTGATTGGTTTATCTTATTTATTTTCATTTCTTATTAATTTAATATAAAAACAGAGATAAATAAAATCAAAACTACCAATAAATTCTCCAAAAAGGAAACATATAGAAACCATCTCTAACAGAAAACTGCCTCCACTAAATGTTTTCCAACCATGAAATTCCCAGTGGTTTTAGTAACCACCACTAATTGATTATGTAGTTGTTTAAACTAGGGTCATAAAAAGCCATTGCTAATGCATGTTTTTTTCATGGAAATATCATTTTCACTCTACATACTTTACAATGATCATAATAAATCTTCCTTCCATGTGATCCCACTGTAACTCTTATTTAAAGTACCTTAAGAATTACTCTTATGTAGAGGGAAATTAACTTGAAATATAAGTTTACTAATTAGTAAATTTCAATTTAGCTTCACACAACAGACTGACGGAGCATTACATAGCCTCATGGATTTCTGATTTTCCATACTATACATGTGACAAATCACTCAAACATTTACATAGGTATAAAAATACACATATGCATAACATTTATATTTTCATTGGTAGCTTTATACCATTATGAAATAGGATGAATCATAGTCAACCTTTATGCATGTTGTATGTCCTCTTTTATGTGACCTTTATGAAAATAAAAAAAAAGAAATGTTGGAGGAGTTATATATTTTTTAGGATGATGTATTATTTGAGAGGTCAAGTGATCCCCCACTATAACTTAGAAGCACTCCATGATTTTTAGTAGAATGGTGCAATTGTAGTTTTTTTCTCAATTTTTAGATCAACAACTAGGGAAATTCTCTAGATCTCATCATATTTAATTTCTTGTGGTCATGGATCCTATCTAGGTGATTTTCATCTATTCCATTATTAAGACCCCAAATATCTTCTCTACAGGTTTAAATCAATTTGGGTTTCTTTACGATGATGTGTTCATTGTTTCAGGCTGCCTTTAAAATACATCTATTTTTTCATTTGATCCACTATTTCCTATGAGTTTTATTTTTTATATCTTGCCCATATTTGGGATAATCTACTTTGTAATCCTAATTACTAGTGGATCCCTCTTTCTATACTAGGTCCCATGGTTTTTCCCATTTGGGTTTTCCATGTTAAATTTTTTTCTCAACACTTATTTCTCCACACATATATTTGATCATTGCACATCAGCTTTAGTATGTTTAGTCTTTATCAAAAGTAAAGAAATATATTTCCACTCCATGCTCCTTTCTTTGTTGTTTCCATGTATGACACATTTCATATTTCCCAACATATAGTATCAAGGGGTTTGGTTTTATTTAGATATATTTTTTAATCCAATTATATTTGGATGATTTTTTTAATGGTACCATCTACAATATGTGGTGATCAAAAAGAAAAGATCTTCATTTTTTCAAGAGAATAATTCTTATGGTTATTTGTACTCAGAAGAAAGAAGAATATTTGATAACGAATGGGGGCTTAAAACTGAGATCGTTTTGGTAACATTCCTCAGTGGGATGATGATAATATGATAAACCATATTGTAAATATCTCTCATGAAATAACATTGTGACAAAAGCTTGATACTTCCAATGAATCCATGAATGAAAAAAAATAAATTGTTTCTTCTAAAAAAAACTATGATATTGATGTACAAAGAAGGTATTTCTTTATTTTACTATTTCATTGAATATCATAGATGTTTTGATCAATTTTCTGGAATGGGAATTAAATTAGAATATTATGTTATAACACTTTTGTTACTTAATACTTTACCTGATTCTTGGGATAATTTTTAGGTTACACTAACCGGTTTTTCACCTAATAGTTATGTGAAATTCAACATTGTTGATTATTATATATTGAATGAAGAGTTCATGACACTTACATTGGATAAATATTTTTTTGATCTTTAATTCTCTTAGAACAAAGGATATTTCGGGAAAAGAATAAGCGATAGAGTGATCGAGGTATGAGAAAAAGCTATAGAAAATCCAGGTCAAAGTGGAGAGACATTAAATGAAATCATTATGATAAAAAATTCAATTTTAAGAATTTTTTTTATCAACTAAAATTATAAAAAATGAATTAAACGAAAAATAATATGATGAATAAGATTGGAGATAGAGATGATTTTTTAGTTTCCTCTATAGGGGTGATGTTGTTATTTTTTATGAAACCATTCATATTACTTATGTTGATTCTTGATAGGTTGTTAATAGTGGTTTCTATTTTCATGTGACATCAAAGAAGGTGTTTTTATATCTTACAAATCAATTAATTTGGTGATTTGGATGAAGGGTAATGATTTTCATATTTATGTTGTAGGAATTGGTTCTATTTGATCAAAGAACAACACCAGATGTAAAATTCTTTTTTAGATATTTTGAAATGTGATTGAGGTTCATAAAAATATTATTTATACCAAAATTCTTGATGATATTGGTTTTATTAGTTCATTAGGTGATGGACAATAGAATGTTTACAAGGGATAATTGACTATGGATTGGGGGAAGATGAAATCAGTATTGTAGAAGACTATAGATTTTATTTCATATGATAATAATTGCATTGTTTAGTGAAGTATGTCTTCTATGTTATGAAATAAGAGGCACAACCACATTAGTGGGAAAAATAACCATTTTTAGCCTATAGAAGTCAACATAAAAATTTGAAGAGTCTCAAATTGGACATGTGTGACCATGGTATTGTTGGAAAACAAAACAAAGTGAGTTTCAGTAGTCATCTGTTACGTGGAAGTCACATATACATGAATTAGTATATTCTAATGTTATGCCTATTTGAAATCAAATACCATTAGTGGAATTTTTTATCATATGACACTTATTGATGATTATTTACATATTATTTTTATTTTTATTTTTTTGAATGAATAAAATCTAGTGCATAGTGTTTTTATGAAATTTATTGTTTTAGATGATAGGTATTACATTATGAAACTATACTGTATTTGATCTGGAAATGGGGGGTGAGTATTGTGGTCAATTTGATCATTATTGCAGGTAGGAAGGTATTCAGCATCAGAAGATGCCTCCTAATACAATTCATCTAAATGGTGTAGTTGACCAGATGAGCATGACTTTGTTGGAATGGTTTTATTGTTTTTTAGATGAAAATTGTCCTATACATATTTGTTGTTAGGATTTATTTAATGGTATTTATATTATCAATTTATGACCTATAGTTTTTTTATATATAGACCATACAAAAAAATGGTATGGAAAAGAAATCAGATACGATCGCTTATGTTTTTTTTGGTTGTAAGAAGTTTGTTCATGTTTCTAGAGACGAGAGCTCCAAACATGATGGTATGTATTTCCAGGGTATTTTTACTTGATATGGATATGATGAGTTTGGGTATAGGTTCTATGATCCTGATATAATGAAACTTTTCAAAAGTCATGATGCAGTGTTTAAAGAGGGTTCAACTATTGCAGATTTTGTTAATGGAGAGAAATATGCATCTCTAACTTCTAATGTATTTATTAGTCTTCAGAAAGGTATTATATCACATTTACCTAATATATTTTATATTCATTATCATGTTGATTTTTAGAATGATGTTCATGGTGAATAGGTTGGAGTTGATGTTTCTAATGCACCTTTTATTTATGATGATTAGGTTTTTGGGGTTAGTAATGGACCCATAGTTCCACATTAGATATCATCTTTGTATCATACTATTTTTACTTGGTATTAATCTAATTACTATGTACTCCTCGCTAATGGGGAGAACCAAAATCTATTTATGAGGTGATGGGAAGTGAAAAGAAGGAGAAATGTGTTGCGATAAGGGATGTTGAGATGACATAATTGCATGGAAACCAAACTATTGAGCGCTTGAAATTATCCATAGGTCATATATATTTACAATATTACTGTATTTATGATATTAAAAATGAAAAATTTAGTTCTTTTCCATGATACTAGGAAATATTAGCCTTTAAATTCTTCTATCTTAAAAAAGTTATTGAATTTGATTGTCTTGTTTCACATGTTGTCCAAAAGTCTTCCACTAGGGTTAGACTTGGTTTGGATAGTAGTTTGAAAATGAAAATTGAGTAGATGGATTTGAAGATAGCTTTCCAACTTGGATATTTAGAGGATATTTATATCGATAAGCTAGAGTTTATTTTTGAAATAGGTAAAAAGAATCACGTCTACAGGTTAGAGAATAGTTTTTATGGTTTGAAGAAAACTCCATGATAGTGATAAAAGAACATTGAATTATTCATTTCTAATAATGGTTTTAGGAAAACATCTTTAGATCATTTTTTTTCTTCAAAAGATTTATTGATGATGATTTTATTATATTTTTGTTTTATGTTGATGATATTCTCATTATTGGCCATGATGATTCTAGAATATACATATTGAAGAAGAATATTAGTCAGTCTTTTGAAATCAAATACTTGGAGACCACATGACATATTATTGGAATGTCTATTTACTATTATAGAAATTCCAAGAAATTATTTCTATCTCGGGATATCTATGTTGATAAGTATATTGAAATTTTTTAATAGATAGAGATAAATTGGTTTATATTCCTTTGGTCATTCAGTTTAAGATCAATACCAGTCATTTTCCTTCGAATAAGAATAGAGAGAGGAGATGAAACACATGCGTTATTCATCTGTCATTTGCTATTTGCTGTATGTGATAGTATGTATTAGAATTCATATATCTCATACATTTGGTTTGGTGAGTCTATTTATATCTAATTTAGGTAGAGATCATTGGATTTCATTGATGTATATATTTTATTATGTTTAAGTCACTTCTGATCTGTGATTGTTTTTTTCAAATGCATAACCTATTCTTTTCCCCTTTATAAATTTAGATATGGAAGGAGATATATATTCAAGGATTATTACTTCGGGATATCTAATTACTTTTAAAGGGGAGTTTTATCTATGTAGTTTATATTTAAGAGGTGTGTTCCTTTATCTACCATAGATTCTTTTTTTATTTCAACTACAGTGGCATTAAATAATTTTTTTATGATTAATTTTTTTCAAGAGAGAATTTTTAATGATTAAATGCATGTTTTATTTTATGATAATTACAGTGCTATTTTTTTAAGGAAACCCACTATTTCAGGATGTTCAAAGAATATCGATGTTTTTTATCATTGGATCCATAATGCCATTGATTAAAGATGGTTAAGGATTTTAAATATCCACACAAACAGAAATGGATCATACATATTTATTTGTTTAACCAAATGTAAATTTGAGACATTCTGATGGATTTCTAGGTTGGCAGTGAACCACACATGAGTTGGACGAGAGTTTATTGTGTGTCCTCCTTTATGTGGGAATGTCACATGACCTTTTAAAAAAGTAAAACAAAATAAAAAATAATTTTTGTAGATGGTAGGTATTTTGGAGGTGAACATTTTTTTTATGATGGTGCGGCGCTCCGTCACTACAAACAGACCATACACCTAGGGTTTTAGAAACATGGTGCAATTAGAGTATTTTTCCTTAGTTTTCGGATATGAAATCTGATAAATTCTTCAGATCAGATCAAAGTTCTTCTATAGTGGTCTTTGATCTGATCCCAATTATTTTCATCTGCACCATTATTCAGACACTGAACATCTACTCTACATTGTTAGATATATTTGGGTGTCTTTATTGCTATGCATTCTTTATTTCAGACTTCCATTATACCGCATCTTCTTTCGGCCTTTGATCCAATATTTTATCTAAGTATTATATTTGAGGTCCCACTAATCATTGGGAGTCTCTAAATTATAGTATTGACTATTAGTTGATTCATATTTTTTGGACTAGGTCCCATTGTTTTTCCCATTTGTGTTTTGTAAGTTTAAAATGTATACAATCAACATTTATTTTTCTATAAATATATTTGGACACTGTACATTCAATTTTATTTTTTCATTATTTTTCAAAGTGGTAAAAATATATTTACATTTCTCTTTCTCTTTATTTTTCATGTTCATCATTTGTCTTCTTTCCTAAAAATTTGTATCTTAAATTTCAATAATAATTTTATGTATAAGGTATAAGAATTGAACTACCTTTACATAGCCCGGTATTTATCTATAAAGATAATACTAAAAGTAATTTATGCACTTGACCCAATATCAACCATGGATTCCATATATGTCTAAATTCCACCTATGTTTTCAAAAATCACAATAATATTATCATGATATATTTAATGTTGAAGAAATAATCACTTTGAATCTTCTAAATTAAATAAAACTCAAACCATTAGATCATTTGTGTGATATACAATCAATTGATCTAATTCAAGGTTTACGATCACATGATCTTCCTTGGGGAATGTGTTCACATGATCTACCACATGTCATGAAGTTACTTGATCAATAAAAAGACATTAAATCACTTAATCATCCATACCTGTGCATAGGAATTATATTTTGAAGCATGTAGTCACATTATTTGATCTACTGATAACAAATGTTTCATACAGCCATGGTCAAAGGATCAATCATTAATATCATGCACACATGATCATTGAATTGACCATGTATATTATTACAAATCTAGGAGTTTATTTTGATTGATATGGAATGTCAAAATTTAGCATTGTTTCATATAAATATCACATGTACCATGTATTAAAATAAATGATTCCAACTTCATACATCTTCCCATATTAATGATCCCTTAATTTAGTATCTTCTTAATAATACAAGATACTCCATCATTCAACTAGAAGAAGTCATACTAGGTTTATGTTATATCCATGTTTCCTCCTTTGAATCTTTATATGTGAGAGGCTAATCATCGTTCTCTCCCTTCATGCTCTAACTCGCGCTCCTGGATTTATGCATTTCTAACACAACGTATTCTCTTACTCTCTTCAACGCCACTCTAGGCTGGATAAACCATTGTGAAACAAGTTGGCATTACCCTACTGAGTTATAACTGCTAGGTTGTTGATCTAGATTAGAGTTGGAATTTTTTTTCTATCTCCTTAAAAATTTATTTTGTAAAATATTAATTCCAAACAAAAAAGATATTTATATCCTTCCCTTTTCATCTCCTTTTTAAAGAATATATCACCACCATCACCAACTTCATTCTTGAAGCACCTTTTTCCTCAGATATATTTCCAAAACATCTAAGGAATTAACCCCCAACTATCATATAAATTTTGACTAGAAACTTCAAAATCCTATTTCTACGATGTTTCATCTAATCTATATTTACATAATATATAGTAATAAGAATTATTGGAATATATTGATTTCATTCTTGGGTTCTCTTGATCAAATTACCAATCTACATCTCCAAAATATTAATATTCCTTAAAAATAAATACAACATTCACAAAGTGGTCTTATAAAACTTCCCCTATGAATTTATTATAAAGACTTTGTAAATAATATGTCAATATAGCCTCCATTCCATCTCTTCCAAATTATCAGCAATCATCAATTTTATTTTTTATCCACCTTTTTAAACAAAAATAAAAAATTATTAAGAAAGTGGAATCAATTTATACTTAATCACTGTGTCATAAACAATTCTTCTCTATGTCTACATGGTCCATGATCGGTATAGAAAACAAGAGGGTTCGATTTAGAAAAAATGCTTCCCCATTAAAATAATGATACCAAATGAAATGAAAAAATCTTTACCCTTATTAAAAACTATTGAAATATTTCATTATGGTAACATTGAAGATAACAATTGAGTTAAAAAAAATTATGAGATACAACAACCAAAATTTTTGGCACTTGCTTCAACACATTAATTAAAAATATTCATGTGAAAATTAATTTAGTTAAGATAGATCAAGACATTATTCAAACATATCTTCCTTTTTCGTTGATTAATATTTTTTTTTCATTTATATAATAATAGTATTTTATTAACCATGTTTGATATAATTAAATTAATACTTTTCCTATGAAATTTGTTTGAGTACATTCCCAAATAATCATATTTTAATAATTTCGGTTGATTATTCAAATATTCTTCAATTGTCTCATCCTCATTGAGACACTTTTCTCAAATTCATGTCATTTTATAGATTTGAAAACATCCACACATTCAACATGTTTTCCCCGTTAATTACATTTCCATTGTGATACTAACTATGAAATCATTTCAAGATGGTTTTTTCTTCTCCATTATTGTCTAGCTTCGGATATTCTTCTCATATTATGAAGTTATCCCCGAGAGATCTGGTTTCACCTTTGATTCCCTATATTATAATCATAAAAACACAACACATAGGTGTTAATGGAATATGATAGATCTTACTTATATATCAATGTAAAAATCAAGGATGAGAGGATTTTATCAACCTTTTTTCTTTACTTACATCATTCTTTAATACCCCATATATGTTCTTGGAAAATGGTTTTTTTGTATAGCATGGATCTCGGATCAAAAAATTAATCATTATATGAGATATTAGCCTTTATTTCTAATGTATCTCGAATACTTTATAAGGCTTATTATTATTCTATAATAATTTTTAATCATCTTCTTTCATTATGACCATATTCTTTTTGTCCCCAATAAAGTTTTTATTCAACTTCCAGATGTCCTTTTGTTGAAAAACTCACATGAAATTAAAAATATTTATTTAGATTATTTTATTTCTCATTAGAATTATATTTTTAATATATTTCCTTAATATACATTCCAATATCAATTTATGTATGCAAATCACTAAAATTTCATTGGATAAACTAGATGTTTGATTGAGTACTTTATATGGCTTATTATGAGTGCCTTTATTATCATCAGTTATTTTTAATTTTTTATTCCTTTTGAACTTCTTAGACATTAATTTGGTCATTATTTCCTTATGATTCTTATCTTTTGAAGACTATACCTTCTTCTAAAACTTCTTCTAATTAATCTAGTTTACAACCTTCTTTATATTCCAACCGAAAGATCAATATTATTCTTATCATGTTGTAGTTTCTGCTTACTTTCATTTGATACATACCAAAATGATCACACACCAATTCTGGTATCCCCACCAAAAACACCATAACAATATCTATGAACCTATAATCTATTTTAACCGTATATATTTATCTTCATCATCTGTAGTTATTAAAGTTTCTCTAGCTTTATCCAACCTTGAAATGGGAGTCCTCTAATATTATATATTTAATTTATTTTCCCAAAATTATAATTCACAGTCCCTTATACTATTATGAAATGGAAATATTCTATCAAATATTAATTTTATTCTTAAAAAATATTTTTAAATAGATTTAAAAAAAAATACTTCTGGACATTCTTCTTTCTTGGATGGGCCATTCTGGGGGAACGAACACCTAGAAAACATCATGTATCCACCATATACATAGTGTAATACTCCTCATAAGTCTTGTTTATCAATATTTGTATACACTTTGTTTTTATACATTCATTTTCCATGCAATCAAAATTAGATAAATCATTCAAAATGTATAAGGATTGTACCTATTATGTTGAGTGTAATTGAGAAATATTAGTTCATGGTGTATTAATCATATTACCACTTAATAGATATCTATTAATATTAGAATGATCTTTTTAATAACATGATTCTATATTTACTTCAACACAGATGACTCAATATGTGTCGCATTAATGCTAACTGGTCTTATTAAAAAATTTAGACACTTCATATTTAGTGAATTCTTCTAATATTCAATGAATTCCACCTTATCTTCATAATTATTCATTATATTTACAACTTCACTCTCATTCACTTTGATATATTCCTATAAAAATGATCCAATATGCTTATACTTATTAAATTTAATATCAAATTATACATTCTTGGCATAAATATTATTTTTTATTTTATTTCAAATCCATAGATAGCCTTATCAAATTATTGTTTAGGCTAATCATTTTTTTAATTGGTTTGAACCACTCTTCTAAAAATTTAAGGAATCACTCTTTAAGCTCCTAATACATATATTATTTGATAGAAAATATTTTATACATAAGTTTGAAAATTAATTAATTTTATTTTAAATATTTCTCCATGAAATCTTCATCACCTTCAAGCTGAGTAATCTCAATCATCTATCTTTCAAAAATCCCACAAATAAAGGAAACGATCTCGTTGGAAAAAGAATGATTTAGATATTTAAATATTTTGGATGATATATCTTATGATTAAAAAAATTTATAATCAGTCCCACTAATTCTAGGATCTCCTTTAGAATAATTTGAGAATTAATTTTCTTAATCCTGGGGATTTTAAAACTTAGATGATCTAATTTAGCTTAGATGATCTAATTTAGCTGGAAGGATGGTCCAAAAACATGATGGTACACTGAACCACAAGTTATTCCTTTTTAATACCAAATCTATTGATTTCACCATTATTTCTTGGTGAATCAATAACTTATTCTTCTTTTGAGAATATTTATAATTTTTAAACCTTATTAATTTATTTATTTCTAATTTTCATCATATTCTTGGTTTAAATAGAACTCAAAAATAAAAAGGATAATTATTCACCAAAACTGGACTTCATCATAAAAAATGAACCATAAAATGATTAAAACAAAAAAACATGAAATACAAAGAATTCAATTAGTGTTAATCAATTATATAATATAAATTGAATTTATAAATTGGGATATGATCCACACTCAGAGTGGGGCTGTGAATTAGGGTTAATTACTTATAATTAAATTTCAAATTTAAAAATATTATCCCATTTTAAGTTTACCACAATCACTATTAGGTTACTATTATTCTTATTCTCACTTATATCCTTTATTATTTCTTAACACCCAACCATACATACCCACATACATATATGATACATCAATATCTGTGGTTCACCTTTCAGTGTTAGAAGAATATTCCACAGTATGATATGGATTCATCCATGATCATAAAACCCAGTAGATTCAACATGTGATATTTACACTATATTCTCCCAAATATTTATTAGTTTCAATCCCAACACTATTGTTTTGGTGAATCCTATATATTTGTAAATCCTATAAATTTATGAAAAAAGATAGGGGTAAATATAATGTTTTTAACACCAATTAAAAATACAATCTTTTTATAGATGTGTTTCCTCTTATTTTTTATTCTTCTATTGCATAGAATAATGTTATTTCTTCTATTTGTATACACCACATTCTATAAAACCACATGTTTATCTTTTCCTTATAAAAATTATATGATACAACATATTCATCATATCAATTTTATATGAAAACTAAAATCCACAAAAACTCTCCCTCTATATTATTGTTTGATATAAAATAATGTATAAAAATTTCATATTTTTTGGAGAAATTCATGACCATATCGACCTCTTATTTTTTCCCTTCACTATTCTTATTCGTCACTTTCACTACACAAAATACTATAGTATATATTCTATTTTCCCAATATAAGTTGACACATAAAAATTATTTATAATAATATTAGTTTTATGTATCTTCTCTCACTATTAAGACATTGAATATTTTATTCAGTGATAATAGTGATTAACCACCACAAGAAACAATATTCTACCCACAAAAATGAATAATAATAATAACAACCAGAAAATTGCTCATTTATTATCCTTCTTTCTCTCAAAACTATATTCATAATTCCACCCGAATAAATTAATTCTAATATCTTTATAATTTTACATTTCAAAAAAAGATAGAATATTATATTATTAATTATTACTACACTATCTTCATAGCCAACTAATAAATACATAAAATAACTTCATATAGACTTTTACAAAATGTGTGGTATTCATTATTCATTAATTCATGACACATGAAATTAAAATCACCATATATACATGACCATATGAATAAAATTTTCCATCTATTGTAGATTCTTAATTATTTAATTCTTCTCTTTATTATCCCATGAAATGTCATATTTATTTAAAATTAATGTCTATATATCAATTCATGTCATTAAAATCATGGATTCTTTTTTTGAAGTTCATAATTATATTTAAAATACCTTATTTCTCCATCAATATCCATGAATCATGATAATCAATTAATGTAATTTATTTTATTTAAAGTCAAAAAACATAGAAACATGTTATGGGGTATCATAACCACGACTTGTTTCTCCTCATGTCAAACAATATAGAGCTTAGAAAATAACAACAAAATCACACTGAAAATTATCCACATCACGGTGTAACTCAATATTTTTAAAAAGGACTCCATTATTACGATTCTTCATTTATATTCTTCGAACCCTCTACAAATAATATTTATATTCATCCTAGAATGAAACACCCAATTAAAGTCATATTATCTTACATAATGAATAATAGTGATAATTTCATCCCACTGTTTTCTTAGTAAGAATTGTGACCTCTCAAATATTACTCACCTTCTCTTTCGATATCCCATAGTTTCTATTTCTACCATTACAGAACACATGATTGATCATACTACCAGACTCATTGTAGTACACCTTACTATTTATTCCCAAAATTTATCATCTTACTATACAATAATCATATTCACTCCACATATTGTGTGGAACTCACCATCACTCCACATAATGTGTGAAGATGATAGTCTCTCTTGCTTCCATGTAATCAAAATATAAAGATTATTTATCCTATGAAAATAATTACGAATATGGAGATATAAAATATTTTGATGTAGATGTTTACCTATAAATATGTTTCCATTTAACGTCACACATTATATTGAAGGGCCTTTATATAGACACCTTTATTTCTAATTGGCCCTTATGTATGGAGAATGTCTAAGTAGGTAACATTATCTGGTATTAAATTTATAAAAAAAATATTATAGAGAAACACACACATCATTAAAAGTGTATAATAACACCCTTATACATCATATATACCATTAAATACATTGATTTATACCCTTTCACAATAGTATAAATCTCAAATAACCATTAAATAAATCTTGTTTTGAAATAGTAAATTCACGTAGAAGGTAGAATATTTCAAATACCATTTTTTAGCTAGAGATTTAAAAATATAAAATAGTTGAGAAGGACTCTATTAACTCAAATATATATCAGCCTAGTCTTCCATATATCATGAAATTCCTCATATATTTAAAAGTATCAAGATATTTTTATCGTTGAAGAAAAAAATTCGTTTAATTTTCTGAAATTAAAGTAACTCAAACCACTAGATCGACCAAGTGATATATGTAACTTAAAAATATATATTGTGCATGGTCACTTGATCTACCATATGGAATGTAGTTATTTAATCTACATGAATGAATGAAACCACTTAATCCATTTCAATGGATAGAATAATTTTATCATATAAACATGTAATCATTCATCATTACATAATGTTTATGGTAACAATAATTGATCTTCCACAACTTCATGTTTTATGAGTTCTTGATCACTGGATCAACCATGAATTTCATGAGCTCATGATCACTGAATTGACCATCTAGATTATTCTACTGACATGGTTGAATATAAAGAACATGGTAAATTCTCATTTAACATGGCATCGTTTTAAATTCGGTGTGTGCAATGAAATTAAATAAATAGTTCCCACTTGAAACAACATCCCGCATCCATGATTCTTTCATGAAATATATACATAATATATACAATGATCTTCATCATGGGGACTAAACTATCCCAACTAGGGGTTAATACACATTGTATGGCCTATTGTGCTTCCCTACACGTGAGAGGCTAAGCACTATCTTCCCCTTAATGTGCTGACACATAATCCTACATGCATGGATGCCTGACCCTATGTCTGCTCAACCTCACATCATAGATAGTACTAGCCAGCCCAACTATGTGATCCTAGCTAGGATATCCCAATGGATTCCAATATACATAAGAATTTATCTCGCCAATAGTTGTAAAATTTTTACTCACTATGTAACTATTTCCATTGTAAAATAATATCTCAAAACACAAGATCCAATTCCATCCTTCACATTTCGTATAATTTTTAACCAATTATTATAAAAATATCATACTTAAATCTTCTGAGACATTTTTACTTAAATTATTCCTCCACAACATCTAATCCAATAACACTGCATTGTATTTTAAATAATGAAAAAAAACATCAAACACCTATCTCCAAGTTGTTTTATCCAATATCTTTTTACAAAATACAAACTAACACATTTATTTGGATATTATGAAGAAATATTTTGGTTATATTTATCAATATTCTGAGACACTTCTTCAAAATATTGACATTCCATTACAAAAAATACAACATACAAAAGGTCGTCTCAACACCTTCTATAATATTTATATTTCCAGTACAATGCATTCATCCTTATATCATATTGATCATTGTAAATGATCTAAATAACAATAAAGCTACATAAATTTATAAATATCATATATAAAACATTATCAATGAAATTGTATACACTTACATTTAGGTTATATTAATTAATAAAAAATTTATTTGGTCTATGTGATCTTTATAATAAAACAATAGGCTCATTCAAGGTAGATTATGAATTTCCATGATAAATTTCACAAAAATACTCTAATATTATATTGGAATTTCTATGATGAGAAGCATATATGAGATATTTTAATATTATTCCAAATTATTAATTTATTATTGTAAATTTTATTATTTTCAAATCAAAAAAATTAAGCAATATCTGAATCATTCAATTTCTCCAGAATTTGAGTTGCGATAAACTCATTAGGAAACCATTATATGTAATGTATGCATTTTTATAAAAAAAATTATTTTTTCAAGATATATATTATCATTCATTTAATTTTGTATTAATATTTGACATATTTTATTAATTTCCTAATAGCTCTATCATTTAATTCACATTACCCATATCATCAATAATTCCAACCAAAATAACATCCAAGATTATAATGGATCCAATATTCTTCACCTATAATTTTTTTCTATTGAACATTAAAAAATTATATTCATCATAATTGACATAATATATCCCCGTGGTAGTATTTTTCAACAAATATAAACTGTATTATTTTTATTAAAAATTATTTTATTTTATTATTTGAAATAAAAAAACCTGTTACTATGTGATAATGAAATATATACACACACATGCCTAAAAAATATATAGAAAAAAATAATAATATACGTGTGTGTGATGAAGTACATAAATTAGAAAGGGTAATACTGTTAAATATTTATATATAAAAACACACAAATATATACATATATAGAGAAGGGATAGAGATCCATGGTTTGATAAAGATGAAATGAATGTTTAAGACAAATGAATACAAGAAGAAAAATCCAAGACACTTAAATAAAACATCACAATCAAAGGAGATATCAATAAAACATATGTTTTGAATTTCATACCATCAATTTCAATAGTGAAACCATCTAAAAATTAATATGATGGAAGATTATAGATTACACAATAATATGAATATAACGGTTGATAATTAGTGTAGTTAGGGTTTTACTAAAAATAGTGAAGGATATTTATCATAACATAAAAAAATTATATTAGAGCCTTCTATCATCACTAAAATTATAAGAACCGATAATTTAACATTTTATCAAATTTAATTTTAGCACTGTTAAAAATAGAACTTTATCATTAAATAATTTATTGTTGATAATTTCAAGATTAACCTTAGTGTTCTTGAGAAAATCTATGTTTCTCTAATATAGAGGCAAGTTAACTTTGTTGAGATATCTTTAAAAGAAAAAAATTTTGAACTGATATTGGTATATTATTTTGGTGCTAAAACAGGTGAAAATAAATTCAAAATACCAAAAAACAATACACGAATAATTAAAATATGTATATATTATTAATTATATTATAAATATTAATAATTAATAATTATATTTCAGTGTGACAAATTTTATTAAAAAATGTAATTAATTAAATATATTTATATATATGTTTTTTTGTGCGTGTTTTAATATATATTATTAATAATATTAAGGTATGAATAAATAAAAAAATATGAAACTGAACTGAAATGCTAATGGATGACTATTAGGTTCCCACTTACCCAGAAAGTGGCTTTCAGAAAATTAAAAAATGATTTGGAGGATGACGTTAAATACTAATGAATAAAAATATATTATTAATTATATTTATATATATATATAATAGAGATTTTTTATTGAGGTCATAGAATTTACAAAAAAACATAATAACACACAAGCTAATTGGCCAACGAGGACATTCCATATCCCCACCGAAGATTTATATACACCATATCTAAGCCATTGCAATTTTAATGGTCTAATGACCTTCCAAT
The DNA here is from genome assembly GCA_963277665.1 of Viscum album. NCBI lineage: Eukaryota > Viridiplantae > Streptophyta > Magnoliopsida > Santalales > Viscaceae > Viscum > Viscum album. Next base: position 1,432,472,480 of record OY728155.1, on the reverse strand, counting down.
TTTTTTTGTATCATGAGACCCTGAGTAAATATAATTGAAGGACCTTGATTTTTATATGGCCAAATAGGTCTCCAATGCAAGACCCTTGATGTTTGTAAATTTTCTGACATAAAGGGGCATTTTTTATAGTTCCAAGGGACCTTGTAATTTTTGGATTGTAGTCCCTTGATTTTTGATGCATTATTTACCAACCACCGACCCCATTTGACGATGCACCTGAATATATAAATTTCTATTTCCCATGAATCCCAACCACATGAGTCTCCCCCACACCTACCTGGAATAAGCCATCCTGCATCACTACATCACCATCCCCTCATAACCGCATGTGTGTGTCCTTTCATCTGCGGAATTAATGAAATGTCAAATGTCGCACATAGGTGAAGCGCCCACTACACCCCTATAATATTAAACTAGCACATCATCATTACTTCCAGTGTTACCAATGTGTTATTTCCATAGATGAAAACATCCATCATGTTTCCACCAAATATGTTCATAGATTTCCGTCTTATGTGAATGTGTATTGTACGTCCCACCAATCACATGGGGGACCTTCCCCATATTAATATATTTCTTGTTAATATAAAATTTGCTATAAATACTATTTAAAATATTATTAAATTACTATTATTTTCATAATATATATGAACAAATTATGTAACAAAATAATATTTTTAACAACTACATGAAAAATATAAATGTAAAAATATTTTTCATAATATATAATTAATTAAAAACCAATAAAATTTAAATCCAAATATTTTATAATTGTATTTAAAAATATTTAAAGTTTGTTAATATAATGGTATATTAATAAGACAAATTATGTTGATGTATATATACTATTGATTGTATATAAAAATATAATTATTTATTATGTACATTTTAAAATTAAGAATAATTATAAAATTATTTTTTATATAAATAAAGAATTATTTTTTGTAATATATAATTATTCATAAAAATATATATTTATATTCATTAAAATTAAATGTGTATATACAAAAATATAAGTCTCAAAGATAAAAAATACAATAATATTTAGAAAAATATGTGCATTATTTTCCAACTATTTTCTTTAAAATTTCCATGTTCCCCCTTTTATGACTATATGAGGGGGAAATAAAAATACAAATCATGGTTGGGAAGGTTGTAAAATCAGTTTCATGATCCAACCCACCTCACACTAACCACCTAAATATAACTACATGTCCAATGTTATATATCGACCACCATTACCATTACATAGACATAAAAATACCACAACATGAATCCCATAACAGTTCCTCAAGAATATGCACCAAAACTAGTGATCTACACAATATTAGAGGCCTCCTTGGGCTCCAAATGAGGATAGGGAAGTTAAAAATTCTAGAAAATGGCACAAATAAGGATAAATCACAACATTAAAGCTGAAATCAGATACTGAGAAACCCCTTGGAGATAGAAAATATACCCCTGAAAGTGATATTAGGGGTAAAGGCATCCCAACAATGAACCTATCCTGTAGTAAGAATCAACCCAAAAAAGGCAATAGAGAAATGACACAAAATCAACCCCATGAGCGACATATTTTCCCACCAATAGTGTAATTTTTCAATGGGTTTTAAAAAAAATAAAAAAGAATAGTTTTGGGGATATTTTCAAAAAATGTTCTGGAGAAATATGAACCTCATTCAAGATTCTCCATCCACCGTTGATGAAATGTTAACCCGGTTCATTATTCCTTCATAGAATTGACAAAGGAGGTGTGATTAGGGTACACACATCATGCCACACATTTTCTATAGAATGAGGATCCTTTGCCCACCATTTTTCAGTCTTTTCATATCAACATTTTTCTAAATCACAGTTAGAATTCATTCTCAACATATCATTGTGTAGATTTTTTTCGCCAGGCTTGAGGCATATGTGGTGAACCAATATTCTTTTTTCATGGCCAAATATGGATCCTATAAGAATTTTTTGGTGGTTGTCGAGTCTAGAGCTCAATAGTTTTTATTGACTACCTGTAATTTTCCTTGGTCTATAATAAAAATGAATATGGTGTGATTGTGGGTTTTCTAACTTTCAATGATGCCATTAAGAGTTTGTATGTCTATGACATTGATGGATGCATGGTTCCATTCAACCATTATTTGTTTCATGGGAAAATATAGTGGATTCAAAAGATTTTGTGGTTGTTTTTACATTAGTGATCCTTGGACTATTTTCACTCTAATTAGAGGAACATATCTTCATGTATTGGATTCAGCTTCTAATTTGAAGGAAACTAGGGTTTTAATCCCACAAACTTCAAATGAGAGGAATATAAAACCAATGTCATGTTCCCATTATTGTGTGGATTTCAATGTTTCAATGGATAAAAAAACTATAAAGAAGTGTCTGATGGATCATGTCTTTTTAAACTCAAATCCTTTTTATGAAATATTTGAGATGTGAAACAATTCTCTTATGGTGTGATTCATTCATCCAAGGAGTAAAAGCCACTATGAATGTATGATCTGGTTATGTTTTTTTCATGTGTTTTGGGGTTCCCAAAATGAAATTGAGCCTCGATTGGCCATGTATATTATCATTTTTCCTTCTGATGGTCTAAATCAATGTTCCTAGAGTAATAGTTCCTTATATTTAAAACCTAGTGTATTTTGGTTTTATGAATGGTCAATAAATTTAAATCCATATGAAATTTTAAATTCATGTAATCATGTCTGAATTCATTTTTACGGTCTTAATTTGGAATTATAGAATCCTAAAATCCATTATGACATTTCTACTTCTATTATTCTGCATATTCGTCTAGATTGAGAGAGTAAAAATACAATGTTAGAGAACATTTCATTGGTTTTGGTGGATTTTAACCCATGATAGGTTCTCATTGTCAAGGTTGTTATTTCTAATCCAAATGATTTTATCAACATACCTATTTTCTTTGAAAAGTTCCCAAATTTCTATGATGAGTGAAATTTGGTTCTCCATCTTAAGGAAATCTATTGAAGGATGATTGATTTTGAGATCTGTTGCCTAAAGGTCCATTTTAAAGTGGAATGTAAGTGATCAGGGCTTTATGAAATTAAATGAAAATATTTCTCCCAAATTATCACATGTTTGGGAGGAAAGGAGTGATTATGCTAGTTCAGATTTAGGGAAACCGTAGGATTTCCCAAGAAAGAAAGTCTTTTCATCTAAGGATAATAATCCTAGAAGGTAGATAGAACACTACAGAAAAACCGCCGTTTCGCGGCGGTTTTTTAGCGGCGGTTTTTAAAACCGCCGCAAAAAAAAAATCTGGGTGGCGTTTCGCGGCGGTTTAAAAACCGCCGCTAAAAAACCGCCGCGAAACGGCGGTTTTTTTTTTAAATTTAATTTTTTCGGTGATTAGCGGCGGTTTTTTAAAAAACTGCCGCGAAATGAAATGAAAAAAATAAAAAAAATAAAAAAAATTAATATATTGTTATATAAATACATTTATATTGATATAAATATAATATATATATTATAAATATGTTTTAGATAAATATAAATAGACTACTACATTTAATATATAAGAAATTTAGTGAAAATGGCTTCAAAATATTTTTAAAAAATATTATTAATTAATAATTTTCTATTTATTATCGATTAAAAAACATTTAATAACAATTTGAAGGGTAAAAAAAATTAAAAAAAGATCCAAAACATGTTGAAAACGGAACTCAAACTTCAAACGGCCATAACTTTTGACCCGGGTGTCCGTTTGAGCTCTACCACATATCAAATCGAAGCCTGCGACGAGCTCTACGTCGCTGTGACTCGGGCTAGCCCAGTCAAGGGTTTTTCGACCCCAAAAAAGGCCTAGAAGGCCTCCAAAACTGAGTTTTTAGCCGGGGCACCCCGATTTTTCAAAATTTAAACAGGTATAACTTACGATCCGGATGTCCATTAGGCCTGTACCACATATCATATCGTAGATTGTTTCATTTTCTTCGATTTGACTGGTTGTGGCGTTGAAACAGGATTCTAGATTATATGTTATGGTTGTTTTAACATTATATGGCTTTTCAAATACACACACATATATGTATTTATTCGTAAATATATATGTGTCTGTGTGTGTGTGTGTGTGTATTGTGTGTATGTATAGATGTATTTATGTATTTATTCATAAACACACATAAAAAAATTTTATAAATGTATTTAAAACTAATCTTATAAATATATATTAATGGTTGCTCTATTTATTACTATTTATTTGATTTTCTATGACTTCTTATCTTTATCAATGGTTTTTTGGGGTTATTATGATGATTATGTTAAATTCTTAAGAGGTTTTACAGAGTTTTCAGGAGTTGTCATGAGTTTTCATGCATTCTCGTGCTTTCTAATACTTCTTCATGCTTCTCTATCTATTTTCATGTGTTTTCATGATTTTTTATCCCTTATCACGCCTTTTCATACTTTTTCATGTGTTTCAGATACTATATATCATATATTACTTATTATATATTATATATTATATATTATATATTATTTATTATTTATTATTTATTATTTATTGTTTATTATTTATTATTTATTATTATTTTTTCTTTATTATTTATTATTTATGATTTATTATTATTTATTATTTATTATTTATGATTTATGATTTATGATTTATTATTTATTATTTATCATTTATCATTTATCATTTATAATTTATAATTTATAATTTATTATTTATTATTTATTGTTTAAAATTAATTATTTATCATTAATTATTTAAAATTAAATATTTATTATTATTTATTATTATTTATTTATAATTTATAATGTATTATTTATTATTTATTATTTATTATTTATTATTATTTATTATTATTTATTATTATATATTATATATTATATATTATTTATTATTTATTATTTATTATTTATTATTTATTATTTATTATTTATTTATTATTTACGATTTATTATTTATTATTATTTATTATTATATATTATTTATTATTTATTATTTATTATTTATTATTTATTATTTATTATTTATTATTTATTATTTATTTACGATTTATTATTTATTATTATTTATTATTATATATTATATATTATTTATTATTTATTATTTATTATTTATTATTTATTATTTATTATTTATTATTTATTATTTATTATTTATTATTTATTATTTATTATTTATTATTTATTATTTATTATTTCTTATTTCTTATTTCTTATTTCTTATTTATTATTTATTATTTATTATTTATTATTTATTTATATTTTACGATTTATTATTAATTATTATTTATTTATTATTTATTATTTAATATTTATTATTTATTATTAATTATTAATTATTAATTATTTATTATTAATTATTAATTATTTATTATTTATTATTTATTATTTATTATTTATTATTATTTATTATTTATTTATATTTTACGATTTATTATTTATTATTTATTATTTATTATTTATTATTTATTATTTATTATTTATTATTTATTATTTATTATTTATTATTTATTATTTATTATTTATTATTTATTATTTATTATTTATTATTTATTATTTACCATTTATTATTTATTATTATTTATTTATTATTTATTATTTATTATTTATTATTTATTATTTATTATTTACGATTTATTATTTATTATTATTTATTTATTATTTATTATTTATTATGTATTATTTATTATTTATTATTTATTATTTATTATTTATTATTTATTATTTATTATTTATTATTTATTATTTATTATCTATTAGTTATGTATTATTTGTTTTTTCAATTAATATATATAAGTATATTAAATTCTGTTTATTAACAACATGGCGGGCTTGCTGGAGTGGTAAAGTCTTTGAATAATAAGCAAGAGGTCAGAGGTTCAAATCTCACCAGACGCAGATTTTATTTATATTGCATGGGCATGTGCATGGGCAGCTGTCATGCAGGCAGCTGCATGGGCATGTGCATGCATGCATGGATAAAGTAATACGAAATTAAATAAAATAAAAGTGAATTAGATAAAATAAAAAGGAAATAAATAAAAAACGAAATAAATAAATGATAAACGGAATAAATAAATGATAAACGGAATAAATAAATAAATAAATAAATAACGAAATAAATAAACGAAATAATAAACGAAATAATAAACGAAATAAATAAACGAAATAAATAAATAATAAACGAAATAAATAAATAATAAACGAAATAAATAAATAATAAACGAAATAAATAAATAATAAACGAAATAAAGAAATAATAAACGAAATAAAGAAATAATAAACGAAATAAAGAAATAATAAACGAAATAAAGAAATAATAAACGAAATAAAGAAATAATAAACGAAATAAAGAAATAATAAACGAAATAAAGAAATAATAATAATAAAATAAACAAAAAATAAAAAATTCAAAAAAATTCAAAAAAATTCAAAAAAATTCAAAAAAATTCAAAAAAAAAATCAAAAAAAATTCAAATAGCGGCGGTTTAAACCGCCGCTAAAAAACCGCCGCGAAACGTTCCGACGGTTTTGAAAACCGCCGCGAATAGTTTCCCGACGCCACATTTAGCGGCGGTTTTTGAAAACCGCCGCCAATCCATTTAGCGGCGGTTTAAACCGCCGCGAAACGCAAAAAAAACCGCCTCTAAATGCTTATTTTGACGTAGTGGAAGTAGCCAATGCAGGTATTGGGGGTGACATATCCTATGTTTTTGTGTCCAATATTACCACTTTTGGGGGGATTGTCTTAACCTATTATTATATGAGTACATCCATGGTTATCAGTGATCCTAATTCTAGAAATAAGTAACTAGATTATAGAAGCAGTGATGGTGTTTCTATGTGTTCAAAATTGATTCATCATCGAGTTATATCTAAATATATTAAGAATGTTTATTTATCTAATATGTTTCTCATGAACATCCATTTTTAATATAGGAAAATTTCTTGTGAGGTGTGATGGCATGAAGATGCAGTTGTTGGTGTTATGCTTGGGTTTTCTCCCTCAAAAACTGAAGATAAATGATGTATTGTGTAGTTGCTAGTAATGGGATTTTTCTAGCATTCTCCTTAAGAAAATGGGTACATGCAGTCTGTTGTTTAGAAGAGTGTGTATTATGTTCACAAGATTCAGAATTCTTCTTTTTCTTTAGGAAAATATTTTCAACGGGGTAATGTTTCAGATTATGGAAGTTACATGGAGATGTCGAGGGTTTTATTAGACACAAATCATATTTGATCTACAGGAAGCGATGTGTCTATTTCATTTAACTATGTTTTTCTAATTGTAAAAAAATATTTTTAGAAATAAGAATGTTTTTTTGTTCCTTACTAAATAATTCTCGAGAAGGATTATTCAAATCTACCCTAGAATGTGAAAAATTGGTCATCTTCTAAGGCATCAAAGATTCAACTCACTTTAGAGCAGGAAAGGTCCAATGTGAGGATTCTTATGATTCTCAATCAAGGAAATTCACAATAAAAGTGGAAAACTACTAGTTAGGATGATGATTCTAAATAGTTTTATAGAAATAATTTTGATCAATAGCTTTCTTTTATGGATGAGGGCATGCTTCTTTGGTTGACCATGTTAGTTTTCTTGTTTGTCTGTTTTATTTTTCTTTCAAATTTAACAAATGGTTAGGGGGTTTTGTTTCTAGTAAGATCATTTTTTCTACATATATATATTAAATAAAGAAAATTCCCTATTAGTGATGAATATAATTTATTAAGATAAAAAAACACTAGGTGAAAAAAATTATTTTTCATTAAAACTTCTTTTTACTTTAAAATTATTTTATTAAAATTTTTAATCAATTGATAGAAAAAGATTTTATTTTAGACATGTGTAAAACAAATAATTTTCATAATTTAGTTACAATTATATACTATGTTTTAATGGTATACTATATTATAGTATGTTTTGACTCATTTTTGTGTGTAACAAATACTATCTTAGAAGTTAAATTTAATTGACAAAAAAATCATAAAATATAGGGGTGTTTCATATTTCCACTATAATGATCCCAAGTATAGTAACCCAGATTTGATGTCTAATTTATTAATATTTCATAGTTAAATTGTTAATATTACCAAATTCTTCAATAACGAGATACATACATGATACCCATTTTACATTGGGGATAGAATAAAAACATAACAAAAGTAAATAATTTTTATCCTTGAAAAAAATCATTCAATGGTTTCGTCATCATAAGATAGAAAAAGGGAAAAAAATAATCCTCATACAAATTACTCAATAAGGTTATGTATAGTGGAATCCATCGTGATTATATGAGGAATAATAAATATGGTATTGTAAATTACTAAAAATGTATGACATTTAATTAATAACATGATCATAAAATGCATATATGAAAAATATCAATGTAGTAATCTCATGGATAATAGAAATACATAAATATTTAATAATTGAAATGAATTATAATTAATTTTATGATATCAAAGATCATTATTTCTTTAACATGATGTCTTTGTGCCAAGATAGTATAATATTATCAGTAAAGATTTATTTCAAGTTAGCTTATTGATTTGCATCATGCGACCTGTCGATACAACGAGGGGCTATATAATTCTGAGCACCACTAATCGTTGTATGTCCCATGAATTTATCATATATTTTATTATTTAAATTATTTAATGAACAAAATTTATTATCAAAAGATTCTCCATTGAATAATTAATATGATTTATCAATAATTACATAGTCAATCAAATAACATTCAATGAAAATAATAGTTTGTAAAATTTCTATATGATTTATTGGATAATTAAATCCATGTTATAAATAATATAGATATTTAAGGGTAATGATTTTTTCAATAATCATAATAAATTTAATGTTTCAAGATAAATTTTATAACTACAAAATATAAAAGAGATAAAAATTACCTATAATTCATTAGAATTATATGATTTTAAATAAATTCATGTATTTGAAAATATATATGATAAATCTTAATGTAAAGTACTTAAAATGGTTTTATTTATAAAACCATTGAAACATTTTAGAAGAATCTAAATATTTTGAAATTTTTATGGCCCTAGGATGGTCCGTTAATTCTATATAATTTCAAAAAATATTCATTTTGACTTTTTGAAAAGAAAGTTGAAAAGAACCCCTTAAGGGAAAACATTAAAAATATTTTTTTCCTACAATGTAAAAAAATAAATATAACCCAAAACATACATTATAAATAATTTGTTAAAATAATAAGAATTATCATAATTTCTTTAGAAAAATATTTATATAGATGAAAAACTATTCCCAAAAAATAATAGAAATAAGATCCAATTTTAATTTAAACATTACTCTTGAAAGAGTTACATTAATTGAAACATTAATCAACATGAATAAATATATATTCATTTAAAATAACTCAAATTGAGGTATATACACACCATAAAATTAAATAGGTGCATATTAGAAAATATGTATCAATGGATTGTAAATTCAGACAAGATCACTTACCTTACGTTTCCCATTAGTTGAATGTAACACCCCGACACTAGTTACCCAGAGTCGGTACATTATTACATAACATTGGCATGACCACAAGAGATCAAGTTACAAAAAACTGATGAGATTAGTAGCCTTGGAAGTAATAGATACATACATAGGTTTTACATTACATCATGAAATGGTAAAAAAATTGTGTCCCCTTTGATCACACTCATATCCTATAGCATATCCCTATAGTTCCATCATAATATACTTCTCCACATCCTTTGAAAAATAAAACAAAATAAATTCGTGAGATCAGATGCTCAGTATGAATAAAAATATAGCGGAAACATTCAGAAATAAGAGTAGACATTGAAGACAATGTATACGACTAAAACACATGCCTTTTAAAATTATTCTTTAGAATAATATAGAAAAAATAAATCAAAAAAATCCATTTACATATTCACATGGATATTATAATAGTTTAATAATTACATGTAATATAAATATATAATTTCATAATGATGGAATGCATAATGTCAGACACCATAACCACATAGTCAAGACCTCATGCCAATACTATAAATAATATTTTTTCAAGGCCTTGTTCTAACACAATAGTTTGTCTCAAGAGACGTATTGATTCATCGAGGAGCTATAGAAGGCTCCACCAATCACTTACTAATTCCAATGCATTCCTCATATGAAATGGTTGAATCATAACATAAACATTTGTATTAAAACTAGCATATAAAATGTTAATAATTTAACAGTATACCATGAATGTTATAAAAATAACACATCCATAATCCAACATATAAAAAACCATCAATACAATATGGAAGATTGTATCATAATAAATCAACTTCAAATAACTGTAAAATCCAACAAAGGATGTTTACATAGATGAAATCAAAACTATTTGAGGGAAATATCTCATTCTATTTTAAAAAAATTTAAAATTCACATAATTATAAAAGAAAACAATTATTTTGAAAATATTTTTATATGCATTTAATGGAATCTTCAAAGGTGTTATAACAATGGAAAATAGCCACACCCAATGTATATGTTAAAAAACATTCTTACATTAATTTATCGAAAAGGTAAAAAAGTACCTTGTTTGGAAAACGATGTAAAGATTTCTTTCAAAATATTTTTTAGAAATTCATACAAGGGTATAAAATAATTTAACCCATATTATATTAAATAGTAAATGTTTTTTGAAATACATTTTTAAGAAACACAGATGTTGATGATAAAGAGTTCCTAGTAGATACATACGTATTAACAATCTCGAATAATAAAGAGATTGTAAAATTAATCATCACCTTGGACTTTTCCATAGTATAGGGTAAGTTAACCTCCATTATAATGGTTAAATAATTGTTATTAAATTATACAAGAACCACATACATTAATATGATATCATATATGATATTCTAATATTACATTGTTAATGATATTTTAGTATTTTCATCGTTTCTGGTGTTAACTGGTTCATTTCCTTTATATGTTTTGTAATGTAAGTCATTTTTGTTAGGGATATGATGTATTTTATTCATATAAATAATGATAGTAAGTTCTTAAAAATTATTTTAAATCATTTCATTAATGTTATTCTTGAATGGTTACGATGGGGAATGAATCTCATCACGTTCGTGGAGACGGTAATCCATATGTTTGCACGAACGACAATATCATTTTATTGATAGTGAAAACATATTTAATTGGATGGTATATCAAATATACAGAATAATTAACATGTTAAATTTATTATTTACATTAATTATACTCAATATTATACCCTTCCAAATAATTAAGTTTTGAATAACAAACTACACCACGACATGGAGACGTTAAGTCATATGTAAGCACGTGTGGTGACATTTTTCATTTTTAGGATGGATAGAATAATGAATATGGTTGTAACAGATTTAAAATAACATCGTAGTATGTAGAAGGTACTAGAGTTATTATTTATTTATGCAAACAATAATTAATGAGGAAGAGTAATAAGAAAAAAACATTGAATGATGTGATGAAATTATTACCACTTCTTTGGGTACTTCTTTTTGATATGATCAAAAGGGCTATTTAAGTATGAATTGTAGTCAATGTAAGCCCTCAAGGTTGAATTATGAGTAGATGGGCTGATATTTTATCTTGGTTTGGCTGATCCAAATATATTTGGAGGTGTTATTTTTAGAGAAGGGTAAGTACCCTTTTATAAGATAGGTGAGGATAACTTTAAGAAAAGCTTGAAATATAAATTTATTATACAACCATATTCAGTTTATAATGGCTCCAAAAGGATTTATGTAAGGTATATATTGGTTATTGGTAAAATAACTCTGAACCAATATGTTTTATATAGGTTTAGGTCCCCATATTAACCATGCCTTTTAAATTTAACTCTTAGTTGAATAATTTATCTTTTACCATGTATTCTTGTATTATTATAATAAATGGTTAATAAAAATAATATACAAAGTCAATAGAACCCCAAATGGTTAATTATTGGAATATATAACCTTATATAATTCCTTTGTCCAATCCTTGTATTTTTATGAATATTATTTCAATTATTAATATATTATATGTTTTAAAAACTAATTTATGTAAATTTTGACATTATTTAGTATTTTGTTTTCGTAAAAGTGAACAAAACATGATTACTTCAAAAAAAAATTAAAGCATTACAAAAATGTCATATTAATATATAAATCTTTTTTAATGCATCAAAAGTCTCGATTTACATTTTTTTATTCATTTATAATATCTGTTATTTTAATCTTATATTACTTAGGTAATTATTTCATCATCATTGTATCATAAATAAATTTGTTTATATAATGTCTAAGAATTATAAATAAATTACCATTACATTGGAAATATTTATATATTTCTAATGAATATTTTTATTCGAATTTATCTTATTTATAACCCTATATTAAAAATGGTTTAGTTATTAAAATTTGTATTTAACACTTTTAACTCTTCTTTAAAATAAAAATAATAAATGTCCTAATCTAATACAAGTGGAACAAAGTGGATCATATTTTATTCATAAGGTTGATTTTGGTCTAAATAACTTATCTAATATAATTATGACATTTGTTAGGGTAATTATAATATCATTTATCCCTTTAATTAACTTATTTACTATTAACCGTGGTAAATAAAATTCAAAAAATACTATTCACCAAAACATATTTTCATCTTATTGAACCACATTTTACATACTGATGTGATGTCAACCTTGCCTCTTAGATTATTGAAATTCAATTCATAGAAGCGGTAAAATTACGTTTTATGTAAATTTGAAAATGTGCCTTGAAGGTGGGTAAAATACATTAAAATGTTCAATAAAATTTTATACATCAAATTTTATTGAAAATTGACTCCAATGAATTCTAATTAACTTATATATGTATTATGTATCTATTTTTTCCTAAACTAAATTTAAATAATATCAATAATTATTTAAATTAAAAGTAGGTTTAAAATAATAACGAAGTGTTTCTCACTATTTTTAAAAAATTGAATGTTTTTAAAAAAATGCCAAAAATTCACCCTAAGAAAATTTTGATTTTCTGAATCCAAAAATGAAGTACATTTTGATAAATAAAACTTATAAAATTATAAAATGTGTGTATTAATATTCATAATAGTTAGTTTTATTGGTCGTGGTGTGCTAGAACTCAATGTTGGGTACAGTGCGTGTTATTGCATTATTCAAAGAGAAACGTACCATGGAAGCTTGTGGTGTTACATTCTTCCCTCTTTAAAATAATTTCATCCTCAAAATTTCTAGAATATTACTGCCTAAAAATATTTGGGTGGTTTTTTCATCATAATTTCATTGAGTTCCCACATTGCATCACCTATCTTATGGTTTCTCCATAAAACATTCCCGAGATGAGTCATCTGGTTTCTCAACACTTTTCTCTACTATCATGAATCCTGATTTGATACTCCCAATAAGACATCTCAGGTTCCAATTTTGTTTCTTCATAGATGATTACATGTGCTGGTTCAGGCATATATATTGTCAACAGTGATATGTGAAACACATCATGAACTTTGGAGATAGTTGGATGAATTTCCAAACGGTTAGCTACAAATACAATTCATTCTAGTATTTCGAAAGTTCGGATGTACCTGGGACAAATTTTACCTCTATAAATAAATCTTATAACACCCTTCAATAGAGATACCTTTAAGAAAATAGGATCTCCTGCTTCATATTATAAATCCTTCCTCAGGTTATCGGCATAGATCTTTTGCCTACTTTGAGATTCTTTGATGTGGGTTTGGATAATCTTCACAGTTTCCATTATTTCCTCAAAAAGTTTTGGGACTATGAGTTTTCATTCAACAACAACATCCCAACAAGTTTTTGTGCGACATCTCTTTCCATATAATGCTTCATATGGTGCCATCTGAATACTTAAACTGAAGTTATTGATATAGGAAAATTATACCATATATAAATAATGATCCAACATACCTTGAATGTCAAATTAAAAAAATCTCAACATTTCTTCTAAGGTTCAGATATTCCATTCTATTTGTCTATCAGTTTGAGGGTGGAAGGAATTTCTCCAAAAAAGTTCAGTATCCATGGCCTTCTGAAGACTTTTCTAGAATATTGATGTACAATGTGGATCATGGTCAGAAACAATTAATAGGGGTACACCATTAAGTCTTAAAACAACATTAATATAGTATATTTCTAAATGTTCATTTGGTAAATCTTCTCTTATAGTAATAAAATTTGTTGACATTGTAATACGGTCAATAATTACCCATATTGCATCATTTCTTCTAAGAGTCTTTGGTATCCCCATGATAAATTACATTGTAATATAATCCCATTTCAAATCAGATATAGGAAAAGTGTAAAGACCCGAAGCTTGACGTACATAGACATTGAATTTCTTTTGCGTAATACTTAGTACATAACAAAAACATACACACAAGGACCGTAATATTTTAGTGTCTTTGGAAACTTGGAACGTAATCTTCTTATCGTGGTGAAATATCTTCAACATCTCCTATAAAGATCTTCCCATTTTTTTTTCATTACCAAAAATCATTCTTTTAATCCAAGGGGAAAATAAAATATAATAAGGGTGAGCTCAAATGCTCAGTAAGTTTAAGCATGGATAAAATAAAACATACCATATACATTTGAACTTAAAAAAACATGAACATTAAAAATCGTGAGCGACGACATAAAACATGGAAGTACATAAGGCATAGATCATAATGGAACATAAATCATGATAAAATAGCATGGGAATAAAACATGTAATTGTGGCATCCATTAAGCACATGTAATGATTTCCATAGTAGCCAAGGCATTGCTGCCAAAACTATCATAGTGGACAAAGTCCCTTTCTGAATCGAGTTTACTCCTCGTTCCAGTCCTATAATACTGAACCGGATTAACTTACCGTTCCATCCATGTCTATATCATGAGATATAAATCTTTACCCAATGCATTGTAGGGAGATATAGGTCCCACCCATCTCATATTTAAATCATTCTTTCGTGTTCCACAATATAAATATAAATCATTCCTCATAACTGAAGAATAAAATGGGTATCATAAACATCATTCCATCATAACATAATCCATACAAAAAATAGGATATCATTTCATCATTAGAAAAGTGAAACCATGTAAATCATAGAGACATGATACTTGTAACATACACATGTGAAGAAATTTCATCTTAGATGAAAATGGTTTTGATAAAACACTTGAAATGAATTCTTGAGGAAAATATCCTTTTTTTCATCAAAATCATTTTCTTTCCACAAAATGTCATGAAATTTTAAAAGAAAAGGATTTTGTTGAAAATAGTCACGAAATCTTTTGGATGAAGATTCATGAAAATATGGCTTTAGAAAACCGTAAAAATCTTTTCATGCTGTATAAGTTAAAAAAAACATTCTTCTCGTACTTTTTCCAGAAAAGTCAAAAAGTACATCGTAAATGAAATATTCCTTCCATACAATGTGGTAAAAGTTGAAAAGGGTTAAAATTACTTTAAACATACATGGACGAAAAGTAATCATTTTATTAAAACATTTTGAGAACGTATGGACATGGAGAATAATCATAACCCCAATAAATACTTACGAATAAACAATCTCATATAAGATTGAGATTGGAATAATTATCCCTTACCTTAGGTCCGATTTTATTCGTAAGTGTCCGAACCTCCTGTATAATGATTTAAATAATGTTATTGACTTATTACAGAATCATATTCATTGTTATGATATCATACATGGTTCACTTATGACTTTATATTACCCGTTCTTTTGTAAATTCCACGTTAAAGAGCGTTTTGGGTAAAATCGTTTCATTTTTCATCCATGTTTTGACTTGTAATTATTCATATGATTACTTAGATCATGATCATATAAATCCAGAATATAAAACATGAATTATATATAATATATATTTAGAATATACATATATATAATATATCGATAAATAGAAATAAATAAACTGTTCATGGAGGCGGTATGTCGTACGTACGCATGAACGTTGTTTTCGTTTCCTCATTGAACTGAATAGAATTAATTTATTGAAATACATATATATACATAAATCCAGTTTCATTATTATGTCATATATTTCATGATTACTTATTGTATATACTTTATAATCATTTATGAATGGTTAGTCATTGAGAATGAATCTCATCGCGTCGTGGAGACGGTATTCCGTACATACGCACGAGCGATGATATCGTTCCCATGATGGTGGAATTTTATTGGAGTGTATGTATACTATTACAAAATCAATATAACTTTACAATAATCATATATAGTAATTATTTACACCATTATACCCATCTAGGTAAGGTGGTGGTGGAAAATAGATTACACCACGGCGTGGAGACGGTATTCCATAGGTACACATGCGCGGTGATTTCATTTTTCGTAGGATGGATAGATGGTGAAATAGGGTTGTTTCATACGTATAATAACATATAATTATATTAGTGATAGTGATGTTATTACTTCATAATGAAACAGCCTAATAAGAATAAGTGGAAGAAGAAATAATGTAGAAAGAATCGATAACGGACATTACCTCTTCTTTGAAGCGCCTCTTTGAGACCTCCTCTTAGGGAACTAAAATTGGTCTTTGAAGAAGACCAGGACCTATAAGATGTTTCTAGGGAAGTGTAGAAGGGAATTTGGCAGGGGTTGGCCGAGATTTAATGCTCAAATTGGTGTGAGGAGGAGAGGGAGGAGGTTCCCTTTTATAAGGAAGGAGAGGGGAACCTTTTGAATTCTTAAAAATATTAATTTATAATAAATATAAAACCACATAAAAACATCCAAAATGACTCATATCTGAATCATATATGATATAGGGTTCTAATATAATCAAAAAATAAAATTTAGACATCTTAGGAATTTATCTTAAACATTATCAACTTGATTTATCCTTATTTAATCAATTTAATTTTATTTGTTGTAACAACTTTCTAAATTTTAAATTATAACAAATAATTACTTATTTGTTGTGAACTTTATATAATTGGATACTTAATAACATTTTAGACCATACAAATTTAAATTAATAAATTTAAAATTTTTTGTGATTTTTAAACAATTTTATAATATGTTATTTTTATAAAATAACAATAGTGTCAATTTTGAAACAATTCATTTATTTGAATTTAAATAAAATATATACAGAAGATATGTTCGAACTAAAAGCATTAATAGATTTAAAAAATATCATATGTATCTATAAAATTAGTGTATCACATTTAATAGTTCATATAATATTTATTTTATTATTTTTAAAACCATTTATTTGGTTTATCTCTTAATAAAATAAATACTACAACATTTTTTGTATAATTATTTAATATACATTTTGTTGCATAAAAATTAAAAATAAAATCCTATGATGAAGATAAATCTATTAAATTTAACAATTATACATTTACTCGAATTTATCATCTTAAAATCACAATATTTAAATTGTTATTTTTATTAAATTATGAAGGTGACAACTTTGGCATCATTTAAAATAAAATCATATAAGTGTCATAATCACTTTTATAAGGCTCCAAATGGTCAAATAATCGACCATTGGATGATTATGGTATAAATTTACATGAAAAATATGTTTTGGTCAGGGTTTTGGGCATTTTATGGTCACTATTACTTTAATAAGAACTATATTCTTGATTATTCACTAGATAAACAATTTCTGCATCACTATTGTGTCATAATTAATGATAATTATTTAATCCCTAAAAATTATAAATAAATACATATGATGTATATAATTTTATTATATTTCTGGAGACTACTCATGTTCGATGTTTTAGGAAGTTTATCACTAAATTAAAATTATTATACTTATAAGATTTAAGATAGTGACATGTTGTCACTTTCTTTGATTTTAATAATAATTAAAATATTTTCATGGATGAAAGTCCATTAAATGAATCTAATCCGACCCTAAGGTGATATGGGTCTATTCATCCAATATAATTTTGGCATGTGTTAGGGTAATTTTATAATAATATATTTACCCTTAATTACCTAATTTACCATTAACTACGGTAAATAAAATTTACCGTAGTTACTATTCAAAATTTTCAAAAAAAGTAGCCTATTAATAGAATTTGGACCCACTGATTCCAAATATGGAATCCATTTTACTAAATTCAATACACAAAAGTTCCAGAAATTAAATTAACTTTAATCTCGTTGTTGAAAGAAAACTGGTTTTTGTTTAAAATATTGCAAAAGATTGAATTGATTTACCCTATGAATTCAAGGTAAAATCAATGCTAATGACATAAATTATATTAAATGGTAAAAATATATTCTAATTATACATTAAAACCATTCAATATAATAATTTAACCATATAAATTATTACGATGAAAAAAGTTGTTTTTAATTAAAATATAGCGTGTTTTTACTATTCAATAAAATATGAAAGTTATCAGAAAAATATCAAAACATAATCCAATGTAAATTTTTATATCTTTATTAAAAAAATAAGTTTATTTTGTAAAATTGAACTTATAAACATGTCAGAAACTAGATTTAAAGTTGGTGCGCCATCAAAAGGCGGCAAAAATGCATTTTTTGAAAAATACTTATTTTACCCGAAAAAATTATTTTGTTCACATACCATGTTCTAGAAAATATGTAAGATGAAATAACAATGTTATAACATTAAAAATTTAGTTAATACTATTCATAAAGTCTAGTTCGTAACAATATTATAACTATATATCATTGTTTAGTGAAACCTGATATTGCGTACAACACACGCTATTGAGGAAAGTCGTGATTGCGTGTAATGAAAGCCATGTCAGGGTTGCATGTTGTGAAAGAATCCATCGATGTTTTGTATAACAGAATCCAACCATATTTCATTTATACATTGAATATATATATATACACTCAATGTTGCGTAGAATGACTATTATAAAACGAACTTGAAATTGTGTGTAACACAATCTAAGAATAGTGTTGTGTATACTTCAAGCTAATACAGTGTGGCGTATAGCACAAGACAATCCTATTGTCGCATAAAACACATGACATCAAGTTAATTAATGAGAATACTTATCATAAAATATCGGGTTGTTACAATCTACCCCCCTTAAAATGAATATCGCCCTCGAAATTTGTCGGGGTTATAAATCGTTTACAATTCATAGAAACCCACATCGTAAAAAGGAATACTGAAAATTAATTATGAAAATTAAAGTATGAAACGTTACGATTACCCAAAGTAACTCATCACTGGGTTTACATATAGGAGAACCTAGGGGAAAACATGGATATGGAAGAAAAATCTAACCATCAAGTTCTGATGGAGAGTGGCAGAGAACATGGCTATGAAAAAGACGTCAATCACAAAGCCATAAATTTGTAATGATCTAAGGTAACATCTGATTCATCGGATATATGAGCACTAGGACAATATTTTTGGTTTTCAATATCATTTCCCTAATGTTGAAAATTTTGAATTAAAAGAAATACTCACTTGATTTTGGTACAATCTCACTGTTGTTCGTGCTTTGAACAATTTCCACATCATCTATTAAAGAAATGAAGTTGAATTTGTTATCCGTGAAGTGTTAATAGATCATGTGATATAACGATGGGTCATTCCATCTATTTCAAACAAATGGTTAGCAAAAGTTATCAAATATACCTAAGTCCATCTATGGTGAGATTAATCATATATGGTCCCTAAAATGGACGTATACTTCCTATATCATACTGCTTAATATAATAAAACTAATTTATACTAAACAGGGACTTCCTGTAGGCCAGTGGTAGGCGATAAAGGCCAGTCACACTTCGGTTGTGGGTTCGATTCCCACAACCTTGTCTGACACGATGGGTTGTTGCCCGTCCTGCAGGTTGTCCTTTTTAAAAAACTACATTATAAATAATATCGAAAAAAATCTAGCCTTAAACAATACTAACTTATGTTCAAAATAATTCATTCCAATCTTTAAGATTTTCCAAAATACATATGTCCAATCTCATAGTATAAAGAAAACGATTACATTAAATGTCATCAACTAAGCATGTGAATACCATCATTTATCCCCCATATATCATGTTGGTCACCTTCCAATGATTTGAATACCTTAATCATGTATTCTCATGAAAAATGAATACCCATTGAACCTTAGTGAAAACATGAATGATGTCAATATTTAACTCTTTCCACATTCCAAAATCACAAAAATTATATATACTCAAACCATGATATGACCTTCTCCTTATATCAGTTATGAGCTCATGAATACTATCAAACATTTAATTTTCTCTTTATCCCTTAATTATGCGCATATAATATACTTTACCAAAATATCTAAATAACCTTTCATGGTCACTGGTACCATTCATCATATAATTCCAAAACATAAGGAAAGACAATAGTGTAACAATCCTTAGATTACACTTTATTCCATAGTACCATGAGATTACTTATACAACATTACACTTGATAAAAATGTAATCATTCCACTACCTTCTTAAACCATTGACCGAGAATCAACAATTCTTTCATCTCACATATCATTTGTAGACTCCTCATCATCATCAACATAAATACTACCCATACGACCATACTTATTCTCTTTATGAGACTTTTCCATAGGGAATTGGTTTTCATAATTCCCGTACGTTCCACATTTAAAACATTTAACCATTGTTGTTGTCGTAGCAATACAATTATCCTTGTCCATGGTGTTAACTGAACCTTTTCCTTTGCACTTACTGACTTTGTGTCCTTCTTTTCCACACCCAAAGCATCATCCGGTTCCTTTGAAACATTCTCCTTGATGCCTCATCCCACATGATTTACATAGGGGAAATTGAACTTTCTTTCCTCTATGATCATCATGAAACTCCATCTTTCTCTTATTAGCCGAGTTAGGAAACATACCAAATTTGAGTATATTGATCATATTATGAGATTTTTTATTCGGAAAAATAATGATTTTTGGACTTCGAAATCCCATTTAATTTGGTTTCTCAAGAATAATATCATTCCACTGTCCGTCATATCCTCTATTATCGTGAATCTTCCTATTTCCAGCCATTTTCTAAAACCCAAGAAGAATAGTGCGAGAGGAAAAAATCATGTTAGGGAAGACAACATAGTAAAGTGGGAGTGCCCTCAATATCTAACATCTTAGGTTAAATTCTATGAGCATTACCATAGTTTTAGAACTATATCCTTTACGTATACTTATCCTTAGGGACATCTCTAGACATACCTTATAAATATCTATAGGGATCTCACTAACTTTTTCGCATCCTAGGTTCCAAAGGTTAACTAAACCTTTCCTATGATACCAACTGTAAAGACCCGAAGCATGACGTACATAGACATTACATTAATTTTGCAGAATACTTAGTACATAACCAAAACAGACACACAAGGACCGAAATAGTTTAATGTCTTTGGAAACATGGAACGTAATCATCTAATCGTGGTGAAATATCTTCAACATCCCCCATAAAGTTCTTCCCATTTTTGTTTCCTTACCTAAAATCTTTCTTTTAATCCTTGGAGAAAAGAAAACATAAAAGGGGTGAGCTCCAATGCTCATTAAGGGTAAGCATGGATAAAATAAAACATACCATATACATTTGAACTTTAAAAAAACATAAACATTAAAAATCATGAGAAACGACATAAAACATAGAAGTACATAAGGCATAGATCATAATGGAACATAAATCATGATAAAATAGCATGGGACTAAAACATGTAATTTTGGAATCTATTAAGAACATGTAATGATTTACATAATAGCCAAGGCATTGCTTCCAAGACCATCTTAGTGGACAAAGTCCCTTTATGAATCGAGTTCACTCCTCATTCCAGTCCTGTAATACTAAACTAGATTAACTTACCATTCCAGCCATGTCTATCTCATGAGATATAAATCTTTACCCAATGCATTGGAGGGAGATATAGGTCCCACCCATCTCATATTGAAATCATTCTTTCGTGTGCCACAATATAAACATAAATCATTCATCATAACCCAAGAATAAAATTGGTTTCATAAACATCATTCCATCATAACGTAATCCATACAAAAATTTGGATATCATTTCATCATTATAAAAGTGAAACCATTTGAATCATTGAGACATGATACTTGAAACATACACATGTGAAATAATGTCATCTTAGATGAAAATTGTTTTTATAAAACACTTGAAAAAAATTATTGAGGAAATATCATTTTTTTCTTCAAAATCATTTTCTTTCCACAAAATGTCATGAAATTTTAAAAGAAAGGGATTTTGTTGAAAATAGTCATCAAATCGTTTTTAGGAAGCTTCATGAAAATAAGGCTTTATAAAACCATAAAAATCCGTTCGATCCGTATAAGTTAAAAAACATTCTTCTCGTACTTTTTGCCTGAATAGTCAAAAATTACATCATAAAAAAAATATTCCTTCCATACAATGTGGTAAAAGTAGAAAATGGTAAAAATGACATTAAACAAACATAGAAGAAAAGTAAACATCTAATGAAAACATTTTTAGAACATATAGACATGCATAATAATCATAACCCCAGTAAATACATACGAATAAATAATCTCGGATAAGAATGATATTGGAATAATTATCTCATTACCTTAGGTCCGATTTGCTTCGTAAGTGTCCAATCCTTCTGTATAATGATTTAAATAATGTTATTGATTTATTAAAAAATCATATTCATTGTTATGATATCATATATGGTTCACTTATGACTTTATATTACCAGTTCTTTTGTAAATTCCATGTTAAAGAGCGTTTTGGGTAAAATTGTTTCATTTGTCGTCCTTGTTTTGATTTGTAAGTATTCATATGATTACTTAGATCATGATTACATAATTCCAGAATATAAAACATTATTTATATATAATACATATTCAGAATATACATATATATAATAGATCAATAAATGAAAATAAATACACCGTTCATGGAGACGATTGGCTGTACGTATGCATGAACGTTGTTTTCGTTTCCTCATTGAATTGAATGAAATTAATTGTATGACATACATATATATATATATACATAATTCCAGTATCATAATTATTTCATATATTTCACTATTACTTATTATATATACTTTATAATCATTTATGAATGGTTAATCATTGATAATGAATCTTATCGCGTCGTGGAGACGGTATTCCGTACGTACGCACGAGCGATGATATCGTTCCCATGATCGTTGAATTTTATTTGACTGTATGTATACTTTTACAGAATCAATATCAATTAACAATAATCATATATTGTAATTATTTACACCATTATACCCATCCATGTGAGGTGGTCGTGGAAAATAGGTTACACCACGGCGTGGAGACGGTATTCCATACGTACGCACGCACGGTGATTTCATTTTCTATAGGATGGATAGATGGTGAAATAAGGTAGTTTCATACATATAATAACATATCATTATAGGAGTGATATTTATGTTATTACTTCATAATGAAAAAACCTAAGAAGAAGAATTGGAAGAAGAAATAATGTTGAAAGAATTAGTAACAGACATTACCTCTTCTCTGAAGCGCCTCTTTGAGACCTCCTCTTAGGGCACTAAAATTGGTCTTTTAAGAAGACCATGACCTATAGGATGTTTCGATGGAAGTGTATATGAGAATTGGTAAGGGGTTTTCCGATCATGAAGTATCAAATTGGTGTGAGGAGTAGAGGGAGGAGGTGACATTTTATAAGGGAGGAGAGGGGCACCTTTGGAATTCATAAAAATATTAATTTATAATAAATATAACCCCACATAGAAACTTCATAAATGACTCATATACGAATCTTAGATGATATAGTGTTGTAATATCATCATCCATTAAAATTTAGACATGTTAGGAATTTATTTTAAACATTATCAACTTGATTTATCATTATTTAATCAATTTATTTTTATTTGTGGTAATAACATTCTAAATTTTAAATTATATAAAATAATTACTTCTTTGTTGTGAATTTTACATAATTAGATACTTAATAACATTTTAGATCATATAAATTTAAATTAATATTTTTTAAATATTTTTTTTTGATTTTTAAACAATTTTATAGTATGTTATTTTTATAAAATAACAATAGTATCAATTTTGACACTATTTATTTATTTGAATTTAAATAAAATATATAAAGAAGATATGTTCAAAATAAAAGATTTAATAGATTCATAAAATGTCATATGTATCTATAAAATTATTTTATCACATTAAATAGTTCATATAATATTTATTTTATTATTTTTAAAACCATTTATTTGGTTTATCTCTTAATAAAATAAATACTACAACATTTTTTGTATAATTATTTAATATAATTATTTTTGAATAAAAATTAAAAATAAAATCTTCTGATGAAGATAAATCTATTTCCTTACTCAATAATAATTATACTCGAATTTATCATCTTAAAATCACAATATTTAAATTGTTATATTTATTAAATTATGAAAGTGACAACTTTGGAATCATTTAAAATAGAATAATATAAGTGTCATAATTGCTTTTATAAGGCTCCAAATGGTCAAATATTCGATAATTGGATGATTGTGGTTTAAATTTACATGACCAATAAGTTTTGGTCAGGGTTTTGTGCATTTTATGGTCACACATAGTTTAATAAAAACTATATTCTTGATTTTTCACTAGATAAACAATTTCTGCATCACTATTGTGTCATAAATAATGATAATTATTTAATCCCTAAAAATTTTAAATAAATTCATATGATGTAGATAATTTTATTAGATTTCTGGAGACTACTCATGTTTGATGTTTTATGAAGATTATCACTAAATTAAAATTATTATACTTATAAGATTTAAGAGAGTGACATGTTGTCACTTTCTTTGGTTTTAATAATAATTAAATTATTTTCATCGAAAAAAATCCATTAAATGAATCTAATCCGACCCATAGGTGATATGGGTTGACTTTTAGTAATCAAATAGAATTTTGGCATTGTTAGGGAAATTTTATAATATTATATATACCCTTAATTACCCGATTTACCTTTAACTATAGTAAATAAAATTTACCGTAGTTACTATTCATAATTTCCAAAAATAAAAAGTAGCCTATTAAAAAAATATGGACCCACTAATTCCAAATATAAAATCCATTTTTCTAAATTCAATACAAAAAAGTTGCAGAAATTAAATTAAAATTAATCACGTTGTCGAATGAAAACGAGTTTTTGTTTAAAACATTACAAAAGATTGAATTGATTTAACTTACGAATTCAAGGTAAAATCAATGATAATGAAATAAATTATATTAAATGGTAAAAATATATTCTATTTATACTTTAAAACCATTAAATATTATAATTTAACCATATAAATTATTACGATGAAAAAGGTGTTTTTAATTAAAATATAGCGTGTTTTTACTATTCATTAAAATATGAATGTTATCAGAAAAATATCAAAACCTTATCCAATGTAAATTTTTATATCATGATTCAAAAGAAGAATTTTATTTTGTAAAATTGAACTTATAAACATGTCAAAACTAGATTTAATGTGGGTACGCCATCAAAAGGCGGCAAAAATGCATTTTTTAAAAAATACTTATTTTACCCAAAAACTTTATTTTGTTCACATACCAGGTTCTATAAAATTTGTAAGATGAAATAATAATGTTATAACATTGAAATTTTAGTTAACACTATTCATAAAGGGTAGTTCTTAATAATATTATAACCATATATTATTGTTTAGTGAAACCTGATATTACGTACAACACATGCTATTGAGGAAAGTGGTGATTGCATGTAATGGAAGCCAAGTCAGGGTTGCGTGTTGTGAAAGAATCCTTAGTTGTTTTGTATAACAGAATCCATCCATATTTCATTTATACATTTAATATATATATATATATATAGACTCAATGTTGCGTAGAATGACTATTATAAAACGGAATTTAAATTGTGTGTAACACAATCTAAGAATAGTGTGGTGTATACTTCAAGCTAATACAGTGTGACGTATAGCACAAGATAATATTTTTGTAGCATAAAACACATGACCTCAAATAAATTAAAGAAAATACTTATCATAAAATATCAGGTTGTTACAAAAAGGTTTCATGAATCCTCTAGGATGTTGTCTTCCAGCCTTCACCTGTTAACAAACTGTAGTTCTTGAAACATAATCAGCAATCTCCCACATCATGTTATCCCACCAAAATGTTCTGTCAAATCTCTATAAATATTAGTGCTACTTGTTTGTATATAGAAATTAGAGCTAAGAGCATCATCCAACAATTACCTTTTTAGATAAGGTATGTCAGAAACACAAATTCTCTTCCAAATTTCAAAATTAAATCTTCATATATGACATCAATCAATCTCCCATCATTCAAACCTTCAATTTTCATTTTAAACCCCTCATCATCAGCCTGAGAAATTTTTATCCTTTCTAGTAAAAATGGTTTGGCAGCTATTTGAAAAAGTATTGACGTTTCACATTCCATGATTATTCCCATATCCATCTTCACTAGATCCAAGAACATAAGATCCCTTTCAACTCTTATCTTGTTCAGAACTCTATGATCCTCTCTACTCAAAGCATCTTCCACCTTATTTTCCTTCCCCAGGTGGTAGTGTATAGTGCAATCATAATCTTTGAGTAGTTCAAGCCATTGTCATTGCCTCATGTTGAATTATTTCTATGAGTAAATATACATCAATTTCTTGTGATCGGTATATATATCAAATTTTTTACTATAGAGATAGTGTCTCCATATCTTAATGAAAATGTTAAAGCTTCTAACTAAATATCATGAGTGGGGTAGTTTTGTTCATGAATTTTTAGCTGTTGTTATTCATATGCAATAACTCTATCATTCTGCATAAGGATACCACCATGTCCTTTCTTTAAAGCATCACTATAAATAACAAACCCATAATTCCCTAATGGTAGAGTTAATATAGGATAATTGACTAAAATATTCTTCAGTTCTTCAAACCATTCTTCACACTCTGTTGTCCAAACAAATTTTACCCCTTTACGTGTAAGCATGGTTAATGGGTTATCCAACCATGAAAATTTTGGACCAAACACTGATAGTAACCTACTAAACCAATAAAACTAGGTACCTCAATTATACTCTTCGGTTTTGGCCATTCTTGTTTTTCTCTTGTCTTAGAAGGATCAAAAGAGATTCCATCCTTAGAAACAATATGGCCAAGAAAATAAATCTCCTGAAGCCAGAATTCACACATACAAAACATTATATATAATTCATTTCATCTAAGAGTATTGAATATCCAAATAAACGGGCTAATATTCATTTTTAATATTTATAATATTCATTATATTAATTATTCATAAACACCATTTTAGTGCATTTTACACTTTGAACATTATTTCACATTATGACTGATATTCTTTGTTAATGTGCACTATTACATTGTAATTTTTTGAACTCCTAAAATAAAAAATATTCTTGATTTTATTTTCATATTTAATTTTCATCTCCCCCATGAAATAAGGATCAATTCTTGATTTTGGATCACTAGATGATTCTCATTGAGAGACCCCCAAATTTTTCCTTCAATCAACAATATTTTGGGCCGAGAAAACTGGAAAATAGTCTAATAAATAGACTTTCGCGGCCGCTATCCATGCCCAATAACTCTAAAAATTGATCGTCATATAGGATAAATCAAGGGAAAAATTAATAAAATATTGAAAATCCCTAATTCAGAGTTTTAAATTGAGTTTCATGTGGCCCAATTTGAAGATAAAATTCAGGTCCAGATTCTTGGTCCCAGAAAAATAGTCCACATATTTTATCATATCGATCAAACCATAAACTATTTTGTGATGAACATTTACAAAATATCAAGTTAATTCCTTATATTCATTTTTTTTCTTCTACGTCCCACCAAAATTAAACCATATAGATGCTCTTTGGAACACATCTTTTGAGTCGTGCAAGTTGGCTCAGATTGTTTTTCAAGGGTGGAAAAATCAACTCTCCCTAAACATTCTACCCAATTATGGCCTAACGAATTTAATTGTGTAGGCTTGTACTATATTAGGGTATTTACAGGGATTAAAAAATTACTATTTTAGGTAGTGGTGGTGGAGGATTTGGTAATCTCTATGCTTTGTATCATTTTAATGTTATGCACCCAATTTTGATGTTGTAATCTCATTCCTTCAATTATAAGTTCTTGAATTACCTTAGCTTCTTTATAAAAGTTCTTAATATTATCATTTTATATTCTTCTTATTATCATTTTGACACTATTTACTCAAGATGTGAACTTTTTCACACCAAACCTTTTGATATTATCACACAATGGTGGAGTGATCATTATTTCATTGTTTGTTTTACTTATCCAATTCCTCCCTCATGAGTCTACATCATGATTCCATTGAAACCATGGGATCAATGGAGATCTAACCCACATATGAGTTTATCCAAGGGAGTATGAAGGGGATGTATTGGATGTTATTTATATATTCATTAATCTATAATTAATTCTTTTAAATTATATTTTTATTTGAAAATTTTAAAACATTTCATTCTTATTGAATTTTAAGGCCACTCACTTCAAGAGCTAATACAAAACGTTACCTTGGAGTTCTCGTAAACATGATACTATAAGTGTATATGTTATTATTATTAATTTTTGTAGATATGAACCAGTGAGTGATGAATTTTTTTGATCTCATTTAATGAAATCATTTCAAATATAAGAAATTTAAATCACTAAAGAGTAATTTCATCAAATTCAGCCCTTGTAAAAACCTATGATCAACCCTTATCATTATTTGAATTCACTAAAGTCATATAGTGTTCTCTTAAACTTACTTAAAGTATACTCAATTTTTGCCACTTAATAACTACAATTATTCCATAAAATGTTTGTGTCTATAGGATTCTTCTTTGGTTTCTCAGGAATCGACAACCCAAGCTACTCTACAATTGACTGCTTAACCCTAAAAACATGGGTAAATTTGAGCAAGACCTAATTTTGGCACCATTTATGAGGACCCAAGTAAGTAATCTCAACACCCATTCTATTCTACCCCATTTATTCTATTCTCATCCAAATTCTCTTATCTTTTCCAATTCTCGTTTGTTTCTTTTGGTGCATGTCCACCTACACACATGAAAATAATACTATCTAGTTAGGGGTGGATAGTCATGGGGTCAGAGAGTAATGTAAACAAAGGGAAATCTTTCCATTAGATCCTAACCTTCATAACACTTCAGAGTCAAAAATTGATCCCTTTTTAATGGAAGGTATTCAAAGCAACCAACTCATAAATCCAGGTTGGAACAAAAATGGAAATCCAAATGAGGTAACCCCAAAATTGGGCAATGTATCCAATCCAACCATGAATGTCTACCTCACACCTTCTTGGACCAATTCCCCCTCCTGAATTAGACACAATTCCATAGGATATTACTACTACATAATTAAACCCCTTGTCTTAAACCACCTTTCCACATTCCATGGAATGGAGTCCGGGATACCCTCCCTTCATGTTAAGGAGTTCAATGACATTGTATAAACCATGTGTCCCCCAAATCAACTAGAATAAGAAAAGAAGACACTATTTCCGTTTTCATTAAAGTATCGATCTAAAAATTGTTAAACAATTTGATACAATCATCCTATATCTCTTGGGATGAACTACAAAGATATTTCATCAAAAAATTCTTTCCCCACCACAAATCAATAGCACTTAAAAAGAGCATCCAATTTTTTATTGAAAAAGAGGGTGGGTCATTCTATGAAACATGGGAGAGGTTGAAAGAAACTGTAAAATGGTTACACACCATGGTTTTTCTATTCCTAAACAAGTGATAATTTTCTATGATCTGTTGGGTCTCAAGAACAAAAAATTAACATACATGATGTGTAATTGAACTTTAAAAAAAATCCCCAAATGATGCGTACCAGTATCAAGAAAGCCTTGTAGAATAAAATAAAACCAGGGAAACATCACCTTACTATGAGAAGCCACCCAAATTTAGTGGAATTCACACACTTAGGGGGGAGAAATACTTATATAAAAACTTACTACACTCACTAGGAAGGTCGAGGAGATCGATCTTAGGAAGGTCCATGAAATTCAAATTGTTGACCATGTTTTCACAATTTGTGACAAACATAACCACTATACTAACAACTACCCAACCATCCCTTCTATTAAAGGTGTTCTTCTAGGAGGACCACTAGTGGGGTTCAATGCTCAATACATTCTCAATCTTCAATACCAAAACATTTTCAATCTATGGTACAATGACTATCTAGGATTCCATTGGGAAGATAACCCAAAACCTAGCCAACCACAAAGGCCAAACCACCGCCCTCCACAAAATTTTCAAAACCATAACATGTTCCATCCCCCACCAATACAATACCAAAATCATCATGTCCAATACCAACAACCCATCCAGCAACCCATGCAACAACCAATCCAACAACCAAAGTATCTTCCATGGATAAACCAACAAACACAAGCCCCTACTCAATCGTTCCCTCTTCCAATCCTTGAGAAGTTGTGTAAAAAAAATTGAGAAAATCAACTCACAAGTCTCATATGATAAACATGAACAACATAATATTAAAAATAAGAAGGTACAAATGCCTAATCATGTAGTTCTGTCCTCAACATTATGGGGAGAGTCAAGTTTCACTCAAACAAATCATGATCAAATAATGTCTGTGATAGTTTTAAAAAGTGGAAAATCAATTGAGAAACCTGAAAAAATAATTCAAAAACCATTTAAGTATTCAAGCCTTTGTCCACAATATGTCACTCGGTCGGCTCCCCTGTCACATCTACCGCCATTTGGACCTCCTTGATCGACCATTGGTCACTGTCTCTATGGTCCCTTGACTACCAAATGACCACCTGTGCAGGGAGACAAACATTAACGAGACATGATCCCCTATCCATTTTAAAAGTAATAAACTAAAGACCTAGGATGAAAAACTGTACCTCATAATATTTGTACCTCTAACCCTACATATTGGGGTAATCTTCCAGATGGTCTGGCCCAATTAGGCATCTACATTGTCTTCCAATATCCTGCTATAGATAAATCACCCAACTATCATCTATTGGTGGCACTCACCATCGGTTCCTGATCGAATAAAAACGATTCAGCTGAATGGATCAATATATCACTCCATCATTCATCTGGATCCTAAGAAAAATCATCAACACCCTAATATCCCATCGAATCCCCTGCTCAGTGGTCTAGGCCTTGAATAATGTGTCTTGTACAATGTTAGTGTTCTAGCAGGAGAGATCGGTAAACCTCACCGAGTACTTGTCTACAATTAAGATGCCATGTTGTAGGTTCAATAAATCATTAATACACCCTGAGCATAGTGTCACTAGTATAACTCCACCATAAAGAGGATCTGGATGTTTGAAAAGGCAAGGGTCATCTCCTCATGTGTATGGATTGACATGCTCTACAATCTCCCAGTCGATCCCTAAAATAAAGATTGTGGATAGGACCACCATATGGTATATAGGTGTCTCCACTAGTCGAAGAACCTAAATAATTGCATCCAACCAATCCTAAGATTATAGAGGGTCGGTCTTGACATGAAATCTTGATTTCATATATCTCTATAACATGGGCAATGTGCTCATTTGGCCTTCACTATCCGCTGGTGAGGTAGGTAGAAACTACTGCTCTATGGGTGGTGGTGGTGTTCGTACACCCCATAAAGGTGAGATAACTGTATGTAGTCCCTATACTGATGCCTTATCGCTCAGTGGACTAGAGTCGTGATCTCCCTATGGAATCGTGGATGGATATCTTTGTGGAGGCATCCTGTTAGGAAACAGATGTTTCATGGTCAAACAGTTATACATGGTGAGATGACTAATAAGTTATCAAGAGAAAAAAATTCAAAACACATGCGAGTATTGTTTTTTTGTACTGAGTACGAATACAGAATTCAGTGTCCTACAGTATGGATACGTCATCACCCGCACCAAAACTAGACTCTCTGGACTGAAATCAGATCTCATGACAATTATTAATATTGCCTCCATTGAAATTTACAGACTCTTAGTTCTTCTGGTAAAACCGGCTGCCCTTTGATACCACTTTGTTTTGACTCGTCCCACAGGGCCCATTCCATGACTACCACAAGTCCACGTTCCATAGGCCATGGGCTAGTGACTATAACCGAAATAGAATGTCCAAAAATGGGAAGGAATTTTCTTTAAACCAGTGTAAAAACAGATAGTACGTACCGCACCAAGAAAATCACAAAGGAAAGAATGTTGTAAACCCATCACAAGGTATCATCAATTGGAGTAATGTTTGTAAACTAATGATAAAAAGTCCAGAATATAAACTCGACCGAATGGAAAGTATAGAAAAATAAGTACAAGCACTAGATATCATCCAACATTGACCCTACCTGAAGGTTAGGTACAGATCTCTATCAGGTGTCACTACAGTACACCACATCTATTGATCCACCTCCGAACAGCATCTATTCCTTGCTCCTCAATGTACTAGTCAAAGATATCTATTATAATCATAAGGCACAACTAGTGCATGAGAATACCATCCAGGGGTGAGTATAACAGTACCCAATAGGGACCTCAAGACCCCTGAAGGTCTCATTTTAATCAAAAAAGGAAAACACCACAAAAGATATACCACAGAGGTAATATCACCATGAAATATCTCAAACACATAGCACACGGTAAAACACACATCTCACACCTGTTATAACATATGTATATAAGTAATGATGATTAGTCATTAAGCTATATCATCTTATTCTTTTGAGAGTCTCTACTATTGATCCACACAGGTTTCCAAGGTGCTGACCCACATAGTGTCGCTACGTGTTTACTCGGAGAGGGTCATTAGTTGTTGAACCACAATTGTTTTATAAGTGTTGACGCACACATTATTGCTAGGTACTGACCCACATAGTATCACTATTCATTCTTGACGTCAAAGATAGCCACTGGATTTTTGAAATTATCCTGCTTGATGACGGGATGGTCCGCACCTCATGTTTTTAGTCATACCTCAACTGCAACTATGACCTGAATATTGTAACCCCAAAAGGTAGTCTTGTCTTAAGGGTCCCAACGAAACAGACAATGCATCGAACGAATACCTGATCGATATGATATTGGTATCTTTGTGAAAAGGGCCTAGTGAGATTTGATTCCGATCAGACCCATCCATATAAATATATCCTAATAAACACTTGTAATATATGTCATGATAAACTCATAGTCATAAGGGCACCTACTCCTCTGATTGCATGTCAATTAGATTCTCATTTTGAGAGATATGAGTGTTTTTTTGAAAATGGGGCTAGATGGGTACATGCTCGGTCTGACCTGGTCAGACCACCCCAAAAAACTAGACAGGGGTCCCACATACCCTAGTTTAATTTGATGAACTCGACCTAACCCAACTATGGGCTTTGTCGGTCCAGTCTGGTCTTGGCAGCATGATATGCCCAATTTTCATCGCTGGACCCAATCATATTTGGCCGAGGGTCCTGGCTGTTGGGTCACCTGGTGACTCGGTCTGGTACATCCTGTCCTGAAGGGAGAGATTCTAGACTATTAGCATGGGTCTGTCCTACTGGATATGTGACAAGGTCTTCAGCGTGGGTCTATTCGATTGGTGTGGGATTGGACCGCTGGGCAGCTCGTCCAACCCATCGGCACAGGACCATCCAGGCCGTGGAGCTATGTGTGTGTCCAGCTGGCTGGGGGCATAGCCCGATGGCTTGGGACATGAACCACATACTAGGTGCATGTACATACAATATAAATACAAGCCATGTGGGTGGAAAATGGGGTGTTCCTAGAACATATCAAATAGCCGCTTCCGGCTTCCCACCTTTCCCACAGGCACTCAGGGATCCTCCATCCGCGGTCAGTTGAGTAGGGCTCACCGGCCACCCAGGGTGCCCAGAAGTGGCCCACCCCTCCACACGGTGCTAGTTAACACTTTTCCTTCCACCACCATAGTGCCCAGATAGGTGCACATGCGTATTATTCTGCCAAACCACCGGACGTGCTCCGATGGTCCATTCTTTGCACCACATATTCCTATGACCTCTAGGGAGAATCCTATTCACCGCAATGGTCTCAAACCCACCATATCATCAAATTAAACAATCCATTAAAAAGGATCACACATGGGGAGGGTCTTGGGTCTTGTTCCTGTGGACCTGCGCCCTCTGCATTATATAATTATAATCATTGGCAGGCTTGGGGATTATGGCATAATAATACTAGGGAAAAAAATACTGTATAATAACTCTCAAAACATAAGTCAACCTCCCACATAAACACACGATTCGAGGATCAACCTGTTTGTGGGTTGATCTGCATTTTTCATTTCTATAATAAGAATGGATATGGACTTTAACTAATTAAACCCTTACCTATTTGATGTTTTCTTCCGCAATGTTATGTTATCGAGGTTTCAAGATGTCTAAGTAGTTCATCTATTTTGACTATATTCTTCGAGGTGTGTCAATGATATTTGTTGTTCATTGGAATTTCTCAATATTTGTTGTAGAATAATTTTGTTGGAGGCTCATCTGAGAATCCTCACAGTTTTAATTCTTCACTCTCCAATGTGATCATTTAATAAAAAGAATCACATCATAGTGTTTCTGTTATTCTGTGATGTTTCATCGTTACACTATTTCATTTATGAGACAGTATAGTTGTTATGGTTTCACAACGATTCATCAAAGGGATTCTTTAATTTTTCCTTGTCATCGCACTGTATCATCAATGCATGTATCTCAACCATGGTAAATTAAAATAAAATAACTTATTAATTTTATTTTATTATTCTTCGGAAAAGTCCTCAAAATTGACTATTTCGTCAGACCATTGTGGGTCGATGTTATGTCCTTTATAGCTGAATCTCGGTGTTTCGAGTTCAACAGTGCCCTAAAATTGTTGATCCGAGAAATCGTTCAATTGTTAGAAAATTCTTCTGTCACATTTACTGAATGTACCTTAAAAAAGTTCAAAAATACTTTCTGGGCTCACTATGCATCAGTATTATGTTTCGTCAAAGCATGTAGTCTCGAAACTATTCCATATAATTAAAAAAATACACGGAAAATCAGGAACATTATATTTCTGTATTGATTTTATAGAGAAAATTACCTAGTCATGTTTTAAGAAATATTTTCTTCAACATTCATATATATGAAATTCTCCCATGGGTGACATGTTAATTATATTTTCATTAGACATAATCAGGAAAATTTGTTATATGGGTTTTATGTTTTTTTTAAATTGGATAGGATGAGGATATTTTTCAAAAAAGGTCCCAGACAAGCCTGAACCTCTTCCATGCTTCTCCAATCCAAGAAAGAAGCATGAATGTTGTTCAGGATTCATTTAGAAAAAATTCAAATGTGAATTTAACAGGGTTAATCGCTCCTTTAGGCCCATTTATTATAAAAGGAGGTTCCTCCCCTCCAGTTTTAAATCTTTACCTCTGGATTTTCCTATGACACGCTGTTGTAATTCTATGACTATATATCATTGTAGATTTTTGGTAGGAAAACATTTTATTTAAAATATTAATTGTCTAGTTGTTTTTTTGGTGATTTACTTATCCAATATGTTTGGATGTATGAATTTATGAATTTATAAATTATTTTCTATTGTATGATATATTTTTTGAATGAATTATCCTTTTTATTGTAGACTATCTAGGAAATATAAATATGGTGTTTATATTATTGAAAATTTATATATAAAATTTTATTTATATTTAAAGATATAATATTGTTTTAGAAATATATATTTATTTTTAATTTAATTGGTGATTAAAAAAATTTGAATAGGCTTATATGTATATAATATATGTTATTTTAAAATTAAAATACATTTAAATAATAATAAATTATACACATAGGTAATAAGAAAAATAATTTATTATGAACATTTTATTATAAATATATCAGATATATTAAGCATCATATTTGAATTTATTAAAAAAATATATATAATATTATTTTATGTAAGGGTATTATATATTGTTACTAAAAATAATAAATTCAAATTATATTATTTATAAATTATTATTACATTAATTTTAGGTAGTTAAAGAAATTAAAAAATTATATACACATATGCATTTTTATTAAATAGATAATAAAATAGGTATATAGTGTTTTAATTATTATTATTTAAGGGAATATATTAATTTTAAATAATTATTATTCCATGTAATAAAGTATAAAATATAATTACCAATATTTTTGAAAGAATAAGTATGAAGAAACTTATATATATATATATGTAATTTTGTAAAATTAAAAATAACTGTAGTTTAGATTATTTTTATGGTTATTATGATAGTGTAAATTATATTTCATTTTTTAAGGTAAATAATTATTTTTATTAATAAATTTAAATTATATTATGTAATAATAATTTTTCTTCTACTTAATAAAGTGTAATATATAAATACTTCTATTTTAGAAAGTAGAAGAATGAAAATATTATATAAACATATAAAATTTTTTAAAATTGAAAATAACATAATTGTAAAATATTTTAATGCATCATATTTAATTGTCAATTATAATAAATTTTATTCAATTTAATAAATGTTATTGTTAAAAATGTTTATATACATAAATGCCTTGAAAAACTAAATTTTTTGAAAGCAAGAGTAGATATATATTATATATTACATATACTTATTGTTAAGATATACTTATAGGTATGGTTATATAATAAGTATAAAATAATATGTATACCAAAAAACGTGTTACGAGTATTATCTGATAACTAATCTTGAGAGAACCGACCAGTGCATAATTGAAATTTCATGTCTTTTTTGTGCATGTGGTTATATAATTTTTAATAACAACATTTTCATTTTCCATGTTGATGAC
Source organism: Viscum album (assembly GCA_963277665.1). NCBI lineage: Eukaryota > Viridiplantae > Streptophyta > Magnoliopsida > Santalales > Viscaceae > Viscum > Viscum album. The sequence goes on along the minus strand of OY728155.1, from coordinate 1,432,435,510 downwards.
CTGCATGTCAATCTTCACCAAATATGCAATGACTTGAATTTCCACATAAATATGCTATGAATTTAAGACCCATTTAACCACTATCATGAATGTGAATAAGTTTTTAATAAAATATAATTCGATAAGATATTTTGAACTGTTAACATTAAATAAGATTCACTCAACAAGAGGATGTTTTTTTGAAAGAAGATATGTGGTTGCTAAAATATGATATAGAAGAGACACTATGAGTTCATCAATTGGTTTGGATTGTTTCTTAGATATTGATAAACCAATCCATATAATAAGTACCAAGATCAATACATAGTTATTAATTCATACGTAATTAAAAATTATGACACTTCTGATGATGTGGTATAAAAATATATAACATTTTATTAAATTTTCTTTGGTAAAACTACCACGACTAATATACTTCTACAGTATGTTTATTTGTATCGATCATGGTTTAATTAATAGTGTGTCACATGTAACAATGAAAATATTCATGAAAGTATGAATATAAATAGATATATATGTTATATATTTATTAACTATAAAATGTTATGTGATAAATTTATAAAATAATAAATATAATCAAAAAAACATGGTAGAAATCAATAATTTTTAGTGATCTTATCATGATTTTCTAATATATGACTGAAATATAATGTTGTATTCGTTTTTGTATCTGGTTATTTAATTTTTTACTATTGGATGTTCTGGAGATGACCTGCCAATATATGGTTGAAATTTCATGTCCTATTTTTTCAAAAATATTATTTTTAATAATTTAATTTTTTTTCATTTATAACCTACACTTCATCTCTCCATCTATGTGTTTAGGTAACTATATATAAACTTAAAATTTAAATATATCTAAAACCCATAGACCCTTAGACATTTATGTGAGTCTCATTGTAATATAATGGTGTTCACCACGAACTATTTCTATTTGTAGTTGGATTTTTACACCATGACTAAGAAGAGACTCATGGTAGCTAGAATCGAAGATAATAAACAATAAAGTACCCCCATCATTTTTTGTTTTATCAAATAATGATAAACTAATAAATAGAAAAATTCTCTACATCCACCAAATTATATAAGCATAACTAATTGACCTTTTAAAAAAAAGTCATTATGAAATATATAATATTTTATAATTGTTTTTTTCTAGGTTTTTATGCCTATAAAACTATTTGTCAAAGGTGAGGTAATTTATAATAAAAATAATTTTAGAATGTTTTTTCCACCAATTAGAGTAGAAAATATTTTAGACTATGTTAGTTTGGATGGTGTTCGTAAGAAGATTCATAATCAGTTAAAACTTGGGGATGATTAATCAAATTCATTAATAAAAAATTGATATCATCAATATCCAGAAATTTTTTTGAATTATTTGTATCTTATGGTATATGATGATGATTGGATGGATGTATCATTATTATTTAAGAAATAGTTTAGTAATTTTCTCATGGATTTATTAGCGGTGATTTCTGATATTGATGTGATGAAGCCTACTAATACAAAACTATGTTTTGTGAGATCTATTGAAGTTTATCCTTAAAAACACTCTCATTCAATTCATACTCATACAGATCCAGTGATAGAAACACATTATGATTATGATTATCAGAATTTGGAAATAAATGTAGGGTACCTCTCTTCATGTACTATAGATATACTGAATCAAACTTTATCTAAGAAGGAATTATCTAGTCAGGCATCATGAGATGATGTGGGTGAGGGTGACTTATGGAATAGTCCTTCCAAAGTTTCTATGATTGATAGACATCCTTTATATAGTGGTAATTATACTACAATACTGACTTTATTAGTCAAAGGAATGTTGTGTGTGGAACATTTTTTTGGGATGTCCTTACAACATATACTAAACTCCATCATATTTTACGGAATAAATATTCATCAACTGATAAGAACATCAATGTCGAGATGGTTTCTAAAAGTAATGTTTCTATCAAAATTTGGATAAATCAATACCAGAAAGGGTGAAATTTCTCATTTGTGGGTGATTATTCGAAGAAGGGAAAATATTTCATTGGATGTGAATAATTTGGGCATGAACTAAATTCTGATTAAGGGTAATATATGATAGTTTTTTTCATGTGGGAAGATAACCTAATTAGAATCCCAAAACACTTATTTACATCAATTTATGTCACATGATCACTAAAAAATTGATATAGAGATTATATAAATAGTTATTTTATAGATGATAAGAATATGTTAGGAAATTCCTATGTCCCATGTTTAGGAATGAATATTATTGTTTATAATTGAATTATTTGGTACGAAAAGTCATATTATAGAAAACCAACGAAAATTGAAAATGTAATTGGTGATTGGGAGGAATCATATTATATAATGAAAAAAATTATATAATTATTGACTCTATAAAATACGATTATTTATCATTTTGACATAGTTGATTATGTCTCCCCCAATCACCAATTTTATCAATCAAAGGTGATGTTAAATAAGGGGTTATGGGTAATCTTCCCATGAAACACTACATTTCCCTATTGCAAATTTTTTTAGGTTGATGAAACATTACATTATGGAATGTATCAAGGTGTTCTTCTTATTTATTCAACATTTGATGGTAATTTTTATACTCTAACACTTTCATTCCCTATTGTTGAAATATAAATTTATGAATACCAAATTTGGTTTTTGGCATGTGTACACATTCATTTCACAAAAAACCATATAGTGTTTTAAATATAAAATCTTTATCGAGAAATTATATAAGTTTTTAATAGCGATGGGGTTTCATAGAGAGAAAAAAAATTTATTTTCAATATTGAATTATACATATAGAAATTAACATTCTATAAGAATTTCATAGATGAGGAAATAATGAAAGAGATCATAATGATGTGTATGTGTAACAACCCAAGATTTTATAAGAATTATTCTTTCTAATTTCTTTAATGTATTCTAATTTACGCTACACCAAGATCATCTTGCGCTATACACAACACATTATTAGCTTGTAGTATACGCAACACTAATCTTGGATCATGTTACACACAATATCAAGTCTGTTTGATATTAGTTATTATATGGAACATTGGGTATATATATGTATATATATTCAATTTATAAATAAAATATGGTTGGAATTTTTTATATGCATCAACAAAGGAGTCCTGCACTACACACAACCCTGACCTGGATTGCATTACACGCAGTCGTGACGTTCCTCGAGAGCATGTGTTGTACGCAATACCGGGTTTCAGTGAACAATGATATATTGTTATAATATTATTATGGGCTAGAATTTATGAAAATTATTAACTAGATTTTTAATTTTATAACATCGTTATTCATCTTACACATTTTCCAGAACATTTTATAAGAACAAAATAAATTTTTCTGGTAAAATATGTATTTTTCAAAAAATGCATTTTTGCCACCTTTTGATGGAACACCCACATTAAATTTAGTTTTTGACATGTTTATAAGTTCAATTTGAAAAAATATAATTATTCTTTGGAATCAGGATATAAAATTTTACCTTGGATAAATTTTTCATATTCTTCTGATAACTTTCATATTTTAATGAATAGTAAAAACACGCTATATTTTCATTAAAAACAAATTTTTCCATCGTAATAATTTATGTGGTTAAATTATAATATTAAATGGTTTTATAGTATAAATAGATTATATTTTTACCATTTAATATAATGTATGTCATTATCATTGATTTTACATTGAATTTGTAGGTTAAATAAATTCAATCTTTTGCAATGTTTTAAAAAAAACCTGTTTTCTTTCGACACCAGAATTGATTTTAATTTCATTTCGGCAACGTCATTGTATTGAATTTGGAAAAATGGATTCCATATTTGGAATCAATGGGTCTAAATTATATTAATAAACTACTTCCTATTTTTGGGCTTTATGAATAGTAACAACGGTAAATTTTATTTACCATAGTAAAAGGTAAATTGGGTAAATAAGGGTAAATATAATATTATAAAATTATATTAATACTTGTCTTAAAAAAATTGGATGATTATATTTCGTCCTAAGTAAAATTTGGGTCGAAATGGAATCCATTAGAACCCACATGGAGGTGATTAAGACCTTTAGTTTAGTTTATTTAAAGGAAATTGAAATATGTCTCACTCAACTTTAATAATTAATGTATTTTTAATATAAGTTTATAAAGAATATAAATTCGGTTATAAATACTCATTTAAAATATAAAATGTTTTTCTTTATCATATAAATTTATTTGTAATTTTTAAGAGTAATTTAATAACCTTATTATCTTATACATTAATGATGCAGAAATTATTTATTTAGTGAAAAAATCAATAATATAGTTTTTATTCAAATAGTAATACATATAAAAAGGCCCAGAAATATGAAAAAAACTATTTATTAGTATATATATAAACCCTAATCATCCACATTCCAAATTGGTGACCATTTAGATACTTATTAAGGTGATTATGACACTTATAATTTTTTATTTTAAATGATTCCAAAGTTGTCACCTTCATAATTTAATAAAGATAACAATTTACATATTGTTATTTTAAGTTGATAAATTTGAGTAAAATTATTATTACAAAATATTTTATATTTATATTCATCAAAATATTTTATTTTTAATATTTATGAAACAAATAAGTATATTAAATAATTATACAAAAATGTTGTACTAATTATTTTATTAAGAGATATACCAAATAAATGGTTTTAAAAATATTAAAATAAATATTATATGAACTATTTAATGTTCTCCACGAATTTTATAGACTAATTTGACATTTTGGAAATCTATGAAATATTTTAGTTCGAATATATCCTCTATGTATATTTAATTTAAATTCAAATAAATGAATAGTGTCAAAATTAACACTATTGTTATTTTATCAAAATAACATATTATTAAATTGTTTAAAAATCACAAAAATATTTAAAAATTATAAATTGAAATTTATATAGTCTGAAATTACATAAAGTATAAAATAATGTAAAATTAACAACACATAAGTGATTATTTATAACCATTTAAAATTTAAAATTTTATTACCAGAAATAAACATAATAGATTAAATAATGATAAATCAAAATTATAAGGTTTAAAATAAGATCAAAACATGTCTAAATTTTATTGGTTGATAATATTACAACCCTCTCTCTTTTAATCTTCGAATTGAGTCATTTTTTGAGGTTTTTATGTGCATTATGAATTTATATTAAACTAATATTTTTGAGGATTCCAAAGGTGCCCCTCTCCTCCCTTATAAAAGGGAACCACCTCCCTCTCTTCCTCACACCATTTTGTGCCTTGAAGCTCGGAAAAAATCTTCCCATTTCACTTCCCCACTTCCTTAGAAACCTACTAGAGGTACTGGTATTCTCAAAAGACCAACTCTAGTGCCCTACGAGAATGTTTAAAGGTGGCACTTCGGGAAAGAGGTAATACCTTCTACTGTTTTCTTCAAGTTCCATTATTCTTATACTCCCTCTACATTAGTTGTTTCATTGTTAAGTAATAACATCAGTATCCCTAATATACTGATATGTTATTATAAATATTAAACAAACCCATTTCACCTTCTATCCATCCTATGTAAAATGAAATCACCGCGCGTACGTACGTACGGAATACCGTATCCACACCGTGGTGTGATCTGTTTTTCCATCAACACCTTACATGGATGGGTATAATGGTGAAAATAATAAATATATATGGTTATTATAACATCATATTGATTATGATATATTATACCATCCACTCCAATTCTATTCAATAATTATGGGAACGATATCATCGCTCGTGTGTACGTACGGACTACCGTCTCCACGACGCGATGAGATTCACTCTCCATGTTAACCCTTCAAGAATGATTATAAAGTATATAAAATAAGTAATCATGAAATATATGACATAATAATTCTACTGGATTTATGTATATATATATGTATGTAATCTACTTAATTCCATTCAATTCAATAAGGAAACGAAAACAACGTTCATGCGTACATACGGCCTACCGTCTCCATGAACGGTGTGTTTCTTTCCATTTATTGATCTATTATATATATGTATATTCTGAATATATATTATATATAAATCATGTTTTACATTCAGGATGTATATAATCATGATATAAGTAATCATATGAGTAATTAAAAGTTAAAACATGAATGACAAATGAAACGATTTTACCCAAAACTCTACTTTAACATGAATTTACCAAGGAACGGGTAATATAAAGTCATAAGTGAACCATATATGATATAATAACAATGAATTTGATTCTGTAATAATTCAATGAAATTATTTAAATAATTATACAGGAGGTTCAGATATGTACGAAGCATATCAGACCTAAGGTAAGGGATAACTATTCCAATCTCGTTCTTATCCGAGATTGTTAATCGTAAGTATTTACTGGGGTTATATTTATCATTCATGCCCATGTTTTATAAAAATGTTTTCATGTATTTTTAAACTCCTTTTTACCCATCTTTGACTTTTAATTTGTGCTATGGAACGAATCATTCTTTTGTTTACCATACGTGGTACTTTTTGACTTTTCCGACAAAAGTACGAGGAGAATGTTTTTTTAAACTTATACGGCATGAAAAGATTTTGACGATTTTATAACGCCTTATTTTCATGAAGCTTCATCTGCAAGAATTCATGATTATTTTCAACAAAATAATTTTACTTTAAAATTGAATGAAAATTTCAGAAATGAATATTATTTTGCAGAAGAAAGGATATTTTCCTCAAGAATTCATTTCAAGTGTTTTATGAAAACTATTTTCCATCTAAGATGACATTTTTTTTCATATGTGTATGTTTCAAGTGTAATGTCTCTATTATTTACAGGGTATGATTATTATTATGATGAAATTATATCCATTTGTTTTATATGGACTATGTAATGATGTCATGATGTTTAAGAATCCCAATTTATTACATGGTTATGCTATGATGTATGATTTATGATTTTGTGGAACAAGTAAGAATGATTTCATTATATGATGGGTGGGACCTACGTCTCCCTCCAATGCATTGGGTAATGATTTATATCTCATGAGATAGACATGGCTGGAATGACAAGTTAAACTGGTTCAGTAATACAGGACTGGAACGAGGAGTGAACTTGATTTAGAAAGGGACTATATCCACTAAGATGGTCTTGGCAGTAATGCCTTGGCTACTATGGAAATAATATCATGTGATTAATGGTTAGCAACAATTACATGTTTTATTCCCATGCTAATTTATCATGATTAATGTTTCTTCATGATCTATGCATTACGTACTACCACGTTTTATGTCATTGCTCAAGATTTTGATGTTTAGATTTTATGCTCATGTTTTTTTAAATTCAAATGTATAAGGACTGTTTTTTGTTCTCTATGCTTACCCTTACAGAGCATTTGAGCTCACCCTTTATATGTTTTCTTTTCCCCAGGATTTAATGAAAGTATTTAGGTAAGAAAATAAAGGGGAAGATCATTAATGGAGATGTTGAAGATCTTTCACAATGATTAGAAGATAATATTCTGAGTTTCCAAAGACACTAAACTTTTACGATATTTGTGTGTCTGTTATTGTTATGTATTATGTATTCCAAAAATGTAATGTGATGTCCATGTACATCAGGCTTCAGGTCTCTATAGTTGGTATCAGAGGAATGTTTTAGTTAACCATTGGAAACAAGGATGCGAAAACTTTAGTGAGATCCCTAGAGATATTTCTAAGGTATGTCGAGGGATGTCCCTAAGGTTAAGTATAAGTATAGGTTGTAATCCTAGAATTACGGTTACGATCATAGACTTAAACCTAAGATGTTAGATATTGAAGGTACTCCCCCTTTATTATGTTGTTTTCCCAGCATGATTTTTTCCTCTCACACTATTCTTTTTGGGTTTTAGAAAATGGCTGGAAATAGGAAGATTCATGATAATGGAGGATATGATGGACAATGGAATGATATTCTTCATGAGAAACCAAATGAAATGGGCTTTGGAAGTCCAAACATCATTATTATGCCTAATCAGCAATCTCATAATATGTTCAATAATCTCAACTTTGGTAAGTTTCCTGACTTAGCTAATAAGAGAAATATGGAGTTTCATGATGATCATAGAGGAAAGAATGTTAAATTTCCCTCATGTAAGTCATGTGGGAAGAGGCGTCAAGGAGAATGTTTCAAAGAAACTGGAATATGCTTTGGGTGTGGAAAATAAGGACACAAAGACAATAATTGCAATGGAAATTGGTTTATTTAACACAATGGACAAGGATAATGGTATTTATAAGACAACAGCAATGGTTAAATGTTATAAATGTGGAATGTACGGGTATTATGCAAACCAATTCCGTAAGGGAAAGTCTCATGAAAAGATTCATCATGTCCGTATGGGTAGTATTTATATTGATGATGATGAAGAGACTACAAATGATATGTGAGATAAAATAATTGTTCATTCTCGGTTAATGGTTTAAGAAGGTAGTGTAATGATTGTATGTTTATCAAGAATAATGTATGGTACTATGGAATAATCAAAAAATCTAAGGATTGTTACACTATTGCCATTGCTTGAGTTTTAAAAGTATATGATGAAGGGTACTGGTAACCATGAAAGGTTAATAAAAAAATATTGGAAGATAGATGATATGTGCATAATGAAAGGATAAGGAGATAATGATTTGTTTGATATTATTCATGATATCATGATTGATATAAGGACTAAGTGATATTATGGTTTGGGTATATAGAATTTTTGGGATTTTGGTATGTGGAAAGTGTTAAAATTTAACACATTCATGTTTTCACTAAGGTTAAATGGGTATTCATTCATCAAGAGAATACATGATTTAGGTATTCACATGTTTTTAATTTGACCACCAAGATATATCTTATGATATATTGGGGATAAATGATGGCATTCACGTGATTGTTATGTGACATTTCAAGTAATCATTTTCTTTATACTATGATCTTGGACTGATGTATTATAGATAATCCTAAAGATTGTAATGGATTATGTTTGACATAAGTTATTATTTCTTAAGGATAGAACTTTTTTCGATATTATTGATGGGATGATATAGTAATGTAGTTTTAGAAAAAGGACAACCTGTAGGACGGGCAACAACCCATCGTGTTGGAAAAGGCTGTGGGAATCGAACCCACAAACTAAGTGCTATTGGCCATTATCTCCTACCATTGGCCTACAAGAAGTCCCTGGTTAGTATAAACTAGTTTTGTTTTATTATGTGGTATGATATATGAAGTATAAGTTAATTTTTAGAAACATATACGATTAATCTAACCATAAGATGGACTTAAAACTTTTGATAACCTTTTGTCTGAACCAGATAGAATGACCCATCATTCTATCACATGATCTGCTAACACATCATGAATAGAAAATTCAACTTCATTTGTTTATGGGATGAAGTGTAAATTGTTTGATTCAAGAACAATGGAAAGATTGTACAAAAATCATGATTTTATTTCTTCTAATTCCAATTTCTCCAACTTTAGGGAAATGATCTTGAATACAAAAAAATGTTTTCCTAGTGTCCTTATATACGATGAATCATATGGTTCCATAGATCATCACAAATTTACGGCTTTGTGACTGTTGGCTTTATCATAGCCATGTCCTCTACAACTCTCTATCAGAACATGATGATTAGATTTCTCTTCCATATCCATATTTCACCTATGTTCTACTATGTGGAAACCCAGTGATTAGTTAATTTGGGTAACCATTACGTTTCATAAATTAGTTTTTAATGTTATGTTTTGGGATTCCATTATACGATGTGGGTTTCAATTAAAGTAACTTTCAAGTAGAAAACCATTTATAACCCTGAAGAATTTTGAGGGAGAAATTCATTTTAAGGAGGGTATAATGTAACAACCAGAGATTTTATGAGAATTATTCTTTTTAATTTCTTTAATGTATTCTGATGTACTCTATACCAAGATCATATTGCGCTATACACAACACACTATTTGCTTGTAGTATACGCAACACTAATCTTGGATCAAGTTACACACAAATTCATGTTTGTTTGATAGTAGTTATTCTATGAAACATTGAGTATATATATATATATATATTCAATGTATTAATAAAATTCGGTTGGATTTTATTATACGCAACAACAAAGGAGTCTTGCACTACACACAACCCAGACATGGCTTGCATTACACGCAATCGCGGCCTTCCTCGATAGCGTGTGTTGTACGCAATATCGGGTTTCACTAAACAATGATATATAGTTTTAATATTATTATGGGCCAGCCATTATGAATAGTATTAAATACATTTTGAATTTTATAACTTCATTATTCATCTTACAAATTTTCTAGAATATTTTATAAGAACAAAATAAATTTTTCGGGTAAAATAATTATTTTTCAAAAAATGCAATTTTACTGCCTTTCGATGGCGCACCCACATTAAATCTAGTTTTAGACACGTTTATAAGTTCAATTTTACAAAATAAAATTATTATTTGGAATCAGGATATAAAATTTTACCTTGGATAAATTTTTCATATTATTCTGATAAATTTCATATTTTAGTGAATTGTAAAAACACGCTATATTTTAATTAAAAACTAATTTTTTCATCGTAATAAATTATGTGGTTAAATTATAATATATAATTATTTTAAATTATAAATAGAATATATTTTTACCATTTAATATAATGTATGTCATTAGCATTGATTTTACGTTGAATTCGTAGGTTAAATAAATTCAATCTTTTGCAATGTTTTAAACAAAAACTCGTTTTCTTTTGACAACAGGATTAATTTTAATTTAATTTCTGAAACTTATGTGTATTGAATTCGGAAAAATTGATTCCATATTTGGAATCAGTGGGTTCAAATTATATTAATAGACTTCTTTTTATTTTTAGGCTTTATCAATAGTAAACACGGTAAATTTTATTTACCATAGTAAAAGGTAAATTAGGTAACTAAGGGTAAATATAATATTATAAAATTATCCTAATACTTGTATTAATACAATAGGAAGATTATATTTCGTTCTAAGTCATATTTGGGTCGAAATGGAATCCATTAGAACCCACATGGAGGTGATTAAGACCTTTAATTTATTTTATTAAATGGAAAGTGAAATATGTCTCACTCAACTTTAATAATTAATGCATTTTTAATATTAGTTTATACAGAATATAAATTCGGTTATAAATATTCATTAGAAAGATAAAATGTTTTTATTTTTCATGGTAATTTATTTGTAATTTTTAATAGTTATTTAGTTACCTTATTATGTTATACATTAACGATGCAGAAAATATTTATTTAGTGAAAAAATCAATAATATAGTTTTTATTTAAAAGGTAATACATATCAAAACGCCAAAAAATCTGCACAAAACTTATTATTAATATATATATAAACCCTATTAATCCAGTGGCCGAATGTTTGACCATTTGGATCCTTATTAAGGCGATTATGACACTTATAATATTTCATTTTAAATGATTCCAAAGCTGTCACCTTCATAATTTAATAAAGATAAAAATTTACATATTGTTATTTTAAGATGATAAATTCGAGTAAAATTATTATTATAAAATCTTTGTTATTTATCTTCATCAAATGATTTTATTTTTATTTTTTATGCAACAAATAATTATATTAATTAATTATACAAAAATGTTGTACTAATAATTTTATTAAGAGATATACCAAATAAATAGTTTTAAAAATATTAAAATAAATATTATATGAACTATTTAATGTTCTCCACGAATTTTATAGAAACATTTGACATTTTAGAAATCTATTAAATATTTTATTTCGAATATATCTTCTGTGTATATTTTATTTGAATTCAAATAAATTAATAGTGTCAAAATTATCACTATTGCTATTTTATAAAAATAATATATTATTAAATTGTTTAAAATCACAAAAGATATTTAAAAATAATAAATTGAAATTTATATAGTCTAAAATTTCATAAAGTATCCAATTATTGAAAATTAACAACACATAAGTGATTATTTATAACCATTTAGAATTTAGAATTTTATTACCACAAATAAACATAAATAGATTAAATAAGAATAAATCAAACTGATAATGTTTAAAATAAGGTCAAAACATGTCTAAATTTTATTTAATGATGATATTACTACCCTATCGCATCTAATATTCGAATTGAGTCATTTTTGGTGGTTTTTATGTGGGGTTTGAATTTAAATTAAACTAATATTTTTGAGGATTCCAAAGGTTCCCCTCTCCTCCCTTATAAAAGGGAACCTCCTCCCTCTCTTCCTCACACAATTTTGAGCCTTGAAGATCGGCCAGAAACTTCCCATTTCACTTCCCCACTTCCTTATAAACCTACTAGTGGTACTTTTTATCTCAAAAGACCAACTCTAGTGCCATAATAGAAAGTTTAAATGTGGCACATCGATAAAGAGGTAGTACCTTCTACCGTTTTCTTCAAGTTACATTCTTCTTCTACTCACACTTATTTAGTTGTTTCATTATTAAGTAATAACATAAGTATCCCTAATATTCTGATATGTTATTATAAATATGAAACAACCGCATTTCACATTCTATCCATCCTACGGAAAATGAAATCTCCATGTGTGCGTACGTACGGAATATCGTCTCCACGCCGTGGTGTAATCTGTTTTTCCATCAACACCATACATGGATGGGTATAATAGTGTAAATAATAACTATATATGGTTATTATAACATCATAATAATTATTATATATTATACCATCCACTCCAATTCTATTCAATAATTATGGGAATGATATCATCACTCGTGCGTACGTACGGACTACCGTCCCCACGACGCGATGAGATTCAATATCCATATTAACCATTCAAGAATGATTATAAAGTATATATAATAAGTAATCATGAAATATATTAATTAATAATTCTACTTTATTTATGTATATATATATGTATTTCATCTACTTAATTCCATTCAATTCAATAAGGAAAAGAAAACAGCGTTCATGCGTACGTACGGTCTACCGTCTCCATGAATGGTGTATTTATTTCCATTTATCGATCTATTATATATATATATATTCTGAATATATATTATATATAAATCATGTTTTACATTATAGATGTTAGAAATCATGATCTAATTAATCATATGAATAATTACAAGATAAAACACGAATGACAAATAAAATGATATTACCCAAAACGCTACTTTACATGAATTTACCAAATAACGGGTAATATAAAGTCATAATTGAACAATATATTATATAATAACAATGAATAAGATTCTATAATAATTCAATGACATTATTTAAATCATTATACAAGAGGTTTGGATACATACGAAGCATATCTAACCTAAGGTAAGGGATAACCATTGCAATCTCGTTCTTATCCGAGATTGTTATTCAAAAATATTTACTAGGGTTATTGTTATCATCCATTCCCATATTTTATAAAATTGTTTTCATGTATTTTTAATGTCCTTTTTACCCATCTTTGACTTTTACAATGTGTTATGGAAGGAATCTTTCTTTTGATCACCATACGTGGCACTTTTTGACTTTTTTGACAAAAGTACGAGGAGAATGTTTTTTTTCACTTATACGGCATGAAAGGATTTTGACGATTCCATATCGCTTTATTTTCATGAAGATTCCTATACAAGATTTCATGATTATTTTCAAAAAAATTATTTTATTTTAAAATTGAATGATAATTTCAGAAAATAAAATTATTTTGCAGAAGAAAGGATATTTTCCTCAAGAATTCTTTTTAAGTGTTTTATCAAAACAATTTTCCATCTATGATGACCTTATTTAATATGTGTATGTTTCAAGTGTAATGTATCTATTTTTTACATGGAATGGTTCTTCATATGATGAAAGGATATACATTTGTTTTATATGGATTATGTTATAATGGCATGATGTTTAAGAATCCCAATTTATTACATGGGTTACGCTATGATGTATGATTTATGATTTTGTGGAACAAGTAAGAATGATTTCATTATGAGATGGTTGGGACCTATATCTCCCTCCAATGCATTGGGTAAAGATTTATATATCATGAGATAGACATGTTTGGAATAGAAAGTTAAACTAGTTCAGTAATATAGGACTGGAACGAGGAGTCAACTCGATTCAGAAAGGGACTCTGTCCCCTATGATGGTCTTGGCAGTAATACCTCGGCTACTATGGAAATCATATCATGTGATTAATTGTTTTCCACAATTACATGTTTTATTCCCATGCTAATTTATCATGATCAATGTTTCTTCAGGATCTATGCCATACATACTTCCATGTTTTTTTTCATTGCTCAATATTTTGATGTTTAGATTTTATGCTAATGTTTTTTTACATTCAAATGTCTTCGGATTGTTTTATGTTCTCTATGCATACCCTTACTGAGCATTTGAGCTCACCCTTTATATGTTTTCTTTTCCCCTAGATTTAATGAAAGGTTTTAGGTAAGAAAACAATGGGGAAGATCATTAATGGAGATGTTGAAGATCTTTCACCACAATTAGAAGATAATATTTCGAGTTTCCAAAGACACTAAACTATTACGATCCTTGTGTGTCAGTTTTTGTTATGTATTATGTATTGCGAAAATGTAATATAATGTCCATGTATGTCAGGCGTCAGGTCTCTATAGTATGTATCTCTAAACAGTTTTTTTAAAATAAAATTTAATAACCTTTAAAATAAATAATTCCCTTATGGTATCATCATAAGACCTACAAATAGAGTGTTTTTATCAATGAATTAATGAAATTTTTAGATCTAATAAAAAAATTTATGATTATTTAATACGTATTTCAAAGGATAATTGCTCATTAGCATATGACGGTGGTAGTAGAAATGTACATATGACCAATAATATAGTAGAGTTCTTAAATGGAATCCTCTATGTTTTGAGAAGACTATGGATTATAGGGTCAGTGAATGATACACTTTGTAGACATTTTATTTACTTTGTAGAACGGACCCAAAAACCTAATCCGAGGATGAAAAATGGAATGAATCTTAATCTACATTTATAATGATCTATTGATTAGATAATAAAGAAAACATAAAGATTGTATGTACAAACCTATGAAAAGATACATAATTGATTTCAGGTAGGATATTTCTACAACCGAGTTACATGAAATAGTGGTCTAATACTAGTGGTCATGATAGATAACATATATGGTGGCTGTGACATCTTCCAGGCACTGAGATATCTATGTGCATATGTTTTTGAAGCTTGTGCATTGATGAACATATAATGGGAGCAATATGTTTCCCCAATGTATCATAATAGCACTCAAGTAAACTATGATAGTGAAACTTGGATGCATGTTGGTGACTTTCACTCGATAACATTAACTTCTGAAGTGTCAACTATCATCCCAAGTATTTCCATGTTTCATTATTTATTAATTCATTTATAATTTTTTTTTTCATTTCTATAATTTTTAAATTATTGGATTGATATTACTAAGTTAAGCCCCCAGGGAAGAGTGAAGTTTACTTTTATCAGAACATAGATGGACTAGCCAGGGAAACCGGGATGGGAGTACATTGTTGCATGTTTTACACATAAGGGATTACTCATACGAGATGTACAAAAATGGTAGGTTAGAGATCCGCATCCCATCATCCATGATCTATTCTATGTATCATAACATGAATGTGTATTTTCTTCATATGTAAATGTTTCATTAACGAATCATTTTATTTCTAACATGACCAATTTATAACCTCTTTCGACTCTGGTTTTATTCATATTTGGATTCAATATGAATTTTTTTTGAGATAATATAATTGTAAAAAAAATAAACAGACTAAAAAATAAATAAAATGGGTTTCAGCCTATAAATTAATTGTATATTAATTTTTCATTCCATTCACATGATCAACTGAGATATCAGGCAGCTGCATTCCCTATGAAGTTTTTTCATCAAAAAATAGTTTTATATAAAATATTTCTAAAATATTTACATTCATTAATGATTAATATAACATGAAGTTGATAAATTAAACCAACAACATCGTTCAAATATATATTTTTTACCACTTTTATCATCATAATATAGAATTTATGTGCTAATTTTTTCACTCATTTTATTTATTTTTGTTTCATAAAAAAATTAAAATTTTATTCAATTAACTATAAAAAAGTAATGATGATATCAAATCTACATATAGAATATCATCTGTTTGTAACATATGATGATATTTATCAGTCATGACTTGTTCTAGAGAGACATCTAGTGCCCACATTTAGTGTAAAGGGATATAATATGTTCCATAGTACAACATCACCTCTCGCCATCACCCACATATCCATCATGTTTTGTTATATGGGGTATCGATGAGCGACATCACATTTGTTGACCATCATCTCATTATTTCGCTCAATGCAATATGGCAGCCAAAAAAAATACATTCCATTTTATCTAGGGGGAGATGAAAATTATAATCGAGGATGTGTCCATTATATTGGGCCACCCCATTGATGGTGTGGCTCTGACATGACGATTTGAAGAAGATTGGTTTGAGATAGTTCAATGATTAATAAGAATTGAGTTCCACAAAGATGGGAGGTATATCATCTGTTGTAGATTATTCATGGCATGGATATACCAAAATATCAATCATCATGAAGATTATGTTGACGAGATCACCATGCTATGATTTTAATAGAAATAAAATTTGATTCTAATCAGTGTAACAATATTCATTGATCATTGTACTACAATAGTATATAAGAAGAATTTACCATTATTTGGGGAATTGGACCAGGGAGGCCAATATATTTGGGGGGGTCTTCGTATATCACATAAATATATAGGTTACTATGAATCACATGTTTCATTTATAACATGATGATTGTAGGATTCATGATTCTTATATATATGATGATATCGGAGAACATCCCTTGCTTAGATCCACATGAATGTGCTCTACTTCCTGCAGATATTGTAGTAGAGTCTTCATTTGGATGAAGATAGGTTATTACATCTCTATAATGTCTAAATCAAATGTATAACATAAATTATGAAATATTGTTTAAAAATGATATCTAAATGTGGCTTCGGGCACATCCTCATTCAGATACAAATAGTCATGATGTCTACACTTACAGACATATGGTGGAAATTCATCAACAATACATCACATGTGATTATTATTAATATTGTTAAATATTTATTCTATATTGTACATGTCTTCATTTATTAATAAAATATTCAATTTTTTTCATATTCATGGATTCTATATATTTTACACATCTTCCAATTTTCATCCATCATATTGTACGGTGGTTCTGGCTGCCGAATCATGCATCATTCCTTTGATTCAATTTCATACTTTTGAGTGGAATCAAAATGGAAGACTTATGACAAGGATTAGATTATATCCTCTCATTCCCACACTACCCAGTCAGTTACATTTAGATCATTCCCTAATGATTTTCGGTAAGTGAGAATTTTCTTATAGGAGGTATCATACCTGATACATTAACATATTGGATAGTTGACATGAATAACTATTATGACTAGAGGGAATAGTACTTGTGGTTTTATATGATCTATTAGCATATGAAACCTGTTATAATAGTTCCCCAGTAATATTTTTTTTGTTACATGGATGAGGCTATCATGACATGGTAATAATTATTTGTTCCACTGTTGAAATGATTTTATCCTAACATTAATTAAATGTATAATCTGATTTCATGGGATTCTCATATCACCCAATGACATCACATCTCAGATCTGGTAGAGGGAGGATCACATAAAGAGGCATATTTTCATAGAGTTGTGACTGAGTTCACTCCACCTATGGATTATATTTATCATGAGATTTTCTTTGATTAACCACACGATGCTGAGTATGTTAGGCCAGATATAGATGTGTTACAAAGTGAGGACCCATTTGCGGATACTTAAAATAAATATTTGTCTATAAATCATTATTTATTATTGGTATTTTTTATTATTTATGAATATTTAATAAAAATTTATTACTCTTCCTGAGTTTGGAATTAAAATTTATTTAATATATAATTAATATTTATCATAATTTATTTAATTATTATTATTATTTATTAATATCTACTATTTTTTATCAATATTATTTTATTATTTATGAATATTTATGAAAATTTATTCCATTTTAATTAATATTTTTGAATAATTAATTATTATTTTATAATATTTTATAACTATTTTTTACTATTTATTATTCAGTAAAATCTATTTAATTTTTATTAAATTTTTTTTTAATATTTATAAATATATATTTAACAATTATTATTATTTAATAAATATTAACGAATTATAAAGTAATATTTATTAATAATTAATTATTTATTATTATTTATTATAAATTTTTATTTTAATATTTAATTAGATATTTATATATTTTAATATTTATATATATAATAATTTTAGAGAAAAATTAAACACTATTCCCCCTTACTTGTGAAAAGTCACAGTAAAAGCATTAACCTCGTTCACGCTTCCTCATGAGTGGAGAAGCATGAATGGGGTTTACCCTTCTCAATATCCCTTATTGGAAAAATGGCCAACCCTATACATTTTTAAAAGATATTAAAAATCCTTTTAAATTATTTTTCCTCAAAAAACACAATGTGAATAACATTGAAGCTTGAGTGACTAATTGATAAGACACTGTGAGAATGAAAGATTTATGCATGAAATAGATGTTTGGTCTGAATATCAACAGTCCAAACTATGCATCTAACATCATAATAATGGTCAATGGTACATTGTATATGTCCAGGATGGATATGTATTTTTCCTGGGGGAGTATCTCTTATTATGTTTACTCTATCATGGTGCAGGTTAAATGATACAAAAAATATATATGTGATATATGATCCTTGAAATAAGATTCAATTTGGAGATATGATGAATATATCTCAAGAAAACATTTCTATAAAAGGAGGTAAGTGGATGATGTTATGTGTACTGAATTTCTAGTGTCATCATTATCTACAATCATCAGTAGGATGATTTATGTCTTTAGGTTTTTTCTTCTCTTTTTTATATATGTTTCTCTCTAACATGTGTTTCATGAGATGTTAGATAATTTTTACATGTTTTATGATTCCATGTAATTTATTTATTAATTTATTTTTAGTATATAGTTTTCTAGATAGATTCTTACACTTATTAATTATTTTCATTCCCTTAACTGGTCCTTTTTCTTAACCATTATTTTAGGGGTGGGGAGTGTGATTAATATCTTTATTTTTATTGATATTTAAAATTGTATTTATTTTGAGACATTTCTTTTAGTACGCGTTTGTGGGTGTATAATCCACCATGACCATTGAGTTATTTTTTATTCTATGTTTCAAATTGGATTTGGGTTACCCATAATTTTAATTACAATAAGTACCTGGCCATTGAAAAAGGTTAACATATAGTTTATTGAGTGCCTATTTTTACAACTGGATTTTTGTGGTCTTGATTAAAATAAATAAATGACAACCATATTAATTTTTATAATTTTTTATTTCATGATCATGGATTTTAAAATTATTAGAAAAATCATTAAATTGGATTCTATTAGACTAGATAGTTTATTTTTAATTCATGTTTCTAACCTTTAATTTTAAATTAAATTGTGTTTTATATCTTCTATATGTGGGTTTGAACTCATGGATTTAATTCATGGTTTAACTGTTTATAGTTTTAGTTATTTTGGTCATGTGATTAATAAATTCTAATCCTCATCAACACGTCAGTAGGTGACAATTAATGTGGCCAGGTATCATAATAGTAGAATTTATTACATAGAAATAAAGAAATTATACATGTCCCCACCCTCATTTCTATGAGAATACATTTTCTAGGAGATATATATCATGTGACATTTGAACAAAAATCTCACGAACCATCCGTAGGGCTCATGTCGTGACAACCCCAAGCCCGCCATCCATAGGCCAGGGGTTGGAGACTAGCACCAAAGGCATCCCATAAAAGGGAAGGCATTTGCTTTATAAAATTAAACTAACACAACATAGTATGCAAGGGAAGTAAGTACAAAGTAAAACTGAGTACAAAAGTGAGTTCTGGAAAGTAAATGGGCCAGTATACAAACCCAACTAAAAGTACAGTACAACTGAGAAAGAAATTACAACAGTTGTAACGTAAAGCAGAAACCACCAAGTTGTCCTCCAAGAATCCCTCCTGAAGGGTGGGTAATGATGGTCTCCTCATCTCCTCAGGTCAGACCATCTGTTCCATGTACATCCCGTCTTGTGGACCACCTCCGGTTATCGTCCAGCTCCACAAGCCTCTACCTCGATCAGTGTTGTCTGTTGTCTGCATCCAACACAACGTAGTGCGGGCATAGCCCATGAAGGGGTGAGTATACGGTACTCAGTAGGGACCCCAAGACCCTTGATGGTCTCCTCAAATCCACTAAGGATAAACCACAAAGGAAATATACAAACACGGAGTATTAACCAACTCTACTTATGTATATCCCCATACATATGCATAAGTCATCAGTCTCAGTTTGGCTCCAACTTCCGATCCCTAGCACAATTCGGTCCACACAGGAAAGAACCCAATCACATCAATGGTAATGATTGAAAGAAAATACTCATCTCACATAGGTATATTACTTACAAAGAGAGGTGGAGATGATTATATGTAGCCTTTGAATCATCTCCTCTATCGAACCCACGTAGGATCCAAGTACAGAAGTCGTCACTTTCGAACCCACGTAAGATCCAAGTACAATAACCGTCACTGCCAAAACCATGTAGGATGCATGAATAGTCTTCATCATTGCAAAACCCACTTATGATCAAGGTACAGTTTTCCTCACTGCCAATCCCACATAGGATCCAAGTATGGTCATCATCGTCATCACAGTCGCATCCAACTCTAGGGTTCCTGCACACAGCGTACTCGATTCCGGGATGGTCCGATCCATGAGTAAAAGGGGGTCGATACAGCAACTATCATGAAGTCCAGAGTTGATATATCCCGAAGTTCCGTCTCGTCAAAAGGAACTCAACGCGACAGACAGCGCGTCAAATGGACGATCGGTCTGAGAGATATTGGATTTTTAGTTTGAGAGGCCCAGTTGGAAATAAGCTCATTCCAAACCCGGATGTTTACCAAAGTTTTCTAAAACTCACTTAGAGTATCGCAAAAGGATTGTCCCGTCGAATGGGATCTAGTGCCGCAGATGGCGCGTAGATTAGACGCACAATCTTTATGTTGTTCAAGATTGAGTGAATAACGGCCCCGACCCATTTAGCCTAGTGGGCCCACAGGTTGGGTTAACCTAGATTGACATATCCAACCTGACAGCGGTGTCAGACCGGTCCAAAAGAGTATGCCGCTCGGCCCGAAGAGGCGCGGCTCGGCCTGAAGTGGCGCAGCCTGTCCCGAAGTCGCGCGGCCCGGCCCGGTGGGGGGTGGCCCGACCCGGCCTGGAGCGGCCCAGCCCGGTGCAACTTGGCTGGGCACACGGCTCGGCTGGCTTGGACAGCTGGCTGTGCGGCTTGGCTCGAAGGACGAGCAGTTCAGAGGGGGGCACGACCCCCCCTGGCTGTCTGAACCGGTGGATCCAAGCGGCACCACCCTTACCAAACATGTCGTGAAGGCCGGCCGACCTTCTGGCACATGCAGCCCGCACGGAGTGCCAAAGGTTTCTTCAACGTGGCGCCCTCCTGGCACCGTAGTTCGGCTCCGCCCAGCTGGCCGATGGGTGGGCCGGTTCTCTATCATGGCACCCTCCTGGTGCCACATCTCCCCATCTAACGGACGGCCGACGGGCCGGCCGGTTCTTCCACCGAAGCGACCCGAGTAGCGGGCTGTGGTTCGTCCCGCACAACCGGTGCAATGTTGCTGTCTTCCATTGACGTGTTTCTGGAAAGAAGCGACAGTGTCGTGCCTCCTCTGCCTTCGGTTGCTGATTCTAAGTATAAATACTATGATCAAACAGAGGGTCTTCGGGCCGTGTTCGTTCAGCCCGCAACCTCCTCATAAGCGATCACAATTTTCCAAGGTATTCACTTGAATACACGAGAACGAGGGAGTGATTTATTTTAAATAAATTTATCAAACCCCTTACCTCAACAATTGATGACTAATGTTGGTGTCGAGGTAGATGGAATCACGATGTGAGGATTCGTAAACGTTGACAGAGTGTGTCCAAGGAGGAATCGGCATCTCCTCACTTGTCGCGGAGAAAAGAATGGGTGGCACATTGTCTATCTTCGTGGAAGGATACGTCGTTCTTCATCGGAGGCCGGTGTTCTTCCAAAATCTTAAGAGCTCTCCCAGACTTCCCTAGCACAATGAATGCTCTCCCAACATAAAATAATATGCTCCTTCTATTATTTTATTACACATTCAATCTAACTTTCAAAATTCAAATCACGTCATTAATTAAATGCGTTGGGAATTAATTAAAGAGAGGGAGAGGTAAGATCCTCATTTACTAAATGCATTGGAATTTAATTAATGAAAAGGAGAGGAAAGATTCTCATTAATAAAATGCATTGGAATTTAATTAATGAGAGGGAGAGGAAGGATCACCATTAATTTGAGTGGTTTTCATGGATTAATGGAGTGACGAAGGTGGATAGATTGGAAATTTAATGGTGGTTGCCAAATTAATGAGGGGGTTTAAGGATTTTAGATGAAAATAAATGGATGGGTCTCATGCGGGCCCCACCTCTCTGACATCCACACTTGGGTAGTTAAGTGGATGTGGGTCCCACCCTTAACTACCCATGGGAGGAATTAACCTCCATAGGTATAAAATAAAATTGTACAAAATTTTTTTATTTACTTCTTAAGTAAACCCCATATTATATTTTAAAAATAAAAATAAATTTCATTGAAATTTCCTAGTCATTACATTACTTCCACCTCAAGGCTTTACGTCCACATAAAGCTACATCAAAAACTAGAGAATCAAATGTGGGTACTGTGTACACATCTGAACATCCAGCTCCCATGTGCTCTCCTGAAAGTTCCCATGCTGCCAACGAATGCGCATAAGACGAATCGACCATCCACGTAGGACCTGTTACTGTCGATCCTCGATCTCCACCGGGACCTCCGCAAAATTCACCCCATCAGTGATGTCCATCTCTCCATGATCAATGATGTGAGTCGAGTTGTGCACGTATCTCCTCAGCTGAGATACGTGGAAGACGTCATGTACCCGGTGAAACTGAGGTGGAAGGGCCAGGTGTTATGCCACCTCGCCTACCATGCTAACGACCTGGAATGGTCTGAGGAAGTATAGAGATAACTTTCCACCGCGGCCAAATCTATGTAATCCACGTTGAGGTGAGACCCGTAAGAAAACGTGGTCTCCATCCTCGAACTCCAGTGCTCTTCGCCTCATATCAGTATAAGTCTTCTGTCTGCTCTGTGCAGTCCTCATCCACTCATGGATGATTTGCATCTTCTCTGTCATAGCCTGAACCATCTCTGGTCCTACGAGTGCTGACTCCCCAGGGTAAGAGCAGTACATAGTTGATCTACAAGGTTAGCTGTACTGTGCCTCGTATGGTGACATCCTGATGGTGGAGTGGTGGTTGTTGTTGTACACAACCACCACCAAGGGAAGGTTATCCTACCAGCTACGACCAAATTCAAGGAAACATGCACAGAGTATGTCCTCGAGTGTCTCAATGGTCCCCTTTGTCCAGCCATCCGTTTGAGGATCAAAGGCGGTGCTCAGGCTTAGCTGCATCCCAAAAGCCTCCTGCAACCCCTTCCAAAGCCAGGAAGTAACGTGAGAGTCTTGATTGGAGATGATAGAAGATGGAACACCATGAAGTCGTACGACATCCTAACCTATAGGCATCTAAAGCTTTCTATTCATCCCTTCTCTCTGTTCGGTAGAAAGAGGACTGACTTGGTGAGTCGGTCTACGATCACCCAGATGGAGTCATGTCCTCTGGAAGTACATGGGAACCCCGACACAAATTCCAGGGATATCTCATCCCACTTACACTCTAGAACCACTAAGGGATATACCAAGCCTACTGGTACCTGGTGCTCCTCCTTCACATGCCGAAAAGTGAGGCATCATGAAACGAACTCTGCTACAACCTTCTTCATACCCGTCCACCAGTGCTGTCGTCTGAGGACATGGTATATCTTCGCCACTCCTGGATGTACCACTAGAGGGGAAGTGTAAAACATCCTCAGCACTTCCTTCTACTGTGCAACTGGTACCATGGTACGTCCCCTGAAGAGTATGTTGTGCTCTCCTCCTTCAGAAAATCCATCAGGCGCCTGCCCTGTGGAAATCTGAGCATTTCACATCTCACAGTCAATGTCCCCATGTTGTGCCTCTCTGACCCACTGATTTAGTGGAGGAGTGACTGTGAGGGACTCTAGAAAGAATTCCCCATTTCTATCCACGAAGGATATTTGCAAAGAAGTTAACTGCTTTGTCACCTCTCCAAGTAGTTGAATGCCCCATCTCCTACTAAGAGAATCAGCTACTATGTTCTCATTCCCAGGAGTATAGACCATCTCCAAGTCATTGTCCTGGAGAAAATCGTGCCATCATCGATGTCTCAGGATCAAGTCCTTTTGCGAGAAGATGTACCTGAGACTCTGGT
Source organism: Viscum album (assembly GCA_963277665.1). Classification (NCBI taxonomy): domain Eukaryota; kingdom Viridiplantae; phylum Streptophyta; class Magnoliopsida; order Santalales; family Viscaceae; genus Viscum; species Viscum album. The sequence continues at coordinate 1,432,410,840 of OY728155.1, read as the reverse complement.
GGTCAGAGTAGACTGTAAAGCGCTCACTCATCAGTTAGTGCCACCACATCTTCAGGGCGTAGACCACTGCTGCTTCCTCCATGTCAGGGGTAGCGTAGATCTTCTCATGCTACCACAAATGTCATGAACCATAGGCGATCACTGCCTACTCCTGCATTGCCTTTATAAAAGTAAACTAACACAACAGAGTATGCAAGTGAAGTAAGTACTATGTAAAACTAATTACAATAGTTAGTGTTGTAATGTAAATGGGCCAGTATAAAAACCCAACTGAATGTACAGTAAAACTGAGAAAGAAATTACAATAGCTACAATGTAATGCAGCATCCACCAATTCATCCTCTGGGAACCCCACATGATGGGTGGGTACAGATGGTCTCCTCAGCTCCTTGGGTCCGGTCGTCCGATCAATGTACGTCCTGTCTAGTGGACCACCTCCGGGTACCGTCCAGCTCCAAAAGCCTCTACCTTGATCAGAGTTGTCTGTTGGCTGCATCCAACATAATGTAGTATGGGAATATCCTGTGTAGGGGTGAGTATACAGTACTCCGTAGGGACCCAGAGACCCCCAATGGTCTCCCAGAATCCAAGAAGGATAAACCACAATAGAAAGATACAAACACAACGTATCAACCAACTCTGCTTAGGTAAATTCCCATAAATATAACTAAGTCATCAATCTCTTTTCGGCTCCAACATCCGAGCCCAAGAACAATATGGTCCACACAGGAAAGAAGTCAATCAAATCAATGATAATGATTGAAATGCAAGACTCATCTCACATAGGTATACTACTTCTGAAGATATATGGAGATGATTATATGTAGCCTCTGAATCATCGCCTATGCCAAACCCACGTAGGATCCAAGTACAGAAGTTGTCACTGCCGTACCCACGTAGGATCCAAGTACAGTAACCATCACTGCTGAACCCAAGTAGGATCCAAGTATAATCGTCATCACTACCAAACCCATGTAGGATCCATGTACAGTTGTCCTAGCTATCAAAATCATGTAGGATCTAAGTACAATCATCATCGTCATCACAGTCTCATCCAACTCTAAGGTTCCCGCACATAGTGTACTCGATTCTGGGAGGGTCCTCTCCACGAGTAAAAGGAGTTTGATACGTCAAACGTCACTAAGTTCAGAGTAGATGTATCCTGATGTTCCGTCTCGTCAAAAGGAACTCGACGTGATAGACGGAGAATCAAAAAGACGTCTGGTCTGAGAGATGTTGGATTTTTAGTTCCAGGTGCCATGTTGGAAATATGCTCATTCCAAACCCGGCCGTTTACCATAGATGTCCAAAACTCACTTAGATTCTCGGAAAAGTAATGTCTCATCAAAAGGGTCCTTGTGCCGTAGAAGGCGTGTCGATTGGACGTGCGGTGTTTAAGTTATTCATGTTTAAGTGAATAACGGCCCTGGCCCATTTATCCCAGTGGGCCCACGGGTCGGGTTATCCCAGATTGACAGGTCTGACCCGACCTGGGTGTTGGACCGGTCCGAAGGAAAACGCAGCTCGGCCAGAAGTTGCACGGCCCGGCCCGTCCTAGCGCGGACCAGCCCGGCCCGGTGTGGCCTGGATGGGCGCGCGGCTTGGCTGGATTGGCCAGAAGGCCGAGCTATTCCAAGGCCCCCCCACGGCAGGCCGAACCATGGGATCCGAGCGGCACCGCCCTTCCCAAACCGGTAGGCAAGGCCTGCCAGCCTCCTGGCACATGCGGCCCTTACGGCGGGCCGTTGGGTTCTTTAGCACAGCGCCCTCCTGGCGCTGCCGTTCGGCTCCACCCGGCCGGACGACGGGCTGCCCGGTTCTCTAGTGCGGAACCCTCCTGGAATCACGACTCCCCTATGCCCGGCCGGCTGACGGGCTGGCTGGTTCCTCCACTGAATGACCGATGTAGCGGGCGACGGTTCCTCCCGCACAACCGGTGTGACAGTACCGGCTTCCTTGGATGCATTTTTGGCATGATGCGATGGCATCTTTCCCCCTCCTCCTTCGGTTGCTGGTTCTAAGAATAAATAATAAGATCAAATGGAGGGTCGTCGGGCCGTGTTCGTTCAGCCCGCGCCCTCCGCGTATGATATAACAATTGGCCAAGATTTTCACATGAATACACATGACGGAGGGAGTAATTTATATTAAATAAATTAATGAAACCCCTTAACTCAATAATTAATGATCAACATCTGTGTTGTGGCAGATGGTGTCTTGAGGTGAGGATTCATAGATGTCGACGGAGTGCATCCGAGGAGGAAGCGGCGTCTCCTCACTTGTCGCGGAGAAGATAATGGGTGGCGCGTCGTCGTTCTTCGTGGAAGGAGACGTCATTCTTCATCAGAGGCCAGTGTTCTTCCGAAATCTCATGAGCTCTCCCAATCTTCCCTTGCAAGAAGAAAGCTCTCAGAACATAAAATAATAGGCTCCTCCTATTATTTTATTACACATGCAATCTAACATTCAAAATTCAAATCACCACATTCATTAAATGCATTGGTAATTATTTAATGAGATTGAGAGGAAATATCCTCATTAATTAAATGCCTTGGAATATAATTAAAGAGAGGGAGAGGAAATATCCTGATTAATTAAATGTGTTGGAATTTAATTAAATAGAGGTAGAGGAAAGCTCCTCATTAATTTTCGGGTTTTTCCGGGATTAATGGAGTGAGGGAGGTGGAGAGATTGGCAATTAATGGGGGGTTTCCAAATTAATGAGGTTGTTTATGGTGTTTAGGGGAAAATAAATGGTTGGGGCTCGTATGGGCCACACCTCTCTAACATCCACACATGGGTAGTTAGGTGGCTCTGGGTACCACCCATAACAACCCATGGGAGGAATTAACCTCCTTAGATATAAAATAAAATTTTTAAAAAAAATTATTTACTTCTTAATTAAACCCCATATTATATGTAAACAATAAAAAAAATCCATGGAAATTTCATGGTCTTTACAAAAAATTCCCTCTTGGATTATTCCATTCTAAATAACATTAATAAATTTCATTATATGTACCTTAACATAGTCCTTGAAATATCATTGATTTATCATGATTGATATTGATTCCCAGAATATAGTATTCTTATGTTATGTCTTTCTAGAAATGTTTTTTAACAATATCTTAATTTAATTAATGATTGTTATCTCATTTTCCATTATTAATTTATTATCAAAATATAATACGTAAACAAAATGAAATACCACTAAACCGCATGTTAAAACAAGTATCACATTCTTTCTTTATGCAATAAGAATCCAATATTTCTTCATCAAAACAGATGTTCTATTATCATGATGATTTATTCAACCCACAAAAAGATCTCCAAAAATTTCAAAACTTATTATAATCCAATGGATTAAAAATCATTCTGGTTTTGTCATATACATATATATATAAATATATTACACAAAGTTAAACTATGTAAGGGTTTTTAACTACCATTATATAATTCTATTAATCATTTTAATCAATTACGAATTTGAGAATTATGATGAATTCAAACATACTGACTCATGAAAAGTATTTGTCACAGTCTATTCCAAAATGATTCATAAACCCTTTATCCAATGATTATGATTTCATGATGTTGCCATTTATATCTATATCTAGATTCTTATTCAATACATAACATAACTTAATATAAATTTCATGAGTTTAAGGATGTATAAAATCCTATAATTGTTTCGGTACATTAAATAATTTTTTCAATTTATATATTTTCTCCACTTTGAAACATTGATTTCTCAAATAATACCTTTTAGTAAAGTGGTTAATTTTATGTATAATGATTTTTATCCTTCCTTTGTTACAATAAAACCACATTACTCTAGTTCTCTAATCTATATTATTCTTATATAGAGTAATTTTTTCTATGGAAAAACATATTCTTCTGGGATTTGTGTACTTTATTCATATACCAACTCTTGTGTATCTGGATCCTTGACTTCATGTATTTTTATCCTTCTCCCACAATCAATTTTGGAGATATTATCACATTCAAATTACAGGGAATATTTAAACATTATTACTTTCTTATATGAACTATCATATAGATAATATCTCAGTGTTTCCTTGGGATATCCTATAAAGATACACTTATATCAAAGAGATTTATGTCAATTTCTAGAGATAACATGACAAAATTACTCACATCCCAATGCACGTAGATTAAGAAAATGTGATCACTTCCTATAAATCTTTTGGGGGTATAGAAACAAATTCAATAGACATGATCTTCTCCATTCATATCAAAGATGACATTACAAGTGCCAGAAGCTCCATCAGATAGGTGAAACCCCCCCAACATGTTGTATCAGAAGATAGGAATCTCGTACACCCTACTCACAATATAATGTCTTATGTACACACAATCACTTACAACTAAATATTTTTTTTTCAAGAACAATATAGATAAATATATAAATATAAACTTATATTTACATTTATAAGACCAATATGTAGTACATATATGAAAGAATATTTTCATTTTCAGGTCTATAGGTATCAATAATATCAAAAAATACTAGTTTATATTTATTTCCATATCATCAGAATTTGTTTCATCCACGTGGATAAATTCTCTCTCCCTTCAATGATATTGGAACTTAATAGGTTATATAGTCGCACCTCTATCCAAAGATCATGAAGCATCCCCCATTTACACCTAGTGACTACCGACCACTCATAGTGATCATCACTATACTGCTACTATTGTATCACATTTTACATTACCATTTCATTTCATAGAATAGAAAAAAACATTAAAGAACAATAAATACCATTCAACATTTTATGTTTAATGGAAATAGACCATAATACCACCATATGGTAATTGGTGCTTTGTGAAAAACATTAAACCTTCCATATACCTACGAACAGTAAGGCACAACATCAGACTAGACTGTTTTTAGGGTTCTACTTTTTAGAAGAAAACATATCATCATTTTAAATGAAGGCATCACAAAACAAAAAATATTCCACTTTACTGCTTTTAAATTATTCCATTGTAACTCCCCAACATTATGAAAAAAACTCCTCTCTAAAAAACATGTAGTGCTCTTCATCCCATTTATGTTCACCTTATTTCAACTAAGACATAACGATTCCATAGGATTTCTAAGACTAAAACCTTAATGATTCATTCAACAATATTTTAATTCCCATTTCTCCAACATATTTTCCTCTAGAAACATCTAAATAAAATATTATTTTAGGTTGATATGTGGAATCAACTGTTGGAAAAATTGATTTTAGGAAAATTGAATATCACTTTGAATATCATATAATATCAAAATAACTTCCGTTTTCATATGGGTTCCTCTGAAATTCATAGCAATTATATGAATTATTGTAACACCCCATGATTTCATAGTACATTTTTTTTCAACAAAGTAATTCAATAACATGCACTACAAACAACACTGAGTTCAAGCGCACCACGACATACCAGTCTTCCCATTCAAATGAGGTAATAAATAGTATCAACTAAATTTTGAACATTATATAATCATTATACTTTTATAATCCATATTATGATATTCTTAGACAAAATAAAAGACAAAGTCATTTTTTTCAGATAAATAAAGAATTTCGTTTAAAATGAAATCTTACCAACTTTTAAAGGTGAACCCTTTTTAAATCCAATATTTAAAACTTCTATATATTCAATTTTATGATATAAACTTCATTTTTTGAATTGGGACATTAGAATTTAGTTTCAATAAATTATTGGTGTTTTTCTGATAACTTTTATATTAGGGTGAATAGTGAAAAATTCTATATTTTAACTAAAAACAAATTTTTAGATAAAATTAATTTTTATTGTTAAATTATACATTTTAATGGTATGTAAGTATAAATAGATTATATTTTTACCATTTAATCCTATGTTATTCATTGGAAATAATTTCAATTTGAAATTGAACATAAACAAGTATCAATCTTTTGTAAGTCATTATTTCTTAAAAACACTTCTTCTGGAGTTGACAACAAAAATTAATCCTAAGTTAATAAATGCAACTTTATGTTTTTAATTTGGTAAAATAGACTTAATTTTTGAATTTATATCATCAAAATTAGCTTTGGGTGAAATTTTTGTATTTTTTGAAAACATTTATTTTTTGATGAATAGAGAAAAACACCGAGTTTTTATTTAAAACCAAATTTTTATATAAATAATTATTTATTTTATTTTATTTTATTTTATTTCAAAATAGATACATAATACCTATATATGTTTAATTTAATTCGTTGTATTCAGTTTATAATAATTTTAAGTATATTTAAATTTTATTGATCTTTTTACCGTCTTTTTCCTACCACCTAGGAGCATTTGAAAATTCACATAAAACATAATTTTATCACTTCTGTGCATTGAATATCAAAAATCAGAGAGACATGGTTGTTATCTATAAGTAAAATTTATTACAATAATATGACAATAATTTTTTGTGAATAATAACTTTTTACATTTATCTTCCACGGTTAAAAGTAAATAGGGTAATTAAGGGTAAAAAATGACATTATTATTACCATAAAAAATGTCCTAATTCTACTAGATAAGTTCAATTAGATCTATAACAACCTTAGGAATAAAATATGATCCCTTAGGTCCACTTGGATAACATTAGGACATTTATTATTATTTAATTAAATGAAGAGTTAAGAGTCTTAAATTCAATGTTTAATAACTAAAACATTATTTATATTGGGTTACACATAATATAAATAAGAATATAAATATTCATTAGAAATATTACATCATTTCCTACATAATGGTATTTTATTTATATTTTTTAGAAATTAAATAATTAAATTAATTTATGACACAATGTTGATGATGAAATTTATGTATTAATGAATGTTTAAAATAATTGATATTATAAATGTAAAAATAAATGTAATTTGAAACATTTTATTAATAAACTAATTTTAATAGGTTATTTTTGAAATATTAGGGCTCGTTAGATGATTTTTTTTATGTAATAATGATTTTATGAATTTAGAAAAAAACAAAATACCAAGTAGTGTCAAAATTGACATAAAAGAGTATTAAAAAAATATTATTTTATTAACTGATATTCTATTCATAGAAATCTAAGGCTAGGCCAAAATACTTATGTAATGATAGTTTAATCATTAATGAACCAGTTTGGATTTTCTTGTAAGTATATAGTATATTTATTAACCATATAATATAAAAATACAATGATACATGGTAAATCTCAGTCTATTTAACTAAGCATTAAATATAAATGAAAAGGTTAATATAGTGTCCCAAACCTATCTAAAACCAATTGGTAGAGTTGTGTTAGACCCATACCAACCTTATCCTTTAAATAATACATTTTGGAGACATTATAAACCGAAAATGATTTTTTATAAAATAATATTTTATGTTATTCCTAAGGTTCCCCTTACCCGTCTTATTAAAGGACACTTCCCCTTCTCTCATATTCACACCTCCCAAGACATTTGGCTCGGCCAAACCCTTCCCAAATATCCTCCAAGCTATCCTCCCTTAATACTAGAGGCCTTTATTTAGTAAGAAATCCAAACAAAGGATCCCTTTTGATCAAATCAAAAGGAAGAACCCAAAGAAGAGGTAAATACTCCATCACCTCTTTCATGTTCTTTTCTTCTTCCACATCCTCTTTCTTTATTGTTTCCATTCTAAAACAATAACTATAGTATCTTATATATACAGTGATGTTATTATAAATATTTCACATCCATATTCATAATTCTATCGATCCTTTGAATGACATGTCCCCAAACGTGCATACGTATGACTTACTGTCGCCACGTCGTGGTGTAATTGTTATTCAATAAATTATTATATGGATGGGTATAATAATGATGTGAAATTGATGTAAAAAATAAATATAACATGATAATGATTTTTTATATATGATATACCACCCAATTATATGTTATTTCAATATTAAAAGAATGATATTGTCTCTTGTGTGTACGTATGGATTACCGTCTCCAAGAAAGCGTTAAGATTCATTGCCCATCATAATCCATTCAAGAGTAATTTTTATTAGAAGATTAAAAATAATGTTTAAATACTTAATATCTTTCTAGATATGAATCAAATACACTCTATATATATATCAATCATGGATTACATAACAAATCATATTACAGAAAATGAATTAGTTAACACCTGAAACTACGATAATAATAAGTTATTATTAACAAATCAATGTTAATAGATCAAATATGATACAATATTAATTTATATGATTCTTGTATAATTTAATAACAATTATTTCACCATTATAATTGAGTTTAACCTACCATTTCTCAAGGAAAATTACAATGTAAGGGTTAATTGCAAAATCTCTTTATTATCCGAGGTTGTTTTTATGTAAGTATCTATTGGGACCTCTTTATCATCCACATCTATGTTTTCTTAAAAATGTATATCAATAGAATTTTACTATTTACTAGACTACAGGAGAAATTAATATATACCCTTTTTTGACTTTTTATAAGATTTTTTTTCAAATAATCTTTCCTTCATTTACCAAACATTGTACATTATAACCTTTTCGACAAAACTAAGGTAGGAATGTATTTTTTTATCTTATACGGTGGGTGCGACTATTTTGTTCCATTATAACATCATAAAAGCTTCCCTTAACAGATTATAAGAATGTTTCCAAATTTAAGGTTTCTTTTATAATTATAAGAATTGAAATATACATTTCTCTAAAAAGGCTTTTATTTCATCTATGTCCACATCCTTTCATGGATTTTAATCATATTTGAAGTCAATTTATTATGAAACAAAACATCCATATTTTATTGAAGGTTTTTTTATATGTTTGAAAGTGGATATGTTCTTTTTACACCATTCATGGTTTATGGATAATGTATTGTCATTTCATATGAATGTTTTAATACGAATGTTTATGTTATGTTTAAACCTTTTCATATGAATAATGAATTGGACTTAGTAAGTGACGGGTGGAGCCCGCTATAGCTCCTAGATGCATCGGTAGGTATCATGATCCAAACTAGTGTCTTGGCACAAGGCCATGAAAAAAACATATTTGTAGTCTTGGAACAAGGACTTCACTATGTGGTTATTAAAGTATGGAATTTTGCATTCTGTCATTATAAAAGTGGCTATTGATATTTCATGTGATTATTCGACTAGTAAAATATCCATGTGAATAAGTAAATGGAATTATTTGACATTTATCTTTTCCATATTATGTTTAAGTTCAACTTTAAAAGGCTTTTGTTTTACACTTATACGTTGCATTAAATGTTTATAATTATTTATGAAAGTTTTTTATATATTGTTAACCCTAATGAATATATGATCTCACCCCTTTCTATGTTTTATTTTTCCAAGGATGTGAAGAAGTACATTATGGATCACCTTTAGGGATAGTCTATGTGATATTAGTGTTCTCTATGGAAACAATTTTGTTGTAGTTTTCCATTTTTTGATGTAATGTAATCCATATGAATGTATCTAGCACTTCCGAGGATACTAAACTAATCTGTATTTTGAGATTTCATCTTTTGTGATCATGCCAATGATACGTAATAATGAAAAGACTCTGGGATTCTGGGGTCGGGGCATTAATGTGGGTATCAGTGGATGTTTAGAACATACCTTGTAACTTATATTTAGATAAACTATGATTAGATCACATAGCTCAAAAATAGACATTAAATATTAGTATAGAAGAATGTCCTAGAATTTTGGTATTGTAGAGATTTTGTGAGTTTTCCATGAAATGCATCCCTGTCTGGATATGAACAAGTAAAGGCTGCTCTGGAACAGATGTACGTAGGGGTAAAACCCAAAAACATCCCATTGATCAAGATTCAAATGAGAACTGGTGAACGAAAAGGGGCCTTGCTGCACTCTTGGTTATGACTCTCCTAGGGGATATGCTTAGGATAATTCTCATTTTCATTACAAACCATATGATGGGTTTATGAGTATACAATTCCTCAAGGAAATTTTTTAATGATTGTGGATTATATCCATAAACTGTTCAATTTATGTTAGGTCTTTTAAAAGGTTGGAATTATTTATTGCAATTCATAAACTGACCTTGTTTATACCATTGAATATAAATGGCACCTAGTAGATGGAATGTGAACTTCATAAATACGTATGATCCAAAGAGTAAGAAGGATCATATATTTCACAGTATTAACCCAACATTTAGAAGGTCAATAGTCTTCCATGTATTCTCAATATATGAAGAAATAGTATCACGTGTTAATATGATAAGTAAAGAAATATCTAAGTCCAATGGATATTAATGGAAGCAAGAGAAGAAAAGGACAAAAGATATAATGATGGATAAAGGGAAGATGGAAAAGAAATATTTTACCATATTTGATAACTGTGGAAGGAATCACCTTGGTAAATTCTTGAAGATAATGAGAGTTTGTTATATGTGTGGAGAAAAAGGACACCTAGTACTTGATATCCAGGGTAAGAAAAAACATTCAAATATACAATGCTTCATCTTCAAGTTGTGACACTAAACGAATCAATTTCCAAATGATCACAGTATACCCCAAAGGATGCTATTAGATTATAATAAATTTAAGATACAACCGAAGATAAAGAGGAATGATTAAATTTCTTATGTTGTTATTAAAGTATTGTGTAATTTGAGTTTTGAATTAATGATGTAAATGATATAATAATTATAGAGTATATAAGTATTATACTATAATAATATTTCTTTATGGACATGATATTTTGTTGAACCATTAAAAGTGACTAAGTAAAAGGTTAAATTTTTTGGAAAATATATGGTTCAGAGAATGATAAACCATAATATGGTTCTGATACTCTGGTAGTGATTTTGGAATAATACATGTTTGATTTGGATAAATTTTATTGGATATTCTTGACTGCATTAAAACCGATTAATTATTTGTATATTCCATCATTGTTGGAGTCTACATAATTTTTGTATATAATGAGTATATAAAATATTCTATAAGGAATAAGGGAGCATGAATGTAATCAATAAGGTTTTTTGGTAATTCAGGATGTTGCAATTTTTTAAAAGAATACACGATGAAGGTGTTCACATGATATTACCTGGAAAAAAGAATGTTAATTATGATTACCTTACAAATAAATTTTGGACTCTGAGTTTGAAAAAAAGTATTTTGGATGAGTTTATTTTGAGATTATTTTTGGATTTCCATAAAAAAGGCAACCCGAGGGTCGGGCGGCAACCTGTCACCTTCGGTAAGGTCGTGATACTTGAACCTGCAACTGAATGGAGACAAGGGTGTATCACATACCACTGTCCCACATGATGTCCTAGATTTAATAATTTAATTTTTTAAAGGTCTAGTAGATTAATTATAAATTCATTTTTTTGAACCCTATATGATTAGGATAAATTGAATATGTTTTTTGATATATTTTGAGGTGAAAGATGAGTTTGTGGTAGAAATTAGTTGAAGGATAAAACTCTACTTGTCAAGTATATATATATATATATATATAATTTTCTTCCTCATATTCTATGGGTAAATTAATTATTAAACATTAGGGAAGGGATCTTAAAACCAAAAATGATTTATCAAAATACTTTATGTTTTGTTGAACCGATGGTATTTTAAATCATCACAGATTGATGGATTTGAGGCCCTCAATTTTACACTTGTTTATGATTGATGAGCTCAATCACTTACTATAAATATTTATGTTTTTCCTATAATTATGTGTCTCTAATTGCCAACAATTTTCTCCTAATCGAGATCATAATTTGGTGGTGACCCTTTCATTTCCCTTTTCCTCTTATTAAAACTAAAAATTTTTAACCCAATTTATGATGTGTGTTTTCCCAAAATGGTATTTTTTATTTACATCCTTTTATTTTAAATGAAAAATTTCAAATTCAGAGAATGAAATTTATTTAAGAAGTTAATAATGTAATACTCCAATAATTCATTGTACGTTAATTCTTCAAAGTAATTAAATAACATTCACTACATGCAACACCGAGTTCAAGCACACCAAAACATACAAAACTAGCCGTACAAGAGAGGTTATGAATAATATTAACAAAATTTTGAACTTTATAAAATTCTTATAAATTTAGAATCCATATTTTGAGTTTCGTAGACATAATAAAAAAACAAATTCATTTTCTTCAGATAAAAGAAGTATTTTTTAATGCAATTTTACCATCATTTAATGGAGAACAATTTTAAAATCAAATATTTGAAAATTTTATATATTCAATTTGACCAACCGAACTCCTTATTTTGATTCGGTACATAATAATTTAGTTTCAATAAATTTTTGGTTTTTTATGACAACTTTCATATTTTGGTGAATAGTGAAAAATACTATATTTGAACTACAAACAACCTTTTTGATCAAAATAATTTGTAGTGATAATTTATAATTTTTAATGGTATAGAAGTATAAATTGATTATATTTTTACCATTTAATCCAATGTTATTTATTGGAAGTAATTTCACATTGATATTGAACATAAACAAGTATCAATCATTTGTTAGTTATTATTTCTTAAAAACACTAATTTTGGTTTTGAAAATGAGAATTAATTTTATATTAATAAATGAAAATTATATGTTTTGAGTTTGGTATAATAGACTTTATTTTTGATATCATAATTTCATAATTAGCTTTGGGTGAAATTTTGTTATTTTTCTGAAAATATTTTATTTTTGATGAATAGTGAAAATAATGAGTTATTGTTTAAAACCGAATTTTTATTTAAATAATTATTTATTTTATTTAAATTTATTTTTGTTCAAAATATTTACATAATACCTATATATTTTCAATGTAATTCATTAGAGTTAGTTTATAATAAATTTAGATATTGAAATATTTTATTGAACCTTTTAACGTCTTTTACCTATCTCCTTGAAGCATTTGCAAATTTTGATAAAACATAATTTTAGCACTTCTTTCAGGGGAATTTTAAAAATCTGAGAGACAAGGTTGATATTAGTAATTAAAATTCAGTTTAATAAGATGAAAATAATTTTTTGTGAATGGTAAATGTTTACTTTTTTTAACACGGTTAAAAGTGATTAGTGTAATTACGAGTAAAAATGAAATTATTATTACCATAAAACATGTCCTAATTCAATTGGAGAAGTGTAATTCGACCACAAACAAACTTTGGAATAAAATATGTTTCTTTATTTCCAATTGGATTAGATTAGGATGTATATTATTATTTAATTCAAAGAAGAGTTAAAAGTGTTAAATACAATGTTTAATAACTAAACAATTTTTAATATATGGTTACACATAATATAAATTAGACTATAAATATTCATTAGAAATATGAGAATATTTTCTATATAATGGTATTTTATTTATATTTTCTAGACATAAAAAAATTTAATTTATTTATGACACAATGATGACGAAAAAATTGTTTTATTAATAAAATAATAAAATAATTGATATTATAAATATCCAATTAAATGTAATTTAAACTTTTTATTTATTACACTATTTTTATTGGTTAATATGATATATTAGTGTTGGTTGGATGAATTATTTTCGATGTAATAATTATGTTCTGAATTTAGAAAAAACAAAATACTAAATAGTGTCAAAATTGACATTAAAGTGTTTTTAAAACAAATATTATATTATTAATTGATATTATATTCCTAAAAAATTTAAGAATCTTCCAAAATACTTATGTAATGATAGTTGTATCATTAATAAACCACTTGGGGTACACTTGAAAGTATATAGTGTTTTTACTAACCATATAATATAAAAATACAAAGAGACATGATAAATGTTAAACTATTTAACTAAGAGTTAAATCTACAAGATAAGTATAATATAGTGACCCAAACCTGTATAAAACCTATTTTGAGTGGTTTTATACCCATACCAAACTTATCATCTAAATAATACATTTTTTAGCAATTATAATACGAAAATGATTTTATTATAAAATAATATTTTATGTTTATCTTAAGGGTGCCCTTCACCCCGCTTAAAATAATAACTCCAGTATCTTTTTTTTACATTCTAAAATAATAACTCCAATATCTTCTATATACTGTGATGTTATTATAAACTTTGAACAACCATATTCATTATTCTATCCATCCTTTGAATGACATGTGACCATACGTTCGTGCGTACGACATACCGTCTCCACATCGTGGTGTAATTGTTATTCAATAAATTATTATTTGGATGGGTATAATAATAATATGTAATTGATGTAAATAATTAATATAACCTGATAATGATTCTTCATATAATATACCATCCGATTATATATTATTTTAATATCAAAATAATGATATTGCCTCTCACGCATACGTACGGATTACCGTCTCCATGAACGCGATCAAATTCATTCCCCATCTTAATCTATTCAAGACTAATTTTCATTAGATGATTGAAAATATGGTTTAATTACTTAATATCATTTGGGATATGAATCAAACAAAATCTATCCATAATAATCTTGGCTTACATAACAATGAATATAAAGTAAAACGAATCACTTAACACCTGAAATGATGATAATACTATGATATTATAAATAAAGCAATGCTAAAAGATCATATATGATATCTTATTAAGTTATATGATTCTTGTATAATTTAATAACAATTTTTTCACCATTATAAAAGAGGATAACCTACCCTCAACTATGTAAAATTATATGGTAAGGGTTAATTTCACTAGCTCTTTATAATTCGAGGTTGTTTTTACGTAAGTATCTACTGGAAACTCTTTATCATCCACATCCATCTTTTCTTAAAAATGTATTTAAAAACATTTTTACTATTTACTAAATGATTAGATAAATTAAAATATAACTTTTTTGACTTTTTATAATTTGTTTTTGAATGGATTCATTCCGTCGTTTTCCAAAGAAGGTACTATATAACATTTTCGACAAAACTAAGGTAAGAATGTATTTTTTTACCTTATACGTCGGGTGCGGATATTTTCCACCATTATAAGATCATTAAAGCTTCCCTTACAACCTAATAATAATATTTCCTAAGTAATTGTTTTCTTTTATAATTATATATATAGAAAGAGATATTTCTCTAAAAAATTATTTGATTTCATCTATGTCAACATCTTTTGAAGGATTTTAAGATTATTTGAAGTTGATTTATTATGATAAAAAACTTTCATATTGTATTGAAGGTTTTGTGATATGTTTGACTGTGGATGTGTTATTTTTACACCATACATTGTTTATGGATAATTTATTGGAATTTCGTATTCTAATTTTAATATGATTTTTATGATATATTTAAACCTTTTCGTATGAGGGTTGCAATGGACTTAGTATGTGATGGGTGGAGCCCACTATTGCACTGTGATGCATCTGTAGGTCTCATGAGACAAACCAGTGTCTTGGAACAAGGCCTTGACAAAATATTATTTGTAGTCTTGGCACAAAGCCTTAAATATGGGGTTATGAATGTCTGGAATTATGCATTCCATCATTCTGAAAATGGCTATTGATATTGCATGGGATTATTCGAATAGTATAATGTCCTTGTGAATATGTAAATGGAATTATTTGATTTTTATCTTTTTCATATTATGCTGATGTTCATATTTAAAGTATTTTGTTTTAGTATTATACATTGCCTTAAATGTCTATGAATATTTATGAATGTTTCTGCTATATTGTTATCCTTATTGAGCATCTCAGCTCACCCCTTTCTATTTTTTATTTTTCCCAGAATCTGAAGAAGTAAATTATGACTGACATGCCGGGATAGTCTTTGGGATCTCAGTGTTGTGTATGGAAACAATGTTGTTGTTGTTTTATTTTTTATTATTTAATGTAAACCTTATGAATGTATCTAGCACATCAAAGGCTACTAAACTAATAGGTCTTTCGAGATTTGGTCTTTTGTGATGATGCCAATGATACGTAATAATGCACAGACTCTGTGCTTCTGTGGTTGGGGCATTACAATTATGTTCTGCTACTTCCATGTATTCTTATACACTTTTTGATATGGATACTGCTATTTAAATATTGACATCTATCTCATAGTTACTCATCTCTATTTGAACAGAAATCCAGTTGTAAATTTTTTAGAATTAGATTCACCAAAAATTATTTTTTATTATTAACCTAAAAAGGATCATTAATCATAAATAATAGGGTGGTATATTCTATTCCTCTAACATAATGGATGAGTCATTTCATGGATACCATGTGTTCTATCACTGGATTTTACCTTAAATGACTAACCACTGTGATTTCTTGATATCGAATTAAGTACACAAAGAGGTGTACATCGTGATTTCCACCACTAACGAAAATATATCTCCATCCATGTACATCAACTCATATTCTATTTTTTGTTCCTTTTGTAACATCCCAAGAAGGTAATGAATAATAGATATTTTTATCTATGTCCATTAAGGAATTGGATAGTGTTTTAGAGGCTTAAAATGAAAATAAATCTAATCTTAAGCATGAAATACACTAATATTTTTAAAAGATTGTTTTACTGCCTTTTGATGGAAAACCATTTTAAATATATCTTTTGGTAATTTTATAATCTATGTTTGTAAAAATAAACTTATTCTATATGATTGGAACATCAAAATTTACATTGTGTGAATTATTTGTATTTTTCTGACAATGTTCATTTTTTAATGAATAGTGAAAAATACTGCATTTTACATCAAAAATGCTTTTTAATCTAATTTATTTATATGATTAGATTATCTTTTGAATTGGTTTTAAAGTGAAATTAGAATATATTTTTACCATTTTATCTAATAGTGGTAATGGGAATTAATTTCAGTTTGAAATTGGACTTAAACTAGTGTCAATCTTTTGATACTTATTATTTCATAAAAACACGCTATTTGTTCTGACAGCGGGAATTAATTATTAAATTAATTAATGCAACTTATATGTTTTTAATTTTGTAAAATAGAAAACATTTTTTAATTCAGAATATCAAATATAGCTTAGGGTGAAATTTTGGTATATTTCTGAAAAACTTCAATTTTTGATGAATATTGAAACCACTAGGTGGTACTTAAAAAAACTGATTTTTCCTTTAAATGAAATTTTACCACCTCTGTGTTTTGAATTTCAAAAATCTGACATAAATGGTTGTCATTAAGATTTAAAATGTGGTTCAATGGGATTAAAATAATTTTTTGGTGAATAGTAACTTTTATGTTTTTAATCGCGATTAGTGGTAATTAGTGTAGTTTAAGGTAAAAATAATGTTTTAATAATATTTAATGACTTAGACACATGTCCGACCCTTATTGGATGTGTCATGTCCGACCAATACAATCCATGGGTCAACTTGGGGACCCCATGGAGCCACTTTTGTTGGGAAATGACATAAATAACTTTTTATTTAATATAAAAGTAAAAATGAAACAAACATGAGGTGTTTTACTAAAACAATTTTTACATGGGGTTATACAAGTCCGATTTTTGACTATAAATATTCATTAGAAATATAAAAATATTTCCTACTTCATGATAGTTTTTTTATAATTTTTATACATTAAATAAATTAAATTATTTATGTCATCATGATGTTGCAGCGATTACCTCATTAATAATGGATTTAAATAAAATGAAAAGATAATGTAAAATATATGACCTACACATGTCCAAAACCTATTGGATGGGTGGATTTAGAACCCGTATCACCTTAACCTCTAATTATATCAATTTGGGACCTTTTGAATCCGAAAAAGAATTTTAAAATAAAGTAACATTTTTTTACTTTCCAAGAGTACCCCTCCTCTCCTCTTATAAGAGGCCCCCACCTCTACCTCCTTACCCACACTTCCAAAGCCTTTGGATCGCCCAACCCCTGCCCATTTTGTCTCTCCACTTCCCTCTATTACTCCTTTAAGCCTCTCTTTGGGCAGAAGTCTTCCCAAGGAAGCCTTTGAGCTCAAACCAAAGAGAGTTACCCGATTTTAAGGTAATGTCTTCACTTGAGTCCTTTTGTTTTATTTTACTTCTCTAACCCCGTAAACTCTTTTTATTTATGTATTTTGTAACAAATAAAGTATATTTAATAAACTATTATGTTGTTATAAGAAGGATTCGAGCAACATTTACACACACCTACATCTAATGGTTAATGAACATTCTGTTTCTGTGGGTGGCGAATTTCGGCCTCCCGAAATAATGATTGTTCAACATTCTTTTAACAAATTAAAATGTGGCCATTAAGATGAAACTATATTTATATATGATATATAATATGTTTATGTTTTCCTTAATCTTCTGTATTTATCATTTATTACATACCTTTATGGTTTCCATTATGGGTAAACGTGATATCTTCATTTAAGGAAGTGCGGACTACCGCCCCCTCAAAGTGATTTGATTTGTTAAATACAATATGTGGGGACGTATAAAGGATGGAGTTATGATATTTTATATGATATTACACTATAATTATAATATACCTTTATATCATTATGATTCCAATCTATAAAAATATGAAATAGAAATGAAAGTAGCGTTCATGTGTACGTACGGTTTACCATCTCCATGAACGGTGCATTTCATTTCTTACCTCTAAATGATTATGTATTATTATAAATTCATGAATGAACTGGATATATATGAAATATATGATATGTACATCATGAATTCCATTCTGGATATAATTGATACATGAACAACTTGTAATTATTAAGGGTTTATTTTTTACTCAAGTACCAATGATCGTTAAAACGACCATTATTAACTAAAATAATTACATAGTGTTCATGACATGGAAATAAGTGATATAAAAGGAATAATGAACTTGAAAAGGTTCTTAATCAAGTAGAAATTAACTCAAGTTTATTATTTAGGATATTAAAGAACGACTGAGTCATGTCAGACCCAAGGTATGGGACTTCGTCTCAATCCCCTTTCATTGAGGCATATTTTGTTTTATACACAACCTTCTTTTATACAGTGTATAAACCCATTTAACTTTAACTTTTATTCAAAAGGAATATTTTTTATTCGAAGCATTTACTAAATGACAAAAGGGAATGTTTTTGTCGTACATATGTGGCGGCAACGACTTCTCTGCCGCCGTGACCATTATTTGAGTTTCAGCTTCCTGTACAAGGAATAACTTTTTTTAAAAGAAAAATAAATTCCATGTTTACTTTTCTTTTAATTTGGTATTGAAAATAGTTTTCATAATGTTTTTATATCAATGTGTTGTATTGAGATCTTGTGATTTAAAGGTTAAAATGTTATGTTTCCTTTATGCATGATTTATGTGATACGATTATGTTGAGGTTCTTGGGCATTATTATGAAGACGGGTGGTTTCGTGATAAACTAAGGCCAGGTGAGCCCGATATAGCTCTCCAATTCATTGGTTAACGTGATGAAGTGAAACGTTATGGTTTCTCGGAAGAGATTTTGGGAATATACTATGATGGGTATTCCAAACGTAACCAATAGGGTCACTCCCTACGTAAGAATGTTATGAATGCCTCAAGATACCTTTATGTCTTATGATTTCTATGATTTATTCATGATTTGATGAGGTATGTTAAAGTGCTTATGTTTTATGGGTAAAGTATGATTTCATTCTTATGTATATATGAACTTATCTTTCCTTTCAATATTTCTATGACCCATACTGAGTTTTTCTATGCTCATTCCATGTTTTTTTTTGAAATGTTTTTCACAGGTCAAGGGAATGGTACATGATATGATGATAGTGTCCAGGAAGTGTCAAGAAATAATCCATGTTTTATTTTAAATATGTTCTGTTTATGGGAAAAAATGAATACTATCTTTGTGTAACCACTTTGTTTAAATGTGGAATGTAATGAATGTTTTATGATATAATTCTCTGAAACTCTAAAACCGAAAAGATCCTCAATGTTTAATCTTGTAATAACTCAAGATTAAGTAAGGTTTAAGGTCGGGGCCTTATAGTTGGTATCAGAGGTCAGTTTAGATAACATTAGGAGTTAGAATTCTATTAAATGATTATCCAAAAATATTTTTTTTGAAATGATATAGCATTTGAATATTACCATGTTGCTTCATCTAAGACATGTTTGTTCAGAATGGTTTTCTGCAGAGGAAACAGGGAAGCAGTGCTTGGAAGGCATACAGAAGGAAATAATCTTTTGAATCAGCATCCTTAGATGGTCAGAATTGGAACTGAACAGTTTGTTGCAGTAATGGTGCAGTTGACACAAGCGATAAATGGTGGTGGTATCCATGCACAAGATCAGCCAGATCAACCGCAGAGGAACATGTCAGTGGTGGAACATTTCATGAGGCAACATCCCCATAATTCAAAGGATCATCTGACCTGGTGTTAGCTGAAGGGTGGATTAAAGCACTGGATAAGATTTTCAATGTCATGGGGTGTTCAGACAATCAAAATCTTAGTCTTTCTATTTACCGTTTGGAGGGTGAGGCAGATCAGTGGTGGTCGATGGTTAAAAATATCAGGGACGCTGATGAGATTGATGCTCTCGACTGGGATGAATTCAAATGTATGTTTCATGAAAAGTATTTTCTTAATGCTATTCGACTTAGGATGGAAAAACCATTCTTGGAATTGAGGTAAGAGGAAGACTCAGTGGCTGCCGATGAAGAAAGGTTCACTCGATTGGCAAGGTATGCTCCAAATTTTATCCGAGACCTTGATAGTAAAATCAATCGTTTTTAATCAGGATAAAAGCCAAAATATTGAAGGGAAATAGATTCTCATGAGTTTAAAAGTTATGAAAAGCTTGTTTTATGTGCTGAGAAGGTGGAAATGGAGTTTGCCGATGATCAAGTGTTCTATAACAACCAGCAGAATAAGAGACCGAGGTGGCAGGAGAAAGGGAAGAATTCTTCAAAAAAAGTCTGATGGTAAAAAAACTAAGTTTCCAGTTTGTGATAAATTTGGTAAAAGGCATGTTGGGGAATGTCTTCTGAATTCTGGAATGTGCTACCGATGTGGAAAGTTGGGACATAAGGCTTGTGATTGCACTGAAAAAGATCAAGGTGATGGTAAGTTCAAATTTTATTTACTGTTAGTGAAATGTTTTAAGTGCAATGAGATGGGTCACTATGCAAACAAGTGTCCGACAAAGAGCTCGAGTGATGGGAAGTAGTTAGACTACATGAAGAAAGGGGTGGTGAAATCCTTTGCAACTACTTCAGTAGATGTCGGGCTATCAAATGAAGTTGTATCAGGTACTTTTTTTGTTTTTTCAGATTATGCCAGTGTTTTGTTTGATTCGAGGTCTACAAATTCTTTTATATCTGAAAACTTTTCTAGTAAAATGGGAATACCATATCAAGAAATGACTAATGAACTTTTGGTAAAAACACCTGGGGGAAATGTTGAGGCAAAAAGAATTTTTAAGAATCTTCATATCCTTATCTGTGGAATGAACCTACTTGCAAACCTTATTGTTCTACCTCTAGTAGAGTTTTATGTTATCCTGGGTATGGATTGGATCTCTATTTACCAAGCTAAGATTGACTATAGATCTAAAGAAGTTTCTTTTTATAATGACTTTCAGTTTGTGTACAAGAATGAACCCTTACTGTTGATAACATATCAAGAGGCCGAGAAACTTGTAAAATACGGAAATGAATGTTACCTTGCACACATCGTTGAAAATAAAGGAACTGTTCAGATTAATGATGTGCCAGTAGTAAATGAGTATCCTAATGTTATTCCTGATGAGTTTCCTGGCATAATACCAGATTGGGAATTTTAATTTACTATTGACTTAGTTCCTAATGCTAAGACAATTTCAAAACCCCCTTATCGAATGGCTCAAATTGAACTTTTAGAGTTGAAGGAGTAATTGAAAGATTTATTAGAGAAAGGTTTCATTCAACCTAGCACGTCACCATGGGGTGCTCCTGTTTTATTTGTTAAAATGAAAGATGGTTCTATGAGACTTTGCATTGATTATAGAGCCTTCAATAACATCACTATTAAGAACAAATATCCATTGCCTCATATCGATGATTTGTTTGATCATCTCCAGGGAGCTCCGTATTTTTCAAAGACTAACATGAGATCGGGGTACCGTCATCTGAAGGTAAAGGAAGAATATGTTCTGAAGACTGCGTTTCAAACAAGATATGGCCATTATGAAATTGTAGTAATGCATTTTGCGCTAGCCAATGCACCTACTGTATTCATGGTCTTAATGAATAGAATTTTCCATGAGTTATTGGATAAGTTTGTGGTGGTTTTCATTGATGATATTTTGGTGTTTTCTAAAATTAATGAGGAGCATGAAAGAAATTTACGAGTTATTTTGTAGACCCTAAAAGAAATGAAATTGTATGGGAAATTCAGCAAGTGTGAGTTTTGGTTGCAACAAATTTCTTTCCTTGGTCATATTGTTTCTAAAGATGGGATAACTGTTGATCCTCTAAAAACAAGGGTTGTTGAAGAATGGCCAAGATCCACAAATGTAACTAAGATTCGTAGCTCCCTTGGTTTGGCAGGCTATTACCGAAGGTTTGTTAGGAATTTTTCACGGTTTTCTATTCCAATGAATAAGCTATCTCGGAAGGGTGTTAAGTTTATCTGGACAAAAGAATGTGATGATTGTTTTCAGGAACTGAAAAGAGGATTGGTGAATGCTCCAGTTTTGGCACTTCCTTCCAGAAATGGTGAGTTTGTTATATACAGTGATGCTTCATTGAAAGGACATGGTTGTTTCCTAATGCAGAATGATCAGGTAATTGCTTATGCTTCATGACAGTTGAAAACTCATGAGGTAAATTACCCTACACATGATTTGGAATTAGCTACTGTTATTTTCACTTTAAAAATTTGGAGGCATCATTTGTATGGACTAAAATGTGAAATATATACTGATCCCAAAAGTTTAATGTATACATTCACTCAGAAAGAGTTAAACATGAGACAGAGGAGATGGCTGGAATTAATCAAGGATTATGATTGTACAATTCATTACCATATGGGAAAATCAAATAAAGTGGCCGATTCTTTGAGTCGAAAAAGTAATTCTTCATTAACAATGTTGAGTTTGGAACGTGATCCTTTGGTTAAGGATTTGATGAAATTTGGCATAGAAGTTTTTGGAGGAGGAAGTTCTTATGTTTTGTTTTAGGTATCAGTGAGATCATCTCTATCAGACAGAATCAAGCAAGCACAGAAGCAAGACAGTGAGTTGCAGAAAAAAGTAGAGCTGGTTTAGAAAGGTATGTTTCATGAATTCAACATTGATAATGATTGTGTATTGTGATTTGGGAAGAGATTGTGTGTGCCTTGTGATTCACAGTTTAAGAGAGAGTTGTTATATGAAGCTCACAGTTCTCCATTTTCAGTTCATCCTTGAAGTACTAAGATGTACAGAGATCTGTGGGAGTATTACTGGTGGGATGGAATGAAAAGATATATTGCTAATTTTACTTTGAAGTGTTTGACTTGTCAATAGGTTAAAACAGAGCTGCAGTTACCGAAAGGGATGCTTCAGCCATTACGAGTTCTAGAGTGGAAATGGGATAATATATCCATGGACTTTGTTGTGGGATTGCCGAAGACATCTCGAGGTAATAATGCAATCTAGGTTATTGTTGATCGCTTGACTAAATCTGCTCATTTCCTTCCTATTTGAGATACTTTCTCTCTAGATCAAATTTCTCGATTGTACCTTAAATAGATAGTCAAGTTGCATGGAGTTCCTCTATCCATTGTATCTGATCGTGATCCCAAGTTTACTTCTAACTTTTTTAAGGGCCTTCAAAAGTCATTGGGTACTGAATTAAATTTTAGTACAGCTTTTCATCCTCAATTAGATGGGAAGTCGGAACGAACAA
Source organism: Viscum album (assembly GCA_963277665.1). NCBI lineage: Eukaryota > Viridiplantae > Streptophyta > Magnoliopsida > Santalales > Viscaceae > Viscum > Viscum album. The sequence continues at coordinate 1,432,386,995 of OY728155.1, read as the reverse complement.
TTCAGACCTTGGAGGATATGCTACGATCTTGTTCAATGGATTATCAGGGAAGTTGGGACCGACATCTTTCTTTGGTTGAGTTTTCATATAATAACAGTTTTCATTCCAGTATACATATGGCACCATTTTAGGAATTATATGGGAAGCGGTGTCAAACTCTAGATTTCTGGGATGAAGTGGGTGAAAGGAAGTTGATTGGACCAGAATGGTAGAAGAGTTGGCAGAAAATGTTCAGCTGATACAGAAACACATGAGAACAGCTCAGAGCAGGCAGAAGAGTTATGCGGATAACCGGAGGAAGGATCTCTCTTTTGAGGTAGGTGATCATGTTTTTTTCAAAGTATCACCATGGAAAAGTGTGATGCGATTTAATAAGAAAGAAAAGCTGAGTCCAAGGATCATTGGACCATATGAAATTCTGAAGAGAGTTGGACCAATTGCTTACCGAGTGGCTTTACCTCTGAGTTTATCTCAGGTACACAATGTTTTTAATGTTTTGATGTTGAGAAAGTATATGCCAAATCCATCTCATGTTTTGAGTCCAGAGGTAGTTCAGCTAGAAGAGAACCTATCTTATGAGGAACAACCAGTCCTGATTCTTGACCAGAGGGAGAAAGTGTTATGGAATAAGGTGATTAATCATGTAAAGGTTTTGTGGAAAAACCACATGATGGAAGAGGCAACATGGGAATTTGAAAATGCAATGAGGGATATGTACCACCATTTATTCGATAAGTAAATAAATTGTGGGGATGAAATTTTCTAAATGGGGGAAGGATGTAACATTCCAAGTAAGTAATTAATAAATATATTTTTATCTATGTCTATTAATGAATTGTATAGTGTTTTAGAGGATTAAAATGAAAATAAATCCAATCTTAAGCATGGAATAAACTAATATTTTTAAAAGATTGTTGTTCTGCCTTTTGATGGAAAACCATTTTTAAATCTATCTTTTGACAATTTTATAAGCTATATTTGTCAAAATAAACTTATTATTTATGATTGGGACATCAAAATTTACTTTGTGTGAATTTTTGGTATTTTTCTGACAATGTTCATTTTTTAATGAATAGATACTGCATTTTACTTCAAAACTGCTTTAAATCTAATTTATTAATATAATTAGATTAACTTTTGAATTGATTTTAAAGTGAAATTAGAATATATATTTTTACCATTTAATCCAACAGTGGTCATTGGAATTAATTTCACTTTGAAATTGGACTTAAACTAGTGTCAAAATGTTGATACTTATTGTTTCATAAAAACACGCTATTTTCTCTGCCAGTAGGAATTAATTATTAAATTAATTAATGAAACTTATATGTTTTCAATTTTGTAAAATAGAAAACATTTTTGAATTCTGAATATCAAATATTTCTTAGGGTTAAGTTTTGGTATTTTTCTGAAAAACTTCAATTTTTGATGAATAGTGAAACCACTTAGTTGTACTTAAAAAAATTGATTTTTTGTTTAAATAAAATTTTACCACCTCTGTGTTTTGAATTTCAAAAATCTGACATACATGGTTGTCATTAAGAAGTAAAATGTTGTTCAATGGGATTAAAATAATTTTTTGGTGAATAGTAACTTTTATGTTTTTAATCGTGATTAGTGGTAATTAGTGTAGTTTAAGGTAAAAATAATGTTTTAATAATATGAAATAACCTAGACACATGTACTACCCTTATTGGATGTGTCATGGCCGACCAAGAAAATACATGGTTCAACTTGGGGACCCCATTGAGCCACTTTGGTTGGGAAATGACATAAATAACTTTTTATTTAATATAAAATTAAAAATGACACAAACATGAGTTGTTTTACTAAAACAATTTTTACATGGGGTTATACAAGTCATATTTTTCACTATAAATATTCCTTAGTAAGCTAAAAAGATTTCCGACATCATGATATTTTTCTTATAATTTATAGAAAATAAAGAAATTAAATTATTTATGACATCATGATGATGCACCGATTAACTCATTAATAAAGTATTTAAATAAAATGAAAATATAAAGTAAATTCTATGACCTACACAAGTCCAAAACCTATTGGATATGTGGATTTAGAACCCTTATCACCTTACCCTCGAATTATATCAATGTGGGACCTTTTTAATCCGAAACTCATTTTAAAATTATGTAACATTTCTTTACGTTCCAAGAGTGCCTCTCCTCTCCTCTTATAAAAGGCTCCCACCTCTACCTCCTCACCCACACTTCCAAAGCCTTTGGATCGGCCAAAACCATCCCATTTTGTCTCTACACTTCACTCTCTTACTCTTTCAAGCCTCACATTTTTCATAAGGTTTCCCAAGGAAGCCTTTGAGCTCAAACCAAAGGGAGTTACTCGATTTTATGGTAATGTCTTCACTTGAGTCCTTTTGTTTTATTTTACTTATCCAACCCCCTAAACTATTTTTATTCGTTTCTTTTGTAACAATTACAGTATCTTTAATATACGAGGATGTTTTTATAGGATTTATTTGATCTACACTTACACACACCTACATCTAATGGTTAAATAACATACTGTTTCCGTGGATGGTGAATTTCTGCCTCCCGAAACGATGATTGTTCAACATTATTTTAACACCTTAAATGGTGGACATTAAGATGACAATATATTTATATATGAAATATAATAAGTTTATGTTTTCCTTAAGCTTCTGTATTTTTCATTTATGACATACCTTTATGGTTTCCATTATGGGTAAACGCGATATCTTCATTTAAGGAAGTGCGGACTACCGCCCCCTCAAAGTGATTTGATTCGTTAAATACCATATGTGGGACGTATAAAGGATGGAGTTATGATATTATATATTATATTACACTGGAATTATAATATACCTTTATATCATTATGATTCCATTCTATAAAAATACGAAATAGAAATGAACGTAGCGTTAATGCGTACGTACAACTTACCATTCCATAAATGGTGCATTTCATTTATTACCTCTAAATGATTATGTAATATTATAAATGCATGAATGTATTGGATATATATGACATATATGATATATACATCATTAATACAGTTCAGGATATTATGGATACATGAATAACTTGTAATTATAAAGGGTTTATTTTTGACTCAAGTACCAATGATCGTTAAAACGACCATTATTAACTACAATAATTACATAGTGTTCATGACATGGAAATAAGTAATATAAAAGGAATAATGAACTTGACAAAGGTTCTTAAACAAGTAGAAATTAACTCAAGTTTATTATTCAAGAGATTAAAGAATGACCGAGTCATGTCAGACCTGAGGTATGGGACTTCGTCTCAATCTCCTTTCATTGAGGCATATTTTGTTTTATACACAACCTTCATTTATACGGTGTATAAACCCCTTTGACATTTACGTTTATTCAAAAAGAATCTTTTTTATACGAAGTGTTTACTAAAAGACAAAAGGGAATGTTTTTTCTTACGTATGCGGCGACATCGACTTCTCCGCCGCCGTGACCATTATTTGAGTTTCGGATTCCTCTACAAGCCATACCTTTTTTAAAAGAAAAATAAATACCATGTTTACTTTTCTTTTATTTTGGTATTGAAAATAGTTTTCATAATGTTTTTATATCATTGTGTTGTATTGATATATTGTGATTGAAAGGTGGAAAGGTTATGTTTCCTTTATGCATGTTTTATGTTATACAATTATGTTGGGGTTCTTGAACATTATTTTAAAGATGAGTGGTTTTGTGATAAACTAAGGGCGGGTGAGCCCGATATAGCTCTCCAATGCATTGGGTAACGCGAAGGAGTGAAACGTTCAGGTTTCACCGAAGAGATTTAGGGAATATACTGTGATCGGTATTCCAAACATAACCAAGAGGGTTACTCCCGAGGTAAGAATGTTATTAATTCCTCAAGTTACCTTTATGTCTTATGATTTCTATGATTTATTCATGATTTTATGAGGTATGTTAAAGTGATTATGTTTTATTGGTAAAGTATGATTTTATTCTTATGTATATAAGATCTTATGTTTCCTTTCCATATTTTTATAACCCATACTGAGATTTTTATGCTCATCCCAAGTTTTTTTGAAATTTTTTTCATAGGTCAAGGGAATGGAACATGATATTATGATAGTGTCAAGGAAGTGTCATGAAATAATCCATGTTTTATTTTAAATATATTCTGTTGATGGGAAAAAATGAATACTATCTTTATGTAACCACTTTGTTTAAATGTGGAATGTAATGCAAGTTTTATGATCTAATTCTCTAAAACTCTAAACCCGAAAAGATCCTCAATGTGTAATCTTGTAATAACTCAAGATTAAGTAAAGTTTAAAGCCGAGGCCTTATACCTTTTCCATGAAATGTCTTATTTGTCTTCAATGAGGGGTTGAAAATGGATGTATCCAAACATACCAAATCTCTTAATAATCTTCTAGATGTAATCCATCAATGAAAATAGAAAAACTTATATCTCTTATCTTATACAATATGAATCACTACTATTTTCTCATCAAATCAATGACTTTTAATCTTGAAGAATTCAAAAATATTTTTAACTAGTTTTTTTAAACATACATTGTTAAAAATAATCCTAATAATTTCATCCACTTAGAACAGAAATGATATATAACCACCATATTTTAATTCCTTCTAGGAGAAACAGTTTCCTTTATTGTTCAACATAAAACCCTTTCCTTAACTAAATGTGTCAAACTTATGGTTCCAATATCTTGGGAAATACTTCAAGGTATTAAAATATTTATTACACATTAACACCAAATCCTTATTTTTTAAATCCACGAATGTAGTTATTTTCCTTATATAAATTTCTTCTAAAAATTTACATTTAAATATATTACATATTTAGATAAAATTTCAATATATATAAATAATAATGAACAATCATACTTTCAATTTTCTGGAAGTTAGTTTGTGGTTAAACTAGTGATTATAATTTTTTTAATAAAGTTCATTCCTTTTACTAAAATCTGATTACTATCAGTATCGCATTTTGTAGCATCTTCTTATCTACTTCTTCATTTAGAAATTTAACACCATGATATTTTACTATATGTTTATATTTAAATAAATATTATGTTTTTGAAAAATCAGGATGTATGAAACAATAAATTAAAATGGAACTATAATATTTAAAAATTCTTTTTTTAAAAGTGATAATTAATAAAAGATTCACTAAATTATTTTTTAAAAAAAGTAGTAACCACATTTTTAAATAAATGTAGAAAATTAATAAAATAGAATTAGTACGTAAAATTAATCCTTATGTAGTTCACTATTTTGATACTGGAGGTGAGCCCGCATCTTTATGGTTTTCCATTTACCATGCCCAACCTAATTTCCATAAATTATAGTTTAAGTGAAATAATATATAAGAGATGTTCGAGATAATGGAAATCACTATGATATCCATGATAGATGAATTTCCACCCGTTTCTACTACCATATCATATCTTATACTTAGGTATTATGCACAGGTATTGATAGGGATTGTATGTATAAGTGAGAATGAATGAAAATGTAATTATTAATAACATATTTTTTATTAAATTTATTTATCTCATATTGAAGATAATAATGTTCATTTTTTATGTTAATACATTTGTAAAAGTTAATTAGTCTATGTAAATAAATAATGAGATGAATTTATGCTTTAAATTATTTTTTCTCTAAATTTATCATTGATCCAGAATTAATTCTATTTCAGGTAACTAAATATATTATAATTTAACGATGACTAAAAAAATTACTCATATAAATAATGTGATATTAATAATTTAATTAATAATTATTATGAAATTATAATAATATTATTTAGTCTTTAAAATATCATATTACATTAAAATAAATTGTCATTGTGTTTCAATTTTAATGTTAAAGTGAAAATTTTTATAATTTTAATTGGAAAAAATGTACTTCATTTTAAATTTATAATAATAATATTATCTTTGAATAAATATTTGTAGTTTTTCTAAAATGGTTTCTTTTAAGGTAATTTTTTTAAAAATATCATTTTAAAAGTTACAATGAATATTCTAAAATCATTAATATATAAGAATAACATATAAATTTATGATATAAATTTTATTTCCTATGATATATTTTATGTGACATTATACATTTAAATATTTTATTTTTAATTTACAAACCTACATTTTAGATATTATAACATATGTAATTTTTTCAATAATTTTATAAGAATAATATATTTATTTTATTGGAATTAATCTTTTTCACCTTATCATATATAATAATATTAAATGGATTTATGATTTGGAATTATAAGTTATACATTTTTTAATATGTCACCTCTTATTTTTAGTATTCAATAAAATTATTCAATGTAAAAATTAGTTTCCATAGTAAAAGGAATATTTTTAGAAGGAATAAAAAAGGTGTAAGGGACATAATACATATTAAGAACAAATCTCCATATTAGTGGTTTAGGAATTTTTTGAACAAATATTATCTATTAAATATTATTTTACACCTTCGAGCTTCTTTATTTTTAAAGGGACATGCCATTATTAATTATTTAAGTAATTTAGAAAATTCCCACTCTTTCACTTGTAGAGAGAGATCGGTTGAACCCCATTTATCACCACACCAAAAGCCCCTTAATTTAACCAAAATATAACCTAATACCTTTCAAAAAATACTATAAACAATATAGAAGATTATATGTCCTAAAAGAGTCACCACTCAAATGCTTAATCCAATAGGTAAATAATTTATTCCTCAGAGTATGGTAAAATTAACAAATCATTCATTTTTATTTCTATTTCATTAAGATTTATTAATCAACATCAATGTTAACTACACGATGATATAAATAAATTATTTGTATGATTAGTATAATAATTTTTTTAAATATTTATTATAAAATCATTATTTAGCTTCCTAACTCTGCCTTATAAAAATGGAAATGGCGTTCATTATTATAGGCAGACTTCCACTTCCAGGAATGATTTGTTTTAATTTTCAAGACCACCTTACATGGATGGATATAAAATTTTATTTTATAAAAGTTATAATCTTTATAAATTTTCTAATAATAGAAAATAAAAACAGTTTTCTACCTTCTTCATATTCGATGATGAATGAAAACATCGTCGTTGAGTATATTCGGAATAGAACCACCATGGAACGAGAAAACTAATTTTACATCCCCACCCCCACTTGGATGATTAAGAAAATGTATTTAATTAATTTATGCAATATTAGAGAGATTATTTATGTTCGTAAATTATAAATAATATTTCTATTAATATGACTGAATTTAAATTATTATGAAAAATGTAACAACCTAAAATGTGCATTACAAGACTAAAAGTGATTTCATAATTTTATGTAATGGACTCATACCAACTAAATTTTTATTATACATCTTAAAAGATAAAATTGATCAAATAAATGAATCGTTAATAAGATCAACATAATTTACAAGTAATCATTTTATATAAAATTCACTCTATATTGTTCAATTTATTTTAACAATCTATTTTTAGGATTAGTTGAATCAGTTTCATAAACACTGTTATAAATTTATATCATTTATGAATAAAGAAACATATTTACTAGTAATATTTGATAATAGGGATAAAATTATAATATTTATGAACTTATTTATACTATTATAATTAATTGTTGACTCAATAATTAAAATACAATATTATATTCAATAAGAATCATCAAAATAAGATCATCACTGATTTCATCTTCTCGAATAAGAATAAAGACCATCAATGGATGAAATTAGAAATTTATATATCTCAATGTATCATCTATAATAATATAGTTTATAACACATTGATTATGGAATTATTACCTATGAACATGATTCAACATTTCTATTTTAAAGAATGTGTGAAACAATCAAATTTAAAAAAAAATAATGAATGTAAACAATAAATAACTTATTAATGTATAATAAATAGTTATAATTGATGTTTATCTATTGTTATTGATATGAATATGGTTTTAAAATATATAATCAATATTTTTTCAAATATAGTATGATATATGCATTTCATTGATGTTTGGAAAAAATATTAGTGTCTTTATTAACTCAATACCCTTCAATTGATAAAAACTGTTTTTTATGAACTTAATGATTATATATTGGGTTATAATTTACCAATGGTTGAATTGAATTTATATTATTATTTTTTTCAGATTTATATTCCTACAAAATAAATAATATTTGCAATTATTTCATACTTGATGAATTGTGAAGCTCATAATGGTTTTGTTATCTCAATTTTGCATCATTGAGATATGGTTTCATAATCATAACATATTTTATTTTGGGGTATATAAGACTTACATTGATATATTTTTATCATCTATTTACTCAATTATAGGTATTCAAATATCCATCCCATATTATTACTGTGTTTATTTTTTTATTTGTAAGATAACAATGTTATAAGGGGGTTTGTAACTCAAATTTATTTGGAGTGAGTTATAAAGATTATTCTTGAACACCGTTCTTCTATATTTACTAAATTTTTCTAATTTCTTATTATATTATACATTCTATTTCACATTTCTGAAATTGAAAATTATAATCAAATAATTATTCCCTAAAGAATTTTTTCCTCATAAAAATATAATGTTGTTATGAATTATTCTCATTATATTTATGGACAATTTACCTGCCATATCCAAGTTCCTTATTCCTGCCTATGAAATCATTTTTTATTTGAAAAATAAAATCCGTGTTTAATATAATGAACATCATATTTGTCTTTACCTATTTCGGAAATGATATTTTATATCTCTTATTTATGATTTGTGTTTCAAAAATATATTTTGAAACATTCAAACGAATTCTTATTTCTTGATTATATGTTTTATCTTCGACTCAACATAAAAAATTTTCTTTCCATTATGTATTTTTTTGAAGGCACCATTATTGGGATAATATTCTAAATAATAATTTAAAAAATCTTCAAGTCAAATGTTTATGAATGTTATTTTCAAACCTTACTCATAACATCATCTCATTCTAATGATGTTGATAAATTAGATATGTTGAATCTTATATGTTTCACATACATTTTAATCATTAAATAGATAATATCTATCTACAATGGAGTTTCATTTTATAAATCAACCTATAAATTCCTTTATGAAATACTTATTTTTGGTGACTGAAATTTTTGAATCAAATGATCTAATTCATTGATCCATTTAATATGATACCATTTGGAAAAGTTATAAAAATATTTTTCCTTTTATTGTTTCATTATATTTTGATTAATTATTAATATATTAAATAATACTTATTTATAGATATTTTTATTTTAGGTATTATATCACCCACTAATTCCTTAGTTAAGGTTTTACATCTCATTATAGAAAGAGGGGATATACACATGTGATTCCCAACAAAAGAGGTGTCGTGGTTTTCCGAATACTATACAAATATATGCCATATATTTTTTTTCTAGGATTGGATAGGATATAGTTTTTTTATTCCTAATAAACCATGTACTATGGTGATTAATTATTCTTATGTTTCCTTCATATATCATTATTATTCTATGTTTCCAGGTTTTTAAAAAAAATTATTTTATCTTTGTATAATACAGTCTATCTATAATGAATATGGTTGTATCTCCCTCTTTATTTATAGGATATGATGTCGAAACCCTATGGAATGTAAATAAACACACACAAAATACCATCTCATCTATAGGGGAGGTAAGGTTTTAAAATCTAATTATTCATTTTTTAATTTAATTTGATCTTTTCATGACTTTTATATGGATACACATTTCATTTATGAGATCCATTTCTATCTATTATGGTTATACATTGGTTTTAATATGAATCAACTCCATTCATCCGTAGTGATTTGGTCAATATTTCTAGGCATGTATCTATCTTGTCAAAATATCACTATCCATAAAATTAAAGATAATTTAATGGGAATGTTATTCATCATGGATATTAGAGAAAAAGAGTTATGTTATCTCAAATATCTTTGTATTAGTGTACAAGTGGTTGTCTGAAAAACCTCAGTTGAAATATAGAATATTATATTAGGAATTAATTATCATTATAATCAAATGGTGTATTTATAATCATGGTCTGACATTTTAACTTCATGAAATATTTAGGGTCAGCTTGAAAATAATTTTCACTATTTTCTAGTAAAAAATGAAACATTTGAAGAATATTGTGGTGGATTTTATCACATTGGGATTGACATAACATAGACCATTATTTTTCCAATAGCATCATCCCATGCCCCCCATAATATAGCAGATCAATATGGTGATGCTATCTTGATTTCCTTCATGGTTTTTTATTCATGAAATAATAGATAAGATAGATTATTTTAATTGTGAAGTGAAATAGTTCTATCTAGTAGTATAGACCCCAGGGAAATCCTTGAAAGAACAATCAGAAACACAAAACGGTTGGATGCAAGATAAGAGAGGATCCAAATAGTTATAGGATGATTCTAGAAAGGGTTTCAACAAAATGTTAGTAATATTCACATCCAAATGAAGAACCACTTTGTTTTATTGAGTTAGTTTTTTGATAATTGTGAAAATTTATATGGTTGGAGAAAAATAATCCATGATGAAGAAGAATATGTCATAGTCCACTCCACAATGAGATAACCTGGTTAACTCAATGAATGAGGTCTTGATAGGTTAATAATGTTATAATATGGTTGAATGTATCCTATATAATACAGATTATAATGAGGCCAATGTGGTTGAATTTTTTTATAGAGGTTGTTCAAAAAATGAATGAAAGGACTCATTATATTAAAAATAAATTCTAGTAACACCATGGAAGAAATATAATCCTTGAAAGGATAATTAATTTTTTCCCAAGATCATTCTCACTAGATTGATGAGGAATAATTTTAGAGATATGATTCCAAGAGTATCACCTTGTGATAATGTTTTCTTATTATAGTATGTTAAAGATACCAATATAAGAATAACATGATCAGGATTAGGAAGGAACATAGATATTTGAGTACCTAAATACATGTAAATCAGATAGTTATGATGTAAACAAAGTGAAAAAAATTGTGTTTATGAAACATGATAAATTATGTTGTGTATTTTAAGAGGATATATATGATGAATATAAAATAAAAATTTCATAGAGATAATGACACAATATATATAAGAGTTGTTGGAGGACAATTTCCCAATTAATTATTCATAAGAGGAAGCCAAAAAATTGTTTGGGAGAGAACATTCAGTTTCTCTTAATATAGATAATGAATATTGGATCAACATACAAAATAATATTTTGACTAATATATTTGAGGATGGTAAAATATACCTTGAGGTTTATATTTAAATGTGGGACGAGATGGAATATTACATTAAGTATCTCATAAATAGTGATTCAATTATAATGATATTCTAGATTAAATTAATCTTATATATGTTGTATGATTCAGATAATCATAAATTTTTTGGAAAATGTATTTTATTTAATTTTTTATTTAATTTCCCTTGTTTTCATTAGTTTTATAAGGGTTCCCACATTAACTATAAAAGGTATATCTGATTTTTTTAATTAATATTCATGGATCTTAATTATTGTCTTATGATTTCATGTGCTCATGACATAGTATAAGAATTTTCACTTGAAATTACATGTTATTATATTATTATACATATATATATTACTATTCAAATTTAATTTAATTATATATTCCTCTTCATCTCATTATTTCTCATATTCTAATAGTCTAACCCATGAAAAAATAATGATTTTTTATATCATTAATGAGTATTTGATCTCACCAATTTTTAGTTTTTCATATCCATGGTCATGAATATGTGTATAAACTATATGAAGTCTATAATAGTACTAGTATAAACTAATTTGGGGATTATTGTTCACAATATAGTACAATGTGGGGTTTTTAATAATAAAATCTAAAGACACTACTCCTTCGGTTCTTGATATTAGATTATTATTAGGAATTTAATCTTTATATTTTTATTATATTTGTAATTATTACTTGATTCATCTCATTTATAATGAATTACTTCGAGAAAGACGATGATTATATCCCCATAACTAGGAGTATGAGTTGTGGGTACTTTAATACTTTAATTCCATTTATTCTCACCTATCGTGTTCCACAAAATAAATATATTATCTTAGAATTTGTATTCACATGATTAATATATGACATTTATATCATCGACAAATCATAGTAATCAAAATTGAAATGAATAACCACTTCTTCTAGGATATTAGTTTTCCATATGGTTATTTTATAAAAATACCACAATTCCTAACCATACATAAAAAATTGTCACATGGAATAAGATGAAATTCATAAATTAATATATATTAATGTTTAATTCAAAACCAATTATTTTAATCATTTCTCTTTTGAAGCCCTAACTTATTTTTCTCCCACTCTATCATATTCTACGATGTAACATGTTGGTATATATTCAATTAACATGTAGTCGGAACATTCATTGACTCAATATGAACTCCCTATATGTTTTTAAACATACGATCACTAATTTATATAAAAATTATCATTAATTATTGATACTAGCTTTTCAAATTTATTCCCTTACATTTTTAGGTATTTGAAAAATACACTCCAGTTAATGCTGAAATTTTCGATTCCAACTATATTCCAAATTTTATTTTCCTATAGCCATAAATTTATGATTTCATTTTTATATCCTTCAACGAAACATGACTTAGAATTTTATTTGGTTTTATATTAATCCTTATTATTCACATTGCAATAACAAATACTCTAAAAAAAATAGAGATAAGTTATTCATAGTGGCTTAATGGACCAAAATACTTCAACAATTTCATTGAAAAAATGTGTTAATGGACTTTGATAAACTGATTACACATAACAATTTATTTCTTTTACACACATATCATCAAAAATTCTATAATAAAAATTCATTCTCTATACATTTTCTGATAATGTATGGTTCAACCTTTAAAAAATTCCATTTTATATCTAGAACTCTAGAAATAATATTATCTAGTTGAATTCCACTAGTCTTTCTGAATTCCCATAGGCACGATTAAAAATTTTCTAAAAAATTTTTTTGACATCAATCACAACATCTGGCTTACAATATCATTCTCAACCACCATCTTTCATTGAATAAAAAATCATAACACAATGGAATTATGTTTTTGTATGTATACCCATTCCTTATATGTTTAATCATTAATGAATTTATCAACATGTTCTGACTATTAATATAGATGGATAAGGAATTGAAACCACACACAATTTTAAAAAAATTTATATCCTTTAGAAAATAGAGTTCAACCAATCTGGTTGAAATAAACCATTCATTTCTACTTTATTATGAAACACACATATCAGTTGATAACTCTCTAATATGACTTTAGAATTACCTTTCCTCGTATAATTCACATTCCCTTCTCGCTGATATTACTATGTTAATAATTCATTTCCTATGAACTTTCATATGTTATATCTCTAATAGTGGTCACTATAACTGATCACATGGTCATATACAAAGATATATATTTTATTCATGTCACTATGACTATTTAACTATGGGTGATCATAAAATAAATAATTAATAGTTAATTGAAATCAGTCATAATACATATTTTTCATTGAAATTAAATTCATATGTAAAATTTTTGTTTCATGAATACCCATAAGATCAATTAAACGAATATTATTCATCTGTATTTTCTTATTTTCCGTCCCTTTTATCTCTATAAATTCATATTATACTAAATAAAAGTTTCTAAATAACCATGTCACATAATTCTCCATAACTTGTTTCTATATAATGGATTGAAATGAAGCTCTAGATTCCATTATCCCTGAATCCACCAAATCATGCACATTGTATTATATGTCATTACACCATTCTTATATCAGAAACTTTATGGGACTTATTTCATATTATTCAAATAAAATGATTACCCATATTTACTTTTTTTACATCCGGAGATTCTCCCTCTTAAAATAATTACAATATGTTTAACTTCGACCTTTTGATTTACCTCATCTTCATTTTCATGAATTATCATTCAAATATGGCTATCTTATCTACTAATGAAGTAATTACAAACATACACTTCCACTAATCATAATATGAGATAGTAAAAAATTCATCCCTTTATCTACGAAAATCTCTCATTGTCACCCCCTTAAAATACTTATACACAAAGTCAATGTACCCACATAAGTTACATTTGGTTATTATCAATGATTCCCATCATTTTAGAAGTAAAGATAAAAAAATTACTTATAAATATTCTTGGAACATTACATTAGTAGATCCGACATGACTATCAATAATGAAATAGCCATTTATATAATAATACACATACCTATTTCCCGAAAGCCACATACAAAAATATATTTTTGTAAATTCTTGATAAGGAATTTATTAACTCAATTGATGTATTCACCTATTTTATGTCGTGAACACGTTTTTGTATAGTGAAATTTTAATGAGAAATAGAACATTTCTACCAAATATATCCAATTCCTCCTTGTCCATTCCCTTCATCATGATTCTAGTTAATAGATTCTCTAGATTTTTTAAATGACACATTACAATATGTAAATACTTTAAAATGTAATATTATTTTTATATAACATATAAAACTGGACTAGCTTTTCCTCTGAATCCTTCTATATAATACTTATAATTTCCCATTGAGATAAAAAAACCAAAAGAATATAATACTTCCTAATCTTTTTCTATAGATGTTGTGTCGAGGACCTAACCATTATTTGATTCTACATGTTAGCATTTTGTACATGTATCTTTTTAACAATATCTAATAGATTCTTTACATAACATATATTCCAATCACTAGACACCACACAAACCAGATATTACCCACATCGATCAATGTATCACAAGATACGATGTTCACTATGGTAATAGATGATGAAAACATCTTTTTAAAAAAAATCGTAAGATAGATATTACATATCAAAAATAATAATCTCGCAATACCAATAATGGAAGGTTTATTTCCTTTGGAGGATAATTTATATAGGAAATATTTTTAACAAAATAAGTGATAATTTCTTCATAATCGAAAAATACTGGACTCTATTCTATACATGTCATAAGATATAACCATATTAATTACATGGAAAAGGGAAACATAAAAAATTGGTGAGCTCAAAAACTAAATATAGTAAATCCTATAAACATATCACCATGTTTTAGATCATATATTTAAGATAAAACATGACCATTGTAGAAATATATTATTCAAAAGAAGATGGTATATTAAGTGTTCTTCGTAAGTCATGATGGATGGGAATGTAATCTCATAATAACAATGTATACCATGGAAAAAGGGTGTGATAAATATATATAATAAAATTTCCTTAGAGATTGAGAAAATAATATATCAAATTATTATGTTATAAGCATAAACAATGGTTTTAACAACATTATGAAAGTATCTATGTATATCGAGTTAACTCTCATTGTTTTGAATGTGGCTAATGTGTTCAAGTTTAAACATGTGAATTATTCTAATCTGAATAATGTTGATGAAAAATATTATGTATTTCACTTAACTAAATTTTTATCTTACATAATCTATAGAGTTTAGATGACAAACTTTATGTTTATTATTTAATATATTTAATTTATCTAATCTACCTTATCTTCATGCTCAATATCATTACCTCATGTGGTATAAAACAATGGAGAATGAATTGGAGAGTGTTCTGGGAAGTCAATTATCTTCATCTATTATCATGTTTGACAAAATGTAATAATGATTCAATATATAATGATAACTGATAAAAAAATGTGTCTAAATCATCTCATCACAAAGATTCCATAGAATCAAAAATTGGATTCACAACACTTAATGAAGGTATGAAACAAATTGGACTAAACCATGTAGACAGTTGATACCAAAAATTAAATCACACAAATATATTATTTAATAAAAACATTTAAAAGGAGAAACATCAAAAATAACTTCTAATGAAATAAATTTGTTAGACATAAATACGAACATTGTGGTGAAATCATAAAAGAGTTTTATAAAATAATTTTATCCTTGGAATAAAAGATATTGTAAGGGTCAGATTGAGATGTTATTTTTTTAAAGGTGATGTGATATAATTTGAGATTGATTTACATTATTACAAATTATCATTCAATAGTTAAAGAATAAAAAAATAAAAGTATCAAATGGGTGAAGTGAAAACACATTGAAAATATTTACTTCAAAAAAATCATTAATAAATAGTCCTCCCAAATGATAAAATGGCTTAAATTGGAGATGTTAAATCACTTTTAATGCTATTAATTTTAAAAATAATGTTTAATAATAGATATTTTAATGTGAAAATGTTAAAAAAATGAATGTGGATATGAGGATAGAACCATCTATTTTAAAATAATATAATTATTTTGGATAATTTTCAACTTAACTTATAGAAAACCCAAATAATAAAAAGGATAATGAAAACATTTTTAAATAAATAAAGGTGATTATAAGGTTAAATGGAGAAAACAAATTATTGTTTCCACTATGTAATTGCAGACCATTAGAGGGAAGATAAAAACAATGATGCAGAGAAAATTATATAAATGCTGATGGGAATTATTCAAAACAAAATTAATTTTTTTATAAAAAAATATCCATCAATAAATATTAAATTTTTGTAAACCATATTTCCGATAAAGATACTCTGTAAATAAAATAGAACATCATCATAGTGTATTACAATTCAGTTCTAAAATATTATAATCAAAGTTGAATGATTTTATCTAAGGAAATTGATTTGATTCTAGAAAACCCATGACAACATGTGGAGTATTAAAATAAAATACTATCGAATCAGTGAAATATAAATTGAAAAAACATTAATTGGAATATAATTTATTTCATCATATAATATTTTAAAATTTTTAGTAAAAAAACGACATAAATTTAGATAGGTGAAAAATACAAAAAAATGAAAGAGATAAATTTTGAGATGAAAACTATTAAATTAATCCTAATCCACATATCAATTACATTAAACATTATGAATATTTATATTTTTTATATTTTTTACATACCTGAGAACAATATTTATATCTACAGTCATTTTTACTCATCATTGATAAATAGCGCATATATATATACTATTTATTTTTGATTTATTTTCCAACTTAGGGGGTTTTGATAACATAAATGGATTATATTGGAGTTGTAATATTAGTGTAGAAATTAGTTCGTAATCAAATGTTCATCATTATAAACTTGTTCTATTTAAATTAACAAATTATTTACCTTGATTTTTTTATTCCCAATTTCATTTCATGAGAATTTCATTATTTATCCTATAAATTAAAATTGATAATAACCTTATTTCTTTGAGTCTTAACCAACAAATGTTGGTGTGTTAATAATTGAGCTAAATATTGATATATCCTTTACATAACAAATAATAATAATAATCTAAATATTTATATCATATTACACCATTAATTATGATTTTAAATTCATCCATGATATAATTTCATCACATTATTCATGTATATTGTCAATGAGACACAAAAATGAACATATCATGATTAATGGATGATTATGTGATGATTTAGTTTAAATATCATTACATCAGATGAATAATGATATCCTTTCAGGATTATTATTGTGATATATCATAATTATAAATTAATTATATGAATAATAAATGAATTTTAATATAATTCCTAACTTTAATGAATTATTTTCTACTTAATATGATTATTGTAAATGATTTAATTGAATATGAATGTTTGTTGATCGTATAATTAAAGGTTTCCCCAATTTAACATATTAGAAAAATAATTAAATCAAAAAAATCATATTTTTCTATTAAATTTGATATCCTGACCATCCATATAAGGTAGTTTTGAAAATATATATGGAAATCCAATATTCGAGGGTGGTGGTAGTCCACACATGCAGATTTTTGATTATTTGGTTTTTCATAGAATGAGGGAAACATATGGTGGTTAGGTAAAGCATAACAAGATGTTTTTTTGGAGGTGCTTTTCCAAACACACACATGAATTAAATTTCAATATTTTATAAGGAAAATGGGAAATTTGATTAATTATTACTACCGTGGTACAATTATATTCAATAAATAACTAATCCAAAATTAATTAAATTTTTAATTAAAAATATATTTTAAAATATAAATAAAATATAAAGAATATATGTAAAAATTATTTCTCACATTGATCATTTTGATATTTCCTTGTAAGATCCCAATTAAATGTATTAGATTGGATAAAATATCATGATCAGAATATAAAAATAGTGTAATTGGTTTCCAAGGGAAGTAAAAAGTGTATCTTTTTGAGTTAAAATTTATTTATTTTTTGTGATAAATAATGGGTAGCAAGAGGACACATTTATATGTGGGAATAATTTCAATTTTTTATAAATATTTCAATATAAAATTAAGAGAGAACATGTAAAACCTAACAAGTGGTTGAATCTCATCATGTAGTTTTATAATGATCACCCGAATTCTATTTTTTTCTATAATATTTCAAGGTTGTGGTGGTGTTTATATTTATTTATAGTGGTAGGATGGAATCTAATCTATAGAAGTTTTAAATGAGGTATTCAATGACATAGTCCTGGTAATATATTTCATTAAAGCACTATAAAACTAGTTGGATTTTACCTACTAGATGACAAATCAACTAGGATATAACTTATCTTATATGAATCCATAATATTCTTCATAGAGGATCCCAAGATAGCTTGTGTGGTTTCAAAATAATTCGTGGTACTGACTTTCACACCATCTACTAAGTGGCATCAGGTGTCTAGATGGTGGAGCCATTACAATGTCATCTATGGAGCATTTAATCTACTTTTTTATGTATTATCATGGATATTAACACCATTAATCAACCTTTTAGGACCCTAGAACTCTATATATTTATATTATCAATGGATAAGGGAGTCTTGGAATCCTATCCAAATGTTGTATGATACCAATGATACACACTCTAAGATTCAACGATCATGAAATCTTTTATGATGTTCCAAGATATTGAATGTATGAGTATTTTTAATCCAATTATAAAAAATGTCATGTGTGTATTATCGTAGGTATTATATATCTATTATGAGAACAATTTGAAATTATTATTTACACTAATATTCATCAAGTTTAATCATGTCTCTCCATTTAATTATTCGATTTGACTTAATTATTCTTATTTTAATCGGACTTCTTACAATATTATTTAACCACTTACCTCTAACACTCAATATCTCAATATTAACTTGTTTTCCATCAACTTCAATAATTTTTAATCTTCATGTTAGAGTACTGATTGGCATAAGAACCGGTTTTCTAAAACTAAATCCTTTTATTTTAACCCTCATTCTCATTAATGGTTTCATTGTTTTTCTCTTAAAATGATAAGTTGCTTTTGGTTCTATGTTTTTCATTGAAAAAAAAGTTTCTATGTTCTTTTAATTATCATTTAATTATAAAGCTAGTATATTGTTTTTGGTCTCCATTAAAGGAATGGATTTTTAATTTTTCGTTCATGGGATTCCATTAAAATGATGGATTTATATAAGCCTCCTTAGCCTTCTTGAGGGGTAGAGATATAGGGAAACCAAGTGTGATATTGTTGAAACCCATAATCCATGATTTCTAAGACCTTTTTAATTTTCAAATATATAATTCCACTACGGATAATTTCCATAAAATTATTTAATTTGATAATATTGAATTGTTTCAGGATATATCCTTATATTTTAAAATATCAATTTTTTTATTTTTAAAATGAAATTAACCCCCTTTGTTTCAATTTTGACTCTGACACAAAATTTTTATACAAAATTCCATTTTCATTTTTATCATAACATATTAATTGTTTCATTCCAAGATACATTATTTTTCAATAATATTTTAAATTTTTTAATATCATATTCAATATAAATGTATTATTTTATAATGAAATTAACATCTTATACTCATTATCCCTTATTTAATGGAATAAATTATTCTTATTGAAAAATCACATGTCCAATTTGTTTTGAAAAAATGAATATATTTTCTATTAAATATTTAGGAATGAATATAATCCTTTTAAATAACGATTAGATTATTGGGACCCTCAACATATTACTACATTGAACATAATGGAAAATTCTTAAATTCTCTTCATTGGAGGATCGAACAAATAAATATAGTTATTATATTAATTCTAAATGTTTAATGAAATATATAAATTGGTTAAAGTCATGTATGAAGGCATGAATAGAGTTAAATACATGAGATTTTTTATGTTTGAAAAATATTATGAAATAATTTCAATGCATCCTAATAAATTCTTTAAATAGTTAGTTTAAGAGTTTAACTAAAATTTTAATTGGGATAAAGTCTTTCAATAATGATTTGTCTATAAAAATAATATTGATAAAAATAAATTTGTTTTACCTAGAATATGGTCTCCCAGTGTAATAACATTATAGGAATCCATGTTGATAAATTTAATAGCGGCCAAAGAGAAAATTATATTTCTCATGATGTATAAAATTACCATAATCAATGGAAGCCATGGAAACTGAGGAAAACTATAATGAAAATTAATTTAATTAATTTAAATATGATGATTATTTCATATGTGATAGAGATAATTAATTATAACTTGAAATTATTATCAAAAAGGTAAAAATACTTTCATATAAAAATAAATCATCCTGATGTTCCAAAAACATATATTAAATTGATTTTCATAAATTGAAATGATATTAATGAACCAAAATGGGTCATATGAGACCATAATTACCATAATAAGAAATAATATAAATGAATGAATGGAAAGTATGAATTCATGAAAATTATTAACACTGTGTGTTAGCAATGATTTAATTTCAACATATGAATCTTGTAGTTGTAGTCCTAAATTACATTTGTACCATATTGTGGAAGGTGATGTGGTTATATCTGAAACTTCATACTCTCCTTCTCGCTTCTTATATTTCTCAGATTAATTCATCAATTCTTTATCATCAAGTTAATAGTATGAAATTTATAATTTTTATGAAATCATTTTAAAATACAAAAAATATTATAAAAAATTTAAATGTGTTCATATTGAAAAAAACCATCTATTATGAAATATATGTTTTCAAAACAAATAGATGATTTGGTTTTTAAATTATGAAATCAACTATATGATGATTATTTAAAATATAAAAATAAAGATATCAAATAATATTTTACGAAATTCATAAAAGGAAAAAAAATCTTATTTAATAAACATTGTCATAAATATGATAATAAACAGTCCTATTTTTTAAATAATAACTGTTTTGAAAAAAAAATTGAAAAAGGTTTCCCAAAAAAAATTCTATTTGTGAGAGTATGTAATGTTAATTTATGTGTGTAATTATAAAAATAATAATGATTTAAGGCTGAAATATATACATCCTTCAACTCATATCAATCATTTTTTGTTCCCATAACAATGTTATTTAATCATTGTAGATGAAAATTGATTGAACTACTATATATCTTGTAGAAAGTATAGTCATAACCTAAAGGGTACCAAATGGAACATTATTTTGATGTGTTTTTACATATATTACATTAATATTAATTGATATATCATATTGATTCTATGAAATAAATAAAATAAAAATGATTATATAACTTATTTATGGTTGTTTTCAATAGAAATTTTGATTTAGTAGGAATTGTCATAAAATCAAGGAAGTTTCATTTTATAAATTCTCTATTTGATTTATATATGGGATGTTGTTTTATAATTATTTTTTACTTACTACACTATCTAATCATGTTCATAATTTTTTGTCTTTTTTATGAAGTTTGAATATGGAAAATATTTTTTTAAAGTATTCGTTAAATTTCTACCCCATGGAATGATCATAATAATGATTTTAAAATATTTTATAATTAACTATGTATTATTATAGATGTTTTAAAAATAATTTTTTTTGATTGATTCTATTTTGAATTATTTTTTTAATTTCTTTTCTTGTCTTAATAATGATCAATGTTGTTAATATATTCATGTAT
This sequence comes from Viscum album, assembly GCA_963277665.1. Lineage (NCBI taxonomy): Eukaryota > Viridiplantae > Streptophyta > Magnoliopsida > Santalales > Viscaceae > Viscum > Viscum album. The sequence continues at coordinate 1,432,364,916 of OY728155.1, read as the reverse complement.
TTTTGAGTTAATTTTTTTGAAGCAGAAAGTCTTAAGAATCCCCTAAAATTAATATTTAAAAATGTTTATAAGGGGGAGATATATAATATTTTGTCTTTTTCTTAACTTTTTTTATATATTGTCTTAGATATATATAATATTGTTTTTTTTTCTCAAACCCTCATGCATTCAAAGCATAATTTTTGTAATCACAATGCTGAAATGCTTTTGTTTTAGAGAAAAAAAATAAAATAGCATTGAATTTAAATATATACAAAATATCTAAAGTATATTAGTATCATACTAGGATAGAATTTAATTATTATGGGGAGTTCATGGTTTCATGAAATTTGTGTAATTCATTCCTTTTTATATTTTTCTTCTTCCTTATTGTGATTTTTATATCATGTATTTGTGATTCACAAGAGGAGGTGGTTGTTGGCTGTCACTGTGTATATTTTTCATTATAATAAACAAATTATTGTTTTTATAACCAAATTTGTTTTGGGTTTTTGATGTTTATATTGAGTTATAGTGACATAAATAATTTTTATGTCAAAGATGGGTTAAATGACCCATTCCTTCTCTAATTTTGCAGTGAAGCACTAGTTATCATATTTGAGTGTACTAAACATAATGGAAATGAACCATGAGATCCCTTAACTAGATGGACTCCACTTACTAACCAATGGAGTTTTTAAAGAATTTGTGTTACATTCTTGAACACCTATAAGCCTATAAAAATAGTTGTGTAGCTATTGGTTCAATTATTGAATCTTTATACATGTATTAATTATTTTATTTAATGTATTAAAATTAATTTTAATAACATGGATCTACATAAGATCAACTATACATACTCAAAGGATTTAAATATAGAATAACTGAGACATGGACCATCATATGAATGATGTAAAATATCATAAAAATTTCTTTATATATATAATGATCAAGAAATCATCCACAATAATTAATGATCATCAATGTTCCAATCATTCTCATCCAATTTCAATGACTATCATGTGTATATTCTTAGTGGTAATTGAGATCTCCAATGGGAAATATTCATTTTTTTTATCATCCTATACCTTTTTAAAGTTCGATTGTGTTTATTTTTTTTCATTTCATTATGAAATCAATATTATTCATCTATGTATAAATTTTACATTCTTATATAACTCGTTGGACATATCTCTACCAATGGTATCATAACTCTATATATATATATATATATTTAAATACCATTATATAATATTTTAGTGAGTGTTTATATTGGTATTGTAATATATTTTCTAAAAGTAAAATCACTTCTTATCTCTCACCTTATCATTATTGGTATATTTCATTTTTTGTAAAAGAGAAAGGGTTATTTTGGTCCGTGGACTTCCCATAAAAATAATGGTTCTTGGTTTCTAACATTCCCCATTAAATTGGATGGGATTATTATTTTCTTTTCATTCATTAATATAATGGGAAGTTATCATTTTTGTTCATGGGTTTCAATTAAAACCAAGGGATTATATATATTGAATATAAACTAAAATAATTAATGGTATAATTAATTTAGGTGTATTTATTTTCAATATGGGTTCGATGATAATAACACATTATGAATGGATTAAATTTCATTAATATGAATTGAATATGATTTAACTAATTAGTGAAAATAGATTTAAATATATATGACATTGAATGTGGATGATGTCTTTCATTAATAAAATACATCCTGGATACATATAAAGGAATGGGATCCCAACAATTATTTTACAACCAATAATTTGAAATCCTCCCTAAATTATTTTACCTATGGTAACCTATTCATCACTCTCGAGGATGAATCTAACAACGTATCAGATATAAAGGAACATTTTAATTGAGATTGGGAACTACATGTTTATGTAATCTCTCTACGGTACAAAGAAATTGTTTTATTATCTAGTGATCATCATCTAGAAATATCATTGAATATTACTCCCATTTCTATACATGTATGCACATTTGTGTTCTTCATTTTTTACACAATTAATTCATCGAGGATATATTATATCTATTTGGGTTTTCCTTACACAACTATGTTTATTTGATGGGCACTAAAAATCCATTAGTGGTATAAATGTTTTTGGATTTCATCAAGGTTTAATGTATCCATTTTTTTATTTAATTAAGAACACATTTTAAAAAATATGAAATCGGACATTTCAAGCATAGAAGTAAATATGAAATTTCATATTTTATATAGTAATGAAATGAAATTATTATTATATTATTTATGTTATTCGTGTTTATAAATTAGTTTCTATAATGGGGATAATAATAATAAAATACCATCATAAAATTTCTTTTTTATCCTTTTCAATTATTAAATACCCCTAATTATCACTCCAATTTGTTAAAATAAATTATTTTTTCTATTATTAAAAAAAATTACAATATAATTTGGATTAAATTATTTATAATATGACTACTATTAATGTAAATGGTATTTTAAAATATTTATAAAATTTATAAAAGAGTTGTATTACATAATTAAATAAAACCAATTTATGCTAAAATGATAAACATTTTCCAAATATATATGTTTTATAAATATTTAAAAAAAATATAAAATGGAATTTTCAGAATATTAAAATAAGTCATTTAATTATAAATTGTTTATAAATTTTTATGAATTATTCATAAATAATTATTTATATGTGGTTCAAATTAAAAATCTTCTTATTTTGACTAATTATAAAAAAATAAAAAATAAATAAATTAAATAGACATTTATAATGAAATTTTAATTAATAATTTAATTTGATTATTTACACATTGTTTATAAATAACTTATATTGTTTATATAATATTTATATTATTTAAAAATGTGGATATATAAATTAATTTATTTTAAAATATTAATGGTTAATGATTTAAATGTTTTAGAAACATTTATTGAAAATATAATTTTAATATTTAATGAATATATAGAGAATATACATTGAAAACTAATAGGATATAAAAATGATATATGTCATAATAAATGACATTAAACCTTTTTATCTAATATTAAATTGAATCATTGTAATCGTTAAATAATATTTTTATATATGGAATATGAGAATAGATTATAAAGAGGTTCCAAATTTTCATTAAGCTATTTTAAATATAAATTTATTTTATATTAATTATTATGAAATATTAATAATTAAATAGTTAAAAACAGTTCTAATTAAAGTCACCCTTTTTAAATGATATTATTAAATGATATTATTTCAAATACCTGAAAAACATTTCTAAATTGATTTGATAAATTATTTAAATAATATTCTAAAATTACATATAATAAATAATATGAATGTGTTCATATTAAATAAAACAATTTATACTAAAAATTATGGTATTTTTAAAATTTTAGATAATAAATAAAATTCTGTTAGTTAAATACAATTTATATGTTTTTATAATGATATATCTTATGTGTAAATTTTTGAATTTTTCATTTATTTTATTTTTACCCAACTATTTATTCATAGCTATAATTTATTTATATTATGAATCCTTTTCATTTATTTTAGCTAATAAACTAGTTCCAATAAATATAACCTTACATTAAATTCTAGGTACGACTATATATAATTGTGTTTTCATATACCTAGTCCTTGGTTTGTAATTAAATATATTTTCTTAAATTTAGTGATTTGGAATAGTATTTTAATTTTATTTTTCATTAATGTCATGATTTAATTCTATCATGAGTAATGCATCCCTATGTATAAGGTCTTGGTGTGAGACTACCTATCGGCCTAACTGTTTATGCCTTGTCTAGAGAGTTTAATGGGTGTTATCTCCCAATCTCTCTAAAATTACTCATGTGGATTTGATTTATTTTATATAAATCTGTGAGTATACATTGATACTTCATATACCATATGAATGTGATTTATTATGATATTTATTAATATAATTTAACTTTTAATTTATAAAGTAGAAAAATTGTCGGTTTTTATAAGTTACATATTAATTTAGTTTGAATGCATTAATTTTTTTGTTTTAATAGAGATTCGACATATAAATTGATAGTATCATGAATATATTAAAAGTGAATAATACCTTATAAGATAATTTATGTTAATTTACATAAAGAATTATAGTATCACAAACCTAATATTATTTAGTATTAAAATAATATTTATTATTCTTGAATAGACTTTTAGGGATTGAATAATTTCAATCAGAATGATTCAAGTTAAAAATTTCATCAAATTTTTATTTATGAAATGATTTCATAGTATGAAAATGTTGAATAAAATTTTTCATTATATGGAATTTTTTTTGAGAATATATGAACTGGGTAAATGATATATATATTCTGGTGCACTTTGAATAGCACAAGAAGGTAAAATATTTATAGCAAAGGTGGAATTGTTGGTAAGTCCAATAAAATTTCTTCAAGATACCGGATAAGGATTATAGATAAAGGAGTGTATTTTCTATAGAGATTAATGATTCCATATGATTGTATAATCGGGATACCTAAAAGGGTATTTGAACACCATGAAATTCCCAATTTAGGTATAAATGTAACAGAAAATAGTTTTTATCAATTAATGGGTCATTTGATACTATGTGTATTGTTTAGAGGTGATGTAGTTATATACGAGTTTAAACCCATATGAATAATTGATAACATGTTGAATACATAAAAGATTTTATTATAGAAGTTTAATTTCTCATGATCATATGTTTCAATGTAATGGATGTGTATCTTCCTTTTATTTCATTTATATGATAATATGAAATATTCATTAAGAAATATTTATTTTGAACAAAATTATATAATTAATTTTATTGAATTTTTTTTGTGATTCATCGAATTCTATAACATGATTTTTTAGAGTATATGGATTAAATTGTATTATAAATGATACAATGTTTATCTATTTATTTTAAAAAATATGGTGGAATATGTTTGACACCTTGTGGATGGGTATTCTAATTAATAAAAATTTATTTTTCCACAAAAAATATAAATATAAAGAAATCAATATGATATATGAAAAAATATTATATTTATAATATCTTCATATTAAGAGGGAATATGTGTTACATCATTAAATAGAAAGTATTTTTGGTTTTGTATTTGAATGATTTTAGAATATAATTTGATTACTATGTGGATATTGGATGTAGGATTCAACTTATTGAAGTTAAAACTAAATTAATAAAATATGATACAAGATCACTTTTAATTTATTATTTACTATATATCATAATAATATTTGATTTTTGACATAAATGTAAATATAAATATTAACAACCTGTTTCTATGAATGATTTTGAGTTATTTGTTTATTTCAATATAAAATTTTTAAAATGTTCTTGTACCTCAACAATTATTTTGGTTACCCCGTTGTACATATTTGGTTAAGATTTTTTTATTGTCTACATTATCTATTTAAATAATATTATCTATTTTCGATATTATTATTAATTGGGACACCATAAAAATTAGTCTCTCCTGTTGAAAAGATCACCTAATATTTTGTTTTATGGTATACGTATTGAATTATATCTCTTATCCTCTCCCATCCTTAATATGGATCCATAACCATGACTTTGTATTTTTTATAGGATGTTATCTATGAGAACCTTCCATCGTATTTCTGTAACAATCTCAAAATATTACTCTACCCAAAAGTATATGGAATTAGTCCTTATGTTACATTATCCCTTAAAAGAAATAAAATATATTGGTTTGAAAATTAAAACTGTAAGGGGAAGAATATTTATTCCTATGAAATATATAATGATACTATTGATAATGATTTCAATAATGTCCTTGATGGAACATCTATATCACCACTTTCCGAAAAATTTATCTATATTTTTAGATTCAATTAATGATACCTAGCATATTAATGAGTATAAGGAGGATCTTAACAAGCTTACGAAATCTTCCCCTGATAAACCATGAGTTGTTCAATACATGTTTGAGGACGACAAAGGGGTTTACTCTTCTTCTTGTGAATCTGTCCAGGATATACATCACAAATCATGTAAAAAATTAAGAATTATTATTTGATGTTGAGTGAGAGAAATGGTATATAAACATTTGTTTGAATTCGATATATTCATTACATCACATCTAAGGATGAATCAAAAGCATATAGTTTATTCTATTATGGATTGATTTTTTTAACTATATACACAGGTATATCTATGAGTGTAAAAATATATATCCACCCTATAACATGTCATTTTTGAGTATCATACTTTATCCTCTAATAATGGTGATTCTAAATATATCAAAAAACTTATCAATTACACCCCTGTATTGAAGGATTTTCTTAAGTAGTATGTCTATATATGTGTTAAATAACATGATAATATTGGTTAAAATATATATGAAAATAAATAATTAACTATAGATGATATTTCAAAAGTCATACAGACTATGTTTGATCGAATTGTATTAGAATGAGATTAGAATCATAATTTAAATTACTTGAAACTCTCTTGGGAATAGTACTCTTTGTCAACAGTATGTTTTTCTGACATGATCTTTAGACATAAATTTTTATGACATGGATGTGAGCATATACAATCAGTACTCTTTCTAGGATTGATATAACTTTTATTTTTTGGAAACATAAATATTTTATATATATTTGACATGAATATTTTTAGGAGATGATGTAATTGTTTGGTGTTTCCACAACATGTGAAGCTCGAGATGAAGATGAAATATAATTATTACATGGAAATTGTTGTAACCTATCTTGAATGATATTTTATTAATATAAAATACCATGTAACCCTGATAGAGTTTTTGAGGTTTCATCTATCATCTATGGGACGCTACATGAGGATTTTTCTTTTAGTTCCTTTATGGTTCTTTATGTTCTATTAGTATTTTAATGACAGTGAGAAAAACATTGATGAATTATGGTTATTATGGAATATTTTTTAAACAATTATTGATTTTAAATATTTTGAAATGCTACATCTAGTATGTTTGGAATAATTTTATAGAATGAGTTTCATTATCAGAATCATTAGTGTGGTTTCATGATTATTTGCTGACTAATTGTATCCAGATATACTCCTTATCATTTCAAACTTATCTAGTGTGTGTTTTTCGATGAAAAAGTCTTCTTATAAATGGGTTGTTAAATTTTTAAATCTTGTGTTTTTATGGATTATCAATGATTATTTATTTTAATTAATGTTGAGTGGAGGGATTTTCTTTTTCAGGGACATTATTGAGTGTATTTTGAGAAGGGTACCCTTGTTGAAACATTTATTTTACTGTACTAGTGTGATGCTTCTATTATCAAGAATGATATTTATGTTTCATGTGATAAATATATGGTTTCATTCTTATTTAGTTACTCATTATTGATGTCATAAATGTTTTATGATATATATTGAGTGGTGAAGTAGAATATTGGGGAACGATTATATTTTAACAAATTATAAATAATTCCATTCACAAAAAATGATATTCAACTAAATGGTTGAGTTGTGTGGGATTTATTTTATAAATAATAAATTAAAGATATTATGTATAAGATGAAATATTTTATTTATTCTCTGTGGTATGATTTATTTCATTCCTAATGAGATTTTATTCTTTCTTCGTCAGTGAATTATGATTTGGTCCTTTCCAATTTACATTGGTTCTCACCACATGAATTGATATTTGGTCATCTGGTTGGATTCCATCCATTTTAATTTCCAAGATTCATCTATTTATTTTGGGATTATATTTGTGAAAAACTTTTTTTATACATGAGTGTTATCCTAATAATTCAAATCACATAATATAATTCTTTTACTAATGGGAGTTCATGTTTACCATATTGCAATCATGTTTGATTCTTTTAACGAATTATTGATCTTGAAGAAATTTTGATTGTACAATGAATGCGATGAATTAAATGGAACAATTTATTATATTTGATGCTCTAAGGTGTCTTATTATACCATATGATCCATATTTTCCTGCAGAATAGTTGTGACTATTTTTTTAAATAATGGCCTTTCTTTCACCATGATATATGTGTTAATGTCATATATGATTATAATATATTTAAAATTATTTATGGTGAATAATTATTTAAACATGTTTATGAACTATAAATTTTTTCTTCTTCAATAAGTTTTTTTGGGTATGAGGTAGAAAACCATATCATGTCTCATGTTATTTAAATTTAATGTATTATACTAGTTTATGATTAAGAGTTATATATCAATTTATGTCCAAATTATTAGGGATATGTGATGATAACTATATTTAAATAGTTATATTTAGATATTTAGTTAATTTTAATATCATCGTAATTTTTTAATATTTACAATGTCAAATCAATTTGATATCAAAAAAGTTATTAGGCAATAATAGTAATGAACAAATTAATTCGTTACATGTGTTTACCATAATAAAGTGACTGTGAATTTATCCTAAAAAGATATTATGATATGCTAGATGGAAATGATAATTGTTATATATACCTCAATAAAAAATATTGATGGAATAATTTCATAATTTATGATGATGGCTATGAACAATGAATATGTTCTCAGTATACCACTAAAGTGGATAACATTACATTAGATGTTGTGAAATAATGGAGTTTGATTATTTTTTCAAGACTTGTACATCATGAATTTTATTATAAAATATCACCATTATTAAAGCTATCCTGGTAAATGATACTCATGATGAGTTAATTTGGATTATTTTTTAGATAATCAAATTAGTATAAGACATGGTTTAAATATAGTGTATATTTTCCAAAATAAACCCCTTTACTGTGACACATTAAGGCCTTGAAGAATCTATTGATATTAAACACTTAACGGATTAATTGTAATTATTTTAAAAATATAATGTAATTATAATAATGGAAATATCCATAAATTATTCATTCTTATGCACTGAAGTTTAATTTTAATGATTAGTTAGTTGAAAAAGATCCTCTCAAAGTATAAATATTAATTTGTCTCTAATCGATGAACATCATATATTATTACAAGCCCAAATGATATGTTTCGATTGGATGTAATAGATTCTTTTATCCATTTAAAAACATCTTATATGAGATATGAAGAATTTATTTATGAGGTAATAAATATATATGGATTACATAGACTGTCTTAGTAAAGATAATATAATATAATTACATATATTAATAGATATACTTTTGGGTGTACGATTATTATCAAAAATTCATACATGTGGTTCATGAGATACCTTGAAGGAGAACCTTCAAACATTGATAAAATACTTACCAATGTAATAATATCAAAATATATAATTAGTGGATTCTTTGGTATGTTATTAATTTAGTCACCGGTTACAGTGAAACCATGTTATGATTTTTCCACATATATACATGTAAATACATATAGAACTTCATTGAATAAAACAAGGAAAATCATGTCCATATTTGGTCAACTCAAATATAGAGTGTACAACCACTATGATGAGGTGAATGTGATGCAGACATCTATTAGATAAATGATATGAGATGTATTCAATGTCTTAGTGAGACATTTTTAATGAATAAAGAAAACATTGGATGACTATTGTATATTTAAATATTACTAGTCTATTTTTCTTTCAATGTTATGGGGAAAATTAATTTATAGATATTCATACATTGTATATTAAATATGTAGTGGTGTACATGTCTCTATAAAGACACGTGTATATTTGATGAAGATCACACTAGACACCTTAGTAGTGTGAGTGGAAATTATGCTTTTCTAGTGCCCACTCTTGACATACATCTATCAAATATGGACTTCTTATTTGTTTTCAATGATTCTACATCTTGTAGGGTCCCATTGATATGTCTATAGATAAGTATTATTTATTGGACAATGTGTTTGTTTGAAAATTCCGAGAGTGTGATGAAACTGTTAACAAATGGTGTTTTAGATAGATTCACAAAGTGGTTTTTAGTTTTTATATAGAGTCTTTATTTATTATATTATAAGTGAGATATTATTGAATATTAACAAAAATAATTACAAGAATAATTAATTTAAAATCATTTATCTTCCAAACATTTTTCTTGATAATAATCCATTATAAATGGATTACGAGGATTCCGTATTCAATGAAATCGATTAAATGAATTAATGAAAAAGGGGAATAAATAGTTCTGTATATAATAGTTATAGATGAAATGATTCATCAAATAAAATGATTCATGATTGGCTATAGAAGGGAATGATCTCCATCAAGTTCTCTAAAACCAATTTCATTTATTCCTTTAATAACACTCTTCTTTCTTATACCTTGTTCATCTCTGTAATTGAAGATGCTAAAACCTATTATAGTGTGTGGGAGTCCACTTATTGAGATAATGATTAACCCAAAAATGGAGTCCATAAATATTATAAAGCATTTTTTATTCTCTAGTGATCTTTACCAAGAAAATGTTAGAGATTAATTTATTGTCTATCCAATTATACAGATTACATTATTCATTTATCAAAAACCGATTATATAAACTTAAGATTGTATCTTTTTTCTTTCATCTACTTACATGTTTGTTTGATAGACACTAAAAAATAACATTACAACCCTCTCAATACTTCTATAGGGGAAGAGATATAGGGGACCTTTTTTGTTATTGATGAACACTTTATCAAAGAGTTTCATTCCTTTTTCTAACATTATAAATATATATTTTGAGTAAAAATCACTTGTTTTTTTAATTTTTATCTATACATTACTTTTATTCTATAGAATTATAGGACGATATCACCTTATCATTTATATAATCATTTGATTGTGTTATTTTATATTTTAATCCGTGTAGCACCCTCATTCTTTTTCTAATTAAACAAATAGTCAAGTGGCTCCAAAAATAGAAAAAATTTAAATGGAGGATGAGATAAAGTCATGCTTCACTTAAAAAATCCATTAGAAATATATTTTTTATATATTTATATAATTTTTAACTTTAAATTATTATATTAATCATTTATGATGTTACCATTGTAATTAGTTTTTAGCTAAGATAACATAATCAATTTCGGTAAAAATAATGTTTTATTTATCATATAATTTAGACCTAATGATTCTAAATTTTAAATCAATTTCAACATAATCAATTAATAAAAGTGAAAAAAAATTAGAAAAAAATGTATAATTTATGAATCAAGTTTCTGTGAAATTATTAATTATGTTATAAAATACCTAATATAGGTTTCCAATTCCAACATAATACATTAAAAAAATATAATGTTAAATATGATATATATATATATATATATTCAATAAAATTGTTTCATATGTTATATGTTAGAATTTTATACATGTTATTTCATAAACATAACAGTATTTTGAAAAATAATATTCTGTACCATTCACGGAAATAGCAATTATATTAGAAGAATACGAAAAAATAATATTTTTATTTTATTAGTATTCGTAATGAAAAAAATATTTTCATTTTTTAAAATTAAATATATCTATCTTATGAATTTCATATTTAAATAAAATCCCAATATATAATGGAATGTATTCATATTTAAAAATATCTTTCTGTAATAATAAATATTCAATTTTTCAAATTTCCAATTAATTACAAATTAATTTATTTGTAATATATTATTTAAGTATTAAACACATTTTATTATTATTTAATCCAAATTTAATTATTTTTTATTATTAAAACACTAATATAGGAAAATATATTTTTAATCGTCAAATTATTTTAATAACTTTTTTAGTTATACTTGTTGAATTTCAATAGTATTAAAATTGAACTTTTCGATTATACCAATATACAATGTTTTTTACACCTCTTCATACGAGATAATTCATCTTACTAGTTTTTATAGATATATATTATATTTATATCTTTATGTAAAAGAATCATGGTTTTCTTTTAATTTAATTTTTCTTGTAGAGAATTATATCAAAAAAATATTTGTTTAAGATGTACATATTTTTATATAATGGGTAATTATATTATCCCCCAAAAAATTAATTGACCCATGAAATTTTAATTCTCACATACTAATGGAAATAAATAATGGTTCCAAAATTTTAGATATGAATAAAGATATAATTTCCATTGATATAGGATCCTATGAAATTTGTGAAAGACATAATTTCTTGGAATTTTCTAATCCTAAATACTGACCTTATATCCATGTTCATGGGGAAATATTCTAAAGTTATTTAGTATTAGGACCCATGATATATAATTTTTTATAGAGGGTATTTATTATCACCCTTTCATTGGTAGAATATCAAAGGGTAATATGAAATTTGGTTTTCATATTCAATATAATGTCTCCTCTATGTTAAGGGTATAAATATATAAAAAATAACGTTAAATTCATCTAAATTGAAGAACCATTTTCATTTTTTTATTTTCAATGGATTTTTTTTATGAAAACTAATAATTTTTAAATGATTGTTTTTGAAAATAATAAACTTTTTATGAATGTTTTTACCCTAACACAAAGGGGGAGATATGTTTTTGTTTTTTTTTGAAATTTATTTTCTAGACAGAAAGGGTCAAAATGAGGATCCCAAGATGTAAATAATCGGTAGAGAAGCCACCATTAGAAGAATTGATTGAAAAATAATATTATTGATTTGAAGAATCATCAGTGACAGACTAATCAACATGAATTTCATGGTCATTGATATATTTTTTTGTTATAAATTTAGTAGATGTAGTGAAATAATGTAGGAATGTTTACGAACCATGAAATGTATGTTTCAAATGAATCAAGAGTTATAATGTTTTTTAATATATAAAATCAATTCATATGATGTTATTCTGATAATAAAATTTCTCAATTTCTTGATAAAGTTATGATACTGGAAGGATTTTCTATTTTAAGAGATATGATTTCATAGGTGTGTTGAAATTTAAGAAATAAAATAAACCAGACCGACTCGTAAAAGGAATATCAATTAAACTGACTCTGGGAAGGAAAGATTTTTAGACTAACTCTAAAGAAAAAAGTCAGCTAGACTGACAATGCGATGTAATGCCAATAAAAATAAATCTAAATATGAAATAAAATAAGTAATACAAATAAAAAGTAATGTTAATGAAACTAACTATGAGTGGGAAATTTAATCGAATTAACTATGTAATGGAATGCCAATACTGAATGAGATGATGAGTTTTTTTCATAATGATATGACTATGTTCTATTATAATTAGCTAATGATATTTCACCATACTAATGATATGTATGGAATTAAGAGAAGCTTTAATATTAAGAGCTCTCAATTTAATTTAGTAATGTTAGAGAAGAGTTGATGTGGCTAAACATGAATTTCAAATATAAGTGAATTATAGAGGTTTTTGAATTTGAGTGACTGGGAAATTTTATTCAATTTATCACCTTTTTCGATTTTTGATAGCTATAAATTGATTCATAGTAAATTTAAATTTCCACCATTTTTATATTAGAAGAAATCCTGAGCACTATTGATTTTGGTTTATAGTTGCATTCCAAATAGAGAACTCATTAGAGGATTCGATAACATAATTTTTCCTTACCGGACTTAAGGAGATCACACTAAAAAGTTGGTAAGATTTTGAGAAGATTATTTTGAGAAAAAAAATTATCATAATGATCCCATCGTAATGAGCCAAACAAAAAAAGAATTAGACACATAGTAATCAGACTAAGGTTCTAGATTGATTTTTGAGGAGAAAATATTTTTGTGATATTTTCTTTTGTGGATCCACTATTTATAAGAAAAAAATTTAAATTTACAGTAGTTAGTATAATCATTTCTATCATGAGATAGAATATATCCAAATGGATTTTTAATAAATTGTATACACATTTTCATTATAGATAATTTCCATAGACACATGGGATTTACTATGGAATGGATGTAGGATATCCCATTTAGGAAGAACCATGTAAATCTAATTTTATTTACTTTCATTCCTTATCTTTAATGCGTGAGGTCTTAATAAAAAATCATATAGAAATTAAATTTATTAGGGTTCAGGGGTTATCATTGTTAATGTATTGAAAACTATAAAAACCAAACAAATAAATCATCCCACCCCCTCTTAGTTGTTATTCAATCCTTTATAACATCAATTTCTATCAAAGGAATGGATCCCTTATTGAATCACTATCATTGATAATATCAATTATGTAAAAATTATAGTAATTTCAACAGTATATGAAAATATTTGTATGAAAAAATAGGATGATTCATTATTTCATAAATCATGGCCTAGATGTCTTTTGATGCTGATACAATTGTTATTAAACCTATTGAGAAAGATTCTATTTAAATAATTTTTGATAAGATAAATATTGATGTTTATATAAACGATAATAATTCCCTTCTAATTCCTTTTTCGAAAAATTTTATATTAATGTGATGGGTCTCAAAACATCAAGTAGGATATGGGACAATATTTAATTTATTTCAATTGGAGTACTAATGTGAATGAAGAAATTTTTTTTTGTAATATTATGTTTGATGACATAAGATTGATAGTTAACAAAACTATTGATGAATACTTCAAGAGGGAAAATAAAATGTTTTGAAACATTATAGGATTTAGAGATGTTTTGCAACACTCATCAATAGTGATGAATCTGATGAGAATCTTTCCAAATGGGTTGGATTACAAAATTTCATGTTTATAAGACCAAGATGATTTATCTCTTCATGAATTTTATTAAATTCTTTTATCATATGAATTTTGAGAAGGTATAATGATAATATAATAAAAATGAAGCTAAAATGGATTTTAATTACATGAGGAATTAGAAAACTAAATCTATTGAATATGTTGACCATTGCGATTCTTGAGGATAATGCAGATGATGAGTTGATTTATAAAATAATTTCTCTTATCAACAAGAATTATGAAAAAGGAAGAGGGATGTATAGAGGTAAAATTGTTCTCAAAATTTTTCAATTTCATTGACTTGGGAACATTTATTTTAATTTTCCTATGTATAATGCTTATGAATATAAAAATTATTCTGATTAAAATCCTCACAGAAATATGTGGAACAGCATTTCTAAAGATAAAAATCATCAAAAAATTGAGGAAGTAGTTTTATAATAAAAATAAAATAATTTTGAGTAATAAATCTGAATCATGTTAGATTGAAAATAATTTTATAGAAGATGAATGATAAAAAAATGTAATAAAATTTATTAAAAAGTTGGGAAATAGAAGACTCATCATATAGTTATGTAGAACGAGGTGTATAAACTTATAGATAATATCTGCTTAGAATCTAAATTTTTTTATTGCATGAGAAAATCAAGTCACTCAAAAATGAAATCCGAATGATAATAAAAGATATCATAAATTATGTTGAATTTGAAAAATAAATTTTCATGCAAGAAGGTTATATCATCCTGGAAATATTATGTTATAAATTTATAAAAGATGAACATTTAAATATGGTTGAAATGTTAGAATGAATTTGGAATATAAAGAAGAGGAAGTTAATATATTTCAATCAAAACATATTGAGTTTGAAAGTACCACAAGGAAGATAAATGAGAATATAAAAAAATACTTTGCTATAAAATATGAGACATCTAAAGTTGTTGATAAATATAAAATAAAAAATATATTGAAATAATATCCCACAAACATATTTGATAACTCACTCATAAGGATATATGGTCTACACATAGTGTATGTTTAATTAGGAAGAAATTATTTACTTGAATAATGTTTCTATAGTGATATAATTTACATCAATAGAAAATCTATAATTTATAGTTTTTGTTGTTGTTGTGGAATCTATGGGAACATGTATTATATTATTTTTAATAAATATTTCACTTCCTCAAAATAAGGTATGGAAAAATTCAAATCAATAGTTGTTGAAGAATGAGTTACTTTATAAACCAACAGGATGTTAGAAAATAAAAATATCAATTTTTTAGAAACCTTCCAAAAAAATAAATTTGAATGTTTGGATGTTGTTTGTGGAATATTTTACTAGGATAGTCATCATTCCTAGAAATGTATGACACTCCTTTTATAACAAGTTTCTTATGATGGAAAATAAAAAATTCTGGAATGATAATTCTTGATGAAATATTTTTTATTATTGAGATATCTTTGAACGAATGTAAAAGCAACAATCAATGTGTACTTGTTAGTGGTTTTTCACACATGATAGAATATATAATAAAATTTAAACATATTTAAAAAAATTATATAGGTATTGTTTCTTAAAGGGAATGATATTTCTATAAAAAAATTTAATTAGAATAGATGATAATTGATAGGAAAATTTAAAATCTAAGGATGTATTATTTGTTATATACAAAAACAAAACATATATAGTTTAAGTCAACTTTTTCATGAATGAAAATAAGTGATTTCTTATAAAAAACATTATTGCATCATCAAAATTGGGAAACATGGAAATTTTTTTACAACATGATAAAGAACTAGTGGGAATTTATTTCAAATTTGAGAATTTGACAACTTCTTTTACATAAGATTTGAATATGATAATATTTTTCCACATAAAATACATCTCCATCTTGCTATGAAAATCATGATTTTTTTTTCACAATTGATGTCGTACTAAGATTTTAAGAGTTGAAAAGAGAGTAAGAATATGTTTTTGTTACTTTTATGAATGGAATGATGACTAATAAATGTAATAAGACTATCAATATTCATAATTACATACCTTGTAAAAGATATTAATTATGATTTATGTGGGCCAATGGGACATCAATCAACAAGATTGGATAGGTAAATTATCACTTTTATTGATTATTTCACTTAGATGAAAATTATATTGTTTATAAAACATAAGTCATATGATATAGAAATTTTTAAGGTTGTCAAAAGATAAGTTGAGAAATAAATAGGGGTTTACCAAAATAATTTATGAATATAAAAATATATTTAATTCCAATGAAATACCTTTCAAACATATCTCTAAAAACGAATCAAATATTTTTTAGTGATCTATATACCCCATAGAATAATAGAGTATTAAAAAGGATGAATTAATGTTTTGTGGAAATGGGAAGAGTAAAATTATAAGAATACAAAATTTTTATGGTTTATTGGAGTGAAGTTGTTATTTCTATTTTAAATGTTCAGAATATATGTTTTCTTGTGATTGTAATCTGACATGAACCCCAATAAAATGTGGTAAAGTAAAAAACTGTAAATAATATATATCTTGGTTTTTGAAATTCTATATATTCTATAAATTAAAAATCTGAACCCTGGAATGTTCGATGTGAAATTTAAAGAAGGAATATTTATGAGATATTTACCCAATGAATGATATTAAAAATGTTGGAATAATTTTTGAAATATTTTCTGTATTAATATGTTCTGAATGTTATTAAAAATATAACAAAATTTATTAAGAATGTTTATATGGATAAAATAATGGTTTTTAAGGATAGTGATAATGATACAAAATTGAATTATCATGATTCTGATAAATATTGTATTGAGTAATGTAAAGATGGAAAAAATGATTGATATTTCTTAATTTACAAAATAATGTTGGTGTCAAAAATTGAACAGCGAATTAGAAGGATCTTGGTTAGACCAGAAGAACGATATGGTTAGAGAATTAGACATCACTTGTCTAAAAATTTGAACCAGAATAAATTTTAGATGGTATTCCACAAAAAAATGGTTATATGCTATAAATGTAGTGTTAAATCGCATTTAGAAAATTGTAACATGGTAAATTTTACCATGTCTAAGAGAAAAAATTGTTATCAAAACTAAATGGGGATACAAAAACAAGTTGAATAATCATGGAAAATATTAATGAAATGAAGACTATATTTTTTATAAAGGATATTCACAATTGGAAGGCATGTATTTTGAAAAACCATTATCCATAGTTGCATGATTTGAAACTATTATAATGATTCTCTTAATTGCTGCAAATCCAAATTATAATTTTTATCAGATGGATGTAAATTAAAAATTCATAAATTAAGACATTGAAGAAGAAATGTAGATAAAAAAATACTATAGTTATCTAATTGATAATGATTATAACAATGTTTTTATAATGAATAATCATTTTTATGGGTTGAAACAATCATCACATTCCTGTTATTTTAAAAAATATTATTTCTTGAGAATATTTATTTTTTCTATAGGATTGTTTCATAGGAACATATATTTCATAGAAGATAAATCCAGCACAATAATTTTAATTTTTTATGTGTATGATATATGTTTTTATATGAATTAAGAAATTTTTTTATGTATTTATTGATGAAATGAATAATAGTTTTGAAATGTCGATGTTGGGTGAATTAAGCTTCCTTATTAGAATATATTTTCAACAAAAATATAAGTACATTTCAATAACTCAAAAAATATATGATTGGGAATTGTTAATAAAATTTGGAATGTCGGAATACAAAAAAGGTCCTACTCCTATTTTAGTGAGCACAAATATGAGTAACAATGAATTTGAAATTTGTTTTGAATTAGAATAAATTTTTAATGCTGATAGAATGATTTATTAATCTCATATCCACAAGACTAGATTTTTTTATGTTTTTTCATTCTATGATAGATATCTATGTGAACAAAAAGTGACTTATATGTTTTAGGAAAAGATAATTATGAGATGTCATAAAAGATTTATTTCACATTGTATTTTACAAGAATTAAATTTTGATATGGTGTTTCATGGTTATAAGGATACCAACTGAGATGGTGTTCTAATGATATAAATCATATTTAGGAGGGTCTTTTTTGGAAACATGTTGTGATAGTATAAAAAATAAGAAACAGAGTTCAATAAGCTCAAGATATGTGGAATAATAATTTTTTTTTCTACCTAGGATTATGCTCATATAATGTGGATGATAATTTAGGGGAGATATTATAACGTATTAGTTTCTAACCCATTTATGATAAATTGTGATAAATATAGTGAAATTGAAATTTCAAGAAACCCTATCCATATTTCATGGTCAAAAAAACATTGATATAATGATTCATTTTATTAAATAGAATATTGATGTTGGGATTAGTTTTTTAGAATATATCTAAAATAAGAATCAAATTACTGGTATTTTCATAATATTAATTGAAAATGAATTAATTTTTGGATTTTAGGCAGAAACATCAGGTTCAACCTCCTCCAATGAGTTCATAAAACTCAAAAGAAATTCCTCCCTTGTGCTTTGTAATATGATGACAAAGGTGGAGAGAAATTAACAAGTTTTTACTATATAAAAAATATTTAAATTTGTTTCATATATGAATCTGATTGTGTTGTTATCATTTAATGGGGGAGAGGTAAGGAAAAGTGGGATATAAAAAAAGTGGGGAATGATAAAACTGGGGGTGTTTATTTTAACATGGGAAAAAAATTTCTTTTCACTGGGGGAAGTAATTACATAAAAAATTAGTTTATCCATTATTGTGGTGTTAAGAAACTACCATTTTAGAAAGAGTGAGTTTATGTAAATGAATGAACATGACTTTTTTTATAAAAGGATGGTTGTTAAAGTTGTTAACTAAATTTTAAAACAAATAAAATGGGGGAGATTGAATTACCTTTTTATGAATTGTTCTTAACAAAGTATATTATTTATTGACAAATAGTCCTTTGTAAAATATTTATTGTTTAAAATATAGGTGAATTTTTATGGATGTTCGACCCCAAACCCAAAAGAGGGAGAGAATGTTTGTTTTTAAGAATGTTTTTTTTCTGGATATCAATAATCAAACTGAGATGTAGCACATGTAGTGTATCTATATGAAAAGGCCCAAATGATGAATGTTTTAGAATAATATTTTTTTTATTAAACACAATATCATTCTATGATTATTAAACATGATGTTCATGATCTATTACTTATGATTTGTGTTACAATGTCGGTTTACACAGTGAAATAAATTTAAAAATATTTAAGCCTGAAATTTATGTTTCAATGGAATCAAGAGTTATAATGAAATCTCTATTATAACCCTTATCAAGTTGATATTAAGATTAGGATAATCATTAGAGTTTCATGATACAAGTAGGATTTTTTTTGAGGATTTATTACTTTATTGGTGAGAAGAAATGTATGAAAGAATATTCATCATAATTACTTTGAGAAGGAAAATTAATCATACTAACATTGAGATGGAATTTTAATTATCCTAAAATTGAGGAAGAAAGTCAAATTGACTTACACTGAAAAAGAAAATTCAATCAGACTAACATTGCAATGGATAGAAAACTAGACTGACTCTAAGAAGGAAAATCAATTGGTATAACATAAAAAGGAATTTAAACCAGAATAACTCTAATGTGGAATGTCAATTCCAAATGTGTATATGATGTTCAATCATAATGGGATGAGGAATTTGAATCATAATGAGCTGAAGAATTTCCATAATACTAAAAAAATGGTAATATGTTGATGGATTTCTATTAATAATAATAAATATTACAATTCAAGAAGGTTATATATGAATTCATGTTGTCAAACGTGAATTATAAGTATTAGTTGATTTATGTGGATTTGAATTTGAGTAATCATAAAATATTTTTTAGTTTCCCACATTTTCCATTCTGGTATTATAGTAAATGGAAAGGAATTACATTTCGACTCAGCAACATTTTTTATGTTTGAAAAAGGCTCTACGATTTAGAGTTTGAGTCAGAGTTGCATTCAAAAGAGAGATTTCATTAGAATATCAGACAATTTAATGTTTTCATACTATTTTAAGGATGATTGTATTGGAAAATATTAGACTAATTAGTACATAAGAGTTTTTGTATTTCAATTTGAATAAATGGTTAATCATAATGATTCCATCAAAATGAGTCATTCATACTAAAAATTGATTCCATTAGTTTCGTTCAGATATTCATTTTAGTGAATTTATATAGACCCATGGGAGTGACTATTTAAAAGATTTTGTTTCTCACAATATGTAAAACATTGTAAATCTCATTTGATTTATTTTATTTCCTTATTTAACATTCATTAGTATTTTATAAAAGATGATAATTGTAATGAACATTAATTGGTTTTAAAGGATAAGTATCTAAAATTATTGAAATTTATAAAAATTGAAAAACTAATTCACCCCCCCCCCCACACATCTAAGTTGTTATAAAATCTATTTGAACATTATAAAAGAAGGATAATAATATTTTTACAAAGAAAATAAATATAGTGTTCAACATTGAATACAATATTCAAACCCATATAATAATTTAAGAGAGATAAATAATGTGGTTGTGATTTAATAATATTCAAAAAACACTCATATAATATAGTTTCCCCTGAATAAAAATTAAATAATACATCTAAAACTCCATATTTGAGGGTATGAGTGATCCACTTATAGAGTAGTAAATATTAGGATTACCATTTCCTTCTTAGTCTTGGAGGATATTAATAATCTTGGTCTTGGTTTTTTCTTTGATTAGGGAACAATTATTGATAATTCCCATGTTACCCTCACAATAAAAATTTAATTGAAAATTGTACACAAGAATGAACTCTATTTTATTAAATTTTTTTAAATAAAATATTTATTTTTCCTTGAATGTTTAACCCTTAATTATTCCCCCTCCAAAATTAAATAATAATCTAATCCACATGATGTAATTCCCTTGGAGAATCATTATACACAATTTACATATTGGAAATTAAACATTCATTCCATCATCATCTTAATCACATGATCATTCGTGAAACTCACTTTTTTTCTTTTATGTGTTTTTGTATTTATCCATGTTCACATTATTAGTATAATTTCTCAACATGTGGTTTGGTATAGTCCTTAGGTTTTTCATTCCGTCCCCCATAATGATGGGTTTTTTCAATGTGGAAATCTCTCTGCAATCACTCACACCCATTTTTCTATTTAGAAACTTTCAATTCTATAACTAAAAGGTTTTAAATGGTTGTTAATATGTTAATAATATTGGGGAATTATATTAATAATCAAAAAAATTCATTTTACCTTATTTCGTTGTTATATTATCATAAAATTCCTTTCATTCAACCTATATCAATCAATGATTATACTATTTTACATTATATTAGGTTATGTATTTCACCGGTCTATTGGACCCCGTTGAGGTACCCCAATCATGTTTTCCAAAATAACCTAGTCATTTCTCCTCACACGCCATAGGATTCAGCTAGTAGATGGCGTCTAGGGTAGCACCACCGAGAAAAATACACCCTAATTAGAGGGTGCATTACTGGATAAAATGAAAAATTGTCATATATCATAAACAATAATTAGAGCATTTATGATATATAAAACCATACAATCAGTAATAACATTAAATTCTGAAGTTGTATAGTCATATAAAGATATTATTTCTCTAGGAATATCATATATAAACAAACAATGAAAATTATAATAAAAGAAAAGTATAGGATGATCTTGACCCTATTCAAACCTCACATTAGTCCATGCCTTAAATCTAAATTAGGATGCTTCATCTCAATACCTAACATAATACTAGGCCTCTTCCCCATCTCTTCTGACATCAAGTGAATGATCTACTCAAGTACAAAAGTCTCAGGGCCTTCTGAACATGGTGCATTTATATAACTCAGTAGGGGACCACTAACATGTCTCACACATTACTAGTATATTCAATGATATAAATGTTAAAATATCCACAAAAATAAATAATTAAACCATATAAATTATATAACCATCATACCAACATATTCAGAATGTTTTTTGGTGTCTTTAAGAATATTACGAAGATCATTTCGACCATAAATGCTATGGGGGACCATGTCCCACCCATGAACTAATAACCGGTGTTGACCCTTAAGCTCATTCACCCTGTTGACCATTTAAGATTAGGCTAGTGTTAGGGTGTCTCTAACCGTATCGAGATATCACACCAAATATATAAAATAGATTCATAAGGTTTAACTAACATATCCCTAAAACACTATCTCTTATGGCTAAAATGTTTATTATAAATAGATCTATAGAATGATATTGTGAATTATGGTCACCCAATATCCTACTCGAATAAATGAATCCTGGATGAATTCTACATATACCTATAAATCAATGTATAAAAAAATAAACCATATCACCATGCCAAATGACGGTATTCCATACCGCATGGGAATCCAAATTAGAAACATGTATCAAAATTTGGCTCAATAGGCTAGATTGTAAGGTTGAACTATGAATCAAATCATAATACAATAGATCATAATAAAATACATTAGCATAAAGGATTGGATCATAAACATACTTTTCATCCTAGGAAGTCATGGAATCTAGGGAGTCCAACTTAGAATCCTTATAGAATCCCATACTCCTAATAATTAATATGTGGATCAAAATAAGTATCCCATAAATCTGATTATATATTCCTCAACAATATCAACATCTCAAGGTCATACCATATTAGTATCATACGAGGTTCCAAGAGAGTGAATATAGACCTCCTAAATAATTTCATAAATTTTATCATTCCCCTAAGATGGTTTCCAAATAAAACTCTTTGTCACCATAGAATAATTAATAGAAAAAAATGACATAATAGATATATAGTAGAATTCTCCCAAACTCATGTACCCCTAACCCCTATCCACCACACCACATTATCAATTCATTGACATGGGTTCAAGGGTCACATGTGATACAATATTTAAACCTTCTCAATCCAACCATATACATTAGAAAATAAGTCATAGGGGAACCATTCAGGTTCACCGTAGTACTCATTGGGGCCCTCTTGGATTCGTAGGAATGTTGCCCAAGATAAATGGATATAAACCCAATTTTTTCAAGGCGTCCATGGTTAGATAGATAACCTGACCCATCCACCAGTCTCTATGGATATATTTCATATAAAAATCCATTTAACTAGAAAATGATTCAAATATTATATATATATTTTATAGAATCTACATCTAACATATCTATCTAATACCTGAGGGTCCATTGGGTCGTTTTCACCATGTGAAATTCAATCCCAGCCTCTAATTTTTACTAAAATTAGACAATTTTAATGGGCAACACCACATAAAGGGGTGGGGTAATTCAAAATAAATTAAAATGAAAAATTATATAATAATAAATTGCATATGTATAAAGACCTTCAAGATTAAAATGATTCTTTTCAAATTTTATTTTCTAGTGTTGACATTAGCAACTAATACCATCTCAAGATAGACTAAAAACTAACTAACAACCCATGTTTTATCAAAAAAAGAGATAAAAGGTTAATTAATTATATATTTTATAATTAATTTATTATTTCAATTCATCGTCTGTATATTCTATGAAAATACAACTATTCATTATGCCACACTAGAAGTTGGTCCAAATTCTCATGGGTGGTCCACTTGGAACTCCCAACACAACTCCATAAAAAAAATAAACTATATAGCCAATTCAATGAATAAATTAATACATTTAATGAAAAATAGATGAAATATTAATAGTGTGATGTATATTTATCTAAATGATGATCACTGATAGGATAATGCAATGTTAGTACATACTCATCCTTGACTGCATGAAATCCCCATTGAAATTGAATAATTTCACCATTCATTATTGAAATCACTATTTTATACCAAAACTAGAACAATGCTATATCAATTAGAACCAAAATAGAAGATATATGAAAGGGAGTGGATCCCTTAAGATGCCTCTTTTCTGAAAATAACCAAGAATAAAAATTTAAATAAGGAGAAAATATTGTAGAGAAAAGTGTGAAAGACAACATGACCTGCACAAAAGCGAAGCATGAAGGATAGGATTCCCTTTTATATTTCAAAGGAGGCATTTAAATTTTTCCCCTTCAAAGGCCCCCAAAAAATTAGTGGATCTGATGTAACATTGGCTGTGAATCCAACAATTGTATAATGAGGCTCCTCCATGCCCCTAAGATGTCACCCAAGCCACGAACAATGTTTAGAAAAAATATTATGAGGTTTCAAATATGTCTGAACTCAAATATGAATGTCAGTTTGAAATCATACCACCCCTACCCCACCATTTTCAAATTTCATATTGATTTTAAATTTATTTACTCAAATAAAACATGATTTCTTATAATATTTATACAGTAATACTTTTTTACATGAGATGTCTCAGTGGACATACGAACATTAAACTAAGCCTACAACAGTAAATAAAATCCATTCAAACTAACACACATCATATTTGAATTCCTAATGGGATTTCAGAAAGATTTTAGTTATCAAAAGACTAAGATAATCCTCAAATAATCCCATGTTTCCATTATGTAAGACCATTGTTTACAAAAAATTTGAGAAACATACATGTTACTCTGTTGTTTTTTTATTTCCCACAGTTCTCACCAAAATATGATTTAGATGACACTAGCCAATTACATTCTATGAAACATATACCATTGTAATTTCCTATCAAAATTATATTACCACAACATAATGAAAATACCTTCACACCCCCTAACACATAAAACTCATTCACAGATGGGAATGCCACATCTGGATCACAATTATGATTTAAAATAGTTGACAATCAAACAATATCATGTCTTAGATGTTATTAATTTTCCTTGTAAATATCCATATGATCAATGAAATGATCTAGTTTCATTCCAAATGTACATAACTAATTATTTTCATTTAGAAATACATTCTGTCTCACAAAAAAATATTTTGGGACTCCTCAAGAAGAATCATTCAAAAGCTTCTCAACCTCAATCACCGACACAATTTAAACACTATATCTTAATTCCCTAGGTACATGACACACTTTTTTATAATTAATCACACGCACTGAAGACCACACCCAACATCATATAGATTCCCCACTATACATCTTACAACATACTATTCCATTAGTGAAACCTAAACGGTTTCCACTATGTAATGTATTTCATTCCTTCCATTTCATTCTAATCACAATGTCTCAATACCTTACTAGGAATCACCTCGGTCAGCTATTCAAGCACAACCAATATCACTCCAACATCTCATGTACCACTGATTTACATCATTAATTTCTTCAAAGACTTCACTCAATCATGCCCACATGTGTTTCATCTACCTCATCATCCCTCATCTCACATATGACCACTGACTAATTCAAAATTAAATGGGTACAATGAACAATTATCTTATTTCATTTTCATATCTTCCATCATAGTGGGTGTATAACAACATAACATTAGATCGAATCATCTAAATCTTACTCTCTTGAGACACACAATAATCTACTTGGATGAGTTGCCAAAACACCGTCAATTCTCCCTAACATGTCTATTCTTTATGAAAACTACATGTTTAGATACAAATATATTTCACAAAGTTGAGTGTGTCTTCCCATGATCTTACCACACATTTATGTTCCTATTGAGTGAGCATGATCAGGACCCATAATATTCCTACCCTCAATCCCAACCTCAAACCAATTTTATCAGTAGTAAAATTGTTTTATATCATGAATATTGAATGAATAATGATGAATTTCAATTTCATGGTCAAAATAAGGAAAATGATTAACCATCTCATGGATTTATCCCACACATAAAAAGAGAAATAGACTCAATTCAAGTATTGGTCATTTAAAAGGACCTCTAGGTCTTCCCAGATATCCCATAAACTAAGACTCACAATGTCATAAACTATGGGTAACCAAATATTACCACCTCAATAAACCACTATATATAAATATAAATTCCAACTATATGATACCATCTATAGATAGGTCAATAAAATCATTCTATTTTAATATCCGACTAGAGAACTAAGTGTTACAGGTATCAGTATACAAGAATGCCTCCTCGTGATTCCTAACATCCTCAATCAATACCTATACAACGACATCATCCTTAGATAAAACAAGCCAAGGGAAACATGATGATTTTATCAGTTAAATTAAATTCTCTTCAAGTATATGTAATAAAAACACCATATAGGTTATTAGTAGATTATGAAGTAATAAATTTCGAAAGCTAACAACCCTCCCGGGGTTCAACTGATATGAACCATATGTTTATCCGGACCCACTGGGGTCTTGAAAGACCTCCCACTAGATGGAAAGCGTATGATTCAACATCATAAGATCATCATGACCAACATAAAAAACAAAACATATAGTAAAATTTTTTAACTAAGAAAAATTCAAACAAGTACATTTATCGGATAATGTTGTATTTGAAGATTTTAAAACAATAAATAGCCTAGGATCAGATGTTAGTGAAAAAAATAACACTAGTAAGAATAAATAAGTTGGATGTTACATTCATATTGATTTACGATATGACTCTTGCCTATAGATTCCATGATATAAATCTAATCAAAGGACTCCTTTTAATAGGTATTCAACTAAAACACATAATAAATCAGAAACATAGATAATCCATGTCAGTCACCGAAGGAGACCATAACTTTAGAAAAACCAAAATGGTCTTCATAAGTTATCTAATTTGTATAAATATGATACATTAATAGTAAAAAACCTTCATCAATATGATTTAAAGTTCAAATAAATCCATTTTATATGTATTTTACCTTAAGACTCCTCCAAAATATTTCTGGAAAAACTGAAAACCCAAAATTTTGATAGACATGATCCCATAATTGTTTAAATATAAATTTAACATTTATCACCAAATGACATTATGTTTCTCATAACATGATATACTAAACTGGTGAATACCATGATCTTGTATTCTCATAAAATATTTTAATAACCCTTACCAAAATAACATGAATCTCTATAAAAAATCAATGAAAATTTATATACGTAAAAAATTTAATTATTTCTGATATATTCCATATAATTAAAAATTAATTTTTTATAAAATATAACAAAAACCAATTTGTAATCAAATCAGTAATCATTTTCATGGTCACAAATAATATTCATTTTACATTGTTCTTTTCAAAAATATCTTTATCCAACCTAATCCACGTTAAATAAACATTAAAAAAATATTAAGAATTAGCTTATACTATATAATTTGTCTCTAAAAATGTCACATTATTATTATATAACATTAATTAGTTATCATTATCATTCAATATTTTATTATAAATACCAGATGAAAATGTACTCTATGAAAATTGTTATATGATTAATGATTCATGGAAACAATATCATAATTCAAAAATTAGAACACATAAAGACTATAATATTTCAAATTCAATGACCACCCCAAAATATTCCCCTCCATTTTCTATGAGTAAGATGTTTGATTAAGCAATTGACTCTGATTATTCCCTTGTTCACCAATCAAAATATGATGAATTTTACAAACATTAATATCACTGTGACCTTCATTTACAAATAGAATACATCTCCCCTTCCGTTGATACATTATAATTAGTTCTCCTTAATATATTATCATCATGAAGAAAAATCATATTTCATACTGCAATGAGAATTTCAACTCAAACATAAATAAAATTTAATTTTCATCTTATTTTATAGGTTTTAAAACTCACCTATTTTATATCGTTAAACATATATCATGGTATATAATTTGGAATACTGATTTTGATTTTACAATCATTTTTCATCTCATACAATTTATCAGAAGGATAAAAATTTCATTTTCCATCACACTCAATATTAGCATTGTTCCTTCAGGTACCTTCCAATGAGTAAAATTAATTATCATAGTGTAAGAAGAATTAATCATAATGATGAAATAATAGTCATTTAAATCATTCATAGGATGTATAAATATTAACACATTATTTTCAATATATGGAACCCATGGTATAACCAAGGCCATAAATGGTACTCATATATTCAAAATCCTTTATGTTTTTTCATAAAAAATATGATTTATTGAACTAATGTCCCTCAACGGTTTCAATCTATGTTTGTAGTTATGGAATGTTTTCATAGAATTATAATGATGGTAAATATATGCTCAATTGGATCAATTTTTTTTATTACCACTATATGGATATGTTTCAAAACCATATCCACTTGTACTATATAAACAGGGTTGTATTTTTTGGAAAACGAAATAGTCTATTCCTTAACAAAACATTAGCATGTTATTTTTTACATAGAATCATCCACTTGGATTCCAAAAAATTTCACTAATTCTAATATCGATATATTAACAAAAAACTACTATGAACCCATATATAGCAGGATATAATTTTCAAATTATTTTTCTAAATATTAATTAATGTATATTTAGTGCATTTTCAAAATCCATACTAGAGAAACATAACGGATTATCGTCCTTCAAGAGAAGATAAATAATATATATATTTCCTGAATAATATTCAACATCTCCCATAAATAGTTTCATACATAGTAATATTCATAGACATCCCTTATTTATAATTTATCATCATAACTTGGGGAAAGGAAACATAAGAAAGGATGATGTTAGACATTAATATTCTGTAATTAGGGGAGATATCGATGATTACATAAGCATAACATGATAATAAGTGTTTGAAAATAAGATCATAACAATAGAAAACCATATCGAACATATAATATATCATAATAATGAATAATTTAATACATATGATTAGTATATAATGCATGAATTATAATGGAATGAAACAACATGATCCATTTGAATGCAAAATTATCTCGAGAATGTGGGAAATATAGTAATAATATAATACTTCAAACATTATTAAATATAAACAGGTTAACCCAATATATTAAGTAAATTAATTTATTCACTCAAATAAATTTATGGAAATAATACTAGATCCTTTTATAACCATACGGACATGAAATTACAGTCCACATATAAAATTTTACACATGAGAACTAAGTTTATGTATAAAATATTGAAAATAAAAATTGGTTCATTAACAACAAACAAATACTTGAGTTATCCATATTTAACCACTGCGTTAGAAGTATATAAATTTCCCACCTATCACATAATCATAATCCATTCAAATGTTTGATAAAAGATCATGATACAATTTCATCAAAACATAACTCTTGGAAAAGATAACCTATTTTACAAAAAATACATCATCAAAACCATAAACCATCCAAAAAAAATTACTATATCATATTTTCATATGGCCATTGAGTAATATTTAATATCGTATGATTTCCTTATAGATGAAGATTCCTTTAAAATATTATATGGAATATTTTTGAAGGAAAATACCCTTTTCACATAAATCATTTATTTAAAATCAAAAAATATAAAAACTTATTAATGATAATATTTTCCTTCAAAATTAACATGAAAAACTATAAAGGAATGTTAAAATAATTGAATTGTCATAATTTAATGAAATTAAATTCTATTTATTTATGTTAAAATACAATAAAATGTTTTGTTAAAATTCAACAAGAACATCATTTTAAAACATGAAAAGAAGATCCCATTAAAATTGGTTGAAAGAAATTCAATCATAAGTAAAAATAACATTTAAATTATTAATAAAATAGTCTAAACATTCATGAAATCATTATTCGAAAACATGAATATGGATAAAAAAATTCTTTTCACCCAAAGTTAGAAATGAGGTCAGTTTTCCTAAAAAAACTTCATTCAGACTCTGTAGTTTATAAAGTGAGGAAAATGAATTGGAAATAAGTAATATTATGAAATAAATATATAATAATAAAATTATTGGTATTATTTATATTTATATTAAAATTTTCATCATCATAAACTTAATCAAAATTAAAATTGATAAATGATGAGATTGTAACATAAATATGTTAGGGCTTTTGTAACTATTGAATCATAATACACATGAATTAATAGAATTGAATAAATATTTCAGTATCAATAATACATGGTGATCTAGGATATATCAAATTAATGGATCAATATATACACCGTATATGAAAAATTAATTTCATAACATCAAATATCACTCAATGAATAAAATGTTAGAAGAAGAAACCTTGATGCTTTTGTAATCTCTAGATGAAAACCTCATGAAATATGGAACCATATATAATTGTCTTAAATACCTGTAATTTTCATAAAAATATTCTTAATTTACATTCATGTGGACTATATATATAATACAATTTAAATAATTGATGAATGTGGAATAAGTCTCAGATAAATAAATGTGAGACGAGAAATCCCATTTCATCAAGTATTGTATAATTTTGTACGTATTTAAACCTCAAATATAATAAATATAAATTAATTATGAATAAATTTGAAAACCACAATTATATATATCAAAACATATATTGTTTACATATAACATATTTTCATCCCTCTATTAACAATCTATTATTAAAATCATAGTTCTATGTGATCAATGATATGTTTTTCACGCAGGTTTTGGTTTCAAATTCCACTTATTTATATATTAATCATGGTTAATTTATCTAAATAATTTTAATCCTTATATATATAGAATATAAATTCATTATATAAATATATCAATAATATTTAGTGACAGATAATTAATTACACCATTAATAGGGATGGTAGGTCATTGAAACTATAAATATTGTCTAAATATTTTGATGAAAGGAACTGAAGAAAAAACAATAATTTTATTTTATATAATACTTTTAATATTATATTTATAATATATTCATTAAAATCCTCCTTATTACTATCCACATTAATGTTTTAATAATAAATATTACATCACTTTATAAATCTGGTAGTCAACATTTATGAACGGGAAACATTATCATTCTCCAATAGTTGGAAAGGTAAGAAAGTAGATAAAATATTATAATTAAAATATTAATAATTTGGGCCTAAATATAATATTTATTCTTTATTTATATATTTATAAAAATCCATGTAGAATTTAAAAGAATAACGACTTCAATCACTACATGGAGATGGTAAGTTGTGTGTACTCATGAGCGTTGTTTTCACTTCTATATGATGGAAAATAGATTGAAAAGAAATTTTACAACATCATAAAAAAATTTATGTATGATTTATATAATAAATAAATTATTTTAGGATGTATAAATATTATATATATGAGTTATAATAAAAAATTAAACAGAAAATACAAGGTCTGTAGTTATATATATTTATTGTGATTACTCTTTTAGTTTAAATAGTATTCCACACAGCGATATTAATTTTGATGGAAGAGAAGGTATAAGATGAGATAAAGGATACTAAATACATAATATATCATATATTATATGATATAATATTCTCAAATAGTAAAATAAGAGAGGATAATAGGATCCCTTTTGTATGTGATTAGTGGGGCACTCTTTGAATTTTTTAAAGTATTAAATTAATATAAATGAATTTTCATAGAAAATTGGACTAAAATTGATATAATTATATGATAATTTTAATATTAGGATAAATATTTTCATTAAAAAAATTTATAAATGTTTTGGTTGTGTTTTCACCCTTATCACTTAGTTTTATCCCTATTAACTCTTTTAATAATAACCATAATATCAACGTTGTAAACCATTTAAGGGTCAATAATGTAAACATAAAATGAAAGTGACCTATCAATAGATTAGGGATGATATTTTATATCATATCCCACTCTCTTTCAAAAATAAAATATTTCAGTTAATTCATAATAAATTATAAAAATATTATTTATCATAAAATAAAATTACCTTCATTTTTCGACATATTTCTGAAAAATTGAATTTGAGAACAACATGAAAACCCTGGAATTAGAATATAAACATATCAGAAATCTATAATATTTTATATTTACCTTAAATATTCATGGTAAACATTAAATCCACAATATAATATTACATTAAGAATTAACTAAATAATTTATTAGATTATTCTATTACTTTCCCAAACACTATATCATCAGTTTATAATGATTTATGTTAATAATATCATTAATGAAAATATAAAACAAATTGACATTATATGATAAAATCATTTATCATTAAAATATACATATAGAATAGAATATATGTTTTTTATCACATTCATAAAATATAAAATTTATTAAATGAAAAACGTGACATTTTAACTATACCATTTACATAAATATTATAATGGTGAAAATCAATGAAAAATGGAACAAAGATTAATTATATTCTAAAAAAATAATTGAATTAATTGAAATAAACTCATAAAATATAATAAGAAATAATTATATAAATTTGAAAACCTTATCCTAGTTTTTAAAGCTTGTTTTTCCTATTTTACCCTTATTGATTTCCCAAAATTTAACCATGATTACAATACAAAATGATAAACAAATAAAACCATATGTTTTTCCAAATATTAAAATTATAATTCCAAATATGGAATCTATTTTTCAATATTCAATTCCCAAAAGTGATATGATTTAATTTTCAATTATACCCGTAAAGTTTAATGAAATGTGTCCTTTTACGGAAATATATTTTTCAAATAAAATATAATCATACATTAATTATATAATGATTAATAATAAAAATATTAATTATAATAAATAAATATTCATATATCATATATAAATTTAATTTAATTCATTTATAATTATGGTTAATGTAAATTTATTAAAATAGTAAAACATTGTACATCAAAAATTTATTTATGAAAAATTTATTTTTAACCATAAAATTAAATGTATAAAAACATAAAATATAAGATTGATTCATATAAATTATTTTTAAAAGATGTATATTTTTTCAATTTGGAACAATATCCAAAAACTAATTAGACTTTTAAATTACATGATTTTTATATGTGTAATGAAAAGATTATAGAAAAAATATTTTTCATTATTCAGTGAAAAACTATATATTGTTATAAAAAAATCAGATATTCCATCCTAAGATGATTTCAACATTATTAATTAAAATATATATAATTTCATTCAAATATAATTTCTAAAATTGGTAGAAATAAATTAATATATTTTTTCAACAAATTTAGTAAAAATCATTTAAAATTTTACTTTCAAAGAATTTAATGACATTATCAAAAAAATAAATACATAGTTTTGAGTATGTTATAAATATATAAAAGCATTTTAATTTTTTTATTGTTTCTATTCTAATTAACATAAATAATTTTAAATTATTGGATACTGTTTTCTTGTTAGAACTATGGCACTTTCATAGTTTATTATTATTCATTTAATCTTTGTGTTGTGTGTAAAGAAATTTTTGAAATAGAAAAATAATTTCATAAAAAATTATCATAAATATCATGGTGTTACCACTAGACTATATATAAATGGGTATGAGTCTAATAATAAAAGAACCCATCAATGTTGACAACATAAAACTAAACCATGAATCAATTATCCATTCCGAATTGAAATATATTAGTTTCATTCTATGTTTTATAAAATTAATCTCAGACAGATAGATGAATGAATCCTTATTAATATCAGAGGGATTAACACATCCTATATAAATTCTTCAAATTACTACCTTTACCTCCTCCATGACCTACACTTAAATTCATAGAGATTTTTAAATTACGAATTCAAAATAATAATTATTTATTTTCAAAATAAGAGTAAGGTTTTTTAAATTTATAAAAATATGATGCATGTTGTTTTAACGCAATTCATGAAAATTTCTTCATTGTTGATGTGTGAATAGATTTCTTTATAATTGCTCAACCTGAACAGAAATGGGAACCACATGCACACTTCTTGTATAGGTGGAAAACTGGAGGTGTGAATGGGTTAGATATGTCACACCAAAACCATTATAAAATTAAATCCCCAATCATTTTTCTCACACTCCCTCTCCCAATTTTTCTTTAGTCTAGGATGAATTATGATCCATGTTTCTAAACATAATATTTTTGTTTCTTAGGAATGTAAATTTATTTTTTCATGTAGTTTTCTAATTTAATCTTTTGAATGATTTAATTAGTTAAATTTTATGATTGTATGATTATATGATTTATTTTATATTTTTTTATGATTTATATAATTATGAATCACTTATAAAATTAAATAATATTTTTTTATTATTTAAAATTTGTTAAATTGAGTTAATATGTATAAAATAATATATTTTTATTTAATAAATTTTAATTACATACTGTGAAGTATATTTATAATGGTAATTTAGAATATTAATAATTAAATTTGAATAAATTTACATTTAAATATAATTTTATATATTAAAATTAAACTGAAAGTAAAATAAAATATATTACTGGATAAATCAATAAAATAATTCTATCTAAATATTTTTTTAAATGTATTACAAATTATATTTAATGAAATATAATTTTTATGACTCAATATGTATAAAATAAATGCCTTAATATTTTTAAAAAATATAATTTCTTTCAAAAATGTATATATATTATTTTATTCATTATGTTCAAACTAAAATAAAATGAAAAATATTATTTTATATATAAATTTAAATAGTTTCATTTTTTTTATTACATAAACATTACTGATAATTATTTTATGATAATTCATTTTAAAAATAGAATATTATGAGCAATTATTAAGGATATAATATTTTATATATTTAGAAAAAATATAATTGCTTAATAATATATGTATTATTATAATTTAAAATATTAGAAATTAAATTTGAATATATTTATATGTATATAATATATAATATATTATAATTATATAAAAATAAATCTATAATATATAATTGGATACATTGAAAAATTAAATTATTCTCATTATTACTTTTAAAATATTATTTTATAAATAATATTTTATGAATTTTTTTTAAATAATATTTTATTAAAAATAATAGTATAATTATATTAATTTGATTATTGTAAAAATGATTTGGGGTTATACACATTTATTAACATAAAAAAGAAGAGGACACTTGTTTAATTGAAAATGGAGGAAACAGATTTCATGTCAAAGAGACCCATAAATCATGGACCAAAGGCCCAGAATGATAAGAGTGACATGGCCTATATTACCAATGAAAAAATGTTATATCACTAACCCATATACCCATTACCAAATAAATCAAAAACAAAATGGAATACAAAAAACTATGAATCCCTTGAATCCTCCTCGATTCAGTTTTTCTTCACCCCAAAACCGTATCACATTCCTTCACTAAAGCACCTAATGAAACCCAAGGAGGAGTAGACCACTACCATCATCTCACTACAACCACCATCTCCCCTTCCAAAAATCCCCCATCATCCCCATCCCCAACTATGATTTGTTTTCATCTATGGCTATGTTTTATGCATGCACGTCATCTTTACTGCTGACAATGCCCTTATTTTTTCACAATCATCACCTCTCTATGTGGGTTGGAATGTTATAGTTCTTCAACGTGACATCACCTCACTACCATGACAAAAATTAAACCAAGTGGCTACTATCTGACACCATTTCACTCTATCTTATGAGTAATTTGTCACCCCTACAGAGTGGGTGGAGTACGAGTTCATGCCAGCTGATTTCATTTTATCATGTTCACAGTCATTAAGGCAATATGCGCTTCCCTAATTAAAATAATTAAAGGATTGACTCAACTATTTAATAGATACTTTACCCATAATTTACATTAAAACCATATTGGTTTCTGAAGACCCTTTCCATTACATGGGCATGGGACCCCATGTGAGTTGATCCTCCAACTACTGTTTAGACCTCACCCTAACGCACTTTTGCATCCTTTCTTATTAGTTTTTCCATCTTGCTTAACTTCTAATCCACCAATGTGATTCCTAGGAATTATATCCTTGTTGTTTATAAATACATTCATATGTGGTCACCATGTCGGTTGTAGTTGTTTTCAGACCAACCTAGGCACTAGCCCTTTATTTTTCTAATTCCCCACATCTATTTATATTTCAACATATATTGTATATAAAAAATACTTCATATTAATGATTAGAAATGAATTATTTTTATTTTTTGTTTTTGAAATCAATTATATATTTTTAATTAAAAAAATATAAGATAATTAAATGAAAAATTAAATCTAAATAAATTAAAATAAATAAATAAATAAATCAAAATAATAAATCAATGCATTTAAAAAACTCATCACCAACCTCCTTCAGGGTATATCATCTTGTGTTAAACTCATTATTCATGACATCATAACCACATCACATTATAGCTCCATCACATTACTAGGGAATTAGAATATCATGGAATTAAAGGACCTATACCTTTTTTCATCATCCCACAACACATAAACCCCACCAAAAGTCACATACTCATCACCACTAGATAATGTCCAGGACCAACCCATATCATCACTCGATAATGTACAACCCAAAATAGTATCATCACTATGTAATCTTCAACACTAACCCATGTCATTTATGATTCTAAAAGATGATCAGGGAATTGTGGGTAGAAAACCATATGATTCGCCACCATCCTAAATATTTTGGAAAACACACAGAACCCAAAACAAATTGGGTGCTAGTATTGTTATTCAACATTTGTGTGATTCTTAATGGAAAAATAAAAAATATGTAATATATGGAGATAAAAAATCCCAATATATGGGTTATCCACACCATTAATATCTTACCCTTAATAATCACCACTACATCTCATGAAATCTATCAAAATCATTTCCACCTTTAAATCCATCACACTAGATGACTACTGCAGATGACCACACATTATCTCTTTCAATTACGAGACAACTTAACTTCACAAATTTACAATTTTCATATATAAAGTTTCATCCCACACGTCATTCAGTTCATTTATTTAAATTACCAAACATCAATTATAACAAAATAATATATTTTATTCTATCCAATTTCATTTTTGTTTCAAAATTTCAATTCATTACAAGGAAAATAACACAAACACACTATCAAAAAATGTATGCCAATACATCACTACATACCATCCATATCACCACAAACACGAATTCATATAAAAACCCACACATCTTCCAAAATTACATCCCATGTTAACAACCAATCACTCAAATTCGAAACACATCCTACACCTTAGCCCATCACCACCATCAATTTACAAGGCCTAATATGGTTCATATAACAACAATATTTTTTAATAAAAAAATATAAACATAGAATCACGTTTTATCTTTTACCATATACTATAATTCATGTTCAATGGATTTCATATAATTTCACTTATTTCATAGCATGGATATTCTCACATAAATATTATTTTCCATTGAAATCCAATTCACTAATCATGTATATGTGACTAGAAATTATATGCATTGAAAAAAAAATCAAAAAACACATTAACTGTCCCATAATTTCCAACTACTAAAATGAAAATATTTTTTCCCAGAACTAATACTTTAAAAACTGGAAACAAAATAATAATAAAATATTCTAAATATAATAAAAAATTAAATGAATGTAATTTTACATTGTTACCATAAAACACATATTTATACAGAAAAATATCATCTTAAGAAACAATTACCATTCACCCAATGGAAGAAACAAAGAATCAAATTTCCATGGATTCTCATAAAAAGAGATAATGAGGATAAAATAAAATAAAAGGATTCAAAAATCACTATATAATTGTTGGATAATGATCAGACATATTCATGGCCAGGATCAACCCAATAATGGATCAGAAACCTAGAACACAACACCCTATATCAATCATCAGTCACCACATCACCCAAACCATTCATGCCTGAAAATATAACCTCCACATAAGGAAGAATATATGAAATATAAATGTATGTGTGAGGAATCAATTTATTATTTCCAATTTTCAATCACTATATTCAATGAATTAAATTTCACATTGTGTGGATGAAGGGCCTCCAAAAAGTTTCACCAAAGATTCGAGAGAAATGACATGAGGAAGATCGGGTTCAATGGGTCTAACAAAAATTATAGTAGACCTATAAATTGAAAATGCCGACGAATAACACTCCTAAATATAGTGAAAAGGTGCTAAAATTATATTAGACTATGGTGTAAAGAAAGGGATCATACAACAGTGGAGTGAGACAAATCATAACTAAAGAACATGGTGAGGTATGTTCAATATATATTATAATCATGAAGAGTATAAATGGTGATAATTAGACCACTATTTCATAGAATGAAATCATTAAAATTGTGGCCACACTATAGCTCATCGCTATATAATAGCTACCCCAAAATTAACCGAACAATAAGAATCCATCCACAAGACTCCACATCACATTATTGAATCTACACCATATTCATATCGATAATAGAAAACTTTTAAATATTACACCTCCAAGGCTCTACACCATATATGGGATTTTAATGGGGGCATAAATTAAATTTATAAGGAAACTCAATCTCCCATTCATCAAAATCCTACACCAGTAGTAACTACACCATATACTACATAACCACCTTACCAAACCCCCTAAAGAACTATATTGCATGAATTATCACTTGATAATGACTAGGGGTGTCTAAAACGTTAAACTACATACTTCTTAAAATATTTTCGTCCATTAGAATCAAAACCCATCTTGAAATGAAATGGAATGGTCATAAAAAACATCAAATGAGATACCTTTCATATATCTGATTACAACTAAAAAATTACCACCATATCACGTAAATATCAAACCATATATTTTCCACACAATCATGTCCACCACCATTTATACATATAAAGGTAAAAATAATAACCATAATTACAAACAAAAATCACTACTTCATGAGCACAAATTAAGGGAACCCACCAAACATATCAATATATTTTATGCCTTGAGAATTAGTTACCATACCATAATATTTTAGAATGTTTCATAAATATAATACACCTTGAATTGTATGGGATCTTAAATATTTAAATTTTGGACTTCATAACAGAAATCAACACTAAGGTAAAAAGAAACATCACACAAATTATGGTGATTCTTACATCACATCATCAATGAAAATTAAAAAAAAGAACTCAATGAAAAATTAGGGGAGGAAGAACACATATTAATCTCAAGACCCAAGGTACTCTCTTACAAGACACCATGATTCTATTGAACCTAAAAAATAGGATGTTGTTTCAACACAATACTTTTTATTGATGATCAGGGATGTCAATATGTCCTCCAATGATCACCATGTCCTATTTCTTATCCAAATCACCCCAGCCAATGGCATGGGAATCACAATAATGATACCGATGATGATGGGACCCGTGAAAGAATGTATATACCCTACCATATATATTGTAATCACCAAATTGTAACCCTCCTCACTATAATGATCTGACACCTAAAAAGGCCATATGAACTAAGATAATGATCACTCTCTCAACCAGACCTATACGGCCCATAATGCGGGGAAACCCATAAGAACACATGGTATCCGACCTTAAAATCCATTGGCCTCCGACTAAGATCAAAGTTGTTCTTCTGAAATTCATGTTCCACCCCCATAGACTCTTAAACCAATAGGACATTATTGGTCATGATCTACACAAAATCAAGACTTAAAAAATCGTACACACCAACCAATGTCCATCACAATGGAGAATATCATATATTCTTATAAAATTCCTTAAGTGGGAAAATTAAGATGTATAAGAGATAAATCTTTTATATGAAAACTGAAATAATGGTATTTATCTTCCAAAATAAAATATTAAAATACATGATGCAATCTCACAACATATCTTCTAGTTTCTAAATGGTCTCCTCTATATTCCCATCTTTATAAGGTTGAAAAGTATTACTAATGTGAAACTGGGAGAAAAATTCGTGCAACAATTCTCTAAAAATCCATGAGGTAAAATGTGGATACAAACTAATGATGAAATTCCTCAGTACCCCATGAATAATAACAAAAAAATCCATGTATAACATTGTTAAAATATCTTTTGTACATGATTGAATGATTTCCAAAAAGTGAGAGGAATCCTAGAGTAAGTCCACAATCAACTAAAACTATATCACATCCTTCCAATTACAACCATATTTTTCCCATGAGGTATATATATATATATATTAATTTTTAGTTTCATACAACCTTAATTTTTAATTAAACAATCTTATATGTTTTAGGGAGGGTTCAGTAGAATCTAAGGCTCTTTCGGAGGCCATAGATAATGTTTTTGGAGGTACACGTAGAGGCTCATTGTTGGAACACAGTTAATAATATTCATATAGATAAAAAATAATGGCATTTAAATGGAGGTGCATTGTATCTAATCCATGAATTATTGGAAGGACGTATGTATGAATAACTACAGAAAATCTATAGTGGGGATTCATATGATTTTTCAAACTCTCTTCCTTGATAGCATGAGTAGTGCCACTTATCCAGTGACCTCGCATAGTCTGAACAAAATTTCTCCAAACAATGCATAAAAACCATTCCACCATTATAGGAAGGGTAAAATTATCCTTCCCCACTCTTCCATCAAAATTTAAACCCCTCTTTAGGTTTTTCAACGTGTATCACCATTAGTTGCATTGATCTCCCTTTTCACTATTAAATA
Source organism: Viscum album (assembly GCA_963277665.1). Taxonomy (NCBI): domain Eukaryota; kingdom Viridiplantae; phylum Streptophyta; class Magnoliopsida; order Santalales; family Viscaceae; genus Viscum; species Viscum album. Next base: position 1,432,323,671 of record OY728155.1, on the reverse strand, counting down.
AGAATTAAAATATGTAATTCATTCAATTTTTGATTTCATCATCATTTGTTTCATTATATAACTGATGATATTATCTCTAATCGTATTCTATAATTACTTCTTTAATCTCTCTATATTTATTGGTTATTTTGTCCTATCCAATATTACATATTTTCATATTTCTTTTTTTTCTTTGATTTCTACCATTGTTCACTGAATTAATGGATAATAACAAAAATGAAGTGTAATACCCATATGAGGTAGGTTATTTCATAATTTTCCATAAAAATTTAGTGAAATATATTACACAATTTTTCCGCACTCCAAACCCTCTGATTGAATAAAGACGTAATAGTCCTCATAATCTTACTATATGAAATTTAATTAACATTTTAGGAGACATATAATAACTCCGTATAAATTAATTTTACAATTGAGTTAAATGTTTTGTTAAATGGTGTGGTTAAACTAAGAGACCATGACATTTCATTATTCCATGTTGTCGGTTAAATATGGGTTACAACATAGAACACCACTAAGAGACTCATTTGGATTATTGAATTTAAATAGATTCATATCTTTTGGTGAATGATACATGGTTCCTTATATGAACTCCATGGAATAGAAAATATGGTTGGTTGGATATGTCATTCCATGAGTAAGAGTTTTGTTCCTGACATGGAATGTTAATGATGGATTATGCGGGAAGTTCACTATTTTAAGTCACGAGAGACACCTGGGTTCCTTGAATTGAATGAAAATATGGAATTATAGAGAGAATGATTTATACCAATCCTAGAGTTATATGTGGGTTCCTTTGAGGAATTTCATTGATGGGATTGTTGGGTGATGGGTTTATGGTAAACCTTCAAAAATACATGGGCTACTCATGCTGATCTTCTTGGGTGATCTAATGTTTCTTAAAAAATTATTTAATAATAAATCTACATGATCTGTATACCATGTAAATGGACATACTAGGATTTCAAAAATAATTTGTATACATGAATATGTTATTATACTTTATTTATCAACTCTAATGACATTGGATGTGTTCGTACATTCTAGGGAATATGATCAATGAGGGATGCATTGAATATAATCCACGTCTTGAGCCTCTTTTATAAATTTATTCACAATGGGATAATCATTCAGAGACATTTTATGTTAGGCCAAATAAGACGGTATTAGACAGGGGTATGGTTCATAACCCAATATGAAATATTAATTATATATTTCGTAAATAATTATATTATGACATTCAGACTATATTTATTTGCACATGTACTGGATAATATTAGACACTATTACTATTTCCTACAGTGTATATCTCACACAATGTTTGGTAAACATGTCATACCATGATAGACATTATAAATTCAAGTACGGATAAGGGAATCTGCCCTTCTATAGAAGGTTGATTTTTCTATAAAAGGAAGAAGTATTTGAGTAATGGATATATATTATTCTATTATTTAAACGGTATATAGCTTTATATTTTTTAATTATTGTATATTCATTCTCTTCATTATCACGTGTATTTCTTTTTTGAATGTATACATTTATGAGATCATTCATAAATTTTGTATTGGTTATTCTTATACATTTAATTACATATAGATGGTTTATGCTTTTAAATTTCATTTTATTGATCATTTACATAGCCTAATGATATTTTACAACAATCTAATAATGACATTATGGTATCCCCAACATACTCTTAGATACCCTCAGTAGTAGTCTACAGCCACTGACTTGCAGGGAGATGCACTTCAGGCTATGTGTCCATAGTTATGGAGACTGTTCGTGAGTGACCAAGGATGGGATGTCACACTTCCAAATCCCGGAGGAACCTCATAATGAAATATATCACAATTTCCTCGAATTTCTTTTATAGTACATCTAAATGATGAAAACCCCCTCTAAGAATATGTTAATTTAATTAACCTTACTGAAAACCAAATCCCGATGCCATGAACTCTTCCACATACCACATTATCCCAAAAGATAAAAGTTATATCCTCAACCCAAAATTCAACATTCAAATATTGAGATGCTCATCTATAGGTGAGAATTGAAACACACATTGACCTTCCACTCAAATCACCCATAAAATTAAAACAACCTTTTAATGAAAATTACATTCATACCAATCTTTGGATATAATTCTATAGTTTCACTAATAAGCTTAATTTATATAAACATATTGAATATATTTATTTATATATTATAATTTATTTATTATATAATAAAATTTGTTATGGTTTGTTTTATCCAGAATTATGAATTCTAGAATCAAAGGATGAAAGGTAGTAAATTTGAAAAAATTAAAATTACATGATTTGTATCATATACATGATGTGTATGCTTCCTTAACGTCATGACTGCAACACCACATAATAACACATGAATTATTTGGAAATGATGATTCATGTACACGATGAGTGAATTAATTTCATGAAATATATATTTTTAACATTATTATACATCCAAATTCTAATATCATAAATGATGTATATATATTAAATGATGTGAAAAGTTTGAAGGCTCACAATGTCAATGATACAAACTTATTCCTCATGGGGAAATGTGGATTTCCAATACATGATGCACAACCAACATACATTATGTGTAGATGTTAGGGAATAAATAATTAAATCTAGTACAAAAATTTCATATCATGGTCATCAGACATTTTTTTTCCGACTAATATTTTGATCACTCCTCATTTGATACAATTATACATATTTCTTTTCTCTCGATATCTTCTGACATTTTCTCCTAGTTTCATTTATTTTCATTTTTATGCTATTTGAATTCAATCAGTATATTTTTTTAGAAAATAATTTTGAGTTTGTAATCAGTCTGCATCATTTCGTCACCTATTGTGATCCAACATCATTCATTGATTTCAGTTTAATCAAAACTCAATGTTCTTCATCAATTCTTGAAATTTTCATTATTGTTTCATCAAGAACAATTTGTTTTTGATTTGATTAACATTTTTGCCAATTTTTTTATCTTCATTATTAATCATTTTACTATTTCATTTCTTCTCTATCAACTATTTAATGATCATTCATATCATATTCAGTATTTGTAGACATTTTTCATCACTACCATGTTCGCATAATCTTCATATGGTTAGAGCTTGTGAGTATGGGTGTTTTTATGCCAAATGATTTTATATATTGACCCCGGTAAACTTATGGATATTAATTAGGATAATAATATTTTCTCAACATATTTTTTAATAGAACATTGACCACTGAATGTGAAATTGAACTAGCCTAACCTAATTAGAGTTGAGCGGGACTCTGACCATTAGAATGTAATGCTTTCTACATATAATCCATACATAATAAACCTATATTTTATGATATACCACAACCATTGGATTTTAAAGGATTTTTAGATCTAATTGTTTTGTCCCAAACCAATTGGTGACATCTTAACTAATTCATAGCCTCATCATTTGGATAATCCCAATCAAAATCATTGATTATCTTCTGTCATGAGATCAAAAACTATCCACGACCCCTTCTATTATTTTTAGAATACATTCTTAAACTAATTTCCATATTAAACAAAAAAAATGACATGTGTAATTGAAGAATACATCTAAAGGTATTTATTTATTGGTTTTTTTCCAACCAATTGTCCTAATCTGCTCGACCCTACACTGCCATAGAACTAAACCCTTATGGTAAGTGTATTTTAGAACTAAAAAAATACCAATCTAATCATCTACCATATGATTTAAATGAGGTGTAAAAGAACATCAATATATATACATGACATAATACAGATTTCCTCTAACACTATGTCTCTCCCCTGAGACCCCTCTAACAACCACTTCACAGATGATTCCCTTATCATTTGATGGAGACAAAATCAGTCCCTAATTTCCCCCTTCATCATGATGTGTCAATGCAGGCTTCTCCATTCCTTTTGAAACATCCAAAAAACATAAAACACATCTCCGCATCACTTTTGATGTGGTGCATTTGCAATAAAATTACCCTTTCCCAGGGTGTAGGAGATCTCAAAATCAAAATCATATAGAAACATCATTAACCACAACTAACATAGATTCTAATATCACAAAGAGAATAAGCATTTTAGGCCCTTAGGGTCTATAAAAACGAATAATATATCATCTATGAGGAAATAATACCTTATATTTTAGTGAATAAATATATTTTTCCAATCCAAATCATGGGTGGAATTTTTACACTCATGGCGATGAAACATTATACACTAATATGGGATTTATCTCCCACTACTGCATCAAGACACATCTTTAACCTAGAAGACAGAAATTATTGAAAAACTCAAATATCTCACAGTCTTCAGAAACATTGATTATAAAGGATATTATAAATATCACATTTATGAAACAAAACACTCCATAATAAAAACAATTCCAAACAAAGGCATATTAGTTCTTGGTCAAGGTTGTCACTAGTGCTGTAATATAAAAACATTTGGGCATAAACCTCCAATAATATCTTAAATAACAATGGAAACCATAATCCTAATTCCATGTTCTTATGTCCTATACATAAAACAACTAAATATATCCTATATGGGTCTATTGACACACCCTACTAGGATACTGCATTCCTAATTAAATACACCTCTCTCTTCCATTACATTCAATTGGATAGTGTTTTATATAGATGTTGTTGTCAAATAACCTATAATGCATATCTATGATGGTATATATGATTCCCCTAAAACTATATGTTGATCATGTAGTCATCAATGAACATAAACCAAAAACATTCTTGGAACAGATGGAACACAAAATTCATAATCCCCATGAGAAAAATACAGTACATGTGACATTGAATGGAACAATCACAAAATCAAAGTGCATATACCTACAAATAAATGGATTCTAAGGATATCATAATTATTCACACTCATATTTTTATATATAAACAATCATTAAATCATTTAATGATATCTATATACCTTCGTATACCAGAATAAATCCTTGTTCCTCAATATGGGATGACGGTTATTGACCATCACTAGAATCAGTCTCTTGTAGTCTATGCACAACCTTTGAATACCATATTTACTTTGGGAGAAAACATTGTAGAAGTTTAACGATACACTCAAAAATTTATTAAACACACATATATCATATTATCAAATTCATTCCTAAATTCTCAAGGCTCAATAGATTCCATTCAAAAAAGCACAATTTCATTGGAGATGTACCTGATTGTATATCTATTGAAAACATAATGGTGCATCGAGTGTATATTGTCTCAAACACGTATAATAATACATCAATTAACTCCTCCACAAAACATGGAAAATATTCTACCTAATAATCCATGGATTTTCATTCCAACTAAGATAAAGTAATCTCCACTTTCGTGGAACCCTTTTAATATATTGTCTCTCTAATGAATTACTGTCGATGAAAATACACATAAGAAAATGAAAATATAATTTAGAAATAATTAATTTCTACATGTGGGTACTAAATACAATATATAAAAATGATAAAATTGTGTGGTTGTATCATTAGAAAGTTGAAATCTAATACTAACCAGTTTGGCCTCCTCACCAGTCTACACCCATGGCACACATAAAAAACAAGCTAACATCCAACTAACATCGATAAAACACTGAGAATATTAATAAAATCTACATATAGTACCAATTAATTGATAAATAATCAGTCTAAAGGAAGCATAAGTATTCTAAATTAATCAACGTACAAACATTCTTAAATGATAAACATATCATACCTCGGACAACCTCTGGGACAATAGAAATTTTCCTCTCCATCACATGCATCTACCAACGAAAATATTCATTATATCATTGATAACAACCTCAATAACCCTTTTATGTATTATATCAATGCGTTTAAGAAAACATCGTGAGGTTTTCTTATGATAACTCAATTTTCCATCAACTACAGAAAAATAAATTTTGATCATTTATACTGAAACTACCTTGAAGGACACTACTGCAACGACTGAAAATTGTCTAAAACCCCAAATAAAACATTCCTCTCTAAAATTATAGACATTGATCCTACTTCTAACCATAACCCTAATAGACAAGGTATAAATATAAGATTCCCCTATTAGATGATTAGTATCCACCCGATTCCATGAATACCATGTAATTTTATGTTGAGGTTAGTTTCCCACTAGTTAGAACAATAATTCCTAATCTGAAAAGATCCACTTCATAGATAACTGGTCGTCAAGACACCATTCTTTAATACCGCATGGATCTCACCTTATAGATTTTTCATTTTCATGATAACCTCTACCAACTTCAACACCACTAAATATAATGTAAGCATAAATGTTGTCCATGTATACCTAATTTTTTTATACATTTAAGTATATAATGAACCTCACTTTTCAAACATTAACAGTATATAAATTTTGTAGAAACCCAAAAAAATATACAAATAGATGAAAAATTGTCATTGTTTGTATAGTGACTTTAGAAATCTATTAACATAATCATTGATAAATATGTGTGCTAGAATAACTTCCACCAGGATCGTCTTGACTGGAACCATTCTTAAACACATCAATCAAAATAAATATCTTTCAAACATAATGAAGGAACATAAAAATGGGTGAGCTCAAATTCTCATTAATGGTACAAACAGGATAAATGTAAGTGTGAACATGTGTATAAGGGTCATAGAATGTGATCATGAGAATAAAATATCATATAATGCATATCAAAGAAATATATACATGAATGATGGAATAAATCATGGTAGTTTATAAGATGTGAATGAAAATGTAGTAATGGAAATATCCCACGAATTAATAACATAGGAGTAAGATATGGAATTATAGAAAGAAAATATGTTAATTATTTCAATAGTATCCAAGGAATTGTTTCGAATACCATCTTTGTAGTAGTATTTCACTCAAAATACCATTATTGTAGTCATGGTTCACTCCCATGACCATCATAGTTACACAATATCACTCCTCTTACCATATTTGTAGTCATGGTTCAATCCAATGTCAATCATAGTATTCTAGGTTCACTCCAAATACAATGTTAGTTTATCTCATGAGATATAAATCTTTACCCAATGCATTGGAGGGAGATATAGGCCCCCCATCACATAATGAAATAATATATACATGTTCCCAAATATTATAAAGATACATATTATTACCAATAAAATAAAATGGGTTTCATAATCATGTAAACATATCACATCATTTGATTAAAGTATATTTTCAAAAATCATTTCATCAAATGCATAACCAGCGAATGAGTAACAGATTTCATATATATATTACCATTGAAATAGAAATGGGTTTCATAAATATCATGCCATTATGCGTAACCCATTTATAGAAAGGATATTAATGGAACCTTTAGATTGGAATGAGTAGCATAAATTGATGTCATCATAGATGGTAAATATTTTAAAATATCATTCAAAAAACATTTCCTTAGGAAAATATTATTTCATTTTTGAAAATGGGATTTTTAATACATAAAACCATTTAAAAATATTTTTCTTATAAAATACCTTGAAAAAATATAAATAAGGCTTGTAATAATTTTGTAAAAACATTTCCAGGAAAACATATAATATAAGATCAAACACTTTTTAAAAACAATTTTCTCGAAAGAAAATATGAAATATTATAAAAAGAACATGAAAATGATTTGAAAAAAATTTACTTGATAAATTATAAATGAATAATGAAAATAGTTTGCAAAAAAAGTTTCTTCAAAACATATAAAATAAGAATCAAAAAATATTTTGAAAAAATTCTTTGAAAATCACTTTTTTTAATGATGACTATTTTAAAAAAGAAATTTTTTATTCCAAGAAATAAGGGTAGGTAAATATGTACATGATGATTGAGGTCAAATGAATGTTCCTTTTGTATAGTAAAATTGTTAGATAAGTTAATTGTTTGGAAAGTGACAACAATATTCCTTTGAATAGATTGTTAAAATACAAAAAGGGAAAAAATATTTTAAACCTTATAGGATAATTATATAATATTATTGGAAAACATTTTTAGAAAACATAGATTTTTGACCAAAGAAAGGGTATATTTGGGTTTTCATAAAAACACTTTTTCACCTATATTAGGTATCAAATAGTATTATATGGTACAAATACATGATTATGTCATGAAATAATATAGTATAAGTAAAAAAATTAATATTTTTGGGATATAGAGCTTAATATTTCATCAAAGGAAGCAAAAATATAAACAATCTCGAAAAGTAATAGGATGGTCTCAATAAACACTCATTACATGATATCTTGTGTACATACTTTCCATGTAATGAAAGTAAATTAAAAAAAGAAAATAATATCATTAAAATGCTAAGATTCCTGAAATTTCATGAAAATTGTAAATATATGCACCACAAAAATTTGTTTATCTGCATAACAAAATATGAGACGCAAATAAGCAATATTCAGACAAAATGTTATACAGGTTTTATAACTTTTGAAACTTAAACTCCATGACAGAAGGATTATAATATTGATATTTGAATACCCATAAATTAAATTAAAAGATACATATAAAACAATCATGGGATGTAAATATACCAAACAAAAGGAATGTCGGGAAAACATAACATGTATCTCTTGGAAATTAAAAGTGATATGAAATCCCCTTATATTGTGTCTAGACTCTCTATGTTCACATAAAAGCATCTAGTATAATAAATATAATATTTTCATACAATCATTTAATAATAATATTACTTTACAAAACACTATATATTGTTTTATTATTACTATATATTACCCGCTTGTTAACTATCCTATATTAATGTTTCAGTTCGGGTAATATTATCTTTGTTCTTCGCATGTGACTTAATTTGTTATATCCTTTATGCTTATACATATAACAAGATTAATGAACACATACCAATATATAAATAGAAGGTATATGTAGTATATTTTTATTATAATAATCTATATCATAATTATTAATGAAATCAAATACACTGGTATAGGAAAGTGTAAGTTGTACGAACGCATGAATGATGTTTCAGATTTTCTTGTCGTATTAAATAAATGAATACTAATGACATATGTATATATATAAATATATTTATTAATGTATATATATAATTATTCTAGTACATTTAATATATAATATATATCATATAAAATTATTAAACCCACCCTTAATACATTTCTAGCGGTGTGTGAACGAATCACATCGATTTGAGGGGGTGATACTCCACACATCCTCAAACGAGATTATCTTATGAACATAAAATTGAATGTAATGAGTTGTGTGTTGTAAAACTATAAATAATCTTAAATATATAATAATTTTCATATTTGAAATATATAAGTAGTGTTTCCATGATAATGGTGCCAATGATTGGTGTTAAAGGAGAAAAGATGAATCATTGTTTGGTGTGGTAGTAGTTCATTGGACACCAAAACAGAATGTTCGACATCCATTAGATAGAGATGTGTGTAAATTTTGGTATAATCCATTGAATAAAGACATCCAAGTATATATATTATAATTTTTTTCTAAAAATTAATGGAATAATGTGATTGGGGGTGGTGAAGAATAAAAATTAATGAAATGATCTTGAGAGACGATGTTACATCTTAATAGGGTAAATCCTTTTGGTTTATGCCAAATAAAATCCCTGATAGGATTTCATACAAAATGGATTCTTGAAAGAATAAAGTTTTATTTCTGTTAGAATAATTTCATAAAGACATCAAAGTAGATAGTATTGTTAAATTCAAAACCAAATATTCTAATCTTTTCTCTTTTGAAGCCCTATCTTATGGTTCTACTACTCTATCCTCTTCTACCATGTAACATGTGGGTATATATTTAATTAACATGTAGTCAGAACATTCATTGACTCAATATGTACTCCCTAGAGGTTTTTAAACTTTGGATCACCCATTTAAATAAATATTATCATTCACTATTGATACTAACTTTTAAAATTTATTCTCTTATATGTTTTGGTATTTTAAAAATACACTCCCATTAATGCCAAAATTTTCGATTACAAATATATCCTAAATTTTGTTTTCCCATGTCCATAAATCGATGATTACATTTTTATATAATTCAATGAAACATGAATTAGAATTTTATTTGTGTTTATATCAATCCTTATTATTCACATTGAAATAATAAATACACCAAAAATCATAGAGAAGATATTCACAGTGGCTTACTGGACCACAATACTTCTAAAATTTCATCGACAAAATGTTCTAAATGACTTTGATAAATTAATTACACATAAAAATTTATTTCTTTTACCCACATATCATAAAAAATTCCATAATAAAATTTCATTCTCTACACATTTTCTGATAATTTCCTGTTCATCCTTAAACAAATTCCCGTTTTTATCTAGGATTATAGAAATAATATTATCTAATTGAATTCCAATATTCTTTCTGAATTCCCAAAGGCATGATTAACAATATTCTACAACATTTCTTTGACATCAATCAATATATCTGGCTTATAATATCATTCTCAATCACCATCATTCATGAATAAAAAATCACAACATAGTGGAATTATGTTTTTGTATGTATTCCCATACCTTATATGTTTATTCATCAATGAATCTATCAAAATGTTCTAAAAATTAATATAAATGGATATCACATTGAAAATGCACACAATTTTAAACTAGTTATAAGCTTTATAACATAGAGTTCATCTAATCTGGTTGAATGATACAATTCAATTCTACTCAATTATGAAACTCACATATCAATTGATGTCTCTCTAATATGACTATCGAATTACCATTCCTTGTAGAATTCTCATTACCTTCTCACTGATATTACTATGTTAAAAATTCCTTACCTATGAACTTTCATATATTATATCTCTAATAGAGGTGTCTCCAACTGATCACAGAGTCATATATATAGAAATATATTTTATTTCTATATCTAAGACTATTTTACCATGGGTGATCATAAAATGAATAATTAACCATTACATGAAATCATTCATAATCCAAATTCTTCATAGAAATTAAATTCCCAAGTAAAATTTATGTTTGATGAATACCCATAAGATAACTGAAATGACTATTATTCATCTGTATTTTGTTATTTTTCATCCCTACTATCTCCATATATTCATATTATACTAAATAAACCTTTCTAAATAACTGAGTCACATAATTCTCCATGACTTGTTTCTATATAATTGATTGAAATGATTAACTACATTACATTATCCCTGAATCCACCAAAACATGCACAATGTATTGTATTCCATTACACCATTCTTCTATCTGAAAAATTATATGACATATTTCATATTATTCCAATAAAATGATTACGCATATTTACTTTCATTACATTTGGTGGATCTCCCCCTTACAATAATTACAATTTGTCTGTCTTCGACCTTTCGATTTACCTCAGCTTCATTTTCATGAATTAGCATTCCAATATGTCTAACATATATACTAGTGAGGTAATTAGAAACATACACTTCAACTAATAATAATATGAGATAGAAAAAAGTCATTCCTTTTTCTAATAATATTACTCATGATCACCCTCTTAAAATACTTATACAATAAGTCAATGTACCCACATAAGTTACATTTGGTTATTATCAATGCTTTACAACATTTAAGAAGTTAATATAAAACAAAAGTACTTATAAATATTCATTAAAAATTACATTAATAGATCCGACATGACTTTAAATAATTAAAAAGTCATTTATATAAAAATAAACATACCTATTTTCTGAAAACCAAATACAAAAATGCATTTTTCTACATGTTTGATAAATAATTTATTAACTCAAATGATGTCTTAACCTGTTTGATGTCATGAACACATTTTTGGATAGTGACATCTGAATGTGAAGGATAATATTTCTACAAAGTATATCAAATTCCTCCTTGTCTATTCCCTCCATCATGATTCCAGTTAAAAGATGCTCCAGATATTTAAATGACGCATTCTAATATTTGAATACTTCAAAATGTAATTTTATTTTTATAAAACATATAATATTGGACAGATTTTTCCGCTAAATCATTCTATATAATACTTATAATTTCCCATTGAGATAAAAAAATCATTAAAATATAAAAATACCTAATATTTTACTAGTTATGTTGTGTCGATGACCTAACCATTATTTGATACCACATGTTAGCATTTTGTACATGTATCTTTTTAATAATATCTTACAGATGCTTCACATAACATATATTCTGATCACTAGACACCATACAAATCATACATTACCCACATTGATCAATGTATCAAAAGATAAGATATTCACTATGGTAGTAGATGATAAAAAAATATTTTTTAAAAAAATTCATAAGATATATATTGCATATCAAAAATAATAATCTATCAATACCAATAATGGAAGGTTTATTTCCATTGAGGAGAATTTATATGAGAAATATATTTAACAAAACATGTGATAATTTCTCCATAATAAAAAAATATACTCTATTCTATAAATGTAATAATATATATCCATATTAATAACATGGAAAATGGAAACATAATAGTTTGGTGAGCTCAAAAATTAAATATGGTAAATTCTATAAACATATCACCATGGTTTAGATCATATGTCTATGATAAAACATGAGAATGGGGGAAATTTATTATTAAAAAGAAGATGGTATAAAATGTATTATTCATAAGTCATGATGGAGGGGAATGTAATCTCATAATAATAATGTATTCCATGGAAAAATGTTGTGATTACAATATATAAAAATATTTTCCCTTAGAGAATGAAAAAATAATATATCACATTAACATTTTATAGGGCATAAACATTGGTTTTCACAACATTTTGAAAGTATCTACGAATATCAATTTAACACTCATTGTTTTGAATGTGGCTATTGTGTTTATGTTTAATCTTGTGAAATATTCTAATCTAAATCATGTTGATGAAAAAATTTCTATATTTAACTTAATTAAATTGTGATCTTACATAATCTATGTACTTTAGAAGATCAACTTAATTTTTATGATTAATATATTGAATTTATCTAATCTACCTTATCTACAAGCTTAACATAATTACCTCATGTGGTATAAAACAATAAAAAATGAATTGGAGGGTGTTCTAGGAAATCAACTATCTCAATCTATAATCATGTTTGAAAAAATTCAATAATAATTCAATATATAATGATAATTGAACAAAAAGAAAATGGGTCTCAATCATAACATCAAAAAAATCCATATAATCAAAAATTGGTTTCCAAACACTTCAAGATGGTATGAAACAAATTGGACTAAATCATGTAAATAGTTGATACCGAAACTTCAATCACACCAATATATTATTTCATAATAGAATTTATAAGGCGAAACATTAAAAATAATTTCTAATGAAAGAAATTTGTTAGAGATAAATATGAACATGATGGTGAAATCATAAAAGTGTTTTATAAAATAATTCTAGCCCTAAAATAAAATATCATGTAATGGTCACATTGTGATATTTTTTTAAAGGTGGAATGATATATTTTGAAAATTATTAACATTTCTACAAATGAAAATTCGATAGTTAATGAATAAAAAAATAAATGTTTCAAAAGGGTGATGTGAGAACACATAGAAAACATTTTCATTGAAATAAAATAATTAATAAATGATCCCAAAATGATAAAATGGCTTAAAATGGATATTTTAAAACACATTTAACACTATTAATTTTAAATATAATCTTTAATTATCTAGATTTTAATGTGAAAATTTTAAAAAAAATGAATGAGGATATGAGGATAAAACCATCTATTTTGAAATAATATAATTATTTTGGTTAATTTTCAACTTACCTAATAAAAAACCCAAATAATAAAAATGATAATGAAATTTTTTTTAAATAAATAAAGGTGAGTATAAGGTTAACTAGAGAAACAAATTAGTGTTTACACTATGTAATTGTTGACCATTAGAGGGAAGATAAAAACAATTATGCAGAGAAAATTATATTAATGTAGATGGGAATTATTTATAATGAAATTAAATTTTATATAAAAAAATATCCGTCAATAAATATTAAATTTTTGTAAATCAAATTTTCCATGAAGATACTATGTAAATAAAACATAACATCATCATAGTGTATTATAATTCAGTTCTAAAATATTATATTCAAGGTTGAATGATTTTATCTTAGGAAAATGATTTGAGTCTAGAAAAACCACGACAACTTATGGAGTATTAAATTAAAATAATAGATAATGAGTGATATATAATTTTGAAAAATGTTACTAGGAATATAATTTATTTCATTATATAATATTTTAAATTTTTTAGAAAAAACAAATCATAAATTTAGTTATGTGGGTAATACAAAAAATTTGGATGACATAAATTTTGAGATAAAAAAAAATTAAATTAGTCCTAATTCTTATTTTAATTACATTAAACTTTAGGAATATTTAAATTAAGTATATTTTGTACATACATGAGAACAATATTTATATCTATAATCATTTTTACTCCTCATTTATTAGTAATGCATATATATATATACTATTTATTTTTGACTAATTTTCTAACATGGGGGTTTATGAAACCTTAATGGTTTGTATTGGAGTTGTAAGAGTAGTTTATAAATTAGTTCCTAATTCAATGTTCATCATTATAATATTATTAAATTTAAAATAAAAAATTAATTACATTGATTTTTTAATTCTCAATTTCATTCCATGAGCATTTCAATATTTATCCCATAATATAAAATTAATAATAACCTTATTTCTATGATTTATAACCACCGAATGGGGGTGTCTTAATAATTGAGCTAAATATTGATATATCTTTTACATACCAAAAAATAATAATTATTTAAATATTTATATCATATTACATAATTAATTGTGATTTTAAATTCATCCATGATATAATGTTATTACATTAGTCATTTATATTTTCCAAGAGACACAAAAATGAACTTATCATGAGTAATGGATGATTATGTGATGCTTTAGTTGAAATATCATTACATCAGAAGAATAATGATATAATTTCAAGATTATTAGTGTGATATTTCACAATTATAAATTAATTATATGATTAATAAATGAATTTGAATATAATTCACGACTTTAATGAATCATTTTCTACTTCATATGATTATTTTAAATGATTGAATTGAAGATGAATGTTTATTGATCATATAATTAAAAGTTTCACCAATTTCACATATTAGAAAATTAATGAAATCATAATAATCATATTTATCTACTAAATTTGATATCATGGCCATCCATATATGGTTGTTATGAAAATAAAAATGGAAATCCAACATTCTAGGGTGGTGGTAGTCCACACATGATGATTATTGATTATTTGGGTTTTTATAGAATGAGGGAACCATATGGCTGTTATCAAAAGTATAACATGATGTTTTCTGGAGGGAATTGTCCAAACACAGACATGAATAAAATATCAATATTTTATAAGTAAAAGGGGGGATTTGATTAATTATTACTGTCGTGGAATAATTATATTCAATAAATAACTAGTCCAAATTTCATTAAATTTTTAATTAAAAATTATATATAGTAATATAAATAAAATTTGAAGAATAAATGTAAAAATGATTACTCACATTTATCATTTTGATATTTCCATCGAAGATACTAATTAAATGTGTTATATTGGATAATCTATCATGATCAGAATATAAAAATAGTGCAATCAATTTCTAGGGAAATTATAAATATTATCTTTTTGAGTTGAATTTTAATTTTTTTTGATACATAAGGGGTAGGAAGAGGCCACATTTATACGTGGAAATAATGTAACTTTTATATAAATAATTCAATATAAAATTAACGGAGAATATGTTAAAACCTACGATGTGGTTGAATCTCATGATGTAGTTTTTTAATGATCACTTACATTCTAATTTTTTTCTATCATATTTCAACGGTGTGTTACTGTTTCTATTTTTTAATAGTTGTGGGATGGAAACTAATCTATAGTAGTTCTCAATGTGGGATTCTATAACCTATTCCTTGTAAAATATTGCATAAAATTAAAGTAAAACTAGTAGGATTTCACTTACTAGATGACGAATAAACTAGGATATAACTTTTCTTATATGAATCCATAATATTCCTCATGGAGGATAACTATATAGCTTCTATGGTTTCAAAATAATTATTCATACTCACTTGAACACCATCAAATTAGTGGCATCAGGTGTCTAGATGGTGGAGCCATTACAAAGTCATTTATTGAGCATTTAATATTAATTTTAATGTATTATCTTGGATATAAACACCTTTTATCAACCGTTTTAGACCCTAGAACTGTATATATTTATATTAACATAGGAGAAGTTAGTCTTGGATTCCCATCCAAATTTTGTATGATACCAATGATACACACTCTAATATTCATCGATAATGAAATCTTTTATGATGTTCCAAGAGATTCAATGTACTAATATTTTTATCCAATTATAATGAATTTCATGTGTGTATTTTCATAGGAATTTTATATCTCTTATGAGATCATTTTGAAATTATTATTTACACTAATATTCTTCAACTTCCATTTATTTTCTCCATTAAATTTTTCTATATTAATTAATTATTCTTATTCTAATGGGACTTTTTACATTCTTATATATCCACTTACCTCTATAACTCTATCCCTCAATAGTAACTTCTCTTTACATCACCTTCATTAATTTTTTATCTGCATGTTAGAGTAGTGATTGGCAAAAGAACCAGTTTTTTAAAAGCAAATCCTTATATTTTATCCCTCCTTTTCATTAATGGTTTCATTGTTTTTATATTCAAATGATAAGTTACTTTTGGTTCTATGTTATCCATTGAAACAAAAGATTCTATGTTCCTTTCATTCCAATTTCATTATAAAGGGAATATATTATTTTTGGTCTCCATTAAAATATAGAATTTTAATTTTTTGTTCATGGGTTTCCATTAAAATAATGGATTTATATAAACCTCTTTATCCTTATTGAGGGGTAGTGATATAGGGGAACCATGTGTCATATTTTTGAACCCCATAATCAATTATTTCTTATCCATTTTTAATTTTCAAATATATATTTCCACTACAGATGATTTTCTTAAAATTATTCAATTTGATAATATTGATTTATTTCATGATATATCCTTATATTTTAAAACATCATTTATGTTTGTTTATTTTTAAAAGGAAATTCACACCCTCTATTTCTATTTTGACTTTAAAAACAAAATTTGTATACAAATATTCAATTTTAATTTTTATCATAACATATTAATTGTTTCATTCAAAGATACATTATTTTCCAACAATAGTTTAAATTTTTTAAAATCATATTCAATATAAATTTATTATTTTATAATGAAATAAACCTCTTATACTCATTCTACCTTTTTTAATAGAATAAAATATTATTATTGAAAAATTTCATGTTGAAATATCTTAGTAAAAATTAATATATATTCTATAAAATAGTTAGTCAAGAATATAATCCTTTTAATGAACCATTAGATTATTGGGAACCTCAACATATTACTACATTGAACATAATAGAAAATACATCAATTTTATTCATTTGGGAATCAAAAAAATAAGTTTAGTTATTATATACATTCTAAATGTTTAAATAAATATTGAATTTTTTTTGAAGTCATGCATTAAGGCATTTATAGAGTTAAATACACTAGATTTTATATGATTGAAAATTTTATGAAATAATTTCAATGAATCCTAATAAATTCTATAAATAGTTATTTTCTGATTTTAAGTAAAATTTTAATTAGGAGAAAGTCTTTCATTAATGATTTGTCTATAAAAATAATATTTATGAAATTAAATTGGGTTTACCTAGCAGACGGTTTCCCAGTGTAATGACATTACAAGAATCCAGGTTCATAAATTTAATAGCGGCCAAAGAGAAAATTTTATTTCTCTTGATGTATAGAATTTCAAGAATCAATGGAAGCCATGGAAACCAAGGAAACCCATAATAAAAATTCTTTTAATTAAATTAAAGATGATGATTATTTCAGATGTGATAGAGATAATGAATGATAACATGAAAATATTTTCAAAAACGAAAAAAATACTTTTATAAAAAAATAAATCATCCTAATGTGCCAAAAACATATATCACATTGATGTTCTTAAATTGAAATGATGTTAATGAATCAAAATGTGTCATATATGACCACAATTACCATATTAAAAAATAATTTAAATAAAAGAAATAATATTATCAATTTATGAAAATTTTTAACAATTTTTGTTAGCAAGGATTCACTTTCAACATATGAATCATGTAGTTCAATTCATAAATTAAATTTGTATCATATTGGGGAAGGTGATGTGGTTATATATAATACTTCTAACTCTCCTTCCCCCTTCTTATATTTCTCACATTAATTATATAATTCATTATATTCTTGTTAATAATATGAAATTTATAATTTTAATGAAATCATTTCAAAATAAATAAAGTAATATAAAAAATGTAAATTTGTTCTTATTGAAAAAATAAACCATCTATTATGAAATATAGGTTTCCAAACATCATAGATGATTTGGTTTTTAAATTATGATATAAACTAGATGATGATTATTTAAAATATAAAATTAAAGATATAAAATGACATTTTTTCAATTTTATCCAAGGTAAAAAATATTATTTAATAAACGTGGTCATAAATATGTTTAAAAAGTCATGTTTTTTATGTAATCTGTGTTTTAGAAAAAAACAACTTTTGAAAAAGGTTTCTCAACAAAAATACTATTTATGAGATTATGGAATCTTAATTTATGGATGTAATTATTAAAATAATAACGATTTAAGGCCAAATTATATACATCCTTCATCTCATATCAATCATTTTTTGTTCCCATATCAATGTTATCTAATCATTATAGAAAAAAAATTGATTGGAAAACTAAATATAATTTAGAAAGTATAGTCGTAACCTAAAGGGTACCGAATGGCACATTATTTTGATGTGTTTGTACATATATTCCATAAATATAAATTGATATATCATATTGATTATATGAAATAAATGAAATAAAATTGATTGTATAACTTATTTTGGTTATTTTAAAAAGAAATTCTGATTGAGTAGGAATAGTCATAAAATCATGTATGTTTCTTTTTATATATGATCTATTTTATTTGTATATGGGGTGCTGTTTTATTATTATTATTTTTTACTACATTTTCTAATCATTTTCATAATGTTTTATCTTTTCTATGAATGTTATATATGGAAAATATTTTTTTAAAGAATTCATTAAATTCCTACCGCATGGAATTATCATCATAATGATTTGAAAATATTTTATAATTAAAAATGTGTTATTATATATATTTCAAAAAAAATTGAGTTGATAGTTTATATTTTGAAGTATTTTCATAATATTTTTATTGTCTTAAGAATGATCAAAATTGTTAATATCTTCATTGATTTGTGACATTATTTTGGTTTTGAACCATAATTCTTTTAGAATCCACTAAAATTAAGATTTAATAATGTTCATAAGGGGGATATATATAATTTAATGGTTTTCTTAAACTTGTTTATATATTCTCTTCGATATATATATTATTGCCTTTTTTTCTCAAACCCCCAAGATTTCACAGTTTATTTTTTATAATCACAATGTGGAAATGATTTTATTTTAGAGTAAAAAGATAAAATAACATTGAATTTAAATATATCCAAAATAAAAAAATTATATTATAATCATTCAAGGATAAAAGTTAAATATTATTGGGGAGTCATAGTTTCATGAAATTTTTGAAATTCATTCCTTTTTATATTTTTCTTCTTTATTATTGTTATTTTTATATCATGTATTTGTGATCCTCAAGAGGGGAAGTTATTGATTGTCAATGTGTATATTTTTAATTGTCATAAACAAATTTTTGTTTTTATAACTTATTTTATGTTGTTTTTTATGTTTATATTGATTTATAGAGATATAAAAAATTTCAAGTTAAAGAGTGGTTAAAGGACCTATTCCTTCTCCAATTTTGCATTGAAGCACCAGTTATCCTATTTGAGTGTACTAACCATAATATAAATAAACCATGAGCTCCCTTACCTAGATGGACTCCACTGACTAGCCAGTGGAGTTAATAGAGAATTATTATTACATTCTTGAACACCTACTATATAAGGCCCCAGCCTTAAACCTTACTTAATATTTAGTTATTACAAGAGTACACATTGAGGATCTTTTTAGGATTAGAGTTTTAGAGAATTAGATCATGAAACGTGCATTACATTCCATATTTAAACAAAGTGGTTACATAATAGACAGTATTCATTCTTCCCATCAATGGAAACATATTTAAAATAAAACACGGATTCTTTCTTGACACATCCTTGACACTATCATCACATCATGTACCTTTCCATTGACCTGTGAAAAACATTTCAAAAACATGGGATGAGCATAAAAAGCTCAGTGAGGGTTATAAAAATATTGAAAGGAAACATGAGTTCATATATACATAAGAATGAAATCATAATTTACCCATAAAACATTGGCACTATAACATACCTCATAAAATCATGAATAAATCATAGAAATCATAAGACATAAAAGGTAACTTGAGGCATTCATAACATTCTTACGTAGGGAGTAACCCTCTTGGTTACGTTTAGAATACCCACCACAGTATATTCCCTAAATCTCTTCGGAGAAACCTTAATGTTTCACTCCATCACGTTACCCAATGCATTGGAGAGCTATATCAGGATCACCCGCCCTTAGTTTATCACAGAACCACCCATCTTCATAATAATTCCCATGAACCATAACATAATCGTATCACATAAAACATGCATAAAGGAAACATAACATTTCCACATTTCAATCACAAGATATCAATACAAAAACTTGATATAATAAAAACATTATGAAATCCATTTTCAATACTAAAATAAAAGAAAAGTAAAACATGATATTTATTTTTCTTTTAAAAAGAAGTTATGGCTTGTAGAGGAAGCCGAAACTCAAATAATAGTCACGGCAGCGAAGAAGTCGTTGTCGCCGCATACGTACGACAAAAACATTCCCTTTTGTCGTTTAGTAAATGCTTCATATAAAAAGACTCATTTTGAATAAAATTAAAAGTCAAAGGGGTTTATACACCATATAAAATAATTTTGTGTATAAAACACAATATGCCTCAATGAAAGGAGATTGAGAAAAAGTCCCATACAAAGACGGTATCCTTGGATTAAGGATTAATTTATTACATAATTATGTGTGAAAAAGTAATACACCAAATATATGTGGATATTAAGTATAAAATAATCAAATTTCATTCACACATATTCAAAGGATAACATATTCAATAACTACATGTTGATCCCAAAGAAATCGAAATTGGGTTAAGAAGTTCCCTTGAAAGCCTAACGGCGTCACATAAAAATGTGTTGATGAGAGATAAAAAAGGGTATCTCATCACTTGGAAATAAAATTTAAACAATTATGATATAGAAGAACATATCCCAACATAATATTATGTGAATTAAAATACATAACAAAAGAAGTCTTTTACAAAAAGAGGAGGGTGAAAGGATCCCTCACCGACATGGGTATCTTTCGAGACATGCACCCCTTGAAAGAAGGAAAATACAACATTGATGTAAATACTCATAAATGAAAGCATATTACACAATGATTAAAATAATGGGAAGTAAATACACCACTCAAAGGAAAATGTGGAAAATGTAGGATTAATCTCACGGGAATAAAAGTGAGATGAAAAATACCTTATGAAAACACGACAGCCTAACGTCACCACTTAAAACATACAAAATGGATTGATGAGATCAAATAGGGTATCTCATCATATTAACATAATGTTTAAAGAAATAGGAATATAAAAGAACATCCCCCAACATAACAAAGAGGTTCTTAAAAGAAGTGACATAAAGGAGAGTACTTAAAAAGAAAGAGAGAGGTTAGATCTCTTATGAAAATGTGGCAGCCTAATGACGACAATCAAAAATTCCAAAATTGATTGATGAGAGAGAATAGGGTCTCTCTTCATATGAATATAAAAATTACAGTATGATTAATATAAAATAATATCCCAATTACAAGAAATATGATCTTTAAAAGGAATGACATAAAAGAGTGTACTTAAAAAGAAAGAGAGGAGTAGGATCCCTTACCTTGGTATCGACTTGACTCGATCATTCTTTAATCTCATGAATAATAAACTTGAGTTAATTTCTAATTCCATGAAAACCTTTTTCAAGTTAATTATTCCTTTTATATCACTTATTACCATGTTATAAACATTATGTAATTATTTAAGTTAATAATGTTTGTTTTGTCGATATTTGGTTCTTAAGTCGAAAGTGGACTTCTTACAATTACATGTTGTTCGTGTGGTCAAAGGTTCATTATATCTAGAGTTTTATTCATGATTTAGATATCATATATATCATATATATCATATATATCCAGTATATTCATGCATTTATAATATTACATAACATTTAGAGTTAAGAAATGAAATGCACTGTTCCAGGAGACGGTAAGCCGTACGTACGCATGAATGCTACTTCCATTTCTATTTAATATTTAATGTAATTAAAACATAATGATACATAATAGTATTTTAATTCCAGTATGGTATCATATATAATATCATTAAATATATCCTTTATATATGCCACATATTGTATTAACGAATCAAATCACTTTGAGGGGGAGGTAGTCCGCACTTCCTTAAATGAAGATATCGCGTTTACCAATAATGGAAACAATAAAGGTATTCCATAACTGAAAAATACAGAAGCTTAATTAAAAAATAAACATATTAGATATCATATATAAATATAGTGTCATCTTAATGTCCACCTTTTAAGGTGTTAGAAGAATGTTTAACAATCATCGTTTCGGGAGGCATAAATTTGCCATCCACGGAAAGAGTATGTTATTTAACCATTAGATGTAGGTGTGTGTAAATTTAGCTCTAATAAATCTTATAAAATCATACTAGTATAATAAAGATATATTATTTGTTACAAAATAAATGAATAAAAAGAGTTTAGGGGGTTGGAGAAGCAAAATAAAACAAAAGGACACAAGTGAAGACATTACCTTTAAATCGGGTAACTTCCTTTGATTTGAGCTCAAAGGCTTCATTGCAAAGAATTCTGCCAAAATTGAGGCTTCAAAGAGTTAGATAGAGATGTGGAGAGATGAAATGGTCAATGTTTGGCCGAGCCAAAGGCTTGGGAGGTGTGGGTAAGGAGGTAGAGGTGGGGGCCTTTTATAAGAGGAGAGGAGGGGCACTCTTGGAAAGTAAGCAAATGTTACTTTATTTGAAAATGAGTTTCGAATTTAAAATGTCCCACATTGCTATAATTCGTTTATAAGGTGATAAGGGTTCTAAATCCACCCATCCAATAGGTTTTGGACATGTGTAGGTCTTATATATTACAATATCTTTCCATTTTATGTAAATCGTTAAATAATGAGGTCATCGGTGCATCATCATGATGTCATAAATAACTTAATTTATATAATTTCTAAAAATTATAAAACAAATACTATGTTATAGGGAATTGTTTTAGCTTTCCAATTACTATTTATAGTCAAAAATGTTAAATTTTATAACGACATGTAAAAATTGTTTTAGTAAAACATCTCATGTTTGTGTCATTTTTACATTATTATTAAATAAAAAGGTATTTATGTCATTTTCCAACCAAAGTGGCTCAATGGGGTCCCCAAGTTGACCCATGGATTGACTTGGTCAGACATGACACATCCAATGAGGGTAGGACATCTGTCTAGGTCATTTCATTTTATTAAAACATTATTCTTACCTTAAACTACACTAATTACCTCTAATCGCGATTAAAAACTTAATAAGTTATTATTCACCAAAATATTATTTTAATCCCATTGAACCACATTTTCCTTCTTCATGATAAACATTAATGTTGGATTTTTTAAATTCAAAACACAAAGGTGGAAAAATATCATTTGAACGGAAAAATCAGTTTTTATAAGTACCACTTAGTGGTTTCACTATTCATCAAAAATTGAAGTTTTTCAGAAAATTAACAAAAATTCACCATAATCTATATTTGATATCCTGAATTCAAAAATGATTTCTATTTTACAAAATTCAAAACATATAAGTTTCATTAATTAATTTAATAATTAATTCCCGCTGTCAAAACAAATAGCGTGTTTTTATGAAACAAAATGTATCAAAAGATTGACACTAGTTTAAGTCCGATTTCAAAGTGAAATTAATTCCATCGACCACTATTGGATTAAATGGTAAAAATATATTCTAATTTCACTTTAAAACCAATTCATAAGATAATCTAATAATATAAAATAATTATATTAAAAAGGGGTTTTGAATTAAAATACAACATTTTTCACTATTCATTAAAAATTGAAATTTTTCGGAAAATTACCAAAAATTAACCCAAGGTAAATTTCAATGTGCCAATCATAAATAATATTTTTATTTTGAAAAATATGGCTTATAAAATCATCAAATTTTTGATTTAAAAAAAATGGTTTTCCATCAAAAGGTAGTAAAACAATCTTTTAAAAATACTAGTGTATTCAAGGCTTAAGATGGGATTCATTTGTATTTTAAGCCTCTAAAATTTATTGGATAAAAGTAAAAACATTTAACAAAAATATATAATCATATTTTAGTTATTTCTATTCATTCATGTCAATACAACGGCTAGGTGTTAACTACCATTTAAAATAATATTATTTTATTATTAGAGTGCAACGTAAGATTTCAATGGAACTCGTTGTTGCATATTGGGTAAGAAATCGAGCATAGAGTTCCATTTAAATTAATATTGACATTTTATTCACAAATAGGGATAAATATAAAATTTTCATATTCTTTATTTACCTGGGGTGTTACATCCTTCCCCCCTTTTGGGAATTGCGACCTCGCAATTTTAAAATTGAGCTTGGAGACATCCTTGAAAGTCCCACATCGGAACAAGAGTCGGTAAAACAATCATTTCAAAATAATGGAAGATAAGTATAAGGGTCACCCCAGATAACCCATACTAGGATTCCATGTAGAAAAACATGGACATGGAGGAGAAAACATAGGGTCATGTTCTGATGGAGAGTGATAGAAAACATGTTTAGGAGAAAGTTAACCACAAGATAATCACAAACATGTGATGGGTTAAACGGTATTCGATTCCCCAGTAAGAAATGTTAATAGAAAACATTTTTGTTTTAAGTTACTTTTTATTGAGGAATTTATTCATAAGGAAACATAATCACTTATCATGTTGACTTTCAACTTTTATTAGATTCCTTACACAAACTCATATTTTCTCTAAAAGACGATTATTTAGGAAGAATTGTTCATATTAAGAGTATTATAATCAACTTCTAGAGAATCACCTAATCCAACAAAGAGAACTATATACTTCCCATGTCTTTAGACTTTAACCAAAACCAAAACCAAAAAGGTTAGTACAAGATCAGATAATCCAGAAAAGCATAACCCTTTATAAAAAGAAAATCTATTCTGAATCTCCAAAATTTGTCCAACTAAACCCAAAGTTCAACGAGGACCATTCGATAAACAAATTGTCCATAAAATACTTCAAAGTAAACCAAACTGATATTGAAACCCAAATATTTGAAGGATTTAGTCGCATAGTCTTCCAAGGTACAAATTAACACCTATCTCCAAATAACATCAGTTACTCTTAAAGTCTTATATTGAAAAGTAATTAACCTAATAACATATCCTCAATGATATGTTAATAAATTTCCATAGATAACCCAAAATCAGCTTACTCTTAATTCATAGAATCATCTAACTAAAAAATAATCAGTCAAATTAACCAAGGAGTTCACATAGTCTAGTGGTAGGCGATAAATACCAGTCGCACTTTACTTGTGGGTTCGATTCCCGTAGCTTTGTCCGACGTGACGGGATGTCACACAGTCTGTCTGTTGTCCTTTTTCCAAAACTATATAATTCTCAAAACATTTCCAAAAATGAGATAAAATATTCAAAAATAAACATAACATATTTTAACCTCATGTTTATCTCATGCCTTTCATTTTCCACCATAACACATAATTACCCATAATTACCTCAAAAGTAAGGATCATATAAACCCAAATTGTTACCTTTATAATTATTACATGAACTTCCACATCGATTGGTCATCTCGTACATGATGAATTATAGAACATACAAAGGTTCAAGTGGTTGATCATGACTCCTTGATAGTTGGTTTAGAACAACCATGATTTTCCTCATTGAATACCCCATTTCATCCAGTCTTTTAATCAGAGAACCACCACAGTTTCCTTCAAACCAATTGTCAATTTGGTTCCTGCTAGATCCTGCCATTTACTAAAACCAAAAACGTCAGTGTGAGTATATCCAAAAAACTATCATGTACTAATGAGTAAGATAAACACTGAGATATACTTACTCATTCACTTTATCTAAAAACTATGACACTTTCTAAAATCCTAGCCAATATGGTATTGTCACTTGTGTTAAAAGAATACCCTAACCTCTAAAGTTATCTAAACTGACCTCTGATACCAACTATAAGGCCCCAGCCTTAAACCTTACTTAATCTTGAGTTATGACAAGATTACACATTGAGGATCTTTTCAGTTTTAGAGTTTTAGAGAATTAGATCATGAAACTTGCATTACATTCCAAATTTAAACAAAGTGGTTACATAAAAGAAAGTATTCATTCTTCCCATCATTAGAAACATATTTAAAATAAAACACGGATTCTTTCTTGACACATCCTTGACACTATCATCACATCATGTACCTTTCCCTTGACCTATGAAAAACATTTCAAAAACATGGGATGAGTATAAAAAGCTCAGTAAGGGTTATAAATATAGGGAAAGGAAACATGAGTTCATTTATACATAAGAATGAAATCATAATTTACCCATAAAACATAGGCACTTTAAATACCTCATCAAATCATGAATAAATCATAGAAATCATAAGACATAAAAGGTAACTTGAGGCATTCATAACATTCTTATGTAAGGATTAACCCTCTTGGTTACGTTTGAAATACCCACCACAGTATATTCCCTAAATATCTTCGGAGAAACCTTAACGTTTCACTCCTTCACATCACCCAATGCACTGGAGAGCTATATCGGGCTCACCCGCCCTTAGTTTATCACGGAACCACCCGTCTTCATAATAATGCCCAAGAACCATAACATAATCGTATCACATAAAACATGCATAAAGGTAACATAACATTTCCACATTTCAATCACAAGATATCAATACAACACATTGATATAATAAAAACATTATGAAAACCATTTTCAATACCTAAATAAATGAAAATTAAAACATGATATTTATTTTTCCTTTAAAAAGAAGGTATGGATTGTAGAGGAATCCGAAACTCAAATAATAGTTATGGCGGCAGAGAAGTCTTTATCGCCGCATACGTACAACAAAACAAATTCCCTTTTATCGTTTATTAAATGCTTCGTATAAAAAATATTCCTTTTGAATAAACATAAAAGTCAATGGGGTTTATACACCGTATAAAATAAGGTTCTGTATAAAACAAAATATGCCTCAATGAAAGGAGATTGAGACGAAGTCCCATACAAAGACGGTATCCTTGGATTAACGATAAATCTATTACATAATTATGTGTGAAAAAGGAATACAACAAATATAAGTGGATATTAAGTGTAAAATAATCAAAGGTCATTCACACTTATTCAAAGGATGACATATTCAATAACTACATGTTGAACCCAAAGAAATCGATATTGGGTTAAGAAGTTCCCTTGAAAGCCTAACGGTGTCACATCAAAATGAATTGATGAGAGATAAAGAAGGGTGTCTCATCACTAGGACATAAAATTTAAACAAATTAGGATATATAAGAACATATCCAAACATAATATTATGTGAATTAAAATACATAACAAAAGAAGTCTTTTACAAAATGAAGAGGGTGAAAGGTTCCCTTACCGACATGGGTATCTTTCGAGACATGCACCCCGTGAAAGAAGGACAATACAACATTGATGTAAATACTCATAAATGAAAGAATATTACACAATGAGTAAAATAATGGGTAGTACATACACCACTCAACGGAAATTTTGGCAAATGTATCATAAATCTCACGGGAATAAAAGTGAGATGAAAAATCCCTTACAAAAACTCGGCAGCCTAACGGCGCCACTTAAAACTTCCAAAATGGATTGATGAGATCAAATAGGGTCTCTCATCATATTAACATAATGTTTACAGAAAGAGGAATATAAAATAGCATCCCCCAACATAACTAAGGGTTTCTTAAAAGAAGTGACATAAAAGATAGTACTTAAAAAGAAAGAGAGAGGTTAGATCTCTTACGAAAATTCGGCAGCCTAATAACGCCAATCAAAAATTCGAAAATGGATTGACGAGAGAGAATTGGGTCTCTCATCATATGAACATAAAAATTACAATATGAGTAATATAAATGAATATCCCAATTAAAAGAATGATGAGCTTTAAATGGAATGGCATAAAAGAGTGTACTTAAAAAGATAAAGAGAAGTAGGATCCCTTACCTTGGGTCCGACATGACTCGATCGTTCTTTAATCTCCTGAATAATAAAATTGAGTTAATTTATACTACCATAAGAACCTTTTTCACGTTCATTATTCCTTTTATATCACTTATTACCATGTCATAAACATTATGTAATCATTTAAGTTAATAATGTTTGTTTTGTCGATATTTGGTTCTTAAGTCGAAAGTGGACTTCTTACAATTACATGTTGTTCGTGTGGTCAAAGGTTAATTATATCCAGAGTTGTATTCATGATGTAGATATCATATATATCATATATATCATATATATCTAGTATATTCATGAATTTATAATATTACATAACATTTAGAGTTAAGGAATGAAATGCACCGTTCATGGAGATGGTAAGTTGTACGTACACATGAACGCTACTTCCATTTCTATTTCATATTTAATGGAATTAAAACATAATGATACATAATAGTATTTTAATTCCAGTATGGTATCATATATAATATCATTAAATATATACTTTATAAGTCCCACATATGGTATTAACAAATCAAATCACTTTGAGGGGGCGGTATTCGGCACTTCCTTAAATGAAGATATCGCATTTACCCATAATGGAAACCATAAAGGTATGCCATAAATGAAAAATATGGAAGCTTAAGTAAAACATAAACATATTATATATCATATATAAATATAGTGTCATCTTAATGTCCACCTTTGACGGTGTTAGAAGAATGTTGAACAATCATCGTTTCGGGACGCATAAATTCCCCATCAATGGAAACAGTATGTTCATTAACCATTAGATGTAGGTGTTTGTAAGTGTATCTCGAATCCATCTTACAAAAACATACTAGTATATTAAATATACTGGATTTGTTACAAAATAAATGAATAAAAAGAGTTTAGGGGGTTGGAGAAGCAAAATAAAACAAAAGGACACAAGTGAAGGCATTACCTTTAAATCGGGTAACTTCCTTCGATTTGAGATCAAAGGCTTCCTTGTAAATGATTCTGCCCAAAGTAAGGCTACAAGGAGTTATATAGGGATGTGGAGAGATTAAATGGGCAGATTTTGGCCGAGCCAAAGGCTTGGAAAGTGTGGGTAAGGAGGTAGAGTTGGGGGCCTTTT
Organism: Viscum album; assembly: GCA_963277665.1. Taxonomy (NCBI): domain Eukaryota; kingdom Viridiplantae; phylum Streptophyta; class Magnoliopsida; order Santalales; family Viscaceae; genus Viscum; species Viscum album. Next base: position 1,432,293,937 of record OY728155.1, on the reverse strand, counting down.
ATAAGAGGAGAGGAGGGGCACTCTTGGAATGTAAGCAAATGTTACTTTATTTGAAAATGAGTTTCTGATTTAAAAAATCCCACATTGAAATAATTCGTGGATAAGGTGATAAGGGTTATAAATACACCTATCCAATAGGTTTTGGACATGTGTAGGTCTTTGATATTACATTATCTTTCCATTTTATTTAAATCATTAAATAATGAGGTCATCGATGCATCATCATGATGTCATAAATAATTTAATTTATTTAATATCTAAAAATTATAAAAAAAACTATGATATAGGAAATATTATAATATTTCCAATGAATATTTATAGTCAAAAATCTGACTTGTATAACCCCATGTAAAAATTGTTTTAGTAAAACATCTCATGTTTGTGTGATTTTTCACTTTATCATTAAATTAAAAGGTATTTATGTCATTTTCCAACCAAAGTGGCTCCATGGGGTCCCCAAGTTGATCCATGGATTTTCTTGGTCGTCCATGACACATCCAATAAGGGTAGAACATGTTTCTAGGTCATTTCATTTTATGAAAACATTATTCTTACCTTAAACTACACTAATTATCTCTAATCACGATTAAAAACTTAATAAGTTACTATTCATCAAAAAATTATTTTAAACCCATTGAACCAAATTTTACTTCTTAATGATAACCATGTATGTCGGATTTTCGAAATTCAAAACACAAAGGTGGAAAAATTTCTTATAAATGGAAAAAATCAGTTTTTATAAGTACAACTTAGTAGTTTCACTATTCATCAAAAATTGATGTTTTCAGAAAATTACCAAAAATTCACCCTAAGCTATATTTGATATTACGAATTCAAAAATGATGTCTATTTTACAAAACTAAAAACATATAAGTTGCATTAAATAATTTAATAATTAATTCCCGTTGTCAAAACAAATAGCGTGTTTTTATGAAACAAAATGTACCAAAAGATTGACACTAGTTTAAGTCTGATTTCAAAGTGAAATTAATTCCATAGACCACTGTTGGATTAAATGGTAAAAATATATTCTAATTTAACTTTAAAACCAATTCAAAAGATAATCTAATCATATAAATAAATTAGATTAAAAAGAGGTTTTGTATTAAAATACAACATTTTTCACTATTCATTAAAAAATGAACTTTTTCAGAAAAATACCAAAAATTAACCCAAGGTATATTTCAATGTCCCAATCATAAATAATATGTTTATTTTGAAAAATATATCTTATTAAATTGTCAAATTTTTGATTTAAAAAATCGTTTGCCATCAAAAGGTAGTAAAACAATCTTTTAAAAATACTAGTGTATTCAATGCTTAAGATGGGATTCATTTGTATTTTAAGCCTCTAAAATTTATTGGATAAAAGTAAAAACATAAAAAAAACATATATAATCATATTTTAGTTATTTCTATTCATTCCTGTCAATACAACGGCTAGGCGTAACTACCATTTAAAATAATATTATTTTAATATTAGAGTGCAACATAAGATTTCAAAGGAACTCGTTGTTGCATATTGGGTAAGCCATAGAGCATAGCGTTCCATTTAAATTAATATTGAAATTTTATTCACAAATTGGGATAAATATAAAAATGTCATATTCTTTATTTACCTGGGGTGTTACATACTAGCCTATAGAAATAGGTGTGTAGCTATTGGTAAAATTATTGAATCTTTCTACGTGTATTAATTATTTTATTTATGGTATTAAAATTAATATTAATAAAATGGATCTACATCGGATCACCCATGCATCCTCGAATGATTTAAATATAAAACAATAGAGACATGGATCATCATATGAATGATTTAAAATAGATTAAAAATTGTATCATATATCCAATGATCAAGAAATCCTCCTCAATAATTAATGATCTTCAATGTTCCAATCATTCTCATCCAATTGAATTGACTATCATGTGTATATTTTCAGTGGTAATTGAGATCTACAATGGGAAAATTTCATATCTTTGATCATCCTTGGCATTTTTAAAGTTCAATTGTGTTTATTTGTTCTATATTTCATTGTGAAATCAATATTATTCATCTATGTATAAATTTTACAATCTTAAATAACTCGTTGGACATATCTATATCAATGGTATCATTACTCTCTCTCTATATATATATCTCTATATCCATATATCATTCTATAATATTTTGGTGAGTTTATATGTTGGTATTGTAATATATTTTCTAAATAAAAAATCATTTCTTGTCCTCCACCTTATCATTATTAGTTTCTTTCGTTTTCTTTAAAAGAGAAAGATTTATTTTGTTTTGTGGATTTCCTATAAAAACAATGGTTCTTGGTTTCATCATTTCCCCTTTCAACTGGATTGTAATCTTAGTTTCTTTTCCTTCATTAATACCACGGTAATTTATCATTTCAGTTCTTGGGTTTTAAATAAAACCAAGGGATTATATATATTGAATATGAACTAAAATAATTAATGGAATATTAAATTTAGGTGTATTTATTTTCAACGTGGGTTCTATGATCATAATACATTATGAATGGATTAAATTTCATTAATATTAATTGAATATGATTCAACAAATTAGTGAAAATAGATATAAATATATATGAAGACATTGAATATGGCTGATGTGTTTCATTAAAAAAAATACATCCTAGAGACATATAAAAAAATGAGATCCCTACAATTATTTTACAACGAATCATATGAAAGCCTCTCTAAATTCATTTACCTCTTGAATCCTATTCATCAATCTCGAGGATCAATCCAACACCATTTCAGGTGTAAAAGAACATTTTAATTGAGATTAGGATCCCCATATTTGTGTAACCACTCTATGATATAAAGTATTTGTTTTATTCTCTAGTGATCATCATTTAGAAAAATCATTAAATATTTCTCCCATTTAATCAACGTATTCACATCTGTGTTCTTCATTAATTACACATTTAATTCATTAAGGATAAATTATATCTATTTGGGTTTCCCTTATACAACCATGTTTATTTGATGGGAACCAAAAATCTAATAGTGGTATAAAAGCATTTGTATTTCATGATGGTTTAATGTGTTCATTTTTTTATTTAATGAACAACGCATTTAAAAAATATAAAATTGGGCATTTCTAGCATAGAAATAAATATAAAATTTCATATTTTATATAGTAATGAAATGAAATTATTATGTTATTATTTCAGTTATTCTTGTTTATTAAATAGTTTCTATAATGGGGATAATAATAATAAAATTCCTTCATAAATTTTTTTTATCCTTTTTCAATTATGAAATGCCCTTAATTATCACTCCAATTTAAGAAAATAAATTATTTTTTCTATTATTTATGAAATTAAAATATAATTTGGATTAAATTATTTATAAAATGTCCACTATTAATGTAAATTTTATTTTAAAATATATATATAATTCATAAAAGGGTTTTATTACTCAATTAAATATAACCTATTTATTATAAAATGATAAACATTTTCCAAATATATATGTTTTATAAGTATTTACAAAAATATAAAATTTAATTTTGAGAATATTAAAATAAGTCATTTAATTATAAATTCTTTATAAATCATTATAATATATTCATAAATAATTATTTTGACGTGGTTCAAATTAAACATATTCTTATTATGACTACTTATAAAAAAATAAATTGAATAAATTAAATAGATATTTTTAATGAAATTTTAATTAATAATTGAAATAGATTATTTAAACATTGTTTATAAATAAGTAATATTGTTTATCAAAAATTTATAATATTTAAAAATTTGGTTATATAAATTAATAAATATTAAAATGTAAATGGTTAAGGCTTTAAATGTTTTAGAAACATTTTGTTGAAGTTATTATTTTAATATTAAATGATTATATATAGAATATAAATTGAAAACTAATATGATCTATAAATGATATTTTTCATAATGAATGACATTAATCCTTTTTATCTAATATTAAATTAAGTCATTGTAATCATTAAATAATATTTTTATATATAGAATATGAAAATAGTTTATAAAGAGGTTCATAAATTTCCTTAAGCTATTTGAAATATAAGATTTTATTTATATTAATTATTATTAATTATTAATAATTAAATAGTATAAAATAGTTCAAATTAGAATCACCCTCTTTGAATGATCTTAATGATATTATATAAACTACGTGAAAAACATTTCACTATTTATTTGATAAATTATTTTAATAATAAACTAAAATGAAATATAATAAATAATATAAAATTGTTCATATTGTGTAAAAAAATTTATACTAAAATTTTTGTTATTTTTATAATTTTAACTAATATATTAAATTATGTTAGTTAAATACAATTTATATGTTTTTATAATGATATATATTATGTGTAAATTTGTGAATTTTTCATTTATTTTATTTTTACCCCACTATTTATTAATACCTATAAAATATTTATATTATGAATAAATTTTATTTATTTTAACTAATAATCTACATCAAATAAATAGAACCATACATTAAATTCTAGTACCACTATATATAGTTGTGTTTTCATATACCCAGTCCTCGGTTTTTAATTAAATATGTTTTCTTAAATTTAGTGATTGGGAACAACATTTCAATTTTATGTTTCATTAATATCATGATTAAATTATATCATGAGTAATATATCCCTATATAAAATGTCTTGGGGTGAGACTACATACCGACCTAATGGCTTATGCCATGGCTAGAGAGGATAATAGGGTTTGGCTCCAAATATCTCTATAATTACTCATGTGGATGTGATTTATTTTATATAAATCTATGATTATACATTAAAATTTCATATACCATATTAATTTGATTCCTTAAGATATGTATTAATATGATTTATCTTTTATTTTATAATTTAGAACAAATCCTGGGTTTTTTAAAAGTTAAACATTAATTTAGGTTGAACGCATTAATTTTGTTACTCTAATAGTGATTCGAAATCTAAATTGATAGTATCATGAATATATTAAAAGTGAATAATACCTTATAAGATAATATAAGTTAATTTATACACACAATTATAGTATCACACACCCAAAATTATTATTATAAAAATATTATTCAATATTCTTGAATAGACATTTAGAGAAGTAATAATTTCTATGAGGACTATTCTAGTTAAAATTTCCATCCTATTGTTATTTATAAAATTATTTCATAGTATGAATAAGTTAAATAAAATTTTGCATTATATTGCAAAAAATGTTGAGAATAAATTAACTGATTAAAGTATATATATGTTCTAGTACATTATAGAAAGTACAAGGATGTAAAATATTTAAAGTGAAAGTGGAATTGGTGGTAAGTCCAATAACATTTCATCAACATACCAGTAAAGGATAATTAAAACAAGTGTTTATTATCTATAATGATTAATGATTCCATATGATTGTATTATCAAGGGATAACTAAAAGTGTATCTGAACACCATTAAATTCCCAATTTATGTATAAATGTGATATATAATAGTTTTTTCACATTATGGGTCATGTGATACTATGTGTATGGTTTATATGTGATGTAATTATATAGGTGTTTAATACCATAGGAATAATTTATATCTTGTTGTACATACATATTATTTGATGACAGATGTTTTATTTTTCTTGATCATATTGTTCAATTCAAGGAATGTGTATCTTCCTTTTATTTATTTTAAATGATAATATATATTTTTCATTATGAAATATTTATTTTGAACAAAATTATATAATTTATTTAATAGACATTTTTAGTGATTCATCATATTCTATAACATGTTTTTTGAGAGTATATGGATTAAATTTTATTATCATAGATAAAATGTTTATCCGTCTATTTCAAAAAATATAGTGGAATATGGTTAACACCTTGTGGATGTATATTTTAATTAATTAAATTTTATTTTTACACAAAAAAATATAAATATAAAGAAAACTATATGAGATATACAAAAAATAATATATTTATATTATCTTTATATTACGAGGAAATATGTGTTACTTCCTAAAATTGGAAAAAAAATTGATATCTATTTGTATGATTTTATAATATAATATGATTTCTATGTGTATATTAGATGTATGATTAAATTTATTGAAGTTAAAAGTAAATTAATAAAATATGATACATGATCGAATTTAATTTATTATTTACTGTATATCATAATAATATTGGATTTTTGACATAAATGTTTATACAAATATTAATAAACCATTTTGATGAGAGATTTTGATTCATTTTTTTATTTCAATACGAAAGTATTAAAATGTTCCTTGTACCTCAACACTGATTTTGGCACCCCATTGTACATCTCTGATTAGGATTTTTTTATTGTTTACATCATCTATTTAAATAATTTTATCTCTTTTCAATTGTATTATTAATTGGGAAACATTAAAAATTATACTATGCTGCTGAAAGATCTCTTAAAATTTAGTTTTAGGGTATATGTAGTGAATTATATCTCTTATCCTCTCCCATCCATAATATGGATTCAATACAGTGACTTCGTATTTTTATAGGTAGTTAACTATGAGAACCTTCCATCTTATTAGAATAACTATCTCAAAATATTACTCTACCCAAAGGGATATGGAAGTAGTCCTTACGTTAAATTCTCCCTTAAAAGAAATAAAATAGTTTGGTTTGCAAATTAAAACCAAAATGGGAAGAATATTTGTTTCTATGAAACCTATGGTTATATTGATGATAATGATATCAATAATGACCCCTATAGAACATCTATATCACAACACTTTCTAAAACATTTATCTGGATTTTTGGAGTTCATTAATAATACCTAGCATATTAATGAGTATAAAGAGGATCTTAACTAGCTTAATAAATCTTCCCCCAATACACCATGAGTTATTCAAACCATGTTGGAGGAGGACCATGGTGTTTACTCTTACTCTAGTGAATCTATCCTGGATATACATGAAAAATCATGTAAAAAATTATGGATTCTTATTTGATATTGAGTGATTGAAATTGTATATAAACATTTGATTAAATATGATCGATTCATTACTACACATCCAAGGAAGAATCAAAAGCATATAGATTATTCTATTAGGGAATTGTTTTTTTATGATAGACTTAGGGATCTCTATGAGTGTAAAACTATATATTCTCCCTGTAACATGTAGTTGTTGAGTATCATATTTCATCATCTAATAATGGTGATTCTTAATATATCAATAAACTTATTAATTACACCCTTGTATTGAACGTTGTTCTTAAGTTATATGTCTATATAGGGGTTAAAGAACATGATTCAATTGATTACCATATATATGAAAATAATTAATTTACTATGAATGATATTAAAAATGTCAAGAAGACTATGTTTGATCGAATTGTATTAGAATGTGATTAGAATCATAATTTAGATTACCTAAAACTCTCTTGGGAATAGTCTTCTTTGTCAACGGTATGTTTTTGTGACCAGATCTTGGGACCTTAATTTTTATGACATGAATGTGATCTCTTTCAATAATTACTCTTTCTTGGATTTATGTAACTTTTGTTTTTTGGAAACATATATCTTGTATATATATTGGATTTGAATATTTTTAGGAGATGATGTCATAAATGTTTTATGATATAGATGGAGTAGGGAAGTATAATATTAGGGAATGATTATATTTTAAAAAATTATAAATAATTCAATTCACATAAAATTATATTCAACTAGATTTTTGAGTGGTGTGGTATTCATTTTATAAAGACTCAATCAATAATACTATGTATCTGAAGAAATAGTGGAATTGGTCTCCATGCGATGATTTATTTCAATCCTGATGAGATTTCATTCTTGCTTCCTCAGGGAATTATGATGTGGTCCTTTCCAATTTACATTGGTTCTCACCACATGGATAGAAATTTGGTCATCTGGTTTGATTCAATGAATTTTCATTTCTGAGATTCATCATTTTATTTTGAGTTTATATTGGTGAAAATAATTTTTTTATACATGAGTATTATCTTAATAATTCAATTCAATTAATATAAATGTATTTACTAATGGGAGTTCTTGTCTACTATATTGAAATCCCGGTTGATTGTTTTAAATAATTATAGATCATGAAGAAATATTGTTTGTACATCATATGGGATAGATTAAATGGAACATTTTATTATATTTGATGCTCCATGGAACATTATTGTACCATATAATTCCGATTTTTTCTAAGAATATTTGTGAGTGTTATTTAAAATAATGAACTTTCTTTCTCTATGATATGTGTGTTAATGTTATGTTTGATTATAATATATTTTAAATTATTAATTGTGAATAATTATTTGAACATGTTTAGTCAGTATAACTTTAATCTTCTTCAATAATTTTTTTAGGGGAATGAGGTAGGAAACAATGTCATATCTCATATTATTTAAATTTAATGTATTATAATAGTTTACGATTAAAAGGTATATTTCAATTAATTTCCTAATTTTTATGGATATGTGATGATAACTACATTTATATAGTTATATTTTTCTATTTTATTAATTTTATTATCATTGTAATTCAATAATATTTAAAAATACAAGTCAAATTTATATCCAAAAATTGATTAGAGTGTAATGGTAATGAAAAAATTAAATCATTACATGTGTTTACCATAAATAAGGGAATGTTAATTTATCCTAAAAGAGTTTAGGATATGCTGGATGGAAATGAAAATTCTTATATAGAACTCATTAAAAAATATTTGTGGAATAATTTCATATTTTATGATGATGACTATGAACAATGAATGTGTTCCCATTATACAACTGAAGTGGATAACATTACATTAGATGTTGTGAAATAATGGAGTTTGATTATTTGTTCAGGACTTGAACATCATGAATTTGATTATGAAATATCACAATTATTAAAAATATCCTGGTAAATGATACTCATGCTGAGTTTATTTGAATTATTTCTTTAAATAATAACATAATTATATGATATGATTTAAATATAGATGATATTTTCCAAAATAAACCCCAATACTGTGAAATAAGAGGGCCTTGTAGAGTCTATGGATATTAAACTCTTAACAGATTAATTGTAATGGTTTTAAAAATATCATGTAATTTTAATAATGTAATTCTCTATTAATTATTCATTCTGATGCGCTGCAGTTTAATTTTAATGAATAGTCAGGTGAAAAAGATCCTCTCAAAGCACAAACATTAATTTTTCCTTAATCAATGATCATCATAGATTATTACGAGCCCAAATGATATGTTTCGATGGTATGTAATTGATTCTTTAATCCATTTAAAAACATCTTATATGATATTTGATGAGATTATTTATGAGGTAATAAATAGAGATGGATTACATAGATCGTCCTGGTAAAGAAAACATAATATAATTACATATATTCATAGATATACTTTTGGGTGTACTATTATTATCAAAAATTCATACATGTTGTTCGTGAGATACATTGAAGGAGTACCTTCACACTTTGATAAACTACTTATGAATGTAATAATATGAAAATAGATAATTAGTGGATTATTTGGTATGTTATTTATTATGTCACTAGTTAGTGTGAATCCATGATATTATTTTTTCACATATATATGTTTAAATACATATAGACCTTCATTGATTAAAACAAGGAAAACCATGTCTATATTTGGTTGACTCAAATATGGAGTGTTCAAATACTATGATGAGGTGTATGTGATGCACTCATCTATTAGAAAAATGATATGAGATGTATTCAATGACATAGTGATGCATTTTAAATGAATAATGAAAACATGGGATGACTGTTATATATTTAAATATTCTAGGTCTATCGTTCATTCAATGTTATGGGAAAAAGTAATTTATAGGTATTCATACGTTTTATATGAAACATGTAGTGGTGTACATGTCTATATAGATATAAATGTATATATGATGAAGATCATACCAAAAACCGTATTATTTTGAGTGAAAATTATCCTTTTCAAGTTCCCACTCTTGACATACATCTATAAAATATGGACTTAATATTTTTTCAATGATGATATGTCTTGTAGGGTCCCATGTATAGGCCTCTAGATAAGTATTATTCAGTTGAAAATGCATTTGTTTCAAAATTTAGAGAGTATGATGAAACTGTTAACTAATGGTGTTTTTGATAGATTTAGAAATAGGTTTTTAGTTTTTACATAGACTCTTTATTTATTAAATTATAATTGCAATATTATTGAATATTAACTAAAATAATTACAAGAATAATTAATTTAAGAGCATTTATCTTCAAAACAGTTTCGTTGATAATAATCTATTATGAATGGATTACATGACTTCATTATTCAATGAATTATATTAAATGAATTAATGAAAAAATGGAATAAATATATGAGGATATAATAGATATAACCGACATGTTTCAATAAATAAATTGCCCTATGGTTGGCAATAAAAAGGAATGAGCTCCATCCAGTTATCCAAATCCAATTTCATTCAAGCCTTCAAAAACACTATTCCTTCTTATACCTAGTTCATCTCCATTAGTGATGATGCTAGAACCTATTATAGTGTATGAGAGTATACTTATTAAGATCATGATCAGCTGGACTGTGGAGTCCCTCAATATTATGAAGCATTTTTGTCTTCTCTAGTGATCGTTACCAAGAAAATGTTGGAGATTAATTTATTGTCTATCCAGGTATGCAGATTTATATTATTAATTTCTCAAAAACCAATTCTATCAAAGTTAGATTGTTTCTTTTTTCTTTTATCCACTTCCATGTCAGTTTGATAGACATTGAAAAATAACATTACAACCCTCTCAATACTTCTTGATGGGATGAGATATAGGGGACCTTGTTTGTTATTGTTGAGAACTTTAACAAAGACTTCCATTACTTTTTTTAAATTACAAATATACATTTTGACTAAAAATCACTTTTTTGTTTAATTTGTCTCTACAAATTACTTTTATTCTATAGAATTGTTGGATGATGTCGCCTTATCATTTATATAATCATTGAATTTCATTATTTTATATTTTAATCTGTGTAGCCCCCTCATTCTATTTCTAATCCAACGAATAGTCCAGTGGCTCCATAAATAGACAAAAATCAAATTGAGGATGAGATAAAGTCATATTTCCCTTAAAAACTCCATTAGAAATCTATTTTTTATATATTTTAATAATTTTTACTTTTCAATTATTACATTAATCATTTATGATATTACCATTGTAATTAGTTTTTAGCTAAGTTAATATAATATTTTTGGCTAAAAATAATGTTGTATTTATTACATAATTCAGACCTAATGTTTCTAAATATTAAATCAATTTCAACTGAATCAATTAAAAAAAGTGAAAAATTATTTTTAGAAAAAAATGTATAATTTCTGAAACCATTTTCTGTGAAATTATTACTTTTGTTATAAAATTCCTAATATAGGATTATGATTCAAACATAATACATTAAAAAATATAATGTAAATTCTGATATATATATATATATATATAATAAAATTGTTTCATATGTTATATGTTAGACTTCTATAAATGTTATTTCATAAATGTAATTGTATTTTGAAAAACAGTATTCTGCACTATTCACAAAATATCAATTATATTAGAATAATACGAAAAAATAATATTTATATTTTATTATTATTCCTAATGGATAAAATATTTTGATTTTTTAAAATTAAATATGTATAACTTTTTAATTCCATATTTAAATAAAATTGTAAAATATAATGTAAGGTATACATATTTAGAAATATCTTTCTATAATGATAACTATTCATTTTATCAAATTTCCTATAAATTACAAATTAATTTATATGTAATATATTATTTATGTTTTAAATACATATTATTCTTATTTAGTCCAATTTTAATTATTTTATTTTATTAAAACAATAAATTTAGGAAAATATATTTTTAATCGTTAAATTATTTTAATAGTTTTTTAGTAATACTAGTTGAATTTAAATAGTATTAAAATTTACCTTTTTCGATTATACAATTATACAATATTTTTCTAGACCTCTTCATACTAGATAATTGAACGTACTATTTTAGATAGATATATTTAATACATAAATCTTTATGTAAATTAATAATGGTTTTCTTATAATTTAATTTTAATTTTGGATAAGGATATCAAACAAATTATTTATTTAAGAAGTACATATTTTGATATAATGGGTAGTTATATTATAACAAAAAATTGATGGATCCATGAAATTTTTATTCTCACATACTAATGGAAAAAAAATAATGGTTCTTAAATTATATATATGAATAAAGATATAATTTCCAATAATATATGATCCTAAAAAATTTGTAAAACACATATCATTTCTTGGAATTTTTTTATCCTGGATACTGACTTTATATCCATGTTCATGGGGAAATATTCAAAAGTTATTTAGTATTACGACCCATGATATGTAATTCTTTTATAGAGGGTATTTATTATCACCCTTTCATTGGTAGAATATCAAAGGGTAATATGAAATTTGGTTTCCATATTCAAGATAATTTCTCCACTATGTTAAGTGTATAAATACATAAAAAATTTAATAAAATTTCTCCAAATTAAAGAACCATTTTCATTTTTTGTGTCTTCGATTTTTGGTATTTGAGGAAAAATAATCATTTGTAAATGATTTTTTGATAATAATATACTTTTTTGAATGTTATTACACCAACACAAAAGGGGAGATATGCTTTGTTTTTTTGATGTTATTTTCTAGATAGAGAGGATCGAAATGAGGATCCCAAGATTTAAATTATCGGTAGAGAAGCCCCTATTAAAATATTTGATTGAAAAATAATATTATTTATTTGAAGAATAATCAGTCTCAGATTCATCAACAAGAATTTCATGGTCTTTAGTATATTATATTTTCTATAAATTCAGAATATGTAGTGAATGAATGTTAGAATGTTCATGAATCATGAAATGTAAGTTTCAAATGAATCACGAGTTATAATGTTCATTAATTTCTAACATTAATTCATATGATGTTATTAAGAAAATAAAATATCTCAATTTTATGATAGATTCATGATACTGGAAGGATTTTATGTTTGAATTGATATTATTTCATTATTGTGATGAAATTTAAGAAGTAAAATAAACCAGACTACCTCATAAAAGGAATATCAATTGAACTGTCTCTGAGAAGGAAATATTATCAGACTAACACTAAAGAAGAAATTAAATCAGACTACAAATGTATAGTAATTCCAATAAAAATTAATCTAATGAGCAAATACAATCAGGACCACCAACAAAAAGGAATGTAAATGAAACTAACTATGAGAAGGAAATTAAATCAAATTAACAATGTTAAGGAATTCCAAAATAGAGTGAGATGAGGATGTTTCATCAGAATGATATGATGGGGTTCCATTATAATGAGCTAATGATATTTCAGCATACTACTGATATGTCTGGAAGTAAGAGAAGGGTTATTACTAAGAAGTCTCCATTTAATTCAATAATGTTATAGAAGATTTTATGTGGCCAAAAATAAATTTCAAATATAAGTGAATTAAAAAGGTTTTTGAATTTGAGTGACTGGGAAATTTTATTCAATTTATCAACATTTTCTATTTTTGATAGCTATAAATGGATTTATAGAAAATTTAAATTTCATCCTTTTTATATTAGAAGAAATCTTGAGCACTATAGAGTTTTAGTTATATTTACATTCCAAATAGTGAACTCATTCCTTATCTGACATAGGGAGATCACACAAAGAAAATGATAATATTTTGAGATGATTTGTTAGAGAAAAGTGTTTATCTTAATGATCCTATCATAATGTGCCAATCAAAATATGGAAATTGGACATAGGGTCATCAGACTAATGTTCGAGATAGATTTTTGAGGAGAAATTGTTATTGTGATATTTTCTTTTATGGATCCACTATTTGTAAGAAAACAATTTAAATTTATTAGAGTTATTATAATCATTTATATCATGAGATAGAATATATCAAGATGGATTTCCCACAAATTTTATACACTTATTCATTATACTGAATTTCTATAAACACAAATGATTTCCTATTGAATGGATATAGGATATCACATTTAGGAAGAACCATGTAAATATCATTTTATTTAATTTCATTCAGTATATTCAATGCATGAGGACTTAATAAAAGATCATATAGTAATTAAATTTAGTAGGTTTCAGGGGTTGTGTTTGTTAATGTCTTGAAAACTATAATAACAGAACAAATGAATCATCCCACCACCTCTTAGTTGTTATTCAATCCTTTGTAACTTTAATTGGTAACATAGGGAAGGATCCCTTATTGAATCATTGTCATTGATAATATAAATTATGTAAACATTACAGTATTTTCAACATTATATGGAAAACATTTTGTATGGAAAAATAGAATGAATCATTATCTCATAAATCATGTCCTAGATGTCTTTCGATGCTAATACAATTGGTTTTACACATATTGAGAAAGCTTCTACTTTAATGATTTTTGATAAGAGAAACATTTATGCTTCTGTAAAAGATATTAATTCTCTTCTAATTCCTTTATCAAAATATTTTTATATTAAGGTGAAGGGTATCAAAACATCAAAGAGGATATGGGAAAATATTTAATGTATTTCGATTAGAATATTAATGTGAAGGAAGAAAAACAAAAAAAATATGGAATATTATTTTTGATGACATAAGATTGATAGTTAACAAAACTATTTATGAAAACTTCAAGACGGAAAATAAATTTTTTTGATACATTATATGATTTGGAGAAGTTTTGGAACATTCATCAATTATGATGAATCTTATTAGAATCTTTCTAGATTGGTTGGTTTATAAAATTTCTTATTTATAAGGAAAAGATTATTTATATCTTCATTAATTTCATTAAATTATTTTATCATATTAAATTTAAAAAGATATAATGATAAAAAAATAAAAAGGAAGATGAAATGGATTTTAAAGATATGAGGAAGATGAAAAATAATGTTATTGAAGATATTAACCACTATGATTCTAAGGATAAAGCTGATGACGAGTTGAATTATAAAACCATGTATCTTATCTCCAATAACTTTAAAAGAGGAAGAGGGATGTATGGAGGTAAAATTGTTCTCAAAATTTCTCAATGTGATTGACTTGGGAACATTTATTTTTATTTTCCTATGAATAATGTTTAAGAATATCAAAATTATTCTGATGAAAACCCTCACCAAAATATGTGGAAAAATATTTCTAATGTTTGAAATCATCCATAAAATAGAAGAAGTAGTTTTATAGGAAAAATAAAATAATGTTGAGTTAAAAATCTGAATCATATTCAATTTAAAATAATTTTATAGAAGATGAATGATCAAAAAAGGTTATAAAATTCATTAAAAATTAGGTAAATAGAAGAATCATCATATAGTTATGAAGAATAGGGTGAATAATCTTACAGATAATATCGGATCATAATTTATATTTTTTATTACATGAGAAATCATTTCACTCAAAAAATAAATCAAAATGATAAATAATGATATCATAAATTATGTGGAATGTGAAAAATATGTTTTCATGCAATAATATTATCACATCATAGAAATATTATGTTATAAATTTTTAATATCTGAACATTTAAATATGGTTGAAATGTTTTAATGAATTCAGAAGATAAGGAAGATAAATTTAATATATTTCAATCAAAACTTATTGAGTTTTATAGTACCATAAGGAAGATAAATGAGACTATAAAAAATAATTCACTGTAAAATATGAGACATCTAATGTTGTTGAGAAATATAAAATAAAAAATTTATTGAAATACTAACCCAAAAAAATATATGATAACACACATATAAGGATATATGGTTTACACTTAGTGTATGTTGGATGAAGAAGAAATTATTAACTTGAAAAAAGTTTCTATAGTGAGAGAATTTACATCAATATAAATTCTAGAACTTATGGTTTTTGATGGTGTTGAGGAATCTATCGGAACATAGATTATTTTATTTTTTTAAAATATTTAACTTCCACTAAATAATGTATAGAAAAAGTGAAATTAATTGTTTAAGAAGAACGTGTAAATTTAAAAACCAATAGGATGTTAGAAAATAAAAATCTCAACTTGTTTGAAACATTCCAAAAAAATAAATTTGGATGTTTTGATGTTGTTTCTGGAAGATTTTACTAGGATGTTGATCATTTCAAAAGATGTATGAAACTCTTTTCAGAACAAGTTTCTTATGATATAAAATAAAAAATATTTGAAAGAAAATTATTTAAGAAATAGTTTTTATTATTGGGATTTCTTTGAAAGAATGTAAAAGAGAAAATCAGTGTATACTTTATAGTGGTTTTCTGGAACATGATAGAATATATAATCATATTTAAACATATTTAATATAATGATATAGTTATTGTTTCCTTAGGGAAAGATATTTTTATAATAATATGTTTTATTGGAATAGATGTTATTGGATATAAAAAGTTCATTTCTATGGATGTTTTATTTTTTATATTCCAAAACAAAACATACATAGTGTAAGTCATATTTTTCATCAATGATAAGAAGTGATTTTTTATAAAAAAATTATTGTATCATCAAAAGTGTGAAATATGGAAAATGTTTTACAACATGAGAAATAACTAGTGTGAATATATTTGAAATTTGAGATTTTAACAAATCCTTTTACATATATTTTGAATATGATAATATTTTGTTGCACAAAAGACATCACCATCTTGGTAAGAAAATCATGATTTTTTTTCACTGTTGATGTCATACAGAGCTTTTAAGAGTTGAGAAGAGAGGAAGAATATGTTTTTGTTAATTTTAATATAGGAATGATGACTAATATAAGTAATAATACTGTTGATATTCAGACTTCCATACCGCGTAAAATATATTAATAATGATTTATGTGGGACAATGGGACATAAATCAACAATAGAGGATTGGAAAATTATCACCTTTATTGATTATTTCACTTGGATGAAAAATATATTGTTTATTTAACATAAGTCAGATGACATAGAAATGTTCAGAGTCATAAAAAGATATGTTGTGAAAGAAATAGGGGTTTACAAAAATAATTTATGAATAAACACTTGTATTTAATTCAAATGAAATACCTTTTAAACATATATCTGAAAAAATGATTCCAATATTTTTAGTGATCTATATACCATCTAGAATATTGGAGTATTATAAAAGAAGAATATATGTTCTTTGGAAATGGGAATAGTAATATTATAAGATTAAAATTATGTTCTATTGGAGTGAAGTTGTTAGTACTATTTTACATGTTCAGACTAGATGTTTGTTGAGATTGTAATCCTGTAAGAACACCTATAAAATGTCATAAAGTAAAAAACTATAAATAAAATACATCATGGTTTTTAAAATTCTATGTATTCTAAAAATTTAAATTCTCAATCTTGTAATGTTAGATGTGAAATATAAATGAGGAATATTTATGAGATATTTACCCATTGAATGATGTTAAAAATGTTCGAAAAACTTTTCAAAATAGTTTTTGGATTAATATGTTGTGAATGTTATTGAAAATACAACAAATTTTTTTGAGAATTTTGAGAAGTATAAATTAATGGTTTTTAAGGATGGTGATAATGATACAAAATTGAATTATCATGATTCTGAAAAATATTTTAATGAGTAAAGTAAAGATGGAAAAGAAAGATTGAAATTTATTTTTTTACAAAATCGTGTTGGTGTCCAAAACTGAACAGTGAATTAGAAGGATCTAGTTTAGACCTAAAGAATGATATGATTATAGAATTAGACTTCACTTGTCTAAAAATTTGAACTATAATCAATTTTAGAAGTTATTACAAAAAATGGTTATATGCTATAAATTAAGTGTTAAATCGCATTTAGAAAATTGTAGCATGGGAACTTTTACCATGTCTGAAAGGTAAAATTGTAATCAAATCAAAATGGGTATACAAAAACAAGTTGAATAATCATGGAAATGATTAAATAAATGAAGAATATATTGTTTTTAAAGGTTATTCACAATTAGAAGGTGTGGATTTTGAAAAAACATTATCTGTAGTTGAAATATTTGAAACTATTATAAAGATTCTCTTAGTGGATGAAAATCCAAATTAGAATTTTTATTAGATATATGTAAATTCAAAATTTTTAAATGAAGACATTGAAGAAGAAATTTAGATTACACAATATTGTAGTTTTCTACTTGATAATGACAATAATAATGTTTCTAGATTCAATAAACATTTTTATGGTTTGAAACAATCAACACAATCCTGGTATTTAAAGAAAGATAGTTTCTTGAGAATATTTATTTTTTCTATAGTATTGGTTCATAGTAACATATATTTCATAGAAGTTAAATCCAGCTCAATAATTGTATTTTTTTTATATGAATGATGTAAGTTTTTATATGAATTATAAAAAAAATATTGGGTTTATTGAGGAAATGAAGAATAGTTTTGAAATGTCAATTTTTGGAGAATTAAGCTTCATTATTAGCATATATGTTCAACAAAAATATAAGAACATCTTAATATCTCAAAAAACCTATGATCGAGAATGGTTAATGAAATTATGAATGTCAGAATACAAAGAAGATCCTAATCCTATTTCAGTGAGAACAAAGATAAGTAACGATGAATTTGAAACAATGTGTGAATTAGAAAAAATTTTGAATGGTGATAGAATGATTTATTAATCTCACATCCCCAAGACTGGATTTTTTTATGTTGTGTCTTTCTTTGTTAGATATCTAAGTGAACCAAAAGAGTCTTTTAAGTTTGAGGAAAAGATAACTATGAGATGTGATGAAGGCTTTATTTCACATTGGGTTTTACACAAATAAAATTTTGATATTGTGTTTCATGGTTATATGGATGCCAACTGGGATGGAGGTTCTAATGATATATAATCATCTTTAGGAGGGTATTTTTTTCATGATGACTATTGTGATAGTATAAAAAATAAGAAACAGAGTTCAATAAACTCAATATATGTTGAATAGTAATATGTTTTTTATACCTAGGATTGTACTCATTTGATGAGGATGAAAATTTATAATAGATATTAAAAAGTAAAAGTTTCTAACCTATTGATTATACATTGTGATAATTATAGTGAAAATGATCTTTCTTGAAACACTATCCATATTTCATGATCAAAACACATCGATATAATTATTATTTTTATTAAATAAAATATTTATGTTGGTATTGTTTTTCTAGAATATATCCAAAATAAGAATCAAATTACTGATATTTTCATAATATTAATTCCAAATGAAATAATTTTTGGATTTTAGGCTGAAATATCTTGTTCAACCTCCTCCAATGAATTCTTAAAGTTCAAAAAAAATTCCCCCAATGTGCTTTGGAATATATTGACTAAGGTAGGGAGAATTTAAAAAAAATTACTATATAATAAGTTTTTACATTTGTTTCATATATGAATATCCTTATGTGGTTATCATTTAATAGGGGAGAGGAAAGGAAAAGTGGGATATAATGAAAAGTGAGGAAGGATAAAATTGGGGGTGCTTATTTAAACATGGACATAAAAATTTCATTTCACCAGGGGATTGAATTCTATATAAAAATTACATTATCCAGTATTATGGTGTTTAGAAACTACCCTTTTAGAAATGGTGAGTTTATGTTAAAGAATAAACATGATTCTTTTTATAACTGGAGGGTAGTTAAAGTTGTAAAATAACTTTTAAGACAAATCCAATGGGGGATATTGAATTACCCTTGTTATGGTTTGTTCTTAAAAAAAAAATTTATTTGTTGACAAATAATCCATTGTAAAAAAATTATTTATTAAAACATAGGTTAATATTTATGGAAGTTTGACCCCAAATCCAAAGAAGGGAGAGAAGGAATTTTTTTTAGAATGTTTTTTTTCTAGATATTAATGATCGAACTAAGAAGGAGCTCATTAGGTGTATCAGCATGAGAAGGCCCAAATGAAGATTTTTTAGAATAATATTTTTTGATCATACACAATATCATTCTAAACGTGGTGTTTATGATCTATTAGTCATGATGTGTGTTAGAATGTTTGTTTACATAGTGAAATAGATTAATAATTTTTTTAATCCTGAAATTTATACATAAAAGGAATCAAGAGTTATAATGAAATCAACATTATAAACCTAATCTAGTTGATGTTATGATAATGATTATCATTAGAGTGTCACGATACAAGTATTTTTTTTTTGTTTTAGGAGTTATGACTTCATTGGTGAGAATAAATTTATGAAAGAAAGTAAATCATAATTACTTTGAGAAGGAAAATAAATCCTACTGTCATTGAGATGAAATTTTAATTGCCCTGACATTGAGGAGGAAAGTCAAATTTACTTACACTGAAAAGTAAATTCAATCAGACTAACATTGCAAAGGACTGAAAACCAGACTGACTCTAAGAAGGAAAATCAATTAGTGTAACACTAAAAAAGAATTTCAACCAGAATAACTCTGATGTGGATTGTCAATTCAAACTGTATTTAAGAAGTTCTATCATAATGGGATGAGGAATTTACATCATAATGAGCTGAAGAAGTTCCATAATAATGAAAAAATGGTAATATGTCCATGAATTTTTATTATTAATAATATATAGTACAATTCAAGAAGGTTATATATGAATTCTTGTTGTAAAACGTGATTTTTATGTATTAGTGGATTTAAATGGATTTGAATTTGAGTAATAATTAAATGTTTTTTAGTTTCCCACCTTTTCCATTCTGGGATTATAGTAAATGGATGAGCAGTACATTCAGACTCAGAAACATTTTTTATGTGTGTAAAAGGCTCTGTGATTTAGAGTTTGGTCAGAGTGGCCTTCCAAAGAGAGATTTCATTAGAAGATTAGACAGTTTAATGTTTTCATACTAGATTAAGAATGATTGGATTGGAAAATATCATATTAATTTGTACAGAATAGTTTTTTATTTCAATTTTAATAAATGGTTCATCATAATGATTACATCAAAATGATTCAATCATACTAATTAGAGATTCCATTAGTTTCGTTAAGATATTCATTTTAGTGAATTTCTATAGACCCATGGGAGTGACTATAGAAAAGATGTAGTTTCTCATGATATGTACAAAAATTGTAAATCACATTCGATTTATTTTATGTATTTATTTTCCATGCATTATTATTAAATATAATATAATAATGTAATGAAATTTAATAGGTTTTAGGGGATAAGTATCTAAAATTATTGAAATGTATAAAATTTGAAAAAAATGATTCACCCCCCCCCCCCACATATTAGTTGTTATTCAATCTATTGGAACATTTTAAAATAAGGATAATAATATTTCCACCTGAAAAATTATTTTAGGGTTCAACATGGAATACAATATTCATAACCATACAATAATTTATGAGAGCTAAATAATGTGGGTGAGATTTTGTAATATTAAAAAACCTCTCTTATAAAATAGAGTTCCGTGAATAAAAATTAAATAATACATCTAAAACTCCATATTGGAGTGTATTTGTGATCAATATATAGAGTAGTAAATATTAGGATTTCTATTTCCTCCATAGTCTTGTAGGATATTAATGATCATGGTCTTGGTTTGTCCATTGATTAGGGAACAATTATTGATAATATCCATGTTACCCTTATAATAGACATTGAATTGAAAATGGTACCCAAGAATGAGTTATATATTATTAAATTTTGTTAACTACAATATTTAATTTCCCATGAATGTTTAATACTTAATGATTCCCCCTCCAAAAGTAAATATTATTCCAATCCACATGATGTAATTCCCTTGGAGAATCATTATACATAATTTACATATTGGAAATTAAACATTCATTCCACCATTATCTTAATAACATGATCATTCCTAAAACTCCCTCGTTTTTTTCTTTTTTGTGTTTGGGTAATTATCCATGTTCACATTATTAGTCATATTTCTCAATAGATGGTTTGGTATAATCCTTAGGTTTCTCATTTCATCCCCCATTATGATGGGTTTTTTCAATGTGTAAATCTCTCCACAATCACTCACACCCATGTTTCCATTTTGTAACATTCATTTCTATAACTAATAGGTTTTAACTATTTAATGATATGTTAATAATATAGGGGAATTATGATAATAATTAAATTAATTCATCTTAATTCAATTTACCCAATTTTTTAATTATATTATCATAAAATTCCATTCATTCAACCTATATCAATCATAGATCAAACTATTTTACATTATATTAGCTTATGTATTTCACTGGTCTATTATCCCCCATTGAGGTACACCAATCATGTTTTCCACAATAACCTATTTATTCCTCCTCACACATCATCGGATTCCATCTAGTAGATAGCGTCTAGGGTAGCACCACCGAGAGAATATAAACCCTAATTAGAGGGTTCATTAATGGATAAAATGATAAATTATCAAATATCAGCAACAATAATTAGAGCATTTGTGATATATAAAACAATAAAATCAGTAATAACATTAAATTTTCAAGTAGTATAGTCATATAACGATAATATTCTTCTAGTAATATCATATATACACAAATAATGACAATTATAATAAAATAAAAGTATAGGATGATCAAGAACCTATTCAACACTCACATTAGCCCATGCCTTAAATCTAAATTAGGATGCTTAAGATTGATACCTAAAATTATACTGGTCCTATGCCCTATCTCTTCCTACATGAAGTGAATGATTAACTCAAGTACGAAAGTCTCAGGGCCTTCTAAATAGGGATTGTTTATATAACTTAGTAGGGGACCACAAAAATGTCTCGCACATAACTACTATATTCAATGATATGAATCTTAAAATATCAACTAAAATAAATTTATAAACTAGCTAAATTATATAAACATAAAACAAAATTATTCAAAAAGTTTTTTTGTGTCTCTAAGCAGATTATGAAGATTATTTCGACTATAAATGCTATGGGGTACCAGGTCCCACCCATAAACTAATAACAGGTGTTGACCCTTAATATTATGTGCCTAGTTGACCATTCCTACTTAGCCCAGTGTCAGGGTGTAACATCCCAAGTAATGAATAATATATATTTTTATCTATGTCTATTAATGAATTATATAGTGTTTTAGAGGCTTAAAATGAAAATAAATCCAATCTTAAGCATGGAATACACTAATATTTTTAAAAGATTGTTTTACTGCCTTTTGATGGAAAACCATTTTTAAATATATCTTTTGACAATTTTATAAGCTATTTTTTTCAAAATAAACTTATTATTTATGATTGGGACATCAAAATTTACTTTGTGTGAATTTTTGGTATTTTTCTGACAATGTTCATTTTTTAATGAATATTGAAAAATAATGCATTTTACATCAAAACTGCTTCTTAATCTAATTTATTTATATGATTAGATTATATTTTGAATTGGTATTAATGTGTAATCTTAATATATTTTTACCATTTAATCCAATGGTGGTCATTGGAATCAATTTCACTTTGAAATTAGACTTAAACTGGTGTCAATCTTTTGATACTTATTGTTTTATAAAAACACGCTATTTGCTCTGACAGCGGGAATTAGTTATTAAATTAATTAATGTGACTTATATGTTTTGAATTTTTTAAAATATACTTTATTTTTGAATTCATAATATCAAATATATCTTAGGGTGAAGTTTTGGTATTTTTCTGAAAAACTCCAATTTTTGATGAATAGTGAAACCACTAAGTGATACATATAAAAACTGATATTCCGTTTAAATGAAATTTTTCCATCATTGTGTTTTGAATTTCAAAAATCCGACATACATGGTTGTCATTAAGAAGTAAAATGTGGTTCAATGAGATTAAAATAATTTTTTGGTGAATAGTAACTTATTAAGTTTTTAATCACGATTAGTGAGAATTAGTGTAGTTTAAGGTAAAAATAATGCTTTAATAAAATGAGATGAGCTTGACAGATGTCCTACACTTATTGGATGTGTCATGGACGACCACGACAAGCCATGGGTCAACTTGGGGACCCCATGGAGCCACTTTGGTTGGGAAATGACATAAATAACTTTTTAGTTAATATTAAAGTAAGAATGACACAAACGTCATATGTTTTACGAAAACAATTTTTACATGGGGTTATAAAGATCATATTTTTTATTATAAATAGTAATTGGAAATCTAAAATGATTTCCTACATCATATTATTTTTTTTATAATTTTTAGACATTAAATAAATTAAATTATTTATGACATCATGATGATGCAGCGATGACCTCATTATTTAATGATTAAAATAAAATGGAAAGATAATGTAATATCTAGGACCTAAACTTGTCCAAAAACTACTGGATGGGAATATTTCGAAGCCTTATCATCTTATCTTCTAAATATATCAATGTGGGACCTTAGAATGTCGAAACACTTTTGAAAATAAAATAATAGTTTCATGATTTCCAAAAGTGCCCCTCCTCTCCTCTTATAAAAGGCCCCCACCTCTACATCATTTCACACACTCCTCAAGCCTTTGGCTCGGCCAACCCCTGCCCATTTACTCTCTCCACATCCCTCTCCTCATCCTAGAGTATTTCCTTTGGGATGAATCCTTTCAATGGAATCATTTAGGCTCAAATCAAAAGGAGTTACACTTTTAAAGGTAATTCATTCTCTCATGTTCATTTGTTTTATTTTGCTTCTCCATCCCCCTAAACGATTTTTATTTACTTCTTTTGTAACAACACCAGTATCTTCAATATACTAGGATGTTGTTATAAGATTTATTAGAGCTACACTCTCACACAACTACATCAAATGGTTAAAGAACATACGGTTTCCGTGGATGGAGAAATTCTGCCTCCCGAAACGATGATTGTTCAATACTCATTTAACACCTTCAAAGGTGGCCATTATGATGTCACTATTTTTATATATGATATATAATATGTTTATTCTTTCTTTAAGCTTCTGTATTTTTCATTTATGGCATACCATTATTTTTTCCATTATGGGTAAACACGATATCTTCATTTTAGGAAGTGCGGACTACCGCCCCCTAAAAGTTATTTGATTCGTTAATACCATATGTGAGATGTGTAAAGGATAAAGTTAATGATATTATATATGTTATTATACTATAATTATAATATACTCTTATATAATTATGATTCCATTCCAGAAATATGAAATAGAAATGGAAGTAGCGTCCATGCGTACGTACGGCCTACTGTCTCCATGAACGGTGCATTTCATTTCTTACCACTAAATGTGATGTAATATTATAAATACATGTATATGATGAATATATATGATATATATGTTATCCAAATCATTAATATCATTCTGTATATAACGAAACTTTGACCAAATTAACAACATGTAAGTGTAAGAAGTCTATTTTTGACTTAAGAACCAAATACCGACTAAATGAACATTATTAACTTAAATGATTACATGATGTTCATAACATGGTATAAAAGGAATAATGAACTTGAAAAAGGTTCTTAAGAATGTATAGATTAACTCAAGTTTATTATTCAGGAGATTAAAGAAAGGTCGCGTCAAGTCGGATACGAGGTATGGGACTTCGTCTCAATCTCCTTTCATTGAGGCATATTTTATTTTATACACAACCTTCTTTTATATGGTGTATAAACCCCTTAGACTTTTACGTTAATTCAAAAGGAATATTTTTTATACGAAGCGTTTACTAAACGACAAAAGGGAATGTTTTTGTCGTACGTATGCAGCGACAACGACTTCTCCGCCGTCGTGACCATTATTTGAGTTTCGGCTTCCTCTACAAGCCATACCATTTTTTAAAAAAAGAAAAATAAATACCATGTTTTACTTTTCTTTTATTTTGGTATTGAAAATGGTTTTCATAATGTTTTTATATCAATGTGTTGTATTGATATCTTGTGATTGAAAGGTGGAAATGTTATGTTTCTTTTATTCATGCTTTATGTGATATAATTATGTTGAGGTTCTTGGGAATTATTATGAATACGGGTGGTTCTGTGATAAACTAAGGGCGGGTGAGCCCGCTATAGCTCTCCAATGCATTGGGTAACGCGAAGGAGTGAAATGTTAAGGTTTCTCCGAAGAGATTTAGGTAATATATTGTGATGGGTATTCCAAACGTAACCAAGAGGGTTACTCCCTGCGTAAGAATGTTATGAATGCCTCAAGATAACTTTATGTCTTATGATTTCTATGATTTATTCATGATTTGATGAGGTATGTTAATGTGCTTATATGATTTCTATGATTTATTCATGATTTGATGAGGTATGTTAAAGTGCTTTTGTTTTATGGGTAAAGTATGATCTCATCCTTATGTATATATGTACCCATGTTTCCATTCAATATTTGTATATCCCTTACTGAGATTTTTATGCTCATCCCATGTTTTGTTTTTGAAATGTTTTTCACAGGTCAAGGGAAAGGTACATGATATGATGATATTGTCAAGGAAGTGTCAAGAAAGAATCCATGTTTATTATAAATATGTTTCCATTGATGGGAATGAAGAATACTATCTTTATGTAACCACTTTTTTATATGTGGAATGTAATGCAAGTTTTATGATCTAATTCTCTAAAACTCTAAACCCGAAAATATCCTCAATGTGTAATCTTATTATAACTCAAGATTAAGTAAGGTTTAAGGCTGGTGCCTTATAGTTGGTTTCATAGGACGATTTAGATAACTTTAGGAGTTAGAATTCTATTAAATTATTATCCAAAAATATTTTTTTATGGTCAAATTGAAGTGATATAGCATTTGAAGATTACCATGTTGCTTCATCTAAGACATGTTTGTTCGGAATGGGTTTCCACAGAGGAAACAGGGAAGTAGTGCTAGGAAGGCATACAGAAGGAAATAACCTTCCGAATCAGCATCCTGAGATGGTCGGAATTGGAACTGAACAGTTTGTTGCAGTAATGGCGCAGTTGACTCAGGATATAAATGGTGGTGGTATCCATGCATGAGATCAGCCAGATCAACCGTAGAGGAACATGTCAGTGGTGGAACATTTCATGAGGCAACATCCCCCATCATTCAGAGGATCATCTGACCTTGTGCTAGCTGAAGGGTGGATTAAAGCACTGGAGATGATTTTTGATGTCATGGGGTGTTCAGACAATCAAAAAGTCAGTCTTGCTATTTACCGTTTGGAGGGTGAAGCAGATCAGTGGTGGTCGATGGTTAAAAATATCAGGGATGCCGATGAGATTGATTCTCTCGACTGGGATGAATTCAAAGGTATGTTTCTTGAGAAGTATTTTCCTAGGTCTGTTCGACTTAGGATGGAGAAACAATTCTTGTAATTGAGGCAAGAGGAAGACTCAGTGGCTACCTATGAAGAATGGTTTAATCGATTGGAAAGGTATGCTCCAAATTTTATCACAGACTTTGATAGTAAAATCAATCGTTTTTACTCGGGATTAAAGCCAAAATATCGAAGGGCATTATCTTCTCGTGGGATTAAAAGTTATTAAAAGCTTGTTCGATGTGCTGAGAAGGTGGAAATGGAGTTTTCCGATGACCAAGTGTTCTATAACAACCAACAGAAGAAGAGACCTAGGTGGCAGGATAAAGGTACGAATTCTTCAAAAAAGTCTGATGGTAAGAAAACTAAGTTTTCAGTTTGTGATAAATGTGGCAAGAGGCATGCTGGGGAACGTCTTCTAAATTCTGGAAAGTTCTACCGAAGTGGTAAGATGGGATATAAGCCTCGTGATTGCACTGAAAAGGATCAAGGTGAAGGTAAGACCAAATTTGATTTACAGTTAGTAAAATGTTATAAGTGCAATGGGATGGGTCACTATGAAAACGAGTGTCCGACAAAGAGCTTGGGTGATGGGAAGCAGTTAGACTACAAGTAGAAAGGGGTGGTGAAATCCTTTGCAACTACTTCAGCAGATGTCGGGCCATCAAATGAAGTTGTATCAGCTCTAGGGAGCTCAGTTTTTTTTCAAAGATTGACTTGTGATAGGGGTACCATCAGCTGAAGGTAATGGAGGTAGATATTCCAAAGACCTCATTCTATACGAGATATGGCCATTATGAATTTGTGTTAATGCCTTTTGGGCTAACCAATGCACCTGCTGTATTCATGGACTTAATGAATAGAATTTTCCATGAGTTCTTTGATAAGTTTGTTGTGGTTTTAATTGATGATATTTTGGTGTGTTCAAAAAGTAAAGAGGAGCATGAAAGACATTTAAGGGTTATCTTTCAAACCTTAAAAGAAAAGAAATTGTATGGGAAAATAAGAAAGTTTGAGTTTTGGTTGCAACAAATTTCTTTCCTTGGTCATATTGTTTCTAAAGATGAGATAACTGTTGATCCTGCAAAAACAAAAGTGGTGGGAGACTGGCCAAGACCCACAAATGTAACTGAGATTCGTAGCATCCTTGGTTTGGCAGGCTATTACCGAAGGTTTGTTTGAAATTTTTCACGGTTATCTAGTCCAATGACTAAGCTAACTCAGAAGGGTGTTAAGTTTATCTAGACAAAAGAATGTGATGATTGTTTGTAGGAATTAAAAAGATGATTGGTGAATGCTCCAGTTTTGGCACTACCTTCCAGGAATTGTGAGTTTGTTATCTATAGTGATGCTTCATTAAAAGTACTTGGTTGCGTCCTAATGATGAATGATCAGGTAATTGCTTATGCTTTACAATAGTTGAAAACTCATGAGGTAAATTACCCTACACATGATTTGGAATTAGCTGCTGTTGTTTTTTCTTTAAAAATTTGGAGGCATCATTTGTTTGGAGTAAAGTGTGAAATATATACCATTCACAAAAGTTTAAAGTATATATTCACGTATAAAGAATTGAACATGAGACAAAGGAGATGGCTAGAATTAATCAAGTATTATGATTGTACAATTCATTACCATCCGGGAAACGAAAATAAAGTGGCTGATGCTTTGAGTTGAAAAAGTAATGCTTCATCAGCAATGATGAGTTTGGAACGTGATCCTTTGGTTAATGATTTGATGAACTTTAGCATAGAATTTGTTGGTGTAGGAAGTTCTTCTGTTTTGTTTCAGGTATCAGTGAGATCATTTCTATCAGATAGAATCAAGCAAGAACAGAAGCAAGACAGTGAGTTGCAGAAAAAGGTAGAGCTGGTTCAGAAAGGTAAGTTGGCTGAATTCAACATTGATAATGATTGCGTTTTGAGATTTGGGAAGAGATTGTGTGTGCCTTGTGATTCACAATTGAAGAGAGAGTTGTTATGTGAAGCTCATATTTCTCTGTTTTCAGTTCATTATGGCAGTACTAAGATGTATAGAGATCTGGGGGAGTATTTCTGGTGGGATGGAATGAAAAGAGATATTGCTGATTTTACTGTGAAGTGTTTGACAGGTCAGCAGGTTAAAGCATAGTGGCAGTTACCGTATGGGATGCTTCAGCCTTTACCAGTGCCAGAGTGGAAATGGGAGAATATATCTATGGACTTTGTTGTTGGATTACCAAAGACATCTCGAGGTAGTAATGCAATCTGGGTTATTTGTTGATCGCTTAACCAAATCTGCTCATTTCCTTGCTATACGAGATACTTTATCTCTTGATCAACTTTCCCGTTTGTATCTTAAAGAGGTAGTCCGGTTACATGGAGTTCCTCTCTCCATTGTATCAGACCGTGATCCCAGGTTCACTTCTAACTTTTGGAAAGGCCTTCAGAAGTCGTTGGGTACTGAATTAAATTTTAGTACAACTTTTCATCCTCAAACAGATGGGCAGTCAGAACGAACAATTCAGACATTGTAGGATATGCTACGAGCTTGTTCTATGGATTATCAGGGAATTTGGGACCAACATCTTTCTTTGGTTGAATTTTCATATAATAATTGTTTTCATTCCAGTATACAGATGGCACCATTTCAGGCATTATTTGGGAAGCGGTGTCGAACTAAAGCTTTCTCGGATGAAGTGGGTGAAAGAAAGTTGATGGGACCAAAATTGGTAAAAGAGACGGCAGAAAAATTTCATCTGATTCAGAAACACATGAGAACAGCTCAGAGTAGGCAGAAGAGTTATGCAGACAACAGGAGGAAGGATCTCTCTTTTGATGTAGGTGATCATGTTTTTCTCAAAGTATCACCATGGAAAAGTGCGATGCGATTTGGTAAGAAAGGAAAGCTGAGTCCAAGGTTTATTGGACCATATGAAATTCTGGAGAGAGTTGGATCAGTTGCATACCGGGTGGCATTACCTCCGAGTTTATCTCAGGTACACAATTTGTTTCACGTTTCGATGTTGAGAAAGTATATGCCAGATCCATCTCATGTTTTGAGTCTAGAGGTAGTTCAGCTAGAAGATAACCTATCTTATGAGGAACAACCGGTCCAGATTCTTGACCACAGGGAGCAAGTGTTAAGTAATAAAGTGATTAAGCAGGTAAAGGTTTTGTGGAAAACCAACATGATGGAAGAGGCAACATGGGAATCTGAAAATGCAATGAGGGATAAGTACCCCCATTTATTCGATAAGTAAATAAATTGTGGGGACGCAATTTTCTAAAGGGGGGAAGGATGTAACATCCCAAGTAAGAAATGAATAATAGATATTTTTTTCTATATCTATTAATTAATTAGATAGTGTTTTAGAGGCTTAAAATGATAATAAATCCAATCTTAAGCATGGAATACACTAATATTTTTAAAAGATTGTTTTACTGCCTTTTGATGGAAAACCATTTTTAAATATATCTTTTGACAATTTTATAAGCTATATTGGTCAAAATAAACTTATTCTTTATGATTGGGACATCAAAATTTACATTGTGTTCATTTTTGATATTTTTCTGACAATGTTCATTTTTTTAATGAATACTGAAAAATACTGCCTTTTACATCAAAACTGCTTCTTAATCTAATTTATTTATATGATTATATTATCTTTTTAATTGGTCTTAATGTGTAATCTGAATATATTTTTACCATTTAATCTAATGGTGGTCATTGTAATCAATTTCACTTTGAAATTAGACTTAAACTGGTGTCAATCTTTTGATACTTATTGTTTTATAAAAACACGCTATTCGCTCTGACAACGGGAATTAATTATTAAATTAATTAATGTGACTTATATGATTTGAATTTTGTAAAATAGACTTCATTTTTGAATTCAGAATATCAAATATATCTTAGGGTGAAGTTTTGGTATTTTTCTGAAAAACTCCAATTTTTGATGAATAGTGAAACCACTACGTGGTACTTATAAAAACTGATTTTCCGTTTAAATGAAATTTTTCCATCATTGTGTTTTGAATTTCAAAAATCCGACATACATGGTTGTCATTAAGAAGTAAAATGTGATTCAATGAGATTAAAATAATTTTTGTTGAATAGTAACTTATTAAGTTTTTAATCGTGATTAGTGGTAATTAGTGTAGTTTAAGGTAAAAATAATGCATTAATAAAATGAGATGAGCTTGAAACATGTTGTACCCTTATTGGATGTGTCATGGCCGACCAAGACAAGCCATGGGTCAACTTGGGGACCCCATGGAGCCACATTGGTTGGGAAATGAAACAAATAACTATTTAGTTAATTTTAAAGTAAGAATGACACAAACATCATATGTTTTACGAAAACAATTTTTACATGGGGATATAAAGATTATATTTTCTATTATAAATAGTAATTTGAAAGATAAAACGATTTCCTATATAATAGTATTTTTTTTATAATTTTTAGACATTATATAAATTAAATTATTTATGACATCATGATGATACAGTGATGACCTCATTATTTAACGATTAAAATAAAATGGAAAGATAATGTAATATCTAAGACCTACACTTGTCCAAAAACTATTGGATGAGAATATTTCGAAGCCTTATCATCTTAGCTTCGAAATATATCAATGTGGGACCTTAGAAATTCGAAACACTTTTAGAAATAAAATAATAGTTTCATGATTTCCAAAAGTGCCCCTCCTCTCCTCTTATAAAAGGCCTCCACCTCTACCTCATTTCACACACACCTCAAGCCTTTGGCTCAGCCAACCCCTGACCATTTACTCTCTCCACATCCGTCTCCTAATCCTAGAGGATTCCCTTTGGTCATAATCCTTTCAAAGGAAGCCTTTAGGCTCAATTCAAAAGGAGTTACACTTTTGAAGGTAATTCATTCTCTCATGTTCATTTGTTTTATTTTGCTTCTCCAACCCCCTAAAATCTTTTTATTTTCTTCTTTTGTAACAACACCAGTATCTTAAATTTACTAGGATTTTGTTATAAGATTTATTCGAGCTACACTCTCACACAACTACATCAAATGGTTAAAGAACATACGGTTTCCGTGGATGGAAAAATTCTGCCTCCCGAAACGATGATTGTTCAATACCCATTTAACACCTTCAAAGGTGGCCATTATGATGTCACTATTTTTATATATGATATATAATATGTTTATTCTTTCCTTAAGCTTCTGTATTTTTCATTTATGGAATACCATTGTTGTTTCCATTATGGGTAAACACGATATCTTCATTTTAGGAAGTGCGGACTACCGCCCCCGGAAAGTGAATTGATTCGTTAATACCATATGTGGGATGTGTAAAGGATAAAGTTAATGATATTATATATGTTATTATACTGTAATTATAATATACTCTTATATCAATATGATTCCATTCCAGAAATTCGAAATAGAAATGGAAGTAGCGTTCATGCGTACGTACGGCTTACCATCTCCATGAACGGTGCATTTCATTTCTTACCTCTAAATGTGATGTAATATTATAAATACATGTATATGATGAATGTATATAATATATATGTTATCCAAATCATTAATATCATTCTGTATATAACGAATCTTTGACCAAATTAACAACATGTAAGTGTAAGAAATCTATTTTTGACTTAAGAACCAAATACCGACCAAATGAACATTATTAACTGAAATGATTACATGATGTTCATAACATGGTATAAAAGGAATAATGAACTTGAAAAAGGTTCTTAAGCAAGTAGAGATTAACTCATGTTTATTTTTCAGGAGATTAAATAATGGTCGGGTCAAGTCGGATACGAGGTATGGGACTTCGTCTCAATCTCCTTTCAATGAGGAATATTTTATTTTATACACAACCTTCTTTTATACGGTGTATAAACCCCTTAGACTTTTACGTTTATTCAAAAGGAATCTTTTTATACGAAGCGTTTACTAAATGACAAAAGGGAATGTTTTTGTCGTACGTATGTGGCGGCAACGACTTCTCCGCCGCCGTGACCATTATTTGAGTTTCGGCTTCCTCTATAAGCCATACCTTTTTTTAAAGAAAAATAAATACCATGTTTTACTTTTCTTTTATTTTGGTATTGAAAATGGTTTTCATAATGTTTTTATATCAATGTGTTGTATTGATATCTTGTGATTGAATGGTGGAAATGTTATGTTTCCTTTATGCATGTTTTATGTGATATAATTATTTTGAGGTTCTTGGGAATTATTATGAATACGGGTGGTTTCGTGATAAACTAAGGGCGGGTGAGCCCGATATAGCTCTCCAATGCATTGGGTAACGCGAAGGAGTGAAATGTTAAGGTTTCTCCGAAGAGATTTAGGGAATATACAGTGATGGGTATTCCAAACGTAACCAAGAGGGTTACTCCCTGCATAAGAATGTTATGAATGCCTCAAGTTACCTTTATGTCTTATGATTTATACGATTTATTCATGATTTGATGAGGTATGTTAAAGTGATTATATGATTTCTATGATTTATTCATGATTTGATGAGGTATGTTAATGTGATTATAATTTATGGGTAAAGTATGATCTCATCCTTATGTATATATGTACCCATGTTTCCTTTCCATATTTTTTTATCCCTTACTGAGCTTTTTATGCTCATCCCATGTTTTTTTTGAAATGCTTTCCACAGGTCAAGGGAAAGGTACATGATATGATGATAGTGTCAAGGAAGTGTCAAAAAAGAATCCATGTTTATTATAAATATGTTTCCATTGATGGGAATGAAAAATACTATCTTTATGTAACCACTTTGTTTATATTTGGAATGTAATGCAAGTTTTATGATCTAATTCTCTAAAACTCTAAACCCGAAAAGATCCTCAATGTATAATCTTGTAATAACTCAAGATTATGTAAGGTTTAAGGCTGGGGCCTTATACAAGGTGTCTCTAACCATATGAAGATATCACACCAAACATATAAAACTAATTTATAAGGTTTAACTAAGGTATCCATAAAAATCTATCTCATATGGATAAAATGTTTATCAAAAATAGCTCAATAGAATGATATTGTGAACTATGGTCACCCAAAATCCTACTACAATAAATGGAGCCTAGATGAATTCTAGATATATATATAAATCAATATTTGAAATAAAAACAATATTACCATGCCAAATAACTGGATACCATATATAATAGGATTCCAAATCAGAAACATGTAAAATAATTTGGCTCAATAGGCTATATTGTAAGGTTGATGTAAGAATAAAATCATAATACAAGGTATCATAATAAAATCCATAACCCTAAATGATTTGATCATAAACATACATGGCATCCTAGGAAGTCATGAAATCAAGGGAGCCCAATCTAGACTCATTATAGAATCCCATACTCCTAATAATTCATATGTGGATCAAAATTTGTATCCCATAAATCAGATCCTGTAATCCTCAACAACATCAACATGTCCAGGTCATACCATATAAGTATCATACAAGGTTCAAAGACAGATCCCATGAAGTGCCTACGATCCTCCGCAATAATTTCATACATCTTATCATGACTATAAGATGGGTTCCAAAAACAATCTTGCTAACCATATAATCATTAATTAAAAATCGTTATAGAATAAATATATGGTAGAATGTTCCCAAACTCATGTACCACTCACCCATATCCACCACACCACATTATCATATCATTAACATGGGTTCAAGGGTTACATGTGATACAATACATATACCTTCTCAATCAAACCATATAAATTCAAAAATAATTCATAGGAGAACCATTCAGGTTCACCATAGTTCTCATTGGGGACCTCTTGTATTCTTAGGAATGTTTCCCAATAGAAATGGATTTAAACCCATTTTTTTCCCAAGCGTCCGAAGTAGGATAGAAAACCTAACCCATCCACCAGTCTCCATAGGATATCTTCCATGTAAAAACCCATTTTAATAGATAATGATTCAAATATTATAAATATATTTCATGGAATCGACATCTAAGATATATTTCAAATACATGAGGGTCTATTGGGCCATTTTAACCTGATAAAATTTATAATAATTAATTGAATATGAATAAAGACCCCCTACCATAAAATGATGATTTTACAATTTTATTTTATAGTGCCAACATCAGCAACTAAGACATTACCAATATCAACTAAAACCTAACTAATGACAGATGTTTTATCCTAAAAAAGAGAAAAACTGTTAATTAATTATAAATTTTATAATTAATTTATTATTTCAATTCAACCTCAGTATATTCTATGAAAATAAAACTATTCATTATGCCACACTAGAAGCTTGTATAAATTCTCATGGGAGGTCTACTTAGAAAGCGCAACAACATTCTACGAATAAAATTAACTATATGCCCAATTTAATTATTAAATTAATAAATTTAATGAAAATAGTAGAAATATTCATAGTGTAATGTACATTTATCTGAAATATGATCAATGATAGGATGATGTATTGTTAGTACATACTCATCATCGGCTGCATGAAATCCCAATTGAAATCGAATAATTTTACCATTCATCGTTGAAATAACTATTTCTTAGCAAAAATAGAACAATGTAATATCAATTGGAACCAAAATAGAAGATATATGAAAGGGAGTGGATCCCTTTCGATGATTCTACTATAATACTTTTTTTACATGAGATGTATCAGTGGACATCCAAACATAAAACTCGGCCTACAACGGTAAATAAAATCCATCAAACTATCACACATCATATTTGAATTCTAAATGTGCTTCCATAAGGTGTTTAGTTATCAAAATACTAAGCTAATACTCAATTAATCCAAAGTTTATTTTATGTAACACTGTGATTTAAAACAAATTTGAGACACATACGTGTTACTATCAAAAAAAGTTATTTCCCATAGTTCTCACCACAACATAATTTATCTCCCACCAGCCCATTACATTCTATAAAACATATACCATTGTAATTTTCTATCAAAATTATAATACCACAACATAATGGAAGGACCTTAAAACTCCCTAACACACAACACTCATTCAAATATGGGAAGGACACATGTGGTTCACAATCATGATCTAAAATAGTTTACAATCGAACAATATCAAGTCTTAGATGTTATTAATTTTCATTTTATACACCCATATGTTCACTTATATGATCTAGTTTCATTCAAAATTGACATAACTAATGCAGTTCCTATAGAAATACATTCCATCTCACAAAAAATTGATTTTTGGGACTCCATGAGAAGAATCTTTCCAAACCTATTCAACCTCAATCACATACACATCTTTAACACCATATCTTAATTCCCTAGGTACATGAAGAACCTCTTGATAATTAATCACACTCACCGAATTACACACCCAACATCCTATAGATTCCCCACAATACATCTTACATTATACCATTCCATGAGTGAAACCTAAACGGGTTCCTCTATGTCATGTTTTCATTTCTTCCATTTCATTCTAGCCACACTGTCTCAATACCTAACTAGGAATCTCATGGGCCTACTATTCCACCACACCCAATATCAATCCAAAATCTCATGTACCATTGTCGTACATCATTAATTTCATCATATACCTCACTCCACCATGTCCACATGTGTTTCATCTGCCTCATTAGCCCTCAACTCACACATAACCACTGACCAATTCAAACATAAATGGGTACCATGAACACTTATCTTCATTCATTGTCATATCTTCCATCCTAGTGGGTGTATAACAATATAACCTTAAATCACATCATCTAAATCACACTCTCATGAGACACACAATAATACACTTGGATGATTATCCAAGACCCAATCAATGCTCCATGACATGACTATTTGTTATGAAAAGTACATGTTTAGATACAACTCGATTTTATAAAGTTGAGTGTGTATTCCCATGATCTGACCACACATTTATATTCCTATTTAGTGAGAAACATCACGACCCATAATATTCCAACCCTAAAACCCAACCTCAAACCAATTTAATCAGTAGTAAAGTTTTTCTGTATCATGAATATTGGATGAATAATGATGAATATTCAATTTCATGGTCACAGTAAGGACAGAGATTAACCATATCATGGATTTATCATATGTATAAATATTTAAATAGACTCAATTCGATTATTAGTCATTTAAAAGAATCTCAAGGTCTTCCAAGCTAACCCATAAACTAAGACTCACAATTTCATAACCCATGGGTAACCGAATGTTACCAACTCAACAAACCAACATATATAAATATCAATTCCCACTATATGATACCTTATATAGATAGGTCAATAACATCATTCTATGTCAATATACTACTAGGGAACTAATTGTTACGGGTATCAATAGACACGATTTCTCCCTCAAGATTCATAACCTCCCCAATCAATACCTACACAACGACATCATCATTTGAAAACACATACCAAGGGAAAAATGATCATTTTATCAGTTCAATTGAATTATATTCCAATATATGTAATAAAAACACGATATAAGTTATTAGTTTAATTTGAAATAATCAATTTCAAAAGACAACAACCCTCCATGGGTTCAACCAATATGAAATATATGTTTTTCCTAACCCACTGGGGTCTTGAAAGATCGCCCACTAGATGGAAATTGCATGATCCATCATCATAAGATCCTCAAGACCTAGATACAAAACAAAACATATAGAAAAAAAATGACTAAGAAAAATTCCAACATGTACATTTATGGGAAAATACTGTGTTTGAAGATGTTGAAACATTAAATAGCCTAGCCTCAATTGTTAGTGAAAAAAGATACACTGGTAAGCATAAATAGGATAGATGTTACATTCATATTGATGCATTATATGCCTCTTGCCTATATAGTCCTTGATATAAATCCAATCACTGGACTCATTTTAATAGGGATGGAACTAAAACCCATAATAAATCAGGAACCTATAAAATCCATGGGAGTCACCCAAGGGGACCCTAACTTTAGAATAACCAAAATGGTCTTCATAAGTTATCTAATTTGTATAAATATGATACATTAATAGTAAAAAACCTTCATCAATATGATTTAAATTCAAATAAATCCATTTCATAGGTACTTTACCTTAAGACTCTTCCAAAATATGTCTAGAAATATTAAAAACCCATTAATATGAATGACATGATCCCATATTTTTTTAAATATATACTTTAATATTTATCACAAAATAGCATAAAGTTCCCATAACATGATATACTAAACTGGTGAATACCATGATCTTGTATTCTCCTAAAATATTTTAATAACCCTTACCAAAATAACCTGAATCACTAAAAAAACAATGATAATTTATATACATATAAAATTTAATTATTTCAGATATATTCCATATATTCAAAACAAAATATCAAATATAACATAGACCTCTTTGTAATGACATCACTAATCATTTTTCTGGTCACAAATAATATCCATTTTACATTATTCATTTCAAAAATTTCTTTATCCAACCTAGTCAAAGTTAACTAAACATTAAATATATATGAAGAATTAACTTTAACTAAATAATATTCTTCTAAAAATGTCACATTATTATTACCTCAAATTAATTAGTTATCATTATCATTCAAAAATTTATTATAAAAACATGATGACAAAGTACTCTCTGACAATTATTACATGATTCATGATTAATGGAAAAAATATCATAATTCTCAATTTAAAACACATAAACAATATAGTATTTCAAATTTAATGATCACCCCAAAATATTCCTCTCCATTTTCAATGAGTACTATTTTGGATTAAGTAATTGACTCAAGTTATTCCCTAGTCCACCAATAGAAATATGATGAATTTTACAAACAATAATATCATTGTGACCATCATTTCCAAATAGAAGACATATACCCTTAAATTGATAAATTATCAATAGTACTTCATAATATATTATCATTATAAAGAAAAATGATATTTCATACTGCTATGAGAATTTCAACTCAAACATAAATAAATTTTAATTTTCCTCTAATTTGACAGTTTTCGAAACTCACTTATTTTATATGGTTAATCATATATCCTGATGGATAATATGGAATAATGATTTTGTCTTTACATCTATTTATCATCTCATACAGTTTATCAGAAGAATAAACATTTCATTTTCCACCACATTCAGTTTTAGCATTGTTCCTTCAGGTTCCATCCATTTAGTGAAATTAATTATCATAGTGTATGAAGCATTAATCATAATGATAAAATAATAATAATTTAAAATCATTCATAGGATTTATAAAAATTAACAAATTATTTTCAATATATGGAACCCTTGGTATATCCAAGTTCATAAATGGAACTCATCTATTCAAAATCCATGGTAATATTTCATAAAAAATATGAGTTTTCCAACTAATGCCCCTCAACGATTTCAATCTATGTTTGTAGTTATGGAAAATTTTCATAGAATAAGAATGATGGTAAATATATACTCAATTGGAACAATTTTTTATTATTACCACTATATGAATATGTTCCAAAACCATATCCACTTATATTATATTGATAGGGATGTATTTCTTGTATAACCACGTAGTATATTTATTAACAAAACATTATCATATTATCCTATACATAGAATCATCCACTGGGATTTGAAAAAAAAATCAATAATCCTAATATCAATGTATTAACTAAAAACTACTCTGAACCCATATATAGAGGGAAATAAGATTCAAAATATTGTATTAAATATTAATTGATGTATATTTATTACATTTTAAAAATCCAATCTTCAGAACCATAAAGGATTATCCTCCTACAAGAGACGAAAAATAATATATTTATTTCATGAATAATATTCAACATCTCCCATAAATAGATTCAAAAATAGTAATATTCATAGACATCCCCTATTTTGAATCTATCATCACAATTTAGGGAAAGTAAATATAAGAAAGTATGACATTAGACATTAATATTGTGCATTTTGGGGAGATATCAATGACTACGTTAGCATAACATGATTATAAGTGTTTGAAAATAGGATCATAACAACAGAAAACCATATCAAACATATAATATATCATAATAATTAATCATTTTAAAAATATGAGTACTATATAATTCATGAATTATAATGGAATCAAATAAAATGAGCCATTAAAATGCAAAATTGTCTTTGGAATGTTGGAAATATAGTAATCTTATAATACTTCAAAATGTTTAAATATAAATAGGTTCCCCAAATATATTAATGAAATTAAATCATTCACTCAAATAAATTCAGGGACATTATTATAGATCCTTGTATAACCATAAGTACATGAAATTCTGGTCCACATATAAACTTTTTCACATGAGAACTAAGTCTATGTATAAAATGTTGAAAATAAAATCAGGTTCATTAATAACAAAATTATCTCTTGAGTTATCCATATTTATCCATTGTATTAGAGGACTATAAATCTCCCACCTATCACATTATCATAATCCATTCAAATGTTTGAATAAAGATCATTATACCATTTCATCAATACCTAACTCTTCGAAATGATAATGTGTCAGACAAAAATTTCCTCATCATATCCATAAACCATCCAAAAAATAACAGTGATTGTATCATATTTTCATATCCCCATTGAATGATATTTAATATCTAAGGATGTTACTATAGATGAAGATTCTTTTAAAAGATTACATGGAATACTTTTGAAGGAAATTACACTTTTCACTTAAATCACTTATTCGAAATAAAAAAATAAAAAAAATTATTAATGATTACATTTTCCATCAAAACAAACTAGAAAACATGTAAAGTAATGTTAAAATAATTGAATATTCATAATGTAATGAAATTAAATTCTTGTTATTTATATTAAAATAAAATCAAATTTTTTGTTAAAATTAAACAAGTACATCATTTTGGTAAATGATAAGAATATCACATTAAAATTGGTTGAAAAAAATTCAATCATGCATAAAAATATAACTCAAATTATTAATAAAATTTTCTAAAAATTCATGAAAACATATTTTGAAAACATTAATATGGATGAAAAATTATTTTCACCCAATGTTAGAAATAAGTTCAGTTTTCATAAAAAAAATCATTCAGACTCTTTAGTACATAAAAGGAGGAAAATGAAAGGAAAACAAGTAATATTATGAAATAAACATATAATAATAAAATTAATGGTATTATTGATATTAATATTAAAAATTTTATTCATCATAAACTTATTTAAAATTAAAATTGATAAATGATGAGATTGTAACTTAAATCTATTAGGGCTTCTGTAACTATTGAGTCATAATGATCATGAATTAATAACATTGAATAAATATTTCAGTATCGATAAAACATGGTGATCCAGGATATATCATAATAATGGATAAGTATATAAACCTAATATAAAAAAATTAATTTCCTGAAATCAATTATCACTCAATGAATAAAAAGTTAGAATAAAACACATGTTGATTTTTTAATCTCATGATGAAAACCTCATGAAATATGAAACCACATATAGATATTTTCAATACCTGCAATTTTCATTAAAAATATTATTAATTTACATTCATGTGTACTATATATATATATATAATACAATGTAAATAACTAATGAATGTGGAATCAATCTCACATAAAAAAATGTTAGACGAGAAATCCCATTTCCTCAATTCTAGTCTAACTTTATACGTGTTTAAACATCAAATATAATATATCTAAATTAATTATGAATAAATTTGAATACCATAATTATATATATCATAACATATATTGTTTACATATAACATATTTTCATCAATATATTAATAATCCATTATTAAAATCATAGTTCTAGGTGATAAATGATGTGTTTTTCATGCATGTTTTGGTTTCAAATTTACCTTATTTATATATTAGTCATGGTTAATTTATCTAAATAATTTTAATCATTATATAGATAAAATATACATTCATTATATAAATATATCAATAATATTTAGTGATAGATAATTAATTACACCAATAATAGAGATTGTAGGTCATCTGTAACCATGAATATTGTCTCAATATTTAGATGAAAGGAACTAAATAAAAAACAATAATTAGAAATTATATAATACATTTAATATTATTTATATTATATATTCATTAAATTCATCGTTTTTACTATCCAATTAAAATTTAAAATAATTGAAATCACATCTCTTCATAAAGCTGGTAGTCAACATTTACGAACGATAAACATTATTATTCTCCAATAGATGAGAAGGTAAGAAAGTAGATAACATATTATAATTAAATAAAGATTAATTAATTCATAAATATAATTTTTATTCATTATTTATATCTTTATAAAAAACTGTGTATAATGGAAATGAATAAGGATTTCAATCACTACGTTGATATAGTAAGTTGTGTGTACTCATGAGCATTTTTTTCACTTATATGGGAAGGAAAATAGATGGAAAATAAATTCCTCAACATCATAAATAAATTTATTTATAATAAATATAATAAATTAATTATTTTAGAATATATACTAGTTATTTATATGAGGTATAATAAAAAATAAAATAAAAAATACTTGGTCAGTAGTTATACATATTTATTGAGATTACTCTATTAGTTTAAATAGTATTCCACATAGGGATATTAATTTTGATGGAAGAAAATATATAGGATTAGAATACGGGTACTAAAAACATAATATATCATGTATTATATTATATAACTGGCTCAAAATAAGAAAATAAGAGAGGACAATAGGATCCATTTTGTATGTGATTTGTGGGGCACTCATAGAATTTTTTAAAGTATTAAATTATTATAAAAGAATTTTCATAGAAAAATGGACTAA
Source organism: Viscum album (assembly GCA_963277665.1). NCBI lineage: Eukaryota > Viridiplantae > Streptophyta > Magnoliopsida > Santalales > Viscaceae > Viscum > Viscum album. Next base: position 1,432,250,921 of record OY728155.1, on the reverse strand, counting down.
AATTGATATAATTATATGATAATTTTAATGGGAGGATAAATAAGTACATTAAAAAAATGTTATATATGTTTTTTTTATGTGTTCACCCTTATCACTTAGTTTTACCCCTGTTGACTCTTTTGATAATAACCATAATATAAACATTATAAACCATTTAATGGTTAATAATGCAGACATAAAATGAAGGTGACACATCAATATATTAGGAAAGATATTTTATATTGTATCCCATTCACTTTAAAAAAGAAAATATTTCAATGAATTCTAAATAAATTAACAAAATATAATTTATCATTAAATACCATTAAAATCACTTTTGACATATTTCAAAAAATATGAATTTGAGAAAAACATGAAAACAATGGAATTAGAATATAAACCTCTTATAAATCTATAATATTTTATATTTATCTTATATATTAATGGTAAACATTAAATCCCTAATACAATATTACATTAGGAATTATTTAAATCTTTTATTAGATTATTTTACTACTTTCCCAAACACGATATCGATACTTTATTTGAATTTATGATAATTATATCATCAATTATAATATTAAACAAATAAACATTATATGATAAAATCATTAATCATTAAAATATACTTATAGAATAGAATACATTCTTTTTTATCACTTCAAAAAAATATCATAGTTATTAAATGCAAAAAAGTGTCATTTTACAATAACTTTTACATATTTATTATACTGGTGAAAATCAATGAAAAATAGAAAAAAGATTATTTATATTCCAAAAAATAATGGAAATAATATAATTATATTCATTAAATATAATAATAAAAAATTATATTAATTTGAAAACCTTATCCAAGTTTTTAACCTTGTTTTTACTATTTAACCCTTGTAGATGTCCCAAATTTTTACTATGATTACAATAAAAAATGTTAAAAAAATAAAACCATAATGTTTTCCAAACATGAACCATATAATTCCAAATCTGCAATCAATTTTTCAACATTAAATTCCCAGAAGTGATAGGATTTAATTTAAAATTATACCCGTAAAGCGTAATGAAATGTGGCTCTTTAGAAAAATATATTTTTCAATAAAAATATGATCATACATTAATTTTATAATGAGTGATAAAAAAATATTAATTATAATTAATAAATATACATATATAACATATAAATTTAATTTAATTCATTAATAATTATGGTTAATTTAAATTTATTATAATGGTAAAACAATGAACATGAAAAATAGATTTATAAAAACTCATTTTTAAACATAAATGTAAACGTATAAAAAAAATAAAATATAACAATGATTCATAACAAATTATTCTCTAAAAATGTATATTTTTTCAATTTGAAACAAAATCCAAAATTTAATTATACTTAAGAATTACATGATTTTAATATATGTAATGAAAGGATTACATAAACAATATTTTTCATTATTCAAAGAAAAATATATCTTCTTATAAAAAATCAGATATTCCATCCTAAGATGACTTTAACATGGTTAATACAAATATATCTCATTTTATTCAAATATAATATGTAAAAGTGTTGCAAATTAATTCATATATTTTGTCACAAAATTTCCTAAAAACCATTTAATAACATACTTTTAAAGCATATAATGACAATATCAAAATAATAAATACATAGCTATGGATATGTTTAAAATATATAAAATAATTTTAATTTCTTATTGTTTCTATTTTAATTCACATAAATAAATTTAAATTACTTAATATTGTTTTCATGTTTGAATAATGGAACTTTAATAGTTTATTATTATTTATTAAATCTTTGTGTTTTGTGTAAAGAATTTTGTGAAATAGAAAAATCATTTCATAAAACAATTATCATAAATCTCATGGTGTTACCACAAGACAATATAAAAATGGGTATGAGTTTAATAATAAAGGAACCCATCAATGTGGACAACATAAGACTAAACCATGAATCAATTATCCATTCAGAATTGACATCTTATAGATTCATTCTATGTTTTATAAAATTAATCTCACCCAGATAGATGAATGAATCCTTATTAATATCAAATGGATTCAACACATCATATATGGACTCTTAGAATTACCACCATGACCTCCCCCATGACTTACAGTTAAATTCATAGAGATTTTTATATTAATAATTCAAAATAATAATTTTTTTTCAAAAAATGAGAGGGTTTATTAAATTTATAAAAATAGGATGCATGTTGTTTTAACCCAATTCATGCAAATTCCTTCATTGTTGATGTGTGAATGGGTTTCTTGCTAATTTTCAACCTGAATGGAAATGAGAACCCCATACACGCTACTTGTATAGGTCAAAAACTGGTGGTGTGAATGGGATTGACATGTCACACCAAAATATCTATAAAATTAAATCCCCAGTCGTTTTTCTAACACTCCTTCTCCCAATTTGGAGTGAGGCATGGATGAATTATTATCCATGTTTCAAATATAATATTTTTGTTTTTCAGGAATGTAAATTTATTATTTCAAGTAGTTTTCTAGTTTTATTATTTAAATGATTTAATTATTTAAATTTTATTATTGTATGATTATTTGATTTATTTTATATTTTTTATGATTTATAAAATTATGAATCACTTATATAATATAAATATTATTTTTTTTATATTTAAATTTTGTTAAATTGAGTTACTATGTATAATATAATATATATTTGTTTAGAAAAATTTAATTACATAATATGATGTATATATATATTGGTAATTTAGAATATTAATAATTAAATTTGAATAAAATTACATTTAAATATAATTTTATACATTAAAATAAAAATAAATGTAAAATAAAATATATTTCTAGATAAATAAATAAAATTATTCAAAATAAATATTTATTTAAATATAATACAAATAGTATTTAAATAAAATATTATTATTATTATTTGAATACATATATATATATATATATGTTATACTATTAATCACATTTAAAATTAATAAAATTAGAAATATAGTATTTGATATATATATATATATAATAAAATTAATTTCAATATAATTAAAAATTTACTACTATTAAAATCTTCTAAAATATATTAGTTATAAATAATAAATACTATGAGTAATTATGTATAGAAGAAAAGCATTAATATTTTTTAAAATATATTTTTTATCAAAAATGTATATATATTAATTTATTCATTATGTTCAAACTAAAATAAACTGAAAAAACATTATTTAATATATAAATGTAAATAGTTTTATTTTTTAGTTACATTAAAATTATTGTTAATAATTATTTTATAAAATTTCATTTTATAAATAAGAAATTATACGTAATTATTTAAGAAATAATATATTATTTATTTAGAAGAAATATAATTGCATAAAAATATATGTATTATAACAATTTAAAATTTAATTAATTAAACTTGATTATATTTATATGTATATAACACATTATATATTATAATTATATTAATATCAATCTATAATATAAAATTCGATACATAGAAAAAATGGAGGAAACACATTTCATGTCACAAAGACCCAGAAATCATGAACCAAAGGCCAGAATGATATGAGTGTGATGGCCCATATAATTTACGAAAAACAATAATAACACTGAACCAAATACCCATTACCAAATATGTCAAAAACCCCATGGAATACAAAAAAAAATATGAATCCCTTCAATTCTCCTCGATTCGGTTTTTCTTCACCCCAAAACTGTATAACATTCTGTCACTGATGTACCAAATAAAAACCCATGAGGGGTAGACCACTACCATCATCTCACTACCAACACCGTCTCCCCTCCCAAAAACACCCATCATCCCCATACTCAACCATGATTGTTAGTCATTTATACTTATGTTGTATGTCCACACGTCCTCGTTACTGCTAAGAATTCCCTTATTATTTCAAAATCATCACTTGTCTATGTGGGTTGGAATGTTATAGTTCATCCACTTGACATCACCTCACTAGCGTGACCAAAATTCAACCAAGTGGCTACTATTTGACACATTTCACTCTATCTTATGAGTAATTTATAACCCCTCTAGAGTGGTCGTAGCACGAGTTCACCCCAGATGATTTCATTTTCACATGTTCACAATTGGTAAGGCAATATGTGCTTCCCACGTCAAAATAATTAAAGGATTGGCTCCACTTTATAATAGATAATTTCCCCAAAATTTACATTTAAGAAATATTGGGTTCTGAAGACCCCTTTCATTACTTGGGCATGGGACCCCATTAGAGCTGATCCTCCCGCTGCTATTTAGACATGACCCTCAAGCACTTTTGCATCCTTTCTCATTTGTGTGTCCATCATGCGTAACCTTTACACCCACTATGTGATTCCTATGAATTCCAACCCAGATGTTTATAAAGACATTCACATGTGGTCACCATGTGTGTTGTAGTTTTTTTTGGAACAACCTAGTAACTAGCCCTATATTTTTCTAATTCCCCATATCTATTTCTATTTCAACATATAATGTATAGAAAAAATACTTCATATTAATCATTGTAAATAAATTCATTTTCTTTATAGTTTTTCAAATCAAATAGATAATCTTAATTAACCAAATATAATATAATTAAATGAAATATTGGAAATCTAAATAAATTAAAATAAAAAACAATGAAATTAAAATAAAAATTGAATGCATTTAAAAATCTCATCAACAACCTCCTCCAGTGTATATCATCTTGTGTTAAACTCATTCTTCATGACATCATAACCACATCACATGATAGCCTCATCACATTACTAGGGAATTATAATATCATGGACTTAAAGGACCTCTACCTTTTTTCCTCATCCCACCACACATGACCAACACCAAAAGTCACATACTCATCACCACTAGGTAATGTCCAACACCAACCCATATCATCACTCGGTAATCTACAACCCAAAATAGTATAATCACTATGTAATCTTGATCACCAACCCATATCATTACTGATTCTAATGGATGATCAGGGAATTGTTCTTAGACAACCATATTATTCACCACCATCCTAAATATTATGGAAAACACATAGAACCCAAAAACAAATTGGGTGATAGTATTGTTGTTGATCATTTTTGTGGTTCTTAATGAAATAAATAAAAAATACATGATATATATAGATAAAAAATCAAATTTATGGGTTATCCACATCATTACTATCTTACCCCCAATAACCACCACTACATCTCATGAAATCTATTACAATCATTTCCACCTCTAAATCCATCACACTAAATGGCCACTACAGATGACCACACAGTTTCTCTTCCAATTACATGACAAAATAACTTTACAAATGGTCAATTTTCATACATAAAGTTCCAAACCACTCTTTATTTAGTTCATTTATGTAAATTACCAAACGTCTATTATAACCCAATAATATATTTTATTATATCTTATTTCATTTTGGTTTCAAAATTTTAATTCATTACAAGGAAAATTGGTAGAATAACACAAACACATTATCAAACAATGTATTCCAATATATCACTACATCCCATCCATATAACCACAAAACTAATTCATATAAAAACCCACACATCATCCGATATTACATCCCATGTTAAAAACAAATCACTCAACATATAAACACATCCCATACCCTAGCCTATCACCACCATCAATGTACAAGGCCTAAAATGGTTGACATAACAAAAATATATTTAATGAAAAAAATATAATCTACACACATGAAATCCATTTACCTGCTTTTATTTCAAGCTCAAAGTCACACAAAAATTATAGATATATCCAAAAATTAGGTAACATGGATGTTGTTCATTGGAAATCAATTATCTTCACCATAGGTGGTTACATTGTTCGAGTCACACACCGTAGTAAATTCAACTTCTATCGATTCATACTCTAATATTAAAAAATATCCTATAAATTTAAAGCATCCTGGATCTGGTCACAATCCATCAATTAATTGTTTATTTCCCGATTCATCGCATTTTTTGGGTGTTCAATGGGGCTCGGTTCGTCCCTAAATAGTTGAACCAACACTGCTGGGTAAAATCAGTGGATAATGAGATGTAATAGGTGAGAAAATAACCATAATCTTGTTAAATAATTGTTGGATGAGAATTCATGTCCAATGATTATGAAATGTGATCCAATGATTATGATCTAATGATATTAATTTAATATAAGTACTTAAGGGCATTCATTGTCAGCAAAATGGGTGTAGATTGATGAATGAAGATCGATCTAATGAACAATTTAATATTAGGGGGTGAAAACCCCAAGTTACAATTACACCTTGAATAAGGATCATTTATTGATGATGAATGAGTGTATATACTATTTAAGACGAGTTGATGTATTCATTTCATCTTGATCTATTTTGATCTAGAGTTTTTTCATCACCAGAAATGATCTGCCAATAGATGTGGGAGAAACATCTCTATATTTCTCCAGGTCATATGCGGCTATGTAAAGAAAAATAATCCTCGAGATATTCATATAGAGTTATCTATTAAGTTGAAATGAGTTAATTAACTATTTTAATAATTAACTAATTCACTTAAAATGCCACCAATGATGGAGGTGTCGAAAATCCCCAACCCTACTTGTTTTATGTTTCACCTAAGGTAAATAGATTGTTCCGGACGTACGTGTGGCCTTATTTTTTTATTCAACTATTATCTTAATAGTTATCCTCATTTAATTAAAAATATATGTGCATGTAATATAAAATATATTTATTAATTTTATGAAATTAACAACTGGAACACCAGGCCTCAAACTTACCAAATGTCTCATCTCTATGATCAAGGAATTTATATAGAAATATTTCAGTGTCACACATGTAAAACCAATGTCTCTATAGCCAATAAGAAAAAATTTCATACCATACCATTTTCTATAGTTTATAATCATGTTATAAATCATTTATTCATTTAATAAAAGGATTCACATACCCAAAACAATCCCACTTGATTACTATTTAGAGTATTCAATTTTAACTAGAGAACTCATCAAAAAACAAACTCCTCCCCCGCAAACAAGTACTGTTATACATCCCCTTTAGGTTCACCCACATCTAGCTGAGATAAAATTATTCTTTAGATTTTCGAAGACCAACACCTTGGGGAATATTCTTACATGATTTTTCGTCCAAACTATAGTTTGTAGATCTAGATTATTTTACTCTTGAAATTTCTAAATGTAATTACATTTTAGGTCAGTTTTTTTTATTCGTGAATAGAAAATTACAATCCATTATAATTGAATTTCACTCATAATATCATAGTAAAACAAAGAATCATACTTCTTCTATATAAGGACTTCTAAAACATGCCTAAATTATATAAGTTCCATTCCAATTATTCCATGTGTCATACCTTCATTGTGGGTAATGTTCCTACTAGTTTAAATATTAACATATATCTCATAGTTTTTCTTCTGTATGTAAACACAAAACCATTTATACAGGTTTATATATTAGAGTCACGTTAAATGTCTCTGTCTATATACCCATGAAAAATATAATTTATCCTAATAAACAAATCTATATTATATATTCCTTCGGGAGACTATATAATCTATTACATTGATAACTTGTTTTTTATGTATATTAATAAATAAATGACTATCCAATCAAATTTAATGAGAAATGTACTATCATATACTCACTATGGTGTGCATCAATATTTCAATCGTAGATGCAGAGGAAAAATAATCCTTTTATATCACCTCCGATTATATTTTTGGAACCTATTATTTATAAATATAAAATTTCTCAAAAAGAGGAGTTCATGTCGGGTTGTATGTGGACGTACCAAATCTTTTAATAACCATATGAATGCAATCAATGTTTGAAAAATAAAATTTCAATCTATATTTCCCTACTTAATATACATCATTAATAATTTCATATATAACATATTGTCTTCCATCTCAAAATTATCCATTAAATATATATTCAAAAACTATTTTTGTACATCATCTACACCCCCATGAATAATGTAATCCACATAAGAGAAACATAATATGAAAATACCATATTTCAATTCCATATTGTAGAAATATTTTTCTTCATTTAAATACATAGAATTATTTTTGACATGAATGTGTTGAGCATTTGGTTCAGTTTCTTTTGTTCCCATTTTAATCCATAACGGTATTAATTACACTTGCACACTAAATATTTATTCTATTGATCATTTTATCTAGTTAGTTTATATATGAAAATATATTCCTCTAAATATTTTTGGATAAATTCCATATTTAATTATAATTTTACTAAATTTAAATCATATGACACAATCATTCTTGACACTGTCTAGATAACATTGTGCTTTAAAACTGGTAAAAATATTTCAATGAAATCGATTCATTATTTCTAATAAAACATGTTCACTACCAACCTATCATTACACCACATATTCTATTCATTTTTTTATTTAGATATTTAATCCCTTGATATATTAAAATATATCTTTTCTATAAATAAATATAGTATTTTCAGTTACATTGATTTATATAACACTGAAATATTATTAAATAATAATATTTTTAAACAAAATTATAAAAATTTTCAATTATAAAAATTCCATTAAATTATATTGTAAATATAGATGTAACAATATTTTTAAATATATTACGAAAATTTAATGAAAGGGAATCAGAAAGTAGAAATCATCTTTGTGATGTTCATTTTTAAAATAGAATAATTAGGGATTTCTATCCAATTAATTACCAATACTAATCCCAACAAGAACCAAACAAATATGGTTTGAGAAAACATATATACAAGAGAATATCAAGATCATATAAATTTGAATGATTTCATTTCTAGAAAACCCCCACCCACATCTTCCACCAGATATTAACATATACTTAGGTCTTACATAGTTATCTCATGGGGGGTTTTATGTTGATGTTCTGATGGTAAATCATGTAATTATTAAATAGAAATATTTTATTGTTTTCAATTTTTTGATATTTAAGGAAAAACTATTTTCATTTTTGAAAATAATTAATTGATAAAATGAAATTTTTGTTGATAAAAAACTAATAAGTCCATTTTATACATAAATTTCTATTGTCTAAAAGGTTTTCCCTATAAATTTTATTTCAAGAAATTAAATAATTATGGTTAAATATTGATAAAAATAGTATTTATCTTTTTAATGTATGAAATAAATTATTAGTTGTTTATATTATATGATAGTATTAATAATTAATATTTTGAATGTTATGTTACTATAAAAACAATTTTTCATTATGTTTCCATTTAAATGTTAGATTCATAAAATTTAGAATTTTAATTTGAAAAAATCATAATCATTCTTTAATTTATCATATCAATATTATTTTAGAATTTTTTTTTGTTTTTTTATTAAAATATTTATATTTAAGTATATAGTACAAAATATTGTTAGTATAAATTCCATGAATTTTATAAAATAATTAAGATATAATAATAACATAAAAATATATGAATCTTTTTTCTATAGAAAAGATGTATTTTTTGGAAAATAAAAATTTAAAAATATCATATTTAATTTAAAAATCAATATTTGGGATTTTAGAACTACTGTTAGTTTTTTTGGAGATTTTTTTTATAAATTTTTCAAATTTTGATAATATTATAAAAAATGGATTATATTTTTTTTATTATAATGTATTTTCTAAAGAATCAACCATTTTAATGAAAAAAGTAAATTACTTGAAGTACATATTATTTAACATGATAAAAGCCAAAATTATAAAGGGGTTTCAATATAGTTGTAAAATAAATAAAACTTATTGAAAACATTTCTAAAAATGATTCAATGGGGAATTTATGAACCTAGAATAATTTTCTAAAAATAATTTTCTACCTTTTTAGTGTTGTTCATTTGAATAAGACATGCCATTATTATTAATTTTTGATTATTTAAAAAATCCAACCCCTTTCACAAATATAAAAAATCTCACTTGAACACCACATATACACTACCAAATACCCATAGTTTTACTAAAATCTACAAAAATACCTCCCTAATACTCTATGAAACAACCTTGTTGTTCCGGCCTCTACAAAAGACCATCCCACAAATGCTTATCAAAATCTCCAAAGGATTTATTTCAACAAATAAGGTAATAATTCTAAAATAACATATTTTCATTTTTATATCTCTATGTTTTATTATTATATATCAATGAATAATATAACATCCATAAATAATAACATTATTATCAATAGTATGCTAAATTGTTTTTATATTTATGTAATAATTATTATATACCAACCTCACATGTCCTTAGATGAATGTAAATTCCTTTTATGAATTCATTGTTACAACCAACTCTAAGAATAAGATGTTTTTTTTACAAAATCATAATAAATAGATTATTATGAACATTAATTCAATAAAAAATTATAATTTTTAAAAAATAATTATGATTCATAAAATATAATCCACTTTACCCCACCATTTATTGAGAAATTAATACATCATATGAGAGTACATTCAAACTACAACCAATATGGAATGAATTGTTTCATTTTTCATCACTAGATAGATTATATTATTTTAAAAATGTGTTCTGTGAATTGATTAAATATTTATTAATTTTATTATATTCTTTATATTTCAATAGGAATTCATTTAATTCTATTAATTATAAACTATCTTTGTAAATTTGACCTTCAAAAATGAAAATATTAAGAGGAAAAATAATTTATTATTTTTAAGTAATAACCTCTTATAAATTATCTTATTCTTATAAATTTTTAAAAAAATATTATTTATCATATTAATAAGACATAAATAATGTCACTATATGTATCAAATAATTATTTTGAAACTAAATTTTTACATAATCTTCCATTAATTTAACTGTGTTCTTATTTTGATCTGTTGAAACTCTTGTATGAATGATGCTATTAATTTAAATAATGTACTAAAATCGAAAATAATTTCTTGCGAAATTGGATATCAATATGTAAATAATTATCATTTTTTGTTTTTGTAGTTGTAAAATTACTCTTAGAATCATTATATAATGTACAACATTTTGTTCATTAAAAATCACCAAAATTACTTGTCACGGATTTTATCTTCATGTATAATAATAAAACCATAATTTAATTAAATAATATCATTATTAAAAAAAATTTATTTTATATTATAGTTACATAGATAAAATGTGAATGACTAACATGGTATCTATGAATGGTAAACAACATCGACAATTTAAAGCATGCACAAATCAATCAAAATCAACAACATTAGATGAAAAAAATAAATTATACCTATTAATGTATAGTAAACTATGAAAAATGAAGTGTATATATTTTTATCGATATGAATATTGTAAAACAATAAGTTATTAGTATAGTTTGTTTTATGATACGGTAGATTAACAAGATTTCATAAAAATTTGGATAAATTTTAAGGGTTTTTCATAACTAGATACCCTTTCAATTAGTTATAATGATTATTCATGGATTTTATTATTACAGGTTCGGTAAATTTTTAACTTGTGTGAATTATGATTTAGTTTATATTTTTAAATGGAGTATAATTTTTATCCAATAGACTCCTTTTTAAATATTTCTAACTACGAGAAATATGATGTTCATAAGGGCTTCTTTATCTCATTTTCACTATATCTGGATATGTTTTCGTAATCACCAATTATTTTATGTTATGGGGTATATAAAACCTATGGATATATTATTATCATATATTTAATTCAATTTAGGGGATTTATAGATCCATATCATAGTCCTCCTATCATTATATTCCAATTTAAAAGATACTTATATTTAAAGGGGTTTTGGGAGCACAAATTTATTTTCACTGAGTTATAACGTTTATTTCATAACAACTTTTCTATGATCATCATATTCTACCATTTCTCATATTACATAATTCAATCTCGTTATATTTAGGGAAGGAAATTTAATAAAAATATTATTCCTTTATTAATTTCATCTTCAAAAATGTATATCATTATTATGAATAATTTTCATCATCTTTATTGAATGTTTAGCCTACATTTTAATGTTCTTTATTCCCACAAATGTTCCACTTTACTATTTAGAAACAAAATTTTTTATTAATTATGGTGAAATTAATATTTATCTTTAATTTTTTTTAAATGATTTATTATTAAAATTTTATTGATATAATTTTTGATAATCATATTTTAAAATATTAAAAATATTTTTCCGATCATAATAAAATGTTTTATTATACAATCAAAATTTCATTTTGATAACATTTAATCCTTTTTTATGGATTCTTAATTAGGATATATTCCAAAATAATGTTTTAAATTTCTCATGTGAGTTTTTAAAAAAATAATCAATTGAAATGATACAAATAATTTCATCTCTTTCTGATGATGTTTAGAAATGTTTTATGAGGACACATTTATGTTTCACATAAATTTTATTCTTGAAATACCTATGAACTATATAGAGTGATGTTTTATTTCATTAAACACCTTATTAATTTCGTAATGAAATACACATTTTTTATATATTTTATTTTATATACAATCCAAAATAATTATTAAAATCATTTATGGTAATACCATTTAGATATTTTATAAAAACCATTTTTCTTTCCATGTTTAATTTATATTATTATAAATTATTGTTGTAATATGGAAAAAGTATGTATAGATGTTGATAGGTTGGGTATTATATCACCCAAAAAATAATTCGTTAATGTTTTAAATCTCATGAGATAAAGAGGGGGGAAAGGAATATAATGATAATGTAAAGATGGGTCCATGGTTTTTCATTACAAATATAAGAGAGGTCAGGGGATTGTGATATCTAATCTAAGAGAGTTCTTCTGTTTGTAATGAATATGAAACCGTGTAATGTTATGATTACATGTTCATCTGTTACACATTATGTCCCATTGTAATTAATCATTTTTTTAAAAAATTTGAAATTTCTCTCTTACTCCCATATTCTAATATACTTATAATATTACCCTTGATGATATATTTATATGTTTTCCCTTACTGATAATTTTACTTCACCCCTTTTGAATTTTTTATTCCCTCTATTTATGAGGATTAGTATAAGCTATAAGATGTCTTGAATGAGTCTAGTTTGTAATGATTTATGGAGAAATGTTCATGATATTATAAAATTATTTGTTTATTTATGTAACCCCCTAAGTCACATTACATTTTGTTCATGTGATTTCATGATTACTGGTAGATTAAAATTTTATTTTTCAAAATATAATTATATTTGGAATGGTCTATCTTACGTGGAATCAAATGATAGGTGTAATGAAATTGTTTTTAGAACTAGACCTAGGAGTGTGGGTCTCTATTACTTCATGATATGGAGTAATTTTTTATCAATGTCATTCTTCCCTTACGGTGAATATGTTAGCACCGAGGCTGTATTACCAAATAGTAAATCTATTATGGCCTTAATTATTAACTCCCACCATCTAAATTTTCTTAGAATCACCACTTATATCAGGATCTCAAGTTATCCTCCAATTATTGGTGGCAATTAATAAAATTCATGCCCAAGGTTATTAAGTTTTTATATGAATATAGAATAACTTATCAAATTAATGTGTATATATGTTCTATCAGGTACTAAATTATCTAATATTTTCACTTCTAATTCACTATGTTTTGCTCCTAACACTATATTCTTAATTTAAATATAACATTATAGAACATATTTTATTGTATTAAACTCTAATGTTCTAGTGATACAATTTGAACTCTCTAGAACAAATGTGAGTTCAGATCCCTAATTCAAATCAACCTGGAAGTTCTTTATTCAGGAATTGTCTAAACATTCATTCCCATTCAATTTCTTGTCTCTTAACTAGCCTCTATATTTAATGTGATCATTTTATATTCCATTTATCATCCAACATTCTTCATCACATAGTAATAATCCAATGTTATCATATCCATATCCAAAAATGAAATGTATATTGGATGTTTCCTTGAGTTTATCTAAGTCATTTTTTACCACACGGACATAATAAATACTCATAAAAAATTGATATAGTTAATTTCAAATTAATAACCTAGCCACAATACTTCAGAAATTTCCTACCCCATGGTGATTATGGACATTGATTAACTAATTACATATCATAATAGACTACTTAATTTTAAATTACCTTGGAAATTTTATTATGTAATATCATGTTATGTTGCGTATCCATTATTGTTTGGTTCATTATATCAGCAATTCCATTTCCCTAAATCTTCCCAAACATTTTTTTATCAATATGAATTAATATATTCATTCTTAGGACCCATTTTATTATTTGACTATATTCTAAAATATTGTCTTACCTTAATAAACTTACCTTCATTATAATATTATTCTCAACAATAATCATAAATTGAATATTCCATACAAATACATTGAAATTTTTTTATAAAAGTAAACCCATACTTTTCATGCATTATAATCAATGAATTTCACAATTTTTTTGAACCTCTCTATAAATGGATAGGGGTTTTCTACCACACGCCCTTGTGAAAAAGATTGACATTAGTGATTTTAGGTATGAATTCACTCATGTTTAATGATACAACACATTGGTTGTCATGTATGAAACTCTCACAACATTCAAAGTCTATGGGATTAAACATAATAATTCCCATAGTTACGAGAATTTTTATTCTCTTCTCACCGAGATTCCAAATTTAGAAATTCAATAACTTTGAATAGTTATATGTTATGTCTCTAGAAATTATCACTACATTTGTACATATGATCACATATAGCGTATTATCCATTATTTCTTTATACATTACCATTGAACCATGAGTAATATTATATTCCAAAATAGTAAATACTTCTTAAAATAATTCATTGTCCAGATTCCTTATATTAATTAAATTCTTATATAGAATTATTATTTGTTAGACATCATTGAGATCAATGAATCAACCATTATTCTACTATATTTTTATATCTCCCTTCCATATAGTCTCTAGATATTAAATTTCTACAAAATAAATAATAAAAACATTGTGGGAACATTATTATATATCCATCCATTCACTTTCATATAGTGAAACAACACTCCAAAGTCAACGATCCATGACACCACCAGAACATGCACACTATGTTGTAATAAAATACTCTATTAAACTACTAAAAAATTTATGGAACTTATTCCATCATATTATTACAATCAAAATTTTATATCTATTTTATTGAATTCCTTATTATGGGTCCCCCTATTATTGTAATTATAGCATGTTATAAATCCACCTACAAAATTTATTAATCTTCTTCTATTGAAATATTCTTCATCATTTTGTTGAATTATCATATAATGGGGTGACAAGAAACAATAGTCTACATTGATAATTAAACTAGACACTATAGAAGCTTCCATCTGTCTATGAATATTTTGTATAATCCTCCCCTGGATATCCTCAGGAACTATGTCTAAATTCCTGTAAGATTGACTTATTTCCAAACCATCTCATCCAAACATTCTAGTTGTGATGATAACAATAGTAATCCATAGAAATATTATATCGAATTCCTAATAACATGGTTGAGAATAATTCAAATCTTGTTAAAATAATTGATATGATTATCTATAATCATATATAATAAAAACATTATATTTAAAACTATTTGAATATATATTCACTAAATGTTTGATTAACATTATCGATTTATTTACCTATCATATATTAAAGAACACATTTTAGGTCATTGAAATTTTAAAAATTCTAATAATATTTATATCAAGTGTATCTTCCTCATAGATTCACAAATAAAAATATTCAAAAACATACATCTAGTATGAATCTTTTGATGATTGTTTGAAAACCATGGTTAAAATATTCCATCTAAAAGAGTAAAAAATTAAATTCCCCTTGCCTAGTGTGTAGAAAAATTTTAAACCAATAGATTACAGGTACTCAAAAATATCTTATGTTTTAGGTTCAAATAATTTTTTGAGAAGTTATAATAAAATATTTTACAGTTGGAATAAATGGTAAACCTATTTCTGAAATGGTTATTCCACTTACTCTTAAAGGAATGATTCATATTTTATTATTTCAGATAATGGTTCAAATAATTCTTATTCTTTGGCTGAAGCTGTCAATAACTATATGATACCATGAATACACCCTTCATATTTTCACAACTCAAATGTAAACCAAATGAATCATAGAAAACCCCATAGACCAAACCAATAGCTAGAATAGACAACACTCAAAAAATGTATGTATATGTTTTATATAAATAAAATATCTTTGAAATTTTTCATTCCATGTGAATTTAATACTCTTATGTATACGAGAAATCATTAGTGAATCTAGATTTGTGAATTCCTTAAAAAATATATAGAAAATGGTGACAATACTAATAAGATCTGTATCTAAGAAACAATACATTGTTGATACCAAGTCATAAGAGAATTTATATTATTTTCATTAACATAGATTCCTGGTTAAGTGGCCAGGTGTCCCAAGAAATTGACTTCCCAAATACATAAATTAAATTTTAAAAGATTTTCATAAAGACTATGACCGGAAGGAGATCATCACTCAAGGATTCTCACAGCATGTCAAAAGAAAAAGTTGATTCAACTATAGAGAACAACAGAAACAATGGTTTATATCTACTAGGCCTAAGGTCTCATTATTCATGAATGATACATTACACCACATTGGGCAAGGTAATGGATAACCAACAAAGAAAAAAGTCAATCTAGGAATTATTAGTGATAAACTAACTTATCCTGATAATTATTCCAAGAGTTTAATTTTCAATTACACTATAATTACTAGAAATATCAGTATTAGGTAACTAAAAAACATAAGAATGATCATGGAGACCCTTCCCTCCCATTATTTAATGGGGTTTAGTGATATCCATCACACAAGATAAATTCCCTAGATGAAGATTTAGCATGTTAACAATACGAGTCGATTTAAACAAATGAGTTACATCATTATCAAATTAAGAACTCACAAAATATGAAGCTATAGTGAAGGTGCATCTCAATGTCATTGGACATATATCATTATCCCCTCGAAACTCTTACACTACTTAAATAAGCTTCATTGCAGATGTACGCATCTGGAACTCCTTAGATTGTGAAGCATATAATTGAACCAAATTACTTTTGAGAGATGATAATCCTATTACACTAGACAATGTGTAAAAGAAAATGAAAAACATCTATTTATGTCCTTTTAAACGATAAGAATTTCATATATTTGGCACCTTAGTACAAAAATGTCTTAAATTCCAATCCATGACAAACTAAATTAATTTCAATGGGCCTCTATTTGGAACAATATGAGATTATAAAGATTAATTCAATATAGAACCACCGTGATACTCATCAGAATTATTATTTTCTTCCAAAGAACTCACATAACATCAAATGTTATAAAAAGGAACTACAATAAACACTAACTTTCTAACCAGGTCATGCTCAACCAACAACTCTCTATCAATACATCAATATAATAAGACATATTTAGTAAGATAACCTAATATTGAATGTCCGATCTAATACCCATATCAAATCATTTTTCCTTTAGATTATTATTAGATACCACATTATGATAAAACTAAAAAATCTCAAAAATGTAGTATTCATACTATGAGATGGTGTTGTCACCCTATTGGATGTTGAGAAAGTCTAGGATTTCACAGTGTCCACATATTCTAGGTAGAACTTATCAGTTAAAATATATCAAATGTAATTCCATTCTAACACCTTACTATTCATCACCATCTACATCAAATCCCACACCTTTCTGATAGTACCTTAAATATTAAAAGTTGATCATTATACCTTATCATCTTCTAGTATTTCCAATATCTCAAAAAATGAATTATCTATTATAACCATTCTTTATCCTCTTTAGGGTCTCTAATGTTTTGGAAATAATTTGTATTCTTCGTAATAATATCTTGGGAATAATCATGAGATTCATCCCTTGTTTGATTCACTACAAAATGATGAATAAGAATGTTTGTAAGTACTTTTAATAGAACGTGGAAAGCCCTCACCAGTATATCTATATGGTTATAGTTTATTGGATGATTCTCTCTATGTGGTTCATCGTCAACTTCTTCTTTGGGAATATTCAGACATCTTCTAAAAAGAATGACATTATTAAAAATTAATAGAGAAAATTAAATACATAATAATTGATTCAAAGATCAATGATATAGGAATATAAATTTCATGGAGAAAAAATATATGATTTGTATTTTAATATAATCTATTCAATGGATGGGAAAAAAAGAATCCGATCAACAAATTCTCAAAAGATATATTTCCAAAACACCTATGGTGATTTAAGGGTAAATATGATGAGATCTAGACCTACAATCATTCATAATAACCACCTATGGGATATTAAGATATCCCAAACTGGATACAGATATCATGGAAATATACTTAACCTACATCTTTGATACCATATTATCACAAAATAAACTAGATAACCTATTAATTTCATACATTGTCCAGATTTAAAATAGCCCTAAAGGTATTCCCAAAGCCCACCAATTGGCTACTAGCACCCGACATTGTATAAGAAATAAGAGGGAATAAATTTTCCATAGAATAATGTACGGTAAATTATAAAATTCAGTTTTTTCAATGCTCCAAAGAGAGAAAGTACCAAAAACATATTGATGAAATATTCCAAAGACATCATGAAAAATTTCCAAACGAAAATTCATTGTAAACCAAAAACAAGTTTCAAAATATCTTTTGTAACAAGTGAAAAATAGAGTCCTTAGTCACCGTTATCACTAAACAGTTCCAATGGTTAGGAACATTCACTAACTCATAGGGGATTCTTCCCTTTGGTCAAACCTATAAAAAATAATATCTACAAACACTCGAAGAAAAATGATGGGTGTAAATATAATGTATAGTATGGTCTCACCATGTCATCCATAATAAAATCCTTAAAAATTAACCGATTATAATTTCATTTAAACTTCAAATAGAAATTTTATACCACTCAAATATTCTAAACCAAAACATTATTTCACATTAGAATACATGGTGGATATTTCATACAAATAATAAAATAAAATTTTATAAAAACCACTTATATGATGAATTTGGTACGAATAAAATAGTTCAACAATTTATGGAATGAATATTCAGGTCTAACAGTCATATAACATTGTAAAAAATCCTCATGTTATGTTAGTTAGGGTAAATGGATCCAAACATATCTCAAAAATGAACTCGGTTTATGATAGACATGCACACTCATATCAACCAACACCCTAATTTTGGAATCTTCATGGGCCATTTACACCCCAGAAGTGGAACAAACATTAGTGTTTGTTCTGTAATTATTTAGATATATTAGTCATCATCCACCCACTACAATGGATTCAAATCTCATGAATTATTTTACAAGTTACCACTAACTAACTAAGATAACATTCTCTTAACATAATGAATCCATCAAATATGGTTACTTCTAACATCTAAAATGAATTCAAGCTACCATTTCTTAGTTTCATTAGTCAACATGCCATTCTAGTTTGAAAAAAATAATGCTTTTCATCAATTCATTATATTTTAAATTATCATTATATTTAGATCATATTTCACAAGGTTAAACATAAAATAAATTCCAAAATCAGGCCATTGTTTTCCCAATATATTTTCAAAATATCAATTCTAACAATATTTGGGGTTTATTTTGAGAACATCCATCATATCTTAAATCACACATAAAATCATTTCAAATAAGGGTTTTAAGATAAAATAAAAACTAATTTGTATTCTATAGATAATTTTAGTTTTTCAATAATAGTTGTATATGTTATGGAACCACCTACCCTAAAATCAAGAGATCATATTTCAAAATACCTTCAAAAGGGAACGCTATTGGAGAACAATGGAGTGCGATATCCGGAAACACAATATATATTAAATATCATTAAAATAGTATTTTTATATCAATAAATAAAATTAATAACCATCTAGATATAAGTAGGATATAAATATAATTCTTATGAAACTATAAGAGTGGAGGTCCACTTACCCTAAGGAGATCAAAGACAAGACCACAGGCTTTGATCCCCAAAGAAAACTGTTTAGATGGGTCAAAATTGCATCTTGAGAGCCTTAAAAACAACGATTCATGTTCGGATCTATATATAGTAATTGTGGGTCAAATTATAGGGTTTTATGACATTTATAAAATTTCAGGTTTAATTTAAACATGTGTGTGTTATTTGTGGTGTAGGACCGCATAGTTAGAAAAACTATTCACCCAATCCAAGTATCACTCTAGAAGTCTGTACATTTTCTCCTATGATGGTGAATGGTTTTTCATAATGTTTTAAAACCATGAAAACACTTACAATCTAAGGTTACACGGTTTTTAGGGGTTTGGTGCACTTTTTGTACAATCCATGTTCCCCCATTATGTTGCTCAGTGTAGGGTGCGTGGTTTGCAAGGCCAAATCTCATGGGTTTCCCCAACAATACATTGACCACGAACAATACCTTGGAATTAAAAAAATTCCCTAAATAACTCCCTAAATACCCAGATTTAACACCAAACCAAAAGGAGATAACAACATGGGTCATGGAATACCATAATGAAGGTAATGGGATCGTACATAGGGTATTATTGGGAAGGAGTCATGATTCAGTGTTATTGTATTATCTATAATACATTAAGTTGTTTCAAGAATTCATGTAATGTATATCTTAGGTATTATCTAATATAAATGTATTATTTTATTTTTAAATGTATGTGAGAGTAACTGTATGTTTTACATGTATTGTAAATATATAAGAGTTCAGAATCATGGGAATAATTGATAGAAGTCAAAGTCAAAATCTATGATATGAAGAAATAGGATTCTATATCAATGATTTGAATGAATGGAATGTGTCATGATCATTTAATTCTATGTTATAGAATATTATCTTCATCTTATTTTACATATAATAAAAGTTATATTTTTCATTATTTAAAATTTATATGACTAAATGTATATATATGGTTTATAATTGAATGGATTCTATATGAATTTTTTCTAAGTATATATGGATAATATTTTTCTTTTAATGATCAATAGTTTTTGTTATTTTTTGTTAAAATATAATTGAATATTATTCCAACCCAGATGTGGTGTATTTAATTAATATAATATTTTTTTAGAAAAATAATCTAATGTTATAGTATAGAATATGTGATCAAGAAAAAAAAATTTATTTGTTAGATATTCCTAATAATTTTAAATAATTGAAATTTTATAAAACACAATGTAGTTTTTATTGAGTCATAGAATTATATTCTATTGAAAATATGATTTATAATAAGTCAGCAAATGTAAGTTTGAACTTAGAGAAGTTCAACGCTAACAGAATAAAAATATAATACCAGTTTTATTTTATGAGTTTAAAAAATTATAACATAAAGAGTTAGGATATATGACATTAATGAAAATTTTATATATTTAAATTTAATAAAAATGAGAAATTTAATATCACTATTTGATAAATGATTATACCAGACTAATAATAAAAATAAAATTTATCTAAATTTCCTAAGAAGATTAATATATATGATGATAAATAAGTGTAATGAGTTATATTTAGTTATTGTGAGAAGGTTAAGTCACTATTATTTCATGTTAATTTGAATGTGAATTTCACTTGATACCTAAAAAGTGTTTTGGGTATAAATTTAATAAAAAATATAAATGGTTACATCTATTTACCATAGTGAAGTGAAATTAAATTTATTATAAAAGTTTATAAGATGTGTTGGATTAAACTGTAAATGGTTATACTGGCCACAATGAAAAATTCTGATAGACTAAATTCATAATTAATATTTATGAAGAACATATAAATAGTTCTAAGTATATATTATAATATTACAAAAGATGTTAGATTTTATGATGTAATGGGGTTAGAATATTTTTTAAAAATTTGAACATTAGGAATCCCATTCCTATGTCTGGCTATTACTAAAACTAGAATCATATCATTACTACATATGCTGTTAGTGGGAGTATTTTATCAAAAGGTTGTATATGTATGTGATAGGAATTACATATGCATGAAATTTATGAAAACACATTACTACATTGACAACATGGGAACCATGTATAATATCTAAATAATAAAAACTTGAAAATTAGTTTTAATGGTCGTAAACCTACCATATAATTGTAATAAATAAAATATAAATTTAACATCCATCCGTGTATACATAAATTAACATTCAATTAATTTTGAAATGATAAATATATACTTAAGGTAAAAATAATTAGTTTTCCCTAATCAATTATTATCAGAGAGTATTATATTGTGTGAGGATTAGCTTGAAATAATTCTTATAATTACATCAAATTTTTGTGTATGATATATGAATAAATATTAATTTGGTAATAAGTATAGTAATATTACATGTAATGAATAAAAAAGTTTATCTCATGTAATTTAAAAAATTAATAGTTACACATATGTGTATATAATTAATATCAATCCTCCTTACTAATGTTTTTTGAGTAAAATATCATGAAAAACTTCCAACTTTGATACCCTTCTTATAAATGTAAAAATACTGTCATAGCTAATCACAGTGTAGTAGGGTATGTTATTGATAATATCATCAATTGGAGTGTAACGAATATGGTATTTTTGATATATATGAAATTTAAAATCATCTGTCCATTTATTTAATAATACTAAAGAAATACAATACTAAGATTAGTTGTTGAAAATCTGATGTTTTCAACTACATTAATCTGAAGAATGTAATGCACTAATTTTTTAGATTAATTAAAAGATTTTTATTAATTGAAATGGTTAGAATTGTTCATAAAATTTTGAATATATGAGATGACTATACAAGATTTTGATTTTTATTGTCAATTAGTCACTCTCGGAAAGGTCAAAAAAAAATTTATTGGTTACATGTTATGTATATGATACATCTAGTGGTGTACATGTCCTTATAGAGTTATGTGTGTATATAGTGTGTATAAAATAAAACCCCTTATAATCGTGAGTAGCACTAAGGTTTTACAAGAGTCAAATATTTTCTTACATATATTAATTATAGAATTCATATTTATTTCAACACTATTGAGGCCCAAAGGGTCAAATGATTAGGCTTATGATATGTCTTTCCTTTTGGACAAAGTATTTATTCCAAAATAAAGAATTTATGATGAAACTCTATAAAAATGGTGTTTGTAATATTTTCAAAAAGATATTTTATGTTTTTATATAGTATATATATGTTTTATTGTAAGTGGGCATTATTGAATATGAACTATGATAATTAATATAATATTTAATTTATCTACATTTATCTTCAATATGGTTTCATTGAAAATAATCCATTATAATTGGATTAAATAGATATATTATTAAATTAAAATGATTCAATTAATTAATTTAAATGGAAATAAATGTATATTGTTACATTGAATATGTCAATTTTTTCATTAAATAATATTCGTATTCGATATCTACATAAAGGAATTAGATCCCCCATCTCACAAACAACTACTTTTCTTCATGCATTTAAAAACTCTATTGTTTCATGTAGCTTTTTAATCACCCCTGGTAAATTCAATATAATATCTTAATGTGTATGATATTCCTATGATTGATATCAGTATCCATTTGAGTGTTGTAATCCCACAAATACAAGAAAATAAATTTGCAGCTCTAGTGATATTTATCAAGAAAACTCATTTGATTTAACTGTATTTTCTATCCATGTATAATTTTTTATGTTGTTAATTTATTACATTTTCATTCTATCAATGATAGAAAATAAATATATATTTCTTTCTTTCTTCCAATTCAATTTCCATTTGATGGACATCAAAAACCTAATGATATGGCCCTCTTTAGCCTTCTTGAGGAAAAGTGCCATAGAGTAAGCATGTGTGTCACTTCCAAATCTATTTATCAAAGCATGCCTTATCATTTTGAATTTCAAAATTTCTATGTACATTATGAATTTTGTAATTCTTTTTTGTATTCATTACATTTATCATATCTATTTCTATCTTGATAACACCTAATAATTAATAGCAATGTTTAATTTTAATCTTTTGATATTAAATGGAAATTCACACCTCTTTCTATTTCAACCCTGAGAAAATTTGATATTTCTAAAACAATAGATAACAATTAATTGGGGTGAGATAATATCAATAACACATAAAAAAATCATTAATAAACTTGTTTTATCATGTTTTAATCCCTTTATCCAATTAATTAATAAATTTTCATTTAAACATTAATTGCGGTAAAAAGTTTTTAAACAAGGTAACTTAATTATAATGTATAATAATATTTTGGTACTTATTAGATAATTTAAACTCATTTATGATTAATTTTAAATCTATTTCATTTGATTCAAATTATAAAATTAATAAAAATATATAAATTATAAAAAAATTTAAGGATGTATTAATTATGTTCTTAAATATAAAATTCAAGTTTATGATTAAAAATTAATATTTTAAAATATATTTGATCATATATATTTTCCAAAACACCATTGATATGTTTTAGGCCAGGATAATATCCATGTGATTTTATAAAAGTCACTGTATTTTTTAAAATGATATTTTCACTATTCAACTAAAATTAAATTGTTTTTCAAAAATATAAAAAACACATAATCTACGTATATTATTATTCTAATTATAAAATTTATTGTAATTTATTAAAATTAAATTCAAAATTTCTAGAACTCAATATTTATAATTGATCCCAAAATATAATGGAAAAAATTTGATATATAAAAATATTATTTTAAAATATTATCTATTATTTATTCATATTTTATATATATTACTAAGTAATTTATTTTTAATATTATTATCTAATTATAAAACTATTTAATTTTTATTAAATCATAACAGACATTGTTTCTCTATATAAATTTATAAAATTTAGAAAAAAAATAAGTTCAATACTAAAATTATTTTCTTAATTGTTTTAGCTATAATAATTGCATGTTTCTATTATTAAAAGTATAATTTATTTTTATTACCCCAATATTTTAAATGTGGTTAATCCGGTTTATACCCTATAATTCAATTGGCATTTTTTAACTGTTATATTAAATACATATATCATTATAAAAATGAATCATAGTTTTCCTTAATTTTTGTGTCCTTGAGGATTCTCTAAGAATGTCATGATGGATATTTTTCCCTAACTGCTCAGGGTGACTAAGTCTTACCCTTGTACCAATAACTGGTGTTTCTCCTCATCCTCGTGACCTTAAATAAATATACTTACATTGACTTATGAGGTGGTTTCGAGGATAATGTCATGATATAATTCTAATCAAATAAAACATGATCCTATGGAAAAACCCAAAAATCTATGATTCCCATGCTCAAATAAACATATATTTCATCATAAATTCCTTTATATAAAAATCCCATGCATTCATTAAATCTCTTAAAATCCCACAAAAAACAAATGGCTCAAGTATGATTCTAGGTAATCCCAAAACAATCACTGAATTATAAATATCATATATTCCACCATTCCCAATGACTGTATCCTTAGATTCATTGGAATCCTAGTCAGGAATATGTTATATATTCTGGCTTTACTTTTTAGATCCATATAATGAACTAGAAATCACTTCATAATATATGTGATTATAATGAAATCTCCAACACTAAATGAATGGATCCTAGATATACTATAGATCATGGGGGCATGTGGCCTCTAGGGAATCCCATATAAACCAATAGTGAAATACTATTTTCCAAAGAATTATTATATGGATTAATATCATGATCTCGTGTAGAATGTCATGTAATCCGAAATTGATTCAATAAATCTTGGTCATACCACAGTAGTATCACAGAATTAAAAAAAAGGATCTCGTGATGTTCCTCTAGGCATCCCCAATAATGACATCACATCATGTCAGGATTATAGGATAGGATCCTAATACCACATCTTGGAATCCATATATATGGCATGATAATAACAACAAAAAGTGTAAATAAAAGGTGGGAAATGGTTTTTTTTCTAAACCCCTCACCTATTTACACTACCCCTTCAGGTCCACATCATTATTATGGGTTTTATTAGGACAACTTGTAGAATTTAAAATCATTCACATGTCCTCACTCTAAATAGGAAAACATGTTACAATGGATCCTACCAAGGTCCCCTTTGGCCCCATTAAGGACCTCATACTCCCCTCAATCAAATACAAATATTTAAATTTCCTTTATACAATTCCATTTCCCTAGGTCCTACATCATCTTGAACACCTAACTCACATACTAGCCTTTAAATGGTTTGTCTCATGACCAACCCTTTGAACATGAATCCCATGTCTTATTTTTCAATCTATATTCATAGAGATCATTGTAAATATGTAAATATGGTACAAGATGATTCATTAGGGCCCGTGAAAACCAGTTTAATTCAATCTATCGATCTAGTTTGTTTTTGAAAATTTAAAACAAATAGAGAGGAAAACAACTATGGTTTTAGGTCAATTGATACCTCATAAATATGATAAAATTCATAATAATAAATGGTTGATGCATAATAAGATCCTACCTTAATATAACTATTGAAAACATTTACTTTCAAGGGATGGTAGTGGCCATCAAGGGCCACCCATGCTTAACCGAACTCATAGTAACCACATGAATCCTTATATTAAACAAAAAATAGTAGTTAGAAATTTATATCAATCATAATTAATTAATTATTTCAATTCATCCAAAAAATACTTACTGACAACTCACTGGATCATCATGTCACACTAGAAAAAATTCCAACACCACGTGGGAGGTCTTATGGGAACCCTTGACCCCATTCGAAGGAAACTTTATATGCATCAGAATTAATTCTAGGATTAAACAAATTAGAATTGATGAAATATCTATGAAAAAATAATGGAAATATGTACTATTTTCTAGATAATATTTTTAATAAGATGACATCATCTCGAGACATACTATTTATATGTTTCTTGGATTCTATATTGAAATCATGTGATTTCAATATCTTATTCTTAAACACCCATTTATAACCAAAAATACAATCATGACCATACAAAATCTATTCTTCTAACTAATTACTAATTAAAATAAAAAGGTACACAGGAGACGGTCATGGTCAAAGAAAGGGACATGCCCTCACTCATCAAAGAAAAGAGTTACAGATCAGAATAATTCAAATAATTCACATAATTTGATTCATCAAAATATTTCCATTAATTTCATAACATACCCTGCTTGATGATCTTATGAATATTAGATTTAAATAGTCCATATAGCCTAAAGAGATCAGATACACATAATTCAAGGTTTATTACAATTGTCATTCTTATTCCTTCTCTTCGTGGGAGCAGGAGTGTAGTCCAAAAAATCATCAACCTTCTCTTTTCAGGAAATGAGTGAATATTTGAAATAGTTCAAACCACCACTGTAGAACTTTATCCCTTACATCTCGAATATGTCACCACACATCCCATATATCCAAGAGGATTTCATGAGATTGTGAATATCCTTTTAACAATCAACCTATTAAGGATCCTCGGTGTTAGGATTTATCTCAGTAGCCTCATAACGTATCAAACCTACACGAGGAATATCATTCATGCATATATTTGAGGGTCCAGTACAAGAATGATATCTAGAAACAGAGAGATTATCAATTTTTCCAATCCCAACTAATCCTGTCCAAATAGATAGATTAGCATTTTTCCCATCCCAAATAGAGATATTATCATTTTTTTTGTCCAAAATAAAATATATCAACTAAAAATTAGATAATAGGGGAAGGAGAATATATGTGAGGAATGATAGGATCCTATAGCATATTTCATCACAAAAAAACTCCCATGATCCATACCTTATTGAAGGGGAACCCAATATAATTAAAAGGGAAACAGACCCCAATCCATGAATTCAAGGTAAATAAGAGAGAGGGGGTTAAGAATCTAAAACAAGGGAGATAATTTATTAATTTCTCCCTATAAATCCAACTAGATAGTTGTTGTATCAACTCTATTTTGTGATGTAACATCCACTCATCACCTCTTGAGTAACCTATGGTCCCTTAGAATGCCACCTGATCCTCAATCCATGTTTTAAACACCCTTTCTAGGTTTTATAACCATCATTAAATAAATCAAAGTGTCAATAAAAAATATACCCCCTGTCATTTAAAAATGATAATTACATTTGAATTTCATTGCCTATTAGGAACATGGAGTTCTACAGGTTATCATGTTCTTGTAAAAATAATACATAATTTTGAGTTAGAAATCAATCCATCATTGTTTTTCATAAATATCTAATAATAAACCAGTGAATATCCTCTGAGAGTGTCTTTCTTCAAGTGTATTCATTGGCCCACTAATCATGTATTAGGGTGACGATAAAGAAAATTTTCAACTAGCCCCTTTCAGGGTAATTATCCCAAGGTGAATCTATTCCACATACACATCAACATATGATTTTACAAATAGGTATGTCTTTATAGGAAAACTAGAAAATAAAGACATTACCAATATTTTAGGATATCATATTATACATAAAATGATCTATAGGGTTCTCACTAAGGTTCTCTAATATAATTCCCAAAAAAACTAGAATAATCGTCAAAAATTTCTAAACCCCTCTATAATACAAACTATGGATTCCCAGTATGAACACATAACTAATTAACATCATTTACATAATATTAATATTAGATTTCATATAATAATCTCACAACCCATCAATGGAAGGTTTGGTGTCATCGTTGACCTATTATATATGAAACTTATTATAAAAAACATTTTTACATTTCTCCTTAACAAAAACATAATATACTACCTTTAATAATTATCATATACATTCCATTCTTCATTACCTAGGGATGGGATACATAAGAAGGGGATGGATGAAAAAAATAAATAGGAGAAATCTTATCTACATGTGATCATCAGATATATCATAAGAGTTTGAGAAAATATAATTTGGAGAAAAATATATTATATAAACGAATACAGAACAATAAGGGTTATATATATGTCATAATGGATGGGCATGTAATATCAAAAGAATAGAATATACCATAAAAAATGTGGGGAAACATTTTATAACAAACGTGTTCCATGGTTCATAACATATTAATATAATAATAAAATATGACAAGGGATAATAAAAGCTATTAATAACATTTTAATCATAGATTACAACATAGAGTTAATTCTAATTCTTGTTAACATTGCTACACCACATCATGTTCGCATTTAAATTTGAGAGTGTAGATCATTTTCATTATGTTCACAATTCATCTTGTGAATATCAATAATATGAATCTTATTAATGCATGTTTTTGTGAACGTAGCTAATTTTGGTCATGGTCTTGCATAATCATTTGAATGAAGTTAATATTAATTACATACAGGCTTTCTCTGGTGAATATATCAAATTTGTATCATTTCTGTTCTCAATATCATTACCTCACAAGGTATAAAACTATAACCAATGCTTTATTTGTTGATATTGGAGTCCACCCATCATTTTCCATATATATATGTGTTCCATAAGAAAAAAATTATTATATGAAACACCCCGAGCTTCCACGATACGCTTCTCATTCAATAATGCAATAGCTTGCATTGTACGCAACTTCGAGTTCTAAAACACCGCGACTAATCAAAGTAGTCATTATGAATATTAATAACCACTTTTTATAATTATAGAAATTTTATATTTCAAAATGGACTTCATTTTTGAATTCGTAATATCGAAATTATCCTAAGTTTAATTTTTTGTAATTTTCTGAGAACTTCCAATTTTTTATGAATAGTGAAAAATACTTAAAACAACTTTTTAAACAAAATAATTTATAGTGATAAATTATAATATTTATTGGTTTTAAAGTATAATTAGAATATATTTTTACCATTTTGTCTAATGGTGGTCATTAGAATTAATTTAACATTGAAATTGGACATAAACAATTGCCAATCTTTTGATATAAATTGTTTCTTAAAAACACGCTATTTGTTGTGACAGCGGGAATTAATTATAAAATTAATTAATTCAACTTATATGTTTGGAATTTTGTAAAATAGGAATCATTTTTGAATTCGGAATATCAATTATAGCTTAGAGTGAAATTTTGGCCTTGTTCTGAAAAACATCAATTTTTGATGAATAGTGAAACAACTAAGTGGTAGTTAAATAACTGATTTTTCGTTTAAATGAAACATTACCACTTCTGTGATTTGATTTTCAAAAATCCGACATACATGGTTGTCGTTATGAAGTAAAATGTGGTTCAATGAGATTAAAATAATTTTTTGGTGAATAGTAACTTTTAAGTTTTTCATCGCGATTAGAGATAATTAGTGTAGTTTAAGGTACAAATAATGTTTTAATAATATGAGATGAGCATGACACTTGTCCTACTCCTATTGGATGAGTCATGGACGACCAATACAACCCATGGGTCAACTTGGGGACCCCATGGAGCCACTTTAGTTGGAAAATGACATTAATATATATTTATTTAATGTTAAAATTAAATTGACACAAACATGAGTTATTTTACTAAAACAGTTTTTAAGTGGGGTTACACAAGTCCAAATTTTGATTATAAATATTTATTAGAAAGCTAAAACAATTTCCTACATCATAGTATTTTTTTATAATTTTTAGACATTAAATAAATTAAATTATATATGACATCATGATGATGCAGCGATGACCTCATTATTTAACAATTTAAATAAAATGAGAAGATAATGTAAAATCCAAGGCTTACACTTGTCCAAAGCCTATTGGATGA
Organism: Viscum album; assembly: GCA_963277665.1. Taxonomy (NCBI): domain Eukaryota; kingdom Viridiplantae; phylum Streptophyta; class Magnoliopsida; order Santalales; family Viscaceae; genus Viscum; species Viscum album. The sequence goes on along the minus strand of OY728155.1, from coordinate 1,432,220,138 downwards.
GGAGATTTCGAAACCTTATCACCTTAGCCTCGAATTATATAGGTGTGGGACCTTTAGAATCCGAAAATCATTGTGAAATAATGTAACATTTCAATCTTTCCAAAAGTGCCCCTCCTCTCCACTTATAAAAGGCCCCCACCTCTCCCACCTCATTTACACTTTCAAGCCATTTGGCTTGGCCAACCTCTGCCCAAATACTCTCCCAACTTCCCCCTCTTACTCCTATAAGCCTCACTTTGGTCAGAACTCTTCTCAAGGAATCCTTTGGCTCAAATCAAAAAGAGTTACCCGATTTTGAGGAGGTTAAAGAACGGTCGAGTCAGGACAAGACGCAAGGATGTGAAGAAGTATTTTATGAATGACATGCAGGGATAGTCAAAAGAGGATATGAGTGTGGACTATGAAGACCATGTTATTGTAGTTTTTTTACTTTTTGATGTAATGTAACGTTTAAGAATTTATCTAGTGTTTCCAAGGCTACTAAACTAATCGGTCTTTCGAGACGTGATCTTTTGTGATCATGCCAATGTTACGAAGTAATGCACCGACTCTGGGTAGCTGGGGTCGGGGCGTTACAGTTGGTATCAGAGGTATTTTAGTACTAACCTTGGAATCTAGATTTAGATAAACTCTGATTAGAGCACATAGCCCAAAGATAGACTTTGAGGATTAGTATAGAAGAACTTCCTAGAATTTTGGTATTATAGAGATGTTATGAGTTTTCCGAGCAATACATCCTTGTCTGGATACGAGCAGGTAGAGGGGGCTCTGGCACAGATGTACCTAGGGGTAAAACCCGAAAACACCGCTTTGAGCTAGACTCGAACGGGAACTGGTGCACGACAACGGGCCTTGATGCACTCTTGGTTACGACACTCCCGGGGGATATGCTTAGGATAATTCTCATTTTATTTACAAACCACAATGAAGGGTTATGAGTACATACTTCCTCAAAGAAAACATTTTCTTTTTATGATTATGGATTATGTCCATAAATAGTTCAATTTATGTAAAGTGTTTAACAAGTATGGAATTATGTATTTTGATTCATAAACTAATCTAGTTTATGCCATTGTTTAGAAATGGCGCCTAGTGGAAGGAATGGAAACCGTATCAATCCACGAACTCCGTGCAGGGATTGCCCTCCTGCTCAAGATAATTATTGTGGATCTGGATATACAACTGGTGCTGATCAACTTATTACCATACTTGGACAACTCACTCAGGTTATGAATAATAACCTTACTCATATGGAGCACCCTGATCCGCAACGTGGAGGATCAATGCTAGACCGTTTCATGAGGCAACAACCACCAACCTTCAATGGGAGTACAAATCCTACAGTATCTGAGCAATGGATAAATTCCTTAGAGAAAATATTCCATGCCTTGGTGAGTAGTGAAATATAGAAGGTTTTCATGGCAGTTTACCGCCTCACTGGAGATGCCGATCAGTGGTGGTCGCTGATTCAATACCCAAAGGAAGATGATGACGTATCGAATATGGAATGGAGGGAGTTCAAAGAGCTTTTCTTAGAAAAATACTTTCCTCGTGACCATCAAGCAGATATGGAAAGGCAATTTCTGAGTTTGAGGCAGAAGGAGGATGAAAATGTCGCAAAGTATGAGGCTAACTTTACAAGGTTAGCGAGGCATGCTGCCGATTATATACGTAACCCAAGGAGTAAGATTGATCGTTTCTTTGATGGGTTAAAACCATTTCTCCGTCGAGCTTTAGTATCACAATCCTTCTCATCATACGAAGATATTGTCTCATGTGCTATCAAGACAGAGAAGGAATTCTCTAAGTCTTATGACAACAAAGTAAAGCAAGAGAAGAAGAGAACGGTGGAACAAGAGACAGATAAAGGGAAAACGGGAAAGAAGGATTTTCCATTATGTGATAATTGTGGGAAGAATCACCCTGGTACTTGTCTAAAAGGAATGGGAGTTTTGTTATAAATGTGGAGAAAAGGGTCACTAGGCTCGTGATTGCAAGGGAAAGAAAGAGGCTATCAAAGTTGAATGATACAATTGTAGGGAAATGGGGATTTATGCAAATGAATGTCCCAAGCGTCAAGGAAACTTACCTCATAAAAGGCCAAGGGATCAAGGCCAATCTCATGTTGTGACTACAGTTGAAGCGGAATAATTAATGTATTGGTGCTTTTGGACTCAAGGATTATATTCTGGTTATGATAATAATGTGATATATATATATGGATTGTACTGCAGTACTTTTTGATTTTAGTAAGGTTTTAATATGATTAAGGTAATCATATTTTTAGTATGTGAAAATAAGAGAAAATTTTCTTTGTTTGGGGAATCTGATGTTACAATTGATTTTGGAATTAAGAGAACTTTTAGAGAAAGTCTGGACAGAGGTATTTTGGATAACTATAAAGGTTGGAGTGGATTACGTTGATCTTTGGATAGTATTGTTTATGGTTAAAGCATTTCTGAAGATTATTTTTGGAATATTATAATACAATATTTTTAGGAAAAGGACAACCTGCAGGGTGGGGAATAACTCGTCGCGTCGGACAAAGCTGCAGGAATCGAACCCACAACCATAGTGCGACAAGACATTATTTCCTACCACTAGCCTACAGGAAGTCCCTGGTTATTACAAAATAGTTTTACTAATCTAAATGGTATGTGTTAACATTTGGAACCTTATAAAATTAGGATAAATAGAATATTTTTGAGTTCTGTTACCATTTGGAGTAAAAGTTGGGTTTGTGGTAAAAATTTATTAACGAATGAAAGTATACATAACAAGTATGTATATTCCCTTACGTTCTTAGTAAATCTCCTAAATAAATTCCTCAACATTATAAAAGGTAACTTAAAACAAAAATGTTGTCGGTTGACTTTTCCAACTGGGGATTCATTGACCATTTAACCAATCACAAGTTTGTGATTTTCTTGTGGTTAAACTTTCTCCTAATCCTATTTTCTATAACTCTCCATCAGACCTTGATGGTTTGTTTCTACTCAATATCCATATTTTCATAGAATCCTAGAATGGGCTATATCGGGTGACCTTTGTACCTATCTTTCTTTCTTTTAATGTTATATATTTATTAACCTTATTTCCAATGTGGGTTTTCCTCAAAGGTATTTTCTCTTTTCAACCTTTTATTTTCAAAGAAAAATTTCAAATTTTGAGGACGCAATTTATTGAAGGAGGGGAGAATGTAGCACCCCGAGCTTCCACGATACGCTTCTCATTCAATAATGCAATAGCTTGCATTGTACGCAACTTCAAGTTCTAAAACACCGCGACTAATCAAAGCAGTCGTTATGAATAGTAATAACCACTTTTTATAATTATAGAAATTTTATATTTCAAAATGGACTTCATTTTTGAATTCGTAATATTGAAATTATCCTAAGTTTAATTTTTTGTAATTTTCTGAGAACTTCCTATTTTTTATGAATAGTGAAAAATACTTAAAACATATTTTTTAGACAAAATAATTTATAGTGATAAATTATACTATTTATTTGTTTTAAAGTATAATTAGAATATATTTTTACCATTTTTTCCAACGGTGGTCATTAGAATTAATTTAACATTGAAATTGTACATAAACAATTGCCAATCTTTTGATATAAATTGATTCTTAAAAACACGCTATTTGTTGTGACAGCGGGAATTAATTATAAAATTAAGTAATGCAACTTATATGTTTGGAATTTTGTAAAATAGACATCATTTTTGAATTCGGAATATCAATTATAGCTTAGAGTGAAATTTTGGCCTTGTTCTGAAAAACTTCAATTTTTGATGAATAGTGAAACCACTAAGTGGTAGTTAAATAACTGATTTTTTGTTTAAATGAAACATTACCACTTTTGTGATTTTATTTTCAAAAATATGACATACATGGTTGTCATTAAGAAGTAAAATTTGGTTCAATGAGATTAAAATAATTTTTTGGTGAATAGTAACTTTTAAGTTCTTAATCGCGATTAGAGGTAATTAGTGTAGTTTAAGGTACAAATAATGTTTTAATAATATGAGATGAGCATGACACTTGTCCTACACATATTGGATGAGTCATGGCCGACCAAGACAACCCATGGGTCAACTTGGGGACCCCATGGAGCCACTTTAGTTGGAAAATGACATTAATATATATTTATTTAATGTTAAAATTAAATTGACACAAACATGAGTTATTTTACTAAAACAGTTTTTAAGTGGGGTTACACAAGTCCAAATTTTGATTATAAATATTCATTAGAAAGATACAACTATTTCCTACATCATAGTATTTTTTTTATAATTTTTAGAAATTAAATAAATTAAATTATTTAAGACATCATAATGATGCATCGATGACCTCATTATTTAACGATTTAAATAAAATGAGAAGATAATGTAAAATCCAAGGCTTACACTTGTCCAAAGCCTATTGGATGAGGATATTTAGAAACCTTATCACCTTAGGCTCGAATTATATAGGTGTGGGACCTTTATAATCCGAAAAGCATTGTGAAATAATGTAACATTTCAATCTTTCCAAAAGTGCCCCTCCTCTCCACTTATAAAAGGCACCCACCTCTCCCACCTCATTTACACTTTCAAGCCATTTGGCACAGCCAAACTCTGCCCACATACTCTCCCAACTTCCCCCTCTTACTCCTAGAATCCTCACTTTGGGCAGAACTCTTCTCAAGGAAGCCTTTGGCTCAAATCAAAAAGAGTTACCTGATTTTGAGGAGGTTAAAGAACGGTCGAGTCAGGACAAGACGCAAGGATGTGAAGAAGTATTTTATGAATGACCTGCAGGGATAGTCAGAAGAGGATATGAGTGTGGACTATGAAGACCATTTTATTTTAGTTTTTTTACTTTTTGATGTAATGGAATGTTTAAGAATGTATCTAGTGTTTCCAAGGCTACTAAACTAATCGGTCTTTCGAGACTTGATCTTTTGTGATCATGCCAATGTTACGAAGTAATGCACCGACTCTGGGTAGCTGGGGTCGGGGCGTTACATTATATATACCATAAAAACCTACAGAAAATAAAAATTTCTTCATTCGACACATCATAAAGAATTCCATGAATAAAAAATTGGCTTCACAACACTTCAAGTCGGTATCACTTAAATTGTCGAAAATCATGTAAGCAGTTGATACAAAAAATTAATTAACCATAATAAAATATTAAACAAGAAATAATAGATGGAGAATCATGAAAAATAATTTCAAAAGTAATAAATCCTTTATATATAATGAGTAAAATGGTAGTGAAATCAAAAATGGGTTTTTAGAATGTGATTTTATTTTCATTATAAATTAAAAAGTTCAAGTCACATTTAGTGGTCATTTTTAGAAAATTTAATGTGAAAGCACTACGAAAACATTTACTTCTTCAAATAATCATAAATAATTGAAGTTTGAAACTTACACAATGGTTTATAAAATGAATAAGTGAAAACTTTCAAAAAAATATATATTAAAAAAAATATTCAATAAAGGATCTTTGAGTACACATAAATTTTATCAAATGGAATGTGTAGTGTTATACCGAAAAAATTATATTGAAAGGAAGGAAAAAAAATTGAACATTTTTAAATAACTTTATTTAAAACCCACATGGTTAAAATAATAACTAATACATTGATTTAATATACATAATATAGAATATAGGGATAGTTTTAGGAAAAAAACAATTTTACCTTTTACTAAGGAATGGAGAACGTTTGTGGGAAGTAAAAAAACATGGATATAATGAAAAATCCATAAATAATGGTGGAAACTAATGCTAATATAATTTAAATAATTATGAAGTAAAAGATTCACCTAAGAAGAAGGACTGTTTTTAATACATGATTTCCCTAAAATAGTATATTGAAATAAAACATAATATAATCAAATGGATGGAAAATTAAAAGTTGAAAAATTATAATTTATAATAAATGATTTTTACACAAGAAAAATATTTATGTTAAAAAATCCTTTTCAATTTTAGGATCATTTAAATAAAACCATTGAAAATAGAGAGATTTATATTGTACAAAAACAAACATGAACAAAATATACCACAAGAAAAAATATATAAAATATTTAATATATTAAATAAAAAAAATAAATTAGAATCATAATAAAATAACTATTCTCCTAGAAAGAAGTTCTGAGATGAAAAATCTCAACATGGTTGAGATGCGCTCTACACTTGAACAAAATGTATAGAATAGTTTAATTATGTTAATTAATTACATTCAAAATAACCATAGTAATAACTAAACCCATTTATACTCATCATCGATAATACTTTCCTACACCCCAACAAATACACACACACACATAGATATATATATATATATATATATTAGTTTTTACCTATTTTTAAACATTATGTAATTTATAACATAAATGTTTCATAATAATTTTTTCAGAGCTGTTTAAGTGTTCATTCTTCTTCAAAAATCAACCATTCCAACATCATTAATGTTACTATAATGGGAGATTTAATATGTTATTTTATATTTCAAGTTTTCTTTCATGATTTTTTGATACTTTATCGTTGAATATGACATCAATAATATACTTATTTGAGGGATTATTAACTAATGTGTGTGTTTTATTAATTATTTAGTTAATATATGATGTATCCTTTGTTGAGTAAACATAAAATAATTATTTATTTATTTAAAATTTATTACAGAATTAATTTTGTTTTTATATGAACTCATGATATAATTTCATATCATTTTTCAAGTAGGTGGTCAAGCCATCACAGACATGAAAGTACCATGATTATATGATTATTATAAAGTTATTTATTTTAAAAATATTTAAAATTGTATTATCATGATAATTTTTTGTGGTTATTAGTTTTATATATCATAAATATAAATTACATAGAATAATAATAAATAAATGTGAAAATATTACATATAGAATTAAAATATTTTCTCTTTGTACGCTTATTTTATACAATTGAAATAACGATGATCTTTTGTTGATGAGATCTATAATTTTTTCTAAAATTCATCATTTAGAAAAATAATTATTTCATTAAAATAATAATTATACACTAAATTCATTCTCATAAAAATCCATTTTAAGGAGTTAAAGAAATGAAAATTGAAATTAATCATCCCCTGGAGGTGGCTGTCCACCCAAACGCATGGTTAACAATTTAATTTTCCATGTAATGATATAAATGCGTAATACGTTTTGAAATTTTACATTGTAAATTATATTATAAATACCATATATATTTTTTAAATTCATAATACTTCAATCCATGTACATTGATAAAAAAATAAACATGATATATTTTGGCAATGATAATTCGCATACACACACAAATGAATGTTGTCTTTCCATTTTATAAGGGAAAGTGAAAATGTGATTAATGATTATTCCCATAAAATAATAAAAACCATTATATAACCAAAAAATATTTAATTAAACATGTATTTTAAAATTAGATATGAAAAATAATAAATTGAGAATAACAGAGTTAAATAAAACACAATTAATCACATTTTGAACATTGAGACATAATTGAGAGGTCCAATAGTAATGGAAGAAAGATGATAATATCATGTAAAAATACTTCTATAGAGATAGATATAGGATTCATGGGGAATTTCAAAGAGTATGATTTTAAGATTAAATAAATTATTATAGTGGTATTGAAGTGGTAGTGAGAGGATCCTTTTATTTGTGGGGAGAATGGATTTAAAAAAATACATTTCAGCCTAATATAAAGGGGGAACATGTAAAACATGTCATCTAGATCAAAAAATATAAAATAATTTAGTTGAGGTTGATTTAGTATAACTAATATATAAAAATCCCAATTATAAACATGTTTTTAACATGTTTCAATCCCTTTATACCTTGAATTATTATATTTTTCCATATCATCATTTACAATGATAACATGTTTTTACCTAAGGTAAGAAAATATGTATTCCAATAATTAAATAGTTTCATATTATACAATTTCTACACACTTATTATAAATTATAAATAAAATACATTTCATTTATTTTATTAGTGTGATAATGTTTTTTAACAAAATTATAACCTATAAAAAAAGAAAATATTACCTAGGTTTTAAATTTCCAAATATAGGTTTGTAAATCAAAAATAAAATTTTAATATATATTGATTTTTATATATAACATATATTTATTAAATAAAATGTTTTCATAATTTTAATTTTGTGCTTATATCCAAGTGATTTCATAAAAGAAATGTTATTTTCAAAAATCATATTTCACAGCATTCGCCTAAAAATTTATTTTTGGAAAATCCTAGAAATTAATATTTATATTGTATTTTTATGATAATATAAATTTAATATTAATTTTATTAATTTATTTTAGAAAATTATATATATCATTATTTATATAAAATCCCAAACTATAATGAAAACTATTAAAATTGGAAAATAAGTATTTAAAATGTCTTGATTTATTTATTATTATTTCATATCAATTAAAAAAATATATATAATGGACATATATTATCTCTGATGAAAATATATATTTATATTATTTCAACATAATAAAATTATTTTCTTCAAAATAATCACAAATTTTATATATATTTTTTTAAGAATAGGTTTTTTTCATAGTTCTATTATTACTAATCTAATTTCACTAGTATAAAAAGTAGATTTTATTTTCATTATACCCATATTTCATAATTTGAGAACTCTAATTAATACTTGTTGTTAAACAAGATATATCTATATATGTTATAAATAATAATTGTTTCTGTATCTAAATTTATCAAGATTTTAGTTTAATATCACAATGGTACGATAGTAATTCAATCAAAAATATTTGTTATTTATGGAATATATATAGTAAAATCTCATGTTGTTGAACAAAATTACCCTAATCACTACACATATTTGTTAATAAACACAACCCGTATAAAATATCACAAAAATGGAATCTATTGGAATTATATAAAGCAATAATGGGACACATTTATTTGAATCGTTCATAAAATTAATACCTATATTCAATAGAAAACACCTGAATTTATATTACTTTCAAAAGATATCAAGTTTAAAAATCACAATCATTAATTACAAACAATAATAGTTTAACATTTTTCTCATCACAATAACACATGTAATCTACCTGGGGAATTGGTTCCACCGAACTCTTATATTGGGGCCTAGTTGATTATTTGGTTACACTACTATTCGTGATTCAAAGACAACACACCATTGAAACATGGTGACTACAGATTTCCTATAAAAATTGGAACCTTATCGTTTATGTTGATAAGAATTCACTGATATTCTTTAATTTCTCATAATAGATAAGACCATTATAAAAATAAGTAACATTCATTTAAAATATTTCACAAAATTAACAAGGGACAAAACACCACTATCAGACAACTGGTATTATTTGTCCAACTTGACACCCACTAAAGACCCATTGCTACTAAGGAACAAGATCTGAAGAAGCCATCATCTCATGTTCATCATAATAGTATACATAATCTATGAATCTGAAAAATAGACTTTACTAAAACAATTATATTAACTTTTATGAAAATCCATATACTGTTTACTTTGAACATCGTTTAGTTTTTTTGTCACATTATATAATATAATGAAAGATTCCATGATTCGTCATTATTCTCACAATTTCAAATAAATTGTGGTTACTTATTTCACTAACACCATTCTAAAGTGTTTTATAAGGATCAGTGAGTTAAGACAGTAGATCAAAAACCATTAGACAATAGATAAACTATTAATTAGGATAGTCTTTACTATATTCAATGAAAACTTTATTAATCTGCATACCAACAAGATAAAACAGCTCATTCATGCATTCCACAAATTTTTCAAATTTATATGACTTATACCTCATTATGTAAACATATCCATATCTACTAAATTCATAAATAAAAGATATTATGTAAGATTAATCAACATTGTCACCAACTAAAAAACATCTCAAAACATAAGCTTGAAAAAAAAATTGAAACACTATGGTTCGTTAATATTTTCCCATGAAGAGTGATTTAGTTGTTTTCTCTTGAAAATAATTTGGATATATATCTAGTGGTTTTAGATGAACATTATATAATTCCATCCTTGATATAGATTTTCCATATTCTTATTTTTTGGAGGGAAATTCTCGTAATGCTAGAACATTGTTTCAAATGAGTCAGGTGAGATTTATTCCAAATTAATTACCAAAAAATAATTTTCATATTCTACTATTTAATATATTTTATTCAAATATACCATCCCATTATATTTTATAACATTATAATTGTTTCAAAACTTATTTTTAAAAATTAAAATAATTGTATCCATGTCTAAACGAGAAAAAAAATATTATGATTTTGGATACACAGTGAAAATAGTAGAAATTAATTCCAATTAATACCAATAATATCAATAAAGTGAGTTTTTTTAAACTAATATCTATTACATCTAGTCATTCCCTAACAATTTCTCAATTAGAAAACTCACATATTTTAACAGTAATTTTTTTAAATAATTTCCATTTTCATATACTAATGTTACTACCACAAGCTACATCTAATATATTATTTTTATAAACACAGAAAATAAATTTGATAATATGTGAATGTCAATCTTTCCCTTTATTCTTCACTAAGGAAATACAATCAGAACGTTGAATTTATTTCCTCAAGAAAATCATAATGTATTCTTATCCTTATACTCTCACAATATCCTCCACTTCTTGGTAGTGTAGATTAAAGGATAGTTAGATTTGTATTTAGTCATAGGTATTTTTTCCTTCCTATTCCTATTATGCACCTTAACGACCAAATATTCATCTAGATTAATTTCACTACCCCTAGTAAATTAGAGTCGATCTATTTGAGAGGTACTTATATATATTTTTCATATTAAAATTAAAAATATAAATAGATAGTCTATTTTAATGTGAGGTGATAATTATGGCCATGAAGAATTATTTTTCCACCTTGAAACCCATGATTTAGAAATACTCATTGAACCTAATCATCTTAACAATATGAGGTCTAGATCGAGATCCTTCTCCAGCATGCATGTAGAGAGTTCAATAGATATTTTATACCTATCCTATCATTATTTCTTATGATAAATATCATATACATAAGAAGACATGGTGTATGAATCTATTTATTTATGATGATTATGAATCTCACTAGTTATAGATGATGAAATCGGGTATTTGAAATAAAATTCATCATCCAAATGTTTCCAGAATAAATAATTTTCATCATCACATTCCTATATAGAGTGATCAGTAATAAATAGGGATGGTATCAAATAAAATATAATCTCTTGGAATAGTAAGATGTTCAGGCACCTATACAATTCTTGAATGATATTCAGGTGAGATGATGTTAATTCTCTAAAAAATCTAGCTAATAATTTTGTGGTTGAATTACATGTAGATTACAAAAAAAAGATATATTTTAGCACATTATCATGATTAAATATTGTATCATAACCAATTAATTTTATTAACAATCCACAATTTTATCAAATCCCAATTTCCATCACCGTTGGATTGTTAATAACCTATAATATTTATATTATAGTGGAATTGATTTTTATTCCATATATCATTACCTATAGTCATTCATTGTCCAATTAAATGAATATATTTATGTAAGAGGTCTTGATAACTCTATTAATTCATTTTTATTGGTCTGTTGAGTGCATTTCACAATTTTTAAATCATAGACTAGTATTTAAATAACACATTTACTATGATAGACCATGTCATGTAAGGGGAAATAATATTGATGGTGGATTAGTTATGTCAACCCATAAAATACATTATAACTCCATATTAGACAGATGTGTCTAGGAAATGAATAATTTAATACATAGATCTATTATTTCATTATAACTCATGTAATATAATGAAATATTTGAGTTAAATATTTTATATGATGTATTTTATTATCCATTTTGGATAAATTGTATTTATTTGTTCATTTACATAATTGTTAAATTTATATGGAATTTACATAATTAATTAACAATGAAGATAAAATAATTTTCAAATAATACATTAATTTAATTTCTTGTTTCATTTTAATTAATTTATTCAAAAAATGTTATTTTCTTTATTAATAAACTAATGATATCTTTATATAAATAATTTAATAATTATTTTTTTGATAAAAAATAAATATGTGGTCTAATTACATGATTTTATCAACTAGTCGGTTTATTGAGTGGAAACTAAACTATCACATTGGTCATGAGGGGAATAACCCCTTGATCTGATACCATGATCAATATGTATAATTCCATATTTTAAATATGAGTCTCTTTAATTGGTTCCTTCTCAAGTAAATCTTGAACCATATCCTCTCTCATAGATAACCTTCCTTTATATATTTCTACTCAATCATATGTTAGTGGTACAATGAGTTTATTGTTATATAAAATAATCCATCAACACCTAGGCCCACACAACATATGGAGTGATAGATGATAAGAATATCCAAAAAATTATTTAATAATAAATTTATCCTCATAACCCATGAAATAAATAATTAAATAAATGGAAACACAAAACATAACTAAGATGGTCAATCTCTTGATCATCTATAACATGAAATGATTATGTATTTAAATATTCTATCACTCATTTAAATTAATTATTTTATTAGGTTACATTTCCAAATGTAATTAAATTAAATGTATTATTAATTATAAAATATATTATCTATATTATCTATATAAATGGTAATTTTGATTCCCATTCTATATAATTTTAAATGAATTAAATTATTTACTTCTAATTTATAATTATCTAGTACTCAACACGTACTTACCAAAAAAACATCATGTAACCAATAGGTCAAATTTTATATTCTGTCTAAAATTAAATATACACAGCATGTTCTAAAGGAAACACAATGTATACTATTTTACATTATACCATATATATTGTCAATTGTATAATGGATTATTGTGATATTTATGGTCAATATCAATTACCATTTATTACATTAAATTTCATTTAACACCATGTTCTATGATATTACATGGTGTGTTGTTCAGTAGGTTTATCCATGTAGTCTTCCTGAAATTTATGACCACATGAAATGCCATGAATATACATAGCTTGCACCACTAGTGATTCCTGTGAAGGTCATGATTTCCATGAAAACCATTCACATCATGTATGTATAGAATAACATAAAATTTATTAATTACACCATTTAAATACAATTGATAAATAAAAAACATCATGTATACATATTATGAAATACTATGTCACATGATCAGTATAGCCTACAATATTTTATTTATTTATGTGTTACTCTAATTAATTATCAATTATTTTGACACACATAACACACTTATCGTTTCTATACATTACAATATCTACAATGAGTAAAATGGTGTGCACAACCATCGAAAATATATTTACGCTATTTCTAGACACCCACACAACACATCAATAAAAGTTGATCTTTATTCCTAGTTGTATATTAAATTTTACACAATGGGAAAAATACCTATGTTTTTTAATAACATTTTGACCTTGTTTAATAACTAATAATTAATATGTTACATGTAATGGAACTACATATTTTGACAATATAACAAACACTATTTATATAGGTTAAAAACTATGTGAGGAAAAATTGCATGTAGAATAGTTACACTGATAGGGCTCAACCCCCTATGGCCCCTTTTGGGAAAGCGAAAATACAAAAATAAAACCTCAAAAGCCTTTTAATAGGCCATTTGTTGGTGAATAGAACATAGTAGGCATATCTCCCATTATAGGGTGCCATCGACTATATCAGCCCTTTATATATACATATATTTATGGTATAAACAAGACATAAATACTTGTATGATTAATATATATGTATATATATATATAATATGCTGAACTATAAATGACATATTTTTGAGGCATTGAATATAAGTCAATATTGAACCAAAAAATATAAAAGGAAGCATACTCCCAACATGGCTCAAAAATCAAAAAAAGGACAATATAAATATCCCACATATTTTTTGTACCCAAATAATGATATCCAACTGCAACCGTTATTTTTTCCCTCAAAACCACCATATTTTATCATGTATCACCAAGAATCACATAGTATTGGCTCCGAATAAGAAAATATAGCTTACATATACCAATAAATTATAAAAAAATACATGTCATGTTTATTGACACATCATGTTTGAGAAAAAGGACTGAGTAAGGGTTATTATAAATATAACAAAATGTAAACCCAAAAACCAAATTACAAAACAATAAATAAGTCATCTTGAAGCCCCTAGTATGAGAGGGTAGCCAAGAGGATAATGTTAAAATGACCAGATATTCTCAACCACTAGAAATAATAGGGGCATGTAAAATTATTTATAATATATTCTCAAATCCATTAAGAAAATTACACATGAGCATCTTGGGATTGTTAGATAACTTTTATGTAATAAAATCTTAAATTTAATAGACTTTTTATATGATTAAATCACAAAGGAAACCCATACCACATAATATGTCACTATTATGAGAAATAAAATATTCTCAAACATTACTCCACACCACATATAGAATCCCCTAAGTGGTACACACACCATTTTGATATATAAACATCCATCCAGGGATTAACACTCTATACTGCTCTACATTTCCATGTCATGAATCTCCAAAACCTATAATGGTACACACACCTTTACAACTGATAGACAAAATCAAGGATGTACTCACACCTAACATTATAACTACGTATAAATGATCAAACCCAAGTCACCTCTCCAAAACTATTTTGAGGTACCCACACCTTGATAATGGGTAAATGACAGTCGAGTTGACACGGACCCTGGTAGAGGACCCACACCCCACCTGATCTTCTAGATGGAGAGATACATACAAGACAGATAAAGAATAATTTCCCTAGGTGATTACAGAAAGATAAAAAGACAATATATAAAAAAATATGGAGACCCATTCCTTTAGTAAACCAATAATTCATGGGGATATACTAACCCCAATATTAAACTGAAGACCAAACATCAACCCTATAATCAACTATCCAATGATGAAGAGAGCGTATCCTACTTGTATCACATCATGTATATTATCTAATATAAAATAGTTCAATACCACATTCTGTATAAGAAACTAAAATTGAACTATTAAATTTATTATATTGGATTCATGAGGAAGGTGAAATGACCAGTCTCATGGAAGAGAAGGAGTACACATTTTTTGAAATATGTTACATGGTTTTCCACCCCTAAGAAGTAGTTTATCCATGTACATGAATATAATTTGGCCTAAATGAGACACTCATACACCATGTATTCTTGATTCTTTATTGTGTAAGACATATCAAGTTACCTAGAAAATACAACTACTACTCTTTTCTACACTTTAGTTACAAAACATAAATTCATTACCCACATAATGTGTAAGGAAAAACATCCACTCTAGTATAAACATTATATAAATACAATCTAGTAGCTAGGGGTACATGGTGTTTAGTCCTAACCAAAATTGGGTAAAAGTTAAATTTACCACCTTGGAATTTTTTTAATCTCCAATTTTGTTGAATATTATGTTTTTAATAGATTATGAAATTTTCACTCAATATGTTATAATTAATGAAATTATACAAATTGTTAATTAGGGAATAAATTTGAAATTTTCATGGAAATTACATCTTTTCTCCTTTAATTTATCATTATTATTTCTCTTATAAAATTATATGTTTTAAATATTATAATTTGAAATGAAATATAGGTGATATTAAATAATTGGGATACATTTATCATTTATACCATTTGAGATGAATCACATATTTGGAAGGATTAAAGTGAATATAAAGATAGATTTGGGTTGGATTTGATAGATTCGACATTACTCTCCATTTGGGATATAACTTCTTCTTCAATTCTCAAATTGCATTAGAAATTTTATAAAAAGACATAATTTATAATAATTCATTCAAAATTGATAAAACTATTGATGTGTCGATTTAATTATCATTGAAAATGAATGAAAATTTTGGTTTAGATTGACACTATTTATGGTCAATTATTGGATGAGTTTTTATGATATAACCATATATATAAAATATATCAACCAAATTACCATAAATATTTATGGATGGTAATTAAAGGCCTTGTGATAAATTTAATTGATTGTTGATTCATGATATTTTACATTTATTGAGGCCATACAATTAATTCTGAAGAACCTTTGTGGTGTTTTTAACAATTTTTTTTATTTTTTAAAAAATAAACATTTTTAAAAAATATTTTTTTGTTCATCAAGGTATAACCCATCCCATAAGAATTATATTTTATAAAAATGATTAATGTTTTCGAATTTTGAAATTCAAAAGTAATAGGGGGTTTAATATTTGGGATTTTTTTATTGTTCACAGGTTTCTGAAGATAGGTTTTCAGTCCAAGAATTACGAAATGAAGAATATATATGGAAGATGGAAGATAGATTTTATGAAAAGTAATTGATCATACACAACATCAAACTCAAATATAACGACATGAAGATCCAGATTTGTCAGACTATGAATTGGTTAGAATATCAAGATTTTATGAGTGTATATCTCATAGTGTTCTAGAAGAGTATGATTTTAGAAATTGATGCCATTTGTTAGTAATTTTTTATACATTCTAACATATAGTCAGATGATGCCTTTCTATTCATGATGTTATCATAAATCATAAAGAATATAATGATATTATCTTTTGAAGAAATGTAGGAATCATAATTGTTTTATCTCTTCATGGTTTCAAGAAAATGCCTCCATCTGATCCAAAAGTACTCTACATATAAGGTTTCAAATGTCGTAATGAGTAATGGAAGATGATGGTGGAATAATTTTGAATTTGTGGAATGACAATTCTGTCATAAAGAAAATTACATCAAAATTAAATTTACATATTTATGAGGATTAATAATTCTGACTCTGAGAAGGAATGTCATTCATACTAACTCTAAAGAGAATAATCATATTAGAATGACCAATGAAAGATAGTCATAACATAACTAGATGATGATAGTTTGATCGTAATGAGAAGAGAATAAAATTCATATGATAATGAGATCAAGAAGTTAATCAGACTGAATATGAGGATGTTAATTGGATTGACGATAATCAAGTTAAATTAGACGAAATAAAATTTTGATTGTTAAAGAAAACTAATCTCATATAAATATTGAAAAGGTTTGAAGAAGTCATTATTGAAGTCTAAATGTGTGTTTTTTGGGGTTTTTTTGTTTGGGTAAAATGTAAATGTCTTCAGTTTCCGGAATTTTCCATTTTGAGTCACCTATAAATTGAAGCAGAGTATATTCATAATTTGAAACCTTTTCTTGTATGGGAAAATGGGTTTTTTGTATAATTATTTTTAATTTATTTCATTCTAGGCTAGGATCCCATAAATATTTTGGACACCTAAATTTTTTAATTACTTGACTTTGATTGATCATATCAAATATTTTATGAGATTATCAATTTGTTGATTGAGAAAATGTTCATCATGATGAGTCCATTAGAATAAATTCCTCAGAAAAAGGATTTCTGGATTGAGTTTCAAATAGTTAATGAATTGAAGAAGATTTTTTATCCAAATAAAATAGGAATTTTCATTAGGGGGAATGATAAAGGGAGAATCATTTTGAGTCAATCATACTGAGTTCATCAAACTAAAGACCATTAGACACAATGTTATCAGACCTAGTAAAATATGTGTATTAGATCAAACAAAGTATTTATTCATTTTCGATGGATCATATTTCGTTGAAGTAAACATTTTAAAATTATTGGAGATATTTTAATCATTATTATTGGGAAATATAAGGTTTCTAATTTGAATAGGAAAAATTAATATTCTCATTATTAAAATACTGAATTTCTAAAGAACAATGAGAGTGGAAATGGGAGGGATGTAGGTTTTCACACTGTGTCTGAAAACTGTAAATCGAATATAAATTACATTCATTCATAAATTTTCATGAATTGTTATTTAGTAAATTTTGACATGTAAATAACCATTAATTGGTTTCATGGGATGAGTTTTATAACTATTGAAATGTATAATATGTGAAGAACGAATTCTCCCTCAAACACATTATAGTTGGTATTAAATCCTTTAGGACATCAAATTCAGAGCATTTCAACTCAATTTTATGAGCTTCTGAGTAACAAAAATATATATTCAATGATTTAGCTAAAATATTGTCAATATAATACCAAATAAGTCAGAATTGTGATGATAAATAGTATATATTGATGAAAGACTATCATGAAGACCAATTGTTTAGATTCCACATTTATATTTGTTAGGTATGTGTTTAATTTAAATGCATATATATATATATATAATTACCCTCACTCGTGACTCTAAATCAAGAACTCTCCTTCTCTTTAAAGAGGGTAGCCATTGAATTTCCAATACCGTGGGTCTAATGAATGATTTCTATATTGTAATTTTTTTATAAATTTATTACTTATTTTATTTATTATTTATATATTTTATACTATTATGACTTTTTTCACCATTATCCCCTTCTCAAATTCATGTAAATAGATAATTGACCACATATATTATATGAGAGTTGGAGTGGTGGATCTTTTTGTTCATTCTTTTTATGTGTTTCTCATTATTAATTCTAACAATTATTGTACTGGTTAAATTATTTGTGGTGCAAGGTCTCCCAACATTTTGTTCTATTATATTCTTCATCACATTAATGATTACTATACTCCTATTTAATTATAACATTACATGTAGAGGGTCTGTGTAGTATTTTATTGATTATGAGAGGGATATTATCCCACATGCAGTGGGTCAGTTTGGGGTAATAAAATTTTAAATTCGAGGGAGTTATAGGATCAATATCTATATTTAATGAAATATTGAAAATAATATTTTAAAGAACAATGATTTTATTCACCATGGACACCAATGAACTATAGGTACTTCTCGTTAACATCATTTATTTTTTTTTGTTTTCATCATCTTGTTTTTAATTCAATTCTATAAATAAGTATTTATACCATAATACTTTTTGACCCCCCTCCAATTATAATAGTATTGCATTAGGGTTAAAATTAATTAATTAATAAATTTTAAAATTGGGAGCTAGTGTGTCTGAGTGGCCATCTCAAGAGGGCGAACGATGGATGCATATTTCAAAAAAACCTAGTTAAATGAAAGTAGTTAACTGATATTGAAAAAGAAATTTTTTTTATGTGTACTCATTGTACACATCATGTGGGATGTCTATGGGGATGTATATGGAATTTTTCTTATATCACAATACATGTGATATTTAACTCGGAATGAAACCCAAACCACCATACTAGCCGAGATACATGGGGTGTGGTATTCCAAAACACATGTTGTTTGATCAGGTTTTCTAAAAAAAATCATTCACATGCTCATAAATCTTGTAGCTTCCTTTTATTTCACTACGAATCATGAAAAATCCTTCTTCCTGGGGCCCTTATAATAGATTGAAATTCTTATACATCGATCATTAGCCATCCCTTGTTAGAAACTGCTTCCATCATGGCCCATGGAAATATTTTTTCCCCACACACCATTTTCGTAGGACGAATTACAGCCTCCCTATCATCACAATACTCCAATATCAAAAAATCATTTTTACCACAAAAACCACCTATAACAAATCCAATTAACGAACACAATACAAATATTTCCTTAAAACTCAAATTCATCCAATAATTTCAAATTATCACCCTAATTATAGTAAAATGAAAAATAAATATATAATAGTTCTTGAGTTTTCCAAAAATAATCACAGTTATAATCAATTATTGATATTTTTAAACCTACCATCAATTGTATGTGTTAAATCCAAAAAACAAGTAAATAAAACATGATAATGATTTAATCCAGACCATTAAGAAAATATAACTATATATGAATATGAAATATACAAGAGAAACAATTTAAAACATCAATATATACATAAAAATCATATTAATTTAGATAAAATCATAAATAAAAAACCCCTAACTCAAGGAACTACATTAATGATTGAATATTTCATCACTTCCATACGTGTCTCACTAAAATCACCTTGAAATAAGTATCATTCCCTTGATATGAAATCATAGCCACCAAAATCATGGAACATCCTCAATTTCCTATCCCCCAATATAGGATTCATGGAAATGATAAATGGATAATAATGTAGAGTAACATTTCAATGTTATATATTGGGGAATTGTAAGGTTTTACATATTTAGTAAAATAATTATTTTATTAATTATAATAGTTAAATTAATTTTTTAATCCATTCTATATAAAATAAACTAAGGCCCTTTTTAATAAAAAATACCATCACACGTTAGGAAAACATTAATTCTAGCCTCAAACATGATCATGATTTTTCTCATCTAAATCCTATTTTTAAAAATAATAATTTCTAAATAAAATCATGTTCATGGTGAAATTATATGTAGTTTTTAATATATTATTATCATGTACCTAAAAATCCCACAACTCGTCTAACACCCCATAATGATAAAGGTGTAAAAGGATAAAAGATATGAATCTAGTAAAAAGGTATACCATTCCATCCAAGATTCTGCCTGATTAGAACTATATATTTATGAATTGGCCTGGAGTAGTAATATTGTTGGTTAAACTTCGTAGATGTTTCCATGGTTGTGTTTGAGTGAGTTTAATAAAACTAGAGAAAAAAGGTGTTGGATTTTGGGGAAAATCATTATTCTCCAGACATGTTCGATAATGTGGGTAGTCCCTATATAGGGGACCATGTTTCTACAGGGAAACTAATTCTCTTTGGGGGGCCAAGACCCAGTGTCTATGTTATAAAAGGGTTCCTATTATATAAATGGGGCCATGTTGTTACATTGGTATCAGATCAGGAACTCATCCTTAAGGGAGATGGAATTTCCTTGGTTGATATGTGGGGTCCACAATGGGGGCTTTTTTCTCTATGGTGGGGGTGAATGAAACAACCCAAAAAGATAAATTGTTAAAAGTATAAATGATATGGATCATGTTGAAATAGTGCACCTTTCTTTTCATGATCCTGTAAGATTAGAGCTCCATAGTTCATAATTCTTAGATTGTATTATCTATCAGAAAGGGCGGCCTTCTAGGAAGATTCTCAATGTTTGTGCGAGTAAGGAAAAGAGAACACTGGAAAGAAGAATTGTAATAATGTGGGGAAAACCATTTGTCTCATGAAATGTCTAGGCATGTGGGTTGGTCCCTTGAAAATAACAATGTGTTTGTCGGGGTATTGGTTTTACATAGTGGGATAGGAACGGATGATCTTATTAATGTAGGGTGTTTGTGATATCAATGGTTCCCAAATATTACATTCGTATCAGAGTAGGATCCTTATGATAAGTGTGGTGGAACTACCTTTGATGAAATGTGTGGTCCAAAAAATTGAATTTTTTCTTTGGGGGATAATTTTACACCCGATAATGATAAAGGGTTTCAAGGTTGAATGATATGATTCATGTTAATAAGGTTCACCAATCATTTCGAGATACATCTTCATTATAAATCCATAGTTATGAATGATTTTCCTATGGTAGTGATCATGGAGGGTGAAGTTATAGGAATTTTTAAATGGTGTGTGCGGGTGAGGAAAAAGAGCAATAGAAAGAACATGTTTTGGCCTTTGGGGATAATCATTAATCTCATGACCCATTTTGGAAATATGGGTGGGTCGCACAAAGGGGACCACATGTGTGTGGGTAACTACTAGTACAAAGAATTCCAGGAAAGGACGCCCATTTTAAAGAGGGTTATTGGTATATTTAGTAAGGTCCAGTTATTACAGCTCCCTAACAGATAAACCTCTCTATGAAAACTATGCCTCGCTACCAAAAAATCCATTATATTTTTTTATTTCACCTTATCATGAAAATTTATAATTATATATCATAGAAGGTTCTGATGCATAAAAACTGAAAATTTTAAATACATTAAATTAGGGAAACCCAATTTTTTTAAATACTACCAACCATTAAACATTTTTACCCCTATAAATTGAAAAACCATGTCATCCAAATAAAAAAATTCATGAACTATAGATATTTTAGGTAAAAATTTGTATCCCATTGTGAAAACCATTAAAGAACACATAGAATTTATTAATAGTTTAACATGATGATTATTGTTTCATTTATAACCTGTAATGATATAATTCACATTAATCTAGTACATTGTGTGGTTGTTGTGACTAACAGATCATGTTTTAAATGTGTATTTTACTCTTTAGTTCAAAATACACATCACATTTTTAATATT
This sequence comes from Viscum album, assembly GCA_963277665.1. Taxonomy (NCBI): domain Eukaryota; kingdom Viridiplantae; phylum Streptophyta; class Magnoliopsida; order Santalales; family Viscaceae; genus Viscum; species Viscum album. The sequence continues at coordinate 1,432,197,823 of OY728155.1, read as the reverse complement.
TTAATGTATTATCTAAAAATTGTACTTATTTAAGATAATGATGTGAGAAATATTTGTGAATAGTAAGAACATAGTTAAAATAAATCTATTATAAAATGTTTTTATTGATCAATATATCTATCTCTATATCCTATTTTTCAACAAAAATTTCTCTTAAGGACTCCATTTCATATTCCTCTTCTTTTCCCACACATTATCTCAAGAGTCTTTGAAAAATATTGATTTAAATTCTTCCTCAATATGTCTTTTAGAAATTGTTCTTATTTTCATCAACAAGATGACATCATGAATTTGTTTCATCCCCTATGTATTCCCATGTTTCATTTTCATTTTAATATTCCTTATCTATTTTATTTTTTATTTTATCATTATATTCTATTTTATTTTATTAAATTTCAAATTAAAATTAAAATTTTTATTTTATTTAGGTTGGTATACTTTGTATTTTATTTTTTCTACATTATTTTATTTATATTTCATGATGTACTATTTTTATTTCCATTTTTTAGACATTAATCCGATTTGAGAATGCATTTATGTAATTTCTATTTTATTAGTTGTGAGCTTTGTTATAAATATCTAACAGAGAATCTGCACTAATTATTCAATATTTTATTGAATTTCATGTCCTCTCCATAGGCTACCATTGTTAAGTGATATATTACATTATTCCATGAAGTCCTCTTAAGATATAATTATGGTAATTAAAACTTATTTTATATATCAAGGTGTGAATTTGTATAAAATATATTTTTTATATAGTCATAATAACATTAATATTTCACTTTTAAATCTAATTCATAATAGTAATTTAAAAAATTCATAATAAATGAGAATAATGAATATATTTTTTTGAATAATTTTTCAAAAAAACTACATGCTCATCGTAAATATTAATTCATACGTAGTGAACAATTTTATTAAGATTATTAATATTTCGGTACATTTATTTTTAAAAGTATGGAAATTTTTCAAATCATGTCTAATTCATTCTGAGATATATACATTTGTATTTTTTATTATACATAAATAATTTGCTCGCAAATTGGAATCATTTTGGAATGAAATTGGGGTCCATGTTAAAAAATTATTCGCACCACCCCTTGTTTTCTAAATCCTACAAAATAAATGAAAAATCAAAAGGAAAAATGTGTGATACATTTAAATTAACTCTAATATGAGAAAAATAATCACATATAGACTTAAAATAATGGATATGATTTTGAAAATCATTGAACCCACCAACGTGGATTTTAAATCCTAAACATTGCATCAACAATCCTTTCCAAAATATGAATCCCATAGTATCATTCTATGTTATATAAAATTATTGAAATCATGAGAGATGAATCTATCCATGTTTATATCCATTCTCTTCAACATTTCTTCTAAATATATATAGTGTTTCCACCTTCACCTCTATCGCGACATTAAATTAAATTTTGAACTCTTTTTTAATTGGTTTTAGAAATAAAAAAATTAAAATAATATCTGGTTTGTTATATTATTAAAAATAGTAATTTTGATGTGTGAGCCACATTTAATCATATTCTTTTATTGGGGATCCACAAATGGGGCATATACTTCATGTGGCACGTGAATTGAATTGTGAACCCCATTCACGCTTCTTGTGAGACCTGAAAATCAGAGACGTGAATGAGATTCTTGTCAACCCAAAGAAAACAATAAAATGAAGGCCCCCTCATTTCTCTCATTCCTCCTCTCGCAATTCTAAATGTATTTATAATGAAGTTATTTTTCTCTTCAATAACATATTCTATGCTTCCCCACAGACAAAAAAAATTATTTTCCAATTTTTTGTTTTCCAATTTTTTTATTTTTTTTCGTATGATTTTTTATATAAATCGTATAGCTATATGATTCAATTTAAAAGGTATGTTTTTTGATTCATATTATTTTTAATATACTATAAAATAAAAATATAATGTTTTTATTATTTAAATTGTGTTGAATTATGACTATTAAGAATAAAATAATGGTTTCTATATTGGGTAAAATATAATTTCACATTGAAATGTATATATATGTCATTAATTTATATTTTCAATAATTAAATTTGAATATTTAAAAAAATAATAATTAAATATAATATTTAATAATTAAATTAAAATAAGTTTACAATATATTATATGTAAATGAATAATAGTATTCTATATAAATATTTTTAGATAATATTTTACTAATAATATTTTTTATAAAATACAGTTCACTTTATTGAAAGATAATTATATATATGTTATATTATTTTCCATATTTTTAAATAATTTAATTTATAATATAGTATTATATATATAAATAATTTTATTATTAGTTATGCAGGAAAAAATATTATTTTAAATCTCTTTTAATAATAAGTTATTATGAATGATTAATGTTATGTCTAATAATGTATAAAATCAAAGTATTTCTATTTTGGAAATTTTAATCACTTAAAAACTTATTCATATGAATTTCATTCTTAAAAAAATTAAATAAATTTACAAAATATTCATGGTGTTATAAATGTAAAAAGTGTAAATATATTTATTTGACATAAAATTGTACTATTAATAATACTTTTTAAATCATTATATATGTATATTATTATTATTATTATTAATGTATAAGAAATCATAATTTATATTTTGGAAAACATAATATCTTACAGAAATTTAAATGTATAATTTTAATTTTTAAGATTAATTATTACATTAAAATATATTTATATATATTTCTAGTGAAAGAAACTAGAAAATGATTGAGTAATTCTTTTTGGGTGAACGCATGGGAATTGTGTCAATCTTTTGTGTTTCTATGAATGTTGAATGTGTGTTGTATATAAACAGATTATTTATTTTTTGTAATGTATATACGACCACTTTGATATGTTATATTGTGTGTCTCTTTATATTAAAGGTATTTAATGTTTTTCTTGAGTTTATTTTTTTATGGGTCTTCTGATTTAAAAAGTTACCAAAGTGGTAATATTTTATTTCACAATCTCATCATTATTCAAGATTGTTTTTCTTTACGTATCCCATGGAGGAGTTACTTGGTGTTTTCGTATTAAATAAGTTATATTTTCATCTTCTCTATTTATTCATGATATTTTCATTTAATAGTATAATTTTCCCACGCTGTGGTACATAAAATAACTATGACTTTTTTTATAAAATCTGACTTTATTTCCCTCTTCGTTCTAAAATAAATTTCCATTTAAATTGATATTTTATATAAATTTTTTCAAAAATGTTTTTAACATTTTAAAAAAAATTAAATAAATTTTTAGGTTTTTTTAAAATTTTATTAAATGAATCTTCATGTGATTTTAAAAATAAGTCTCATTTGGTTTCTACAAAATATTTGGAAGCAATTACTTTTTCAATATTTACGACATGATTTTTATTTATCAGAATAATTACCATAATTGTTTTTGAAGATTACTTTATAAGTTTCATAGTGTTTTTAATGAAATGTATTTACAAATGTTTTGTTAATTTTATGTTTCAAAAATATTTTCAATGTGAAATGGTTATATTCCTCAATGTTTTTTTAATAACAATTTAACTGTATTTCTATTAAAAAATGAAATCAACCAATTTATAGTACTTTTGATCCACTAGGAGTATTTTGTATTGATTCCATATTTATTATTTACTTATATGGTATATGATCAATTGAGAATGTACCATTTTATTTCCACTCACTATTATACTCAGGATGATTTCTTATTATATTTATTAATTGGGGTAATTATTAACATTTTCTGTACTAGTTTCACCATTTTTTGTGTGAAGATGGGTATTATTCTCATGTGGTTCCAGAATTTGTGTCCTTTATACAATACGTATAGTTTGGGTCATTAATACCCTACCGTGTTAGGAATCTGGAAGTGTGTACTCCAGATGTGTTGTTTTGGAAGGGTCGGTACACCACTGCCTTATCAGAGAGAGGGTCCTATATCCTAGACTTGTAACTCCCCTTTCATATTAGGGTTTAGGTCCTCCATAGAGAATGATCTAACAATGTCGGTATTCTAATGTTGCATCAGGGTGTGGGTACTCTAGTATTTGAGTTATACTCCATTGTTAGATCAGGGTGAGGTTCCTCACTGTTAGGGTAGTACCCACTGTCTCTGAGTAGTAGTGGGGATTGGGTTCTCCATGGGAGTTGGAGTTCCCTAGACTGTGGATACAGTTACAAGGAGGGGGCCTCTCCACTTAATATATGTGATACCTAGATTGGAGTTAGTTCTCCCTTGACGAGCTGAGGTACAATACAGTTTATACAGTAGCTAAAGAGGTTTCATGGGTTAGTTCAGAGTAGTTCTCCCTTGACTATAGGGAAGCAGTGAGTTTTAGTTCCCTAAATTATATCTTATTATAGAGAATACACTTGGTGCATATTCTGGAGATGTGCTCCCTCAACTATGTGTAGTCTTGATGGGTGGGCCACTTCACTTGGGTATCTTATGTTTTCCCAGGGCCCAAGGAAAAAACTACATGATCTCTAGTACTAGGAACTAGAGCTGGTCCATGTAATATGTTTATGATGGAACAAATTCTCACTGAAGTACCATTAGGAATGGTAGATTTGTTTTTAATGGAGTGAATCTCTTTGAAGGGTTCCATTTGGGATGGTTGAGCTCATGGATTGTGTTCTTTGGGTTTCGTGTCGCTATTAGACCCTACTAATAGAATTAAATTGCTAGCTATGAGGGCAGAACCAAATGAGACTCTATTTTTGAGATGAGTATATATGGGTGATTTATGGTAGTCCTTGTGGTGTTCTCTCATGTCGAGATTAAAACCCAGGGTAGACTGAGCTAACATGTCATATATAGATATGGATGGTTTGATATAGATTTTCTCTCATGATTGGGGTTCCCTATGGCTAGGACAAGCAGACAATTTCCTTTCATATTCATTGAAATAAATTAAGGGTATTTAAATTTATGAATAAACTATGGGATATAACATTTATACCACTAACATTTCATCTGAAGATCATCACATTTTTGACCACATCCTAAGATCCAAATTCAGGCACTATTAAAATCCTCATCCTATGATCCTCCAGAAAAAAGTGGGTTTTAAAAAATTTGATGAATAATAATGAGACCACATTCCCTAATAAAAAAATAAGAATAAATGGAGCATTATAAAAACCAAGAGCACCGATTTGAATCCAAAAACACTCAAAAGTTCCTTGATTCAAAGGAGATAAAATATTGGGAGGATTTTGTAGATTTTGTTCATCACTTGGTTTGAAAGTGGGAGAATGGGGTAAAAAATGACGTGATGGTCTAAAAATATCATGGGGGAAATTTTTTAATTTTACACTTTTTAATAGACCACATGGTTTTCCAAACCCAGCAACAACTATGCTCTGGCCTCTGTCCAAGATGGGTCTAACTCTCACAATTACATTGGGATCTCACACGGATTGAAAAAACATGTTCCAAATATGTATAATGGAACTACAATAGGTCACTTGGTTTTGATCTCCCCCCGTACACTTTTTATCACACAATGAAACCCTCTCTTGTTAGCACAGTTTGGGTCCCCATTTTCCTCTAATCATGCACCAACCAGGCAGCTTGCATTGGATGGCCAATTTTTCCTTATCTTTCGGCTCCAAATCCCATATAACACCCCTGATACTCCTCCTAAAAACAATAATCATTCAATTAAAAAAATAAGATATATAAAAAATAAATATGTATATACCTCCATGATGTCTAGGATATTACAATTAATCTACATGATGGAATCACAAATAAATATCTTATAGGTTTATAAACTCTCACAATTATAATGAAACCTTATTGAGCTACAACAAATAGTTGGAAAATGGATATTTTAGTACATTAATATAATTAATGTAGATGTACTCAATTATAATATATTTAAACCAATTAAATTTATAAATATTCCATTTTGTATTAGGCCAGTAATATTTTAGATTATAAATCAAATTTTAGAGGGGAATTCATTTTCAGAAGTAGTCATGTATCTTTCTTATGAATAAAGTTATATTTTTCACACAAGGAGAAGTAAAATAGTTTTATATTAATAAATTACTATCAATATATTCAATAATATATATTATTTCATTGATTAATGATGGGAGAGTTTATTCCAATTATCCATGGCATATTATGTGTAAAAAAATTTACTAATGAAATAATTTAATTGGCTGGGGGAAGATGAGTATATTACTAAATTACAATCCAAATATTCAATCATTTATATTATTTCATAGTTAAAATATGAATAGTTATTGTCACATATATATTGGTACTTTATTTTGAAAAAAAAATTGTAACAAACATATCAATGAATTTGTTGAAGAATTAACTTTTGATACACATAGGCATCTTTTATCACTTCAACTTATTGAAGATGGAAAATATTAATGTTACTGGGCAGTATTAATAAAAAATTACCAATTTAGTGATATCTTGAAATCTTAATTAAAAATTATTTCATCCTATAAATGATAATTTTTGTCTTTCCTACTATCCTCGTGGTCTATATAAGTTCATTTTTTTGTTTGTTCCTATTTAATTAAATTTCATTTTTTAAAATTCCTACTGAAAATATTAAGTGTTATTCTATAAATGATGGAAAACATAATAATATTGATTACTGAGATAGTATTAGATAATGTTTAAGATATATTTCATTGTAAAAGGATAAATGTGAATGTCAAACCTAAAAATTAAAATTTAGTGTCAAAATAATATGAAAAATAAATCCAATGTGGGTGATTAAAGATCCCTAATGAACATTGTTGTAAAAGGGAAAGTTTTAGGCCATGAAATTTTACTTGGTTAATATTCTATTGAAATTTAAAATTATTGTTATAGATATTTAAAAAAATATTATTCTATTTTAAAATTTTTTGATTTGTTAACTCTTATATTGATAATATACATTGAATAATATTTTGATATGGTAAATCATGAGATTACAAAGTGTGACAATTTTTTTTAATTTTAATCATGAAAATTGATTTATTAGAGAAGAAATATTTATTGTGATTTGATAAATAATTTTCTAAATTCAATGTAACTGGAAACCAATACATGTTTATTGGGAAAAACACTTTGTGTTTGGAAAATTCAAGAAGAAATATACTACCAATGAAAATTAGGTTAAAGTTTTTTCAAAAAATATATCATGGTTTACAATTCTAAAAACTTATTTTCATGTTTTTAGAGAAAAATTGAGGTTTACATTGACAATTGTTTTGGATGAAATTTATATGGAATCAGTACTCACCATGGGGAAGAAAACAACATTTTGGTATTTTCTATTAATTTTTATTTATAATGTTCATGTAAATGGTTCTTCTCATTTTTTCTAGTATCCAAGGATCAATTACATCTTCATTGAAAGGAATGAAAAATGTCATGGATTTCCAAGACATATCTCAGTGGATAAAAAACATGAATAGTTAACTTTTTTGGTCATGGGATGATTTTTTTAGGTGTCAACATGACATTTGCATGTTAAAATACATAATTTTTTTGTGAAAATATATAAGTTTTTCATAGAAATTTATTAATAATTGCTTATATATAAGTATTGGATAAAAATTATTGAAATGTTCCATTGGTCAGGGAAAATAGCATCATGGTTAAGTTTCACATGGAAAGGATTTGAAAATATTATTTAAAGATGATTTTTAACATTTTTTTGTGTGCCAAAACATTGTGATAGATTCTTGTTCATACAAGGGGAAGACTAAACAAGATCAATTTTTCCTATTTTCACTTGTTTGAGACCATTACTAAAGTTATTGATTAATCATAATCATACTAGTGTTCCAGAACATATAATATCTTCATATTTTCTATTATTTTTAGATTTTAAAAGATAGATGTCAGAAGTGGGATCAAAATTAAAAATCCCCAATATTGTATCTACTATAATAGTTATGTTAAAAAATACAATAAAAGTTTCTTATAATATCTATTGTTTATTTTCATTCTCCATATATTTGATTATTTTAGTAGATGATTATTTTGATATCATATTGCCTATTTACCTTGAGATTATCAAGTAATTTTTTGGATAGTTTCTAGTGGCACTATTACACCACATCTAAGTGAATTTTAAATTTTTTACTAGGATTATCAAGTCGGTACATTACTCAAATAAAAAAAATTTATAATAAAAACCAAAATTGTTATTAATAATTATTTTAAGGTTTTGAATAATTCATTCTTCAATGATATGTGATTAATCAATGATAGGGTTTTACATCGTATTTATTCACGAATAAGCATAAAACTATTCTCATTTTTTACCAAATAATTCTATGTCATGGGAAACCCTACTAAATAACATGTTTGAATATTTTTAATCTTGGATGAATTAATTAATAAAAAAATATATCATTATAATTTATTTTTATTATTTCTTACAGATCAAATTTATTTTTCAATATTAATCTAAAATTCTTCATGGAATTAATATTTCTTATTGTATGTGTATATATATATCATATAAATACAAAAAAAATTATATATATGTATATTTGTATATGTCTTTATGTATGTTTGTTTATATATATATATAAATATTTTAATGTATATATTATTTTATATACTTTAGATAAAATTTTACATAAATACATTATATAGATTATTTTTATATCTTTGTGTACGGGTCTATTTTTTATACATATATTTATATATGTGTCTGTGTAGTGTGTTTCAATTTTAATAATTATATACATGGTTTTATATTTTCATTATAAGTATAATATTTAATAAACAAGAATATTTTTGAATCATATACGTTGAAAACTATTAACAAATTTCATGAATGATAATCATATTAAATAATGTATTATAATTTGGCTAAGGAGTACAACATGTTTATAATAAAGAATCGAAAAAACAATTCAGAAATTAATTTTCCAATCCGAAATTCTCATTAAAATGATAATTTAAATATAGGAATTAAAATGATGACATGATATATTAGAAATTTTATTTGAGTTTTAATATTATACTAATCATAGTGAAAAATTAATTCTATTTATTGGAAAAAATATATATGGTTTACAAATCATCTAATATCAATAAAAGACTATATCAACATGTAAATAATTTTGAGGAATTGAATGTGGTTATTTTAGATGATGTGTAATCTCTTTGGATTCTATCTTTACATAAAAAAATAAATCATTCAACACATAGTTTTTATGTATTTTTAATCAATTTGAGAATAAGATAACTATATGGATGTTTGGAGACTATATGTTTATTAATGTGTCACATTTATAAATGAATTTATGATAACAAACATTAACACATAGTAGGTTCACCTTATTGGAAGAAAATTGATCTTGATTATAATCAATTTTGAAATATGATATGAAATCTTAATCATTCATTATTAACAAAAAATTTTGAATCCCTTCAGTGTACAATGTTTCATTCCCATTATATATTTGATTGTGTTGTTAAATTAAAACAAACCACTATGAATACAAAGCACAAAATATATATATATAGATCATTAGTTATTTATATAACGATATGACCTACAAATTTTATTAACATGTATATAAAAATATTGACACAGGGTATGAAATTGATCTATTATACAGTTTTTATGGTGTATTATTGCTCATAATATTGAAGAGATTATATTGATAGACATATATTTTTTGGTGATGTAAAATAATTTCCACCCTATGTTAATTTATTAAGGAAGAATTTTAAACAAATATTAGTTGGATATATGTTTAAACGATCTATAAACATAGTTATAATCAAACATTATTTAATGTTATAGTTTCGTAGACCCCATAATTTTTACCATTCGAAAAAAATATGTATAATGATTACAATATTCGATAGGATGTTTGAAGATGTATGATCACATTTTCTATTAAAATGTGATGAATAATTTTATAAGTTAAATGATATTTTCATTTTTTTTATTTAATAATCCTCAATAAAAATTTAAAAATAGTTGAGAAAGAGTAATTATTTATCATTAAACAATCCTACAAAATTTGTTTATATTTTAGTAAATTTTTTATTTTTTTATTACAAGAAAATAGTGGTGTTGGTATAACATATAAATTTAACTACAAACGACCATATATGTAATAATAGATATTTTATACATGATTAACATGGTGATAAGGGTGATTTTACACTACTGTTTTAGTGAAAAAAATAATTTTCTTCTTTTATGACATCATGCACTTTCCAAATAATAGAAAATATTGTTTTAAATTTTAAAAAAGGACTAATGGTTCTTGAGGGGTAATCCTAAAATAATAATAATAAAGTGTCAAAGAATGACTTAATTATAAACTATTTCAAATAACATTACATTTGTGTCTAGATACAAATATATTTTTTAATTTTATAGAATAATATTTCATAATTGCTATATATGATTTTATTTCTTAAAATCAATATCTATATATGATATTAAAATTTTTATGATTTGAGAATGATATTGTTTTCTATATTATGTGTATTAGAGACATCCATCCAACAATATATATTCTATATTTTGTTTTATTTTATAATAGGGATCAAAATTTACCACTGTATAAATTTTACATAGATATACCATACTAAATGATATATATATATGCTAAATGTGTAGAATAAAATTAAATAATATACATATATTTATTTTAAATATTTATATTAATGTTGAATTAATTTAATTTTAAATTTAATACCTTTTTAACATGGATATAGTTGAGGTAAAAAATGTTATCACACAGTGAACATTGAGGGTGAAGGATATTCAAGAAGTCATACTACTGAAATATAAATCATATATTATAAACAAGAATACATTCATATAAAAATATAACCCCCATGTATTCATTTGGTGGCGAATTACATAATATATATCTTTTATAGTTTTATAAAAAATAAACCAACCTCCATAGTTTAGATGAATTATATTCTATATGTTTTCCATCAATTCATCGATAACTTTAAATTTTATGATGGTATTCAATTATTCTTAGTGTTAACTTTTAAATATCCATACTACCACAAGGATCTGAGTGATTCTCAATATTCAACATTTTTCATGAATGTAAATATCTTATTAATATCATTGTTGAATCACTTTTATTATGATCTTCATGTATTATCAAATGTTTACAATACCTTGTGTTTATCCTTGAATTGATTTAACAAAAAATATCCCCAATATTAATAATGTGATCTAGGAAAAAAGATAGATATATATTGATTTTATATGATTATCTAATCATTAACGAATAAAAAAACTAAATAGTTTATTACATTCCAAAAAAACATGATAAATACTCATTATGGGTAGCCTTTAGTCATCACAATAAAAGTATTTCTTCTTTCATAATTGTATTAATGTTTAAAAGTATTGGTTCTCTAATTAATTGGGTGTATTGACCTTCTTTGTAATTAAATTATTGTACAGAATATACTATATTTCATATATATATAAATATTATACCTATAAACATACTTTATCCATGATGATTTTTAAATTTATGAAGGAGTTTATAAAATAATTTACTAATTTACCTCATAATAGAATAAAATAGATGTTATAAAATTAGTTAAACACAACCCCATTTGAATCTGAAACTCAATTAATATTTTCTTCCGAATAAACAAAGATATTATGATATAATTTTCTTATGAATTTTGTTATAAACACTTACTTGAAATGATAAGATAAAATAAACTTCCATTACATCTTCAATTTAATTATAAAATCATATCATAATTCTAATAGAAATCAAATTTAATAAATATTTAAATCCATTCAGGACACAATAGTATCACCAAATTGACAAAATTAACAAAATCAAACCAAGAATATGTTTTCTATTTTTTTGACATAGAAATAAGTATAATCTTTATTAATACCAATAATATTATAATTAATTATTCTATAGAGTAAAAACACCATCATACTCTTCTTCCAACCTCAAACACTTGCCAGTTTTTTTCATCCAAATAAAACATCGCATGATGGTCCTTTTATCATTTTTATTTCTCTATATGAAATAAAATAACATGAAAATTATGTTCATTAATGTGTTTAAAATAACATAACACTTGGTGGAAAAAAAATAACACCTCTAATAAAATCAACTTTATCCATATAAAACTAATATTATAAATACATCATCCAAAATAATTTCTATTTTACATTAATCACTTTTAAGAACACAAAAATCCAATATTTAATTTAGTTTTACACCTATAAAGAAATAATATTTATTATATAAGTTTTTTCAATATATAAATAAATTTTTATACAATATTTATTATCCAGCATTTTCATAGAAATTAAGAAAATAATTAATATAAATCAAAATGGTTTCCATAAAATTAAAATATATTTTAATTAATGTATCTATTTTTAAAAACACCCATATATAGATTGTAAGATATTTTTTAAAAACATTGTCCTAAAAAATATCAAAAAAATAATAGAAACATTCATAAAAAACGAAAATAATACACACACATTAAAATCAATGATTTACATAAACAAAGAGATAGTGCATGTTACCCCCACAAATAATGAACTATTAGTTTCATAGATATACACATGTGTAAATTCAAATAACAAGTTTGTCCTTTTAAAATCTACCCCTAAATATAAACCACTACACCAAGATAACCCTCCCTTATATTGTAAAATATATAATTTGATTTAAGTTTCTATTACTTTGTCTTACCTCAACAACCAAATGATAAAGTCATATAGGGGATGGTATGACTATACCATATCCTAGGTTATGACTAGGTTTAACTCCCATTATCAACCATTATTTTTAAAATTCATCTATTTTAAATGGTTTGGTAGACAAGTTCCCTAGATATTAATTTATAGAAACATATACTATATTCATGAATCATTAATTTATATTATTTGTAGAAAAAATATAATATATAACAAAATGTTTTTATTGAGACTACTAAACAATATATCTTTAATGATTTATGGATCTTTGACATGTATAACCTAACAATAATGGTTAGTTTATTTTCATTTTTAGATAATCAAGTTGTGACTTCATTCATATGAGTTATATTATTTATATTCTAGTAAAAAAATATTCTATATTTATTATATTTTGTTCATATAATATAACATCTTTATAATATATGTCACCCATTTTTTATAAAATAAAATAACTCCACCTAATGTGTAATTTTTATAAGAAACACTTCAATCCCTTTATATATATTCACATCTAAATGTATTGAGAATTACTTTGCTATTATATATCAATAAAATATTTAATTTCTTTATTATATTGTTTTATTCAATTCATTAATATGAAATTATACTCCTTAAGAGATAATTTTGATTAATTAAACAATATTATTACATAATCAATATTGGTCCTTGAAGAAATGATTATTGAAATGAAAAAAAATAATATTCCTATATTTTTTTTCAAAAATATAATAATGTGGTAATCCTTTGAGATTTTAGTTTCCATTAAAATTATCAATGAACATGATTTAAATCATGTATTCAAAACATCTTCTAGTGTACATGGTAATATTTTTCTTGAGAAATTATTGTGTTTTTTTCTCCTAGAAAATTTGAAATCCCAAAAAAAAATTTATTTCTCAATTTATTGAGAAAAAATAATTAATACATTTTTTAGAAATATTATTTTTAAGAACATGATTTTTTCCATCAAACACAATGTTATAATCATTGATGGTAATTGTGGTATATTTTTCAGTGATTTAATTAATGTAATGGTTATTTCACCATTCATCATCTTTTGAAATGTAGTGATTCTAAACATGAGTCATGTTTTCAATACATTGATCTAAACTCCTTGTTTAATTGATATAAACTATTATCTAACTTGTAAAGAATTTTTTATCTTTTAGAATAATTAAATTCTTGGTTTTGTGGAATATTTGATTCCTCAAAAAGTATACCATTAAGGAAAAATGAAGGGATAACCATATGACATATCATATATATTCTTTGAGAAAGGATAAAAATAATATCCTTATAAATTTAAATTTCAAACAAGATCAAATATCTCACCATTTTAAGTGAATTTATCTCTAGAATAAATTTCTAACATAAGCGTAGTTTATGACACAATTCTTTACCAAAACTATAAAGCAGGGTTTGATTCATAAAAATTATTCTAAAAAATCATTTTTATTTACATTTTAATTGAATTTTATGTTTTATTCTTCATATTATTATGAAATTAACCTTTCATGAGAAGATTATACTGTTCATTCATTAAATTATAATACATTCACATTATTCTAAAATGAGAAATTAGATATGATTGAGATATAAACCTAAATTATATCCTTATTAAATTGAATTTTCAATGATGACCAATGATTTTATGGACAAAACATTTCTTCCATACCATTGGACAAATAGGTTTTGACTATTCATTTTCAATAGATAATTTGGAATAACAAAATTATTTATTCCCATCACATAAATCATTTCCATTTATAGATATTATACCATTAAATCATTTAATTTAATCAAACACTTAATAAATCTTCGAATGTATTTTTATTTATTTAAAAAATGATTATTTAAACCAAATCACAGAATAATCATAAAAAACCAATCCTAATTCATTTTTTTAGTAAAATATCCTTATATATGGTTTATATGATATGAAAATTTCATATACACTTCCTTTATAAAACATCACAACTTTCATTCCATAACTTTGAGTAAAGTGTGGATATTAGAGTCATTTAGATTAACATAAAATGTTGTATTAATTTAACATAACCTAATTTAAGACATCTCAATAACTCAATGATACATGAAACAATTTCAATTATGAAAAACTCTAACAATCATTATCCATTAAAAAAATGATACATATATTTTAGAAATACCAACTCATCATACCTATAGTCATGGTTTACTTTATTAAATTGGTAAAATATTCAAGGATTATAATCATGTAGGATAGGTCATTTTGCAGTTTTTGGACATTAAATACATATATGATTCCCTTATTACATTGAAAAATAAAATATATATCATGATAAACATTATTCCATACTAATATTATTCATAATATCCTTTTTTATATCCTATCAAAAGTAAAACAAATTAAGGGTCATATTTGAATATTAGTAATGGTTAAGAACAATAGAAGCCATAAAGGGTAAATAATAATATGAAAATAACCAAAAACATATTCCTTCAAATCATTAACATGAGTAAAAAATGAATACAGGGATAATATCAATGAATTAATCTCATGGATAACAATAATTTAATTCAAAATGAAATAAAAACATAATTTTTTGACATCATGATCTCATAAATCATGATACCCATACCATAAATCTATCTTTCTAGGAAAAATTAATTGATGGATATGTATACAACAAAAAAATATTTAATATGTTTAGATAATTAGTTTGTCTCGTCAGACCTGTCGATGCATCGTGGGGCTATCTATTATTGGGGGCCCATCAACCTTTGTATATCAAATTCAATATATATGTATATATTTAATGATAAATTTAATTTATTAAAAAATATGGCTTTTGAGAAAATATATATTGATTAAAGGATATAGAATATATTCATTTCCCTAGTCAATAAATTAACATTCATAGTAAAACACAATCTTTATAAATTATATATGATTCATGAAATAATAATATTAATGATAAATATATATATATATATATATAATTAATAGAAATGTATAGTATATTTAAATATTAAAATATGAATGTGAATGTTTGAAGGTAATGTTATTATCTAAAAAATTAATAAGGTATTAAATAAGAACATCATTTCATAAATAATAAAGGTTTATTAATAAAATATATTAATTTTTAGAAATAACGAAACTGAATTGAAAGGATTAAAATAATAATTTTTTAAATATTTGTCTTTATAAATCATTAAATACATTTATAATAACCATTGTATCATAAAATTTTTATGGTAGTGGGAATATTCTTTAATTCCATATACGCATAAAAAACAGTACATTCGAATTTTTAAAAAGAAGTTTAAATCGATGCTTCTGAAAAACATTATAATTTATTTATGAAACCTGGTAAAAATCTAGGGAGAATATAAAATTTCGTTATATATTATTCTCAGTGAATACATATGACATTTTTAAATAAAATTTTATATAATTTTGAAATTGAAATTTTTTCGATCCGATCAAAAGATAAATAATATCGGCTTCCTTTCAAATAGTCATTTGGTTTATTAAAGTACCATGTTGAGGGAAATTTGGAAGAAAACCTGAAAACTAAAAAAATATTGAGGATAAGAAAATTATTTGATTTTATGATGGATTCATTCTAATATTCTATCATTTAAAAATATAATCAATCCCAAAAAATGGGATTGTAAAATAAATTATCACCTATTTTGTAAAATTAAAATTATATCCCCTTAAAATTTTAAACTAGAAACTAAATAATAATCATTGTTAAAGTATATATATTAATTTTAAATTTATATATGGGGTAAAATATATAGAAAATATATTCAAATAGGTGGATAATACCAATTATGCTTTAATGTAGTGGGCATTGAAATGAAATCCTTTACCTCCAGATCAGCATGTTCTAAAAGTGATCTAAAATAATGAATAATAAAATTAAAACTATTTTAAGTCAATATAGAAATAATTTAGAATCTTATTATACCATATATGATTCACTTATGATATTCCAACACTAATTTATTAATATTCATCATTGAAATATTCAAGTCTATGAGTTAACTATTTAGTTTTTTATGATAATTTCATTTTTCTTGTTCTAGAGATTGTAATTGGATTATAGTTAAAAAATATACTTAATTTTAAAAAATAAATAAAAAAATTATTCATAATAATAAAAATTATATGCATTTTGGTTTTATTTAATTATTTATTATTCATATTTTATTTGATAATTAATAAGGTATGTATTGATATTTTCAAAGGGTGTGTATCATAGAATACAATAGAAAATCAATAAGAACTATCCAAAAGTGGATTTAACACATAATGAAGGATAGAAAAAATATGTATTCACCATTCATAGAATATTTGGAGTTATGAATCACACCTCTGGACAAAATAAAAATTCATGAAAAGAATACATGATTTGAATTTTTAGTATATGTTGTGAAAAGTGGAAGGCCACTTCATGCTTAAATATAATGTCATGAAAATAATCATTTCGTGAGTTCCCATTAAATGTTGTGAAGTTTTTTTCATCTCCAAATACCTATAATTCACAAAAAAATCAATAAAATACTATATACATGGAGAAAAATATGGATTGAGATTACATGATGTATGGATGATTAACATTTCACAAATTCCCATACATTTTTTCAAGGTCATAGATATACTTGTTTTTTGGTAGTCATTTTTTATCTCATGTTTCTATTATTTCTTCCTTTCTCTCTCTCTGAACTCAAATTTACATATTTTTTTACTATTTCAATTAAATCCAAGTTATGTTGAGTATTATGGAATTTTTATTCACCACATTTATAAATGATTACCATTTGTAATTATTTTCTATCATTGATTCAACTTGAAAGTGGAATAGCACAATTATATCACTTGTATATTCTTACAAGTAATTTTTTGTAAGATTTATCAACTTTTTTATTGTGAACTACTTGATTAATAATCCCATAATTTCGAACATTTCTGTTCTAACAATTTTATTGATCTTATAATAATGTCTATAATTGTTTCATTGATCTTGATTAATACTATCATGATCTACTAAACCACATAGGGAAAAGGTAAAGTGTTACTATTTTTATAAACTTAATTAATCAATAATATTAAACTGGTAAACCCTAAAACTATCAATGAAGTTAAATACTATCTATTAATTCAATATTTTATGAAATAATGACCATGGGATGTTTAGTTGAATATACCTGATCTGAATGGAGTAGATCGGGTTATGACCATTATTCTATGACACGTTCTACAATAGAATCCAAGTATAATGCACCTAGTTTGATAGCTTTATCCAGACCAAGGAATAGTTTCATCTTGGATGGACTATTTAGTTTTACCATAACCCACTATATCTCTTTTATGTACCACACAACCTATACCTAAGAACTATCCCATGTTAGGACCGAGATTATCTGTTTCACCTAATCCCTAAAATTGCCGATGATCCCTGTCTCCATCCTTAATCATTAACCAAACACATTAGTGTTAATTTAATTCAAAAAATCAATTCAAACATGTGAGGAATCCTAAAAAATGTCTTCAAATTCACTGGTTTACTATCGTCCGGTATTTCCACATGCCTTTGAACCCGAACTGCCACTCTACTTTGCTATTATAGAAAGTGTTATTTGGGATAAAAAAATTCTTATCGGATCGAAAACTATTTGAATTATATGACATGTGTATATAACATCCCATCACTTTCTTACACATTAAAAATTAATTTATCTCATAAATTTTCAATTAATACAACCCAAAAGATCAATAATTCTTGTGTATTTGGGAATTAGGTACATAACATAACATCTCTAAAATGGTATAAATCGACATTATTAAAAAAATATTTACATGCTTTATTATAACATCATTAACATGATCAAAATACTCCTTTGAACATAAAACTAAATGTGATAACCAGAGGAAAAAATAAGAATGGGGTTATATACAAACCCAGTATGAGAATATTCATGGAATAAGTGATACAAGTCATACAATAGGAATATCAATAGGGAATAAAGGTAACATGAACAATAAGGCAGAGAAAATCATTATAATTATAACATGTGAAATTTGGAAGCCACGTAAAATACTGAATCATATACATAGGTCACGGTTATGCTTCCAAAACATCATGGTGGAAAAATCATATAAATTAATGAGGCACACTCCTATCCCAAGATGACGTACCATGATACTAATCATTAGCCAATTCGTCAAAGTGTGATTTGGGGGAACTGATCATAATGATTTCATTCTCATTATCAAGTGTTCCATATAGATCATACGACATGGATTCATTAATAATCATAACTTATTCCCTAATCAAGGAATATTGAATATATAAATGTAATTACCAAATCAATTAGTATATGTGAATAATTGTGAATACCTTAGTTGTAATAATGGGTGTGGTATTTACTACACAATTGTTTGGTCATGGAAAAATTACATTGAAATTTATGTAGCATAATGAAGTTAGATAAAAATTAATTAAAATTGTTTATGAGAGTGAAAGGGGTCTCTAATTATTTTTACAAAAAAATTATTAATATATTCTTTGAAAACATATCCAAACATTAGAAATTCCAAAATATAAGGCATAAGGTAATTATGAAATATGATTAGAGAAAAGAATCCTTATGAAATTTCAACATTGTAACGAGTGTATATAAAGGATCATAGGAGGATCAATTAATGTGAAAATAATATATTATCATTCATAAAATAAATTTAATGTGAGTAGAATATTGAATATCATATCAAATCATATGAAAATATAAAGTAAAACACATATCATAATAGGTGTGCATCGTAAAATATTAGAGTGGAAGATCCCTTCCAGAATTTTGGAACTATAATATCATATGTAAGGATCAAAATTATATATTAAAAATGATATTTAATACATGTAACATAAATTTTATAGTATTAGAATGATTATAAATGAATTAAAATATATTAAATTGAAATTAAGGAGGATAATTTCAAGGAATGTGGTTGAAATGAAAGAAATAAAGGGAGGTGAGGATCCCTAACATGAGTGTATAACTCCAAAGGCATGAGAGTGTCTTCCTAGAGAGCTTAGAGGTGCCTCAAGAGAACACTAGAGAGTGGAGGCAAGAGTATGAAAATTCTCTAGGAATTTTCACGGAAGAGAAATTAGAGCATGAGTGGGTTTATATAGGAAAAGAGGGAGATTTATTTATTATTTTGTATTTGGCTTCTACATTATAAGATATAAAAAACCACAGAACAACCCATGGTTTTTCCCATGGGTTTTTGAAAAAGGGTAGTGTTTTTATTATAATAGAATAAATTTTTTATATTATCAAAATATTATCCTTTGTGACGTGGAGGTGAGTAACACTCTTAAATAAATTCTTTCAAAATCCTTAATTATATTATATATCATTATGGACTCAAAATGGATCCAAATAATAAATCATATAATATAAAATCACAATATCTTAATGTAAAAAAAATATTTATTTGTTTATTCTATTTATAATACTTATGACATCATTTTTTGATCATTATGGTGTCATAAAACATAACGTATATTTTCACGAAATTAAATTTTTACCCGAAAATTTCACAATCTCAAAATATTTTAAAAAATTCACACTTAGATTATTTCATTTTCCTAGTTCAAAAAATAAAATTCATTTTATCAATATAATTTTAAAAATATTCAAATTTTCAAATTTAAAATGAAAAACCAACATTTATTGAAAATTATTGGTTTTTTAAACGACAACATTTATTGCAGCAAAATTAAAATTAAAATTGGCTTCATAAAAATTATACGATCATCTATATTTAAAAAAATATTTAATAATAATACTTTATTAAAATATTATTTCTTTAAAAAATTCATTAATTTTTTAAAATATATATCTTAATACAATTTTAAAATTTTAAAATATATTATTTGTGTTTTATTGAATCAAAATAAAAATCATTTATAAATTAAAAATAATATGATGGAAATATATTCATTATTCCATAAAAAATAATATACTTGATTATCACGGCCCACCCCCAACAAAATGAGGGAAGAGTCAGCAGATTGCTAGGCCCTTCCTTTTTTAAGTTGAAGGAGTGATAATGACCCCCGAAAACCGCCTTCAATAGGTCCCGGAGTGGCGACTAGCACCAAGGGTATAGAAATTACACACAAATGGAAGGCATTACCCATTTTGTTTTATAGTATCGGGAGATAAGAAGATGAAACCCAACAAAACCAAGGTAAAAGAAATGTAAAGCCAAAATTAAACCATTCCCACATGCATGTTCCAAAAGTAAGAGCCACAATGTTCAAAAGGTGACTACAAAGGTAAGTACCAAAGAAAGAAAAACAGCAACTGCAACCACCCAATGGTCTAAGCTAGTATGGTCCCGCGCGATCCCCGAAGTCCTCCTAGAAACATGAAAATAGTTTTATATATATAGGGTGAGATTACAAGTATACTCAGTTGGGAAAACCAAAGACTCTCATGCACAAGTGGGGGAACGTACTAAAGTCCCGTGAGAAAAGGAGTAAGCCAAACACCTATCAAGGTAAACTATCCACCCAAGCCTCACCAAGGCACACCCCCCAAATAACGCAAGTCAAGAAATATATATATTAATAGCACATCGATGTTTGGGTACCCCATGCCACTTTCCCACTGGTTATTGAGACATCCTACGCATCGAACCAATCCTGCCATTCTCACCGCAGTCCCACTACCTCACCCGCCGCCACACACCTGGGCCACAACCACATGTAGTCCCACTGCCGAAATCCCACCCGCACACACCTGGGCCACAACTGTCACACGTAACCATGCTTGAAAAAACCTAGGCCTGAACAAACATCACCACTCTCGAAGACACCTGGGCTAGAAGATCCACTGCCACGCCCGAAGACACCTGGGCCTCATCCCAAAGACACTTGGGAAACCACCTGCCGCACACACCTGGCCAACCACCACACAACCCTTCCCAAAGGTTCTTGGGCTAATAATGGACCTCAGGCCATCACAGCCTGCCCGATGATACATGGTCTATCCGGGAAAGGGAGCATAAATGAGCTAATAACCATCCACTAAGAATAGTGTTGGGAAAAACACCCTCCCCCATGAAATGGGGGTGTTCGGCACTAAGTGATAAACTTGGGTGGGGCGCGAATAAGAAACACAAAGCTACAAGTATATATATAGGTAACAAGCACTCACCCAAGGCTAGGATTTTATTCAGAAAACCTATAGATCACAATAGCACTCAAGTCCTAGTCACGGCTCTCGTCAACAAAACCCATTTGTCCCATTCTTGTTTCATGATCAGTGCTAATGTTCAAATAAGATTAATCACTAATGGGAAACTAAACCATAAGAATATCGAAGGAAAAGAAACCATAAAAACGTCAACTATGCATCCACACCCGGTTCACTTTTAAAGTCACAACAAAAAAGGAAAAGTGAGAACCCGCGAAGTACTGGAACCAGACAACCTCGAGAAACTTCCCCGTGTCCACTCCCCCAAAAAGGATTTTTTTTTACCCCCAAATCTATAACAATAGGGAATCCCATTCCCAATTTCACAACCACCGAGAGTATAAAAATAGGGGATCCCATCCCCTCCCACATCTCCAGCAACCAGCCCATGGAAGAAGAACAAACAAACCACAACCATCAAGAAAAATAGGCCCATACGGTATTTTCATATTTAAAAGATTTTACACGGTCCATGATTTCAATTTCTGTGTGTTTTAACTTGGGGTTATCACAAAAGGGTTGATCCTGGTGCTTTCAACTTATTCAGTTAGGTATACATGATTAACCAATTTACTTTTCACAGTACGAGTTTACAATTAGGAACAAGCCATTTAAAACACCATGAGGGGTTCATTAGTGCACAGACTACGCCCACCTATGGCCTAAAATTTTCAGAAGGCGCAAGATGGCACAATTCATAAAGATGATCATTATATAAACAACATCAATGATCAAAACCCCCATTTCATTCTTTATAGAATCTGATCATTATCTTTATTTACATCTGGTTTATCCAATTCTACAGAATCAAAAGGACGCCCACCCCACATGATACACACAAGTGAGAGACGAAGGAGAAATTCCCTACCTATTGATAGATGATCAATGCTTAGTCTGAGGGCGCAGAACGTTATGGATAACTATGCAGCTAGATCGATGCACCAAAAGTTGTTCGTGAAAAGCCACGATCGAGCAAAAGAAGAGACCACGGCTAACCCTTAGTTTATAAGAGTCGCAGACAGTTGAGATGAGAATGCGAAACAGCGTATGGCGCGGGGTCGTGGGTTGACCCCGTGTCCTCACACGTTATTAAAGGGGTCGGGTGGTTTAAAATGACACATTAATTCATTAATTAATTAATTAAAACATTCACGCGCCTTGTCGGGCATTAAAACATGCTTAAAGGAGTTAAAATCGGGTTTAAAACCCTATTTGAGCAAAAGGGAGTGCTACTAGAAATAACCCACCGGGGTAGTCCAGAGCCACCAGTAGTTGATAGCTACTAGTGGGTGATAGCTACCGGTAGCTGAGCTACCCTTAGGCTACCGCTACCGGTAGACCGAGCTACCGGTAGGTAGCAGATACTGGTAGCTGAGATACCAGTAGGCTGTAGCTACCGGTAGACCGAGCTACCGGTAGCCAGAGCTACCAGTAGGCTTCGGCTACCGGTAGACCAAGATTCTGATAGGCCTTCTACCGGTAGGCTAAGGCTACTGATAAGCCTACACCATCGTGATTCCAAGACCAGAAATCCCAAAAAAAGATTCTTCACATTGTAATGGACCCCAAAACTTGGGCCATTACAATGATAATATTTCTAGGTTCTTGTTACATATCACATTAATACACTAGATAACTCTCTAAAAACATGTTGAGTGGTGGTGGAACATTCATGGGGAGGTTCGTAGAACATGGTTTGGGATGAGATATTGATGAACTTTAACTTATCCTGAATGAGGATTTAGTCATTCTTATGTTTTTTGATCTTATTTTAGGTTTTATAAACAGAAAATCAATGAAATGGTATGTCCCTTAGAAGCTCTGATAAATGGTCTTCACAGGTTTTGTTCCTATTTACTGAGGTCATCCCTTCTTTTTTGTTTGAAAAATATAAGTATCATCTTCAATACAAATTGTGAGGTTCATTATGTCAAATATCTTGAGTGGAGAATAAGATAATTATAAATTAAAATACTTCCCCTTTGAAACTTGTTTTGTCATTAAACAATACACACTTCTCTCTTTCTACTATAGAATAATATAAACATAAATGAAATCATTCACATGACACAACGATTTTACATGGTTCACCCTCACAAATATATGTCCAAGGATCATAAAACAGTTGTGTTCCAATGTACAAAATAAACTAAAGCTCACTATTAATTACAATTTTCATGCTATATCACTTTTATTCCCAGACCGACTACCTTTAAAAGATTTAGGGGTTGTTCAATGCATTCCCAGTGGTCGCTCACAATTTCTCATTCTCTGGCTCACTCTCAGTGTAAAGGATTAACGTCTTCCTCTTAATTTTCTCACTACTCTTGGAAGGGATCCACTCATAGTGTATGGACCTGTATATCCCTTCATTTTCATGAAAGCATGTATCCTCAGCTATTGGTAGATTTTCTATTGATGTACCTTGTTAACTCATAGATGAAGTCAACTTTTATGTGTAGTCTTAGATAGAAGAAATTAATTTAACATTATTTTTTAGTCCCTACACTAGACACATGATTTTTTTGTGAAGTATGTAGTGAATATTCTCCACCACTACATACTTCCTCCACATACAATATCTGTGAACAACTTCTGTGTGACCCTTCCATGTACTGCTTCTGTGAACAACCTCCATATCTTGCTTTTGTGTAATTATTTCTCTAACCACTTCAAATTATGTGTAATTACTTATTCAATGGTCTTCCTTCACCTTTTGCAAACCACAATTCTCCACAAACATCCTTTCATAGAATCGCTTCCACGAACTACATCACCGTTCGTGGAATCCTCCTCAAAAACCTATTTTGGACTAGGCCAAATTTCTGGAGCAAAGATTTTTTCTTATGAAAATAAATCTGAGTAATTATGGGATTAGTTATTCTTATATAGGAAAATAGATCTACAAAATGTTATAATATGAGATTAACCCAAATTGTCACCACGTACTGTGGTCATGTGAACCGTTCTATCCTATGTAGCCACATACCACAACTCTTCCATCATTAAGGCTAAAATCACCAACTCATTTCCACTAATGAAACGCCACACTATGTACCAAAATCCTCTTGAGAAGCACATTCCATCCCACAAACAATTTTTTTATGTGTTCCACGTACTGTTCTTTTTAGTTCCCTTCCATTTCTAATTTCCTTATACATTCCGTGTACCTCTATTCGTGGTTAGTGAACTATCCTTCATGGTTCACGTACTTTTCATTACTACCATAAAATCCTTCCTATTCTAAAATCCAAACTCTATATTTTGATTTCCAAAAAATTGGAATAAACTAAGAAATTGTGCAACCTTAATAACCTACTTTGACAAATACCCACCATACTCATTCATGGTTATCTAGCATTTTCAACAAACACAATCACACCCAAAACATAATGAGAAGAACCCTTGGGGTATTGTTTTCTCCAAATAATCCTTACGTTCATCAAAATCCAATATAGACATTGATCGTTATAATCTTGGTGCTAGGATGGAGTTCAGTTGATGCCTTCGATGTCCTAACGATCATCACTGCTTTGTTCTCTCTATCCATGAAGAAGTATTATGGACGATCACCTAGAATTAGAGCATATATCTCTAAAAATATAGTGATAGAGGATATAGATAATATTAATTGGGAATGTTTTTTCATGAGATCTCTCTCTTCTATTTATAGGGAATCAATAAATTATGGGAGTAAATTCCTAGACACTTGAATATTTATTTCTCACTAAATAAACAATAAATATAATGTTATTAACAAATAATTGGGTCGTAAAAGTTATTTATATTTTTAACATATTATAATAATATCATAAATATATTACATGATGAATTTGAGTCATTAACATATCTTTTTCATTCAAAAAAATATCCAATGAAGCTGGAAAATTAAAAAAAAATATATAATATTTTACATAAATTTTCATTATTACTTATATATAAATTGAATAAATAAATTCAGTATTAATTATTATAAACTAGAATAATAAAATTTTATTTATTTATTTAGTGATCTTTATCACTTGGATATATCCCAAACTGAAGTGGTGGGTCCCACCATGTCGTAAACTCCCATTCACCAGAATAGGGAAGGCTATTGATTACACTTTTCGGTGTGACCCTCTAGGACCTTATCTCGATAGTAGTTGTAAAACCCTGAAATTTTATGATATAGATTCTTTTTTATTTTATGTATGTATTTTTTTGTATTCTACACAATGATAAGCTTTTGCTTTATGGAATGCCGTATTTTCTTGTAGTATACGCAACAATATACATGTCATGTGTTACACATAATTTCATGATATTTTGATAGAATTCATTTCATGAAACATTGAGTATATATTATTTTCAATATGTACATGAACTAAGTTTTTATAATGTTATACACAACACCCAATAAATCTTTCACTACAAGCAACACTGACTAGGCTGACGTTACACCCAATGACGACCTTCCTCAAAAGCTTGCATAGTACGCAATACCAAGATTCAGTAAACAACGATATATTTTTAAAATATAATATAAAGTAGCCATTATTAATATTATGAACAAAATTTTTAACTCTATATAACATTATCACCCATATTAATCATTTTCTATAACATGATATGATAAAAAAACAATTTTTCAGAAAAAAGAATAATTTTTTAACAAATGATTTTTTAGTTCCTTTTAATGGAGAACCAATTTGAAATATAGTTTTTGACACATTTATAATTTAAATATTACAAAATAAACATCTTCTATGGAATTATTATATAAAAATTTACTTTTGCCAAATTTTTGAAATTTTTCTAATAAAAATAAAATTTTAATGATTAGTGAAAACTACTGCATTTTAATTCGAAACTGCCTTTTTATATAACTTATTTATATATTTAGATTATCTATTTAATTAGTTTTAAAGTTAAATCGGATTATTGTTTTATTATTTATTTCAATTCTGGTCATTTTATGTAATTTAACGTTCAAATTGGATCTAAATAGTTCTCAATCTTTTGATTTGTATTAATTCTTAAAAACCCGTTTTTTGCTTTTGACAATGGAAACTAATTTTAAATTTATTACTAAAACTTATATTTTTTGAATTTATAAAAATAAATTACATATTTGGAATAAAGAAGATCAAATTAGGTAAATAGCTATCATTTATTTTTAAACATTATGAATAGTAACTTTAGTAATTATTTTACTTATCTTGGTTAAAGGGTAAAAGTCATA
Source organism: Viscum album (assembly GCA_963277665.1). Taxonomy (NCBI): domain Eukaryota; kingdom Viridiplantae; phylum Streptophyta; class Magnoliopsida; order Santalales; family Viscaceae; genus Viscum; species Viscum album. The sequence continues at coordinate 1,432,170,592 of OY728155.1, read as the reverse complement.
AATAAGGGTAACAAAATAATATTATCATAATATTAAAATACCCTAAAACATGTCCTAATTCTATTGTGTTATATATTTACGAACCTGGGAATCCTTTGGTCTATTTTGGGACCCCATGGATTCACTTTTAATTGAAAATAACATTTTATAATAATTAATTTAAAGTAAAGAAAATTATAACCTAAACACATATCTTTTACTAAATCGATTTTAATATAGGGTTATATAAAAGATATATATCACTATAAATATTACATATAAATATAAATTGATTTCATACATCATGGTATTTTATTTATAATTTTATGAGATTCTATTAAAATATTTATTTATGACACAATTATTATGTAATGATTACCTCATTAATGAAAGATTCAAATAAATGAGTTTATAAATATTAAAATAAATTTAATATGAATATTTTGATGTAATAACCGAATTTTTAGGAAAACATTTACATATTAGGGATGAGTAAATGTATTTCTTTTGAAGTGACAAGTTTGTTATAAATTTTTAAAAAATTCATGTATGTATAGTGTACAAAATTTACTAAATTCGTAATTGAAAACATAAAATAGTTTATTAAATGATATTAAATTTTTAAAAATATTCTATTTGTCAAAATGGTTAATATAAGACTAAATATGTCATAAATAACTTTTTTGGGTCATTTGACCTGATAAGGTAATTACATTAACACCTAATGTGTAAATAACATGATATCACAGTAAGATTAAAAAGGCTAAAATAAGGGTAAAACCAAAATAATAAGGATAAAACAATTATTAATCACTTGTTAGAAATTTATTGTATGATTATTATTCGATAAAACCCCAACTTGGATTATAATTAAATAATAATTGGACTATTTTATGTCAAAATTTAATTTATAATAATTTAACACTATGGAGCATTCCTAAAGTGCCCCTCTCCTCTCTTATAAAAGGGAACCTCCTCCCTCTCCACTTCACTCCATTTTGACGCTTCACGATCAGCCAAAAACTTCCCATTTCACTTCTAAACAACCACAGTAACATTATAGAGGTTTTGTTCTTCTCAAATTTCAAACTCTAGTGCCCTGAGAGAAAATTTAAAGGGGGAACGTCAAGGAAGAGCTAATATCTTATACCGGTTCATTGTAATTTATTTCTTCCTATATATCCTATTATTTATTTGTTTAATTATATATTAATAACATCAGTATGACTAATATATTGATATGTTATTATAAATAATAATCAACCCTATTTCATCTTTTATCCATCCTATGAAAATGAAATCATCGTGCGTGCATACGTTCAGATTATCGTCTCCACGTTGTGGTGTAATCTGTTTTTCACCACCACCTAACATAAATGGGTATATTGGTGTAAATAATAACTATATATTATTATTATAAGATGATACTAATTCTGAGATACTATAAAATATCAACCTCAATACCTTTCAACAACTACGGGAATGATATCATCGCTCGTGCGTACATACGGATTACCCTCTTCACAAAGCGATTAGATTTATCCTCCATGTTAACCATTCATGAATGCTTATAAATTATATATAATAAATAATTATGAAATATATTACATAATAATGATACTGTATTTTTATATATATATATATTTAATTTAATTACTTTTATTCTATTTAACAATGAAAAAAACATCGTCCATCCGTATGTATGGCCTACCTTCCCCTTGAACGGTGTATTCCATTCCATTTATTGATCTATTATATATAATTATATACAGAAAATATATCATATATAAATAATTTTTTACATTCTAAAAGTAATTAAATCATTATCTATGCAATAATATCATGAATAAAATGTCCAAACATGTGCTATAAATAAAATCATGACTACCCAATGTTGCTTTAACATGGAATTGACAAATGAACAGGTAATATAAAGTCATAAGTGAATCATATATGATATCATAAATATTATTATGTTTCTGTTACAAATTAATTATATGAATAAATGAACAATACATGATTTTCATACACATACAGATGAAATTGGACCTAATATAAGGGATAATATTTATATCTCATTTTTATCTAATATTGTTTATATGTAACTATTTTTTTGGGATATAATTATCATTCATGACCACGTTATATTTAAATGTTTTCATAAAATGGTTACTATTATTCTTTTTATTTTTAATGTAACTTTTACACATTTATTACATTTAATAAATGGTATTCATGGAATATTTCTTTTTTTACCATACGAGGTTTTTTTTTACTTTTCTGGTAAAAGTACAAGGAGAATATTTTTTATTTTATAAGGAAATAATGTATTTTCCGTCTTCTTAACGCCTTATTTCCAGTAATATTCCACTACAAAATTTCATGTTTATTTTTAACTAAATTGGTTTCTTTTAAAATGGAATGTATTTTTCAGAAAAGAAATCTTTTTTGAAGAATAAATGTCATTTTTCTCTAGAATTAAGTTGATGTGTTTTATCAACATTATTTTTTCCATATAAGATGACATATGGTTATGTTTCTATCCATATTATAACTATTATTTTATTATTTTTATGATGAATTTTTTTTTATGATGTCCATTATCTTATAATAATTATGTTATGATGAAGTGATGATTATGAATACCATTTTATTTCGTGGGTTTTGTTATGATTAATAGTTTATATTTTTATTGGACATGTAAGAATGATTTTATTATATGATTGGTGTGACCTATATCTCTATTAAATGCATCGGGTAAATATTTATATCTTATGGGATAGACATGACGGGAATGACATGTAAATATGGTTCACTAATACATGGCTGAAATGACAAGTAAATCATGTTCTGTAATGGGATTTGACCAAAATAATGGTCTTGGAAGAACTGCCTTGTCTACTATGGAAATAATATTATGTGATTAATGGTTTTTGACAATTCCATTTTTTTTACCAAGCTATTTTATCATGATTAATATTACGTTATGATCTATTCTTTAAGTACTTCCCCGATTTATTCCATGAATCTTGATTATTATGTTTAAACATTATGTTCATGTTTTCATGTTCAAATGTATATGGTTTGTTTTACTTTCACCATGTTTACCCGTCCAGAGCATTTGAGCTCACCTTTTTCATGTTCTCATTTCCCCAGGATATAAAGAAAAAATTTAGGTAGAAAAACAAAAAGGGTAAGATCTTTATGAGAGATGATGAAAAACATTCACCATGACCATAAGATTGTGTTCCAAGTTTCCAAAGATATTAAACTAATACGGTATTTGGCAATCTGTTTTTGTCATGAATTAAGTGTTCCGAAAATGTATTATAATGTCCATGTACATAAAGATGGGTTATCTATAGTTGGTATCAAAGAGAAGGTACAACCAACCTTTGGAAACTTTTATTTGAAAACATTATTGAGATCCCTAGAGATATTTTTATAGTATGTATAGGGATGCCTCTAAGATTAAGTATAAATATAGTTTATATTTGTAAAATTATGATAGCGATCAGGAATAACCTATTATTGGACCTAGGATGTTTTAAATTGAATGTACTCCCCTGTGATAATGTTGTTTTCCAAGTATGAATTTTTCCCTCATAGTAATTTTTTTGGGTTTTATAAAAATTCTCTAAAATAGGTAGAATCATGATAATAGAGAACATAATGGATAATGGAATGATAGTATTTATGAGAAACCAAATTAAATGGGAGTTGTAGGAGAAACATCATTATTTTTTATATTCTGAAATCCCATAATATTATTAATTATATGAACATTGGTGAGATTCCTGAAGCAGCTAATAAGAGAAAGATTGATTTTCATGTTGATCATAGAGGAATGAAACTTCAATTTTCATCATTTAAATCACATGGGAAGAGGCTTCAAGGAGAATGTTTCAAAGAAACTAGAATATGCATTAGGTTGGGAAAAGATTGACACAAAGCTAGTAACTGTAAAGGAAAAGGTTATATTAACCCAATGGATAAGGATAATAGTATTAATAAGACACCAAAAATGGTTAAATGTTTTAAATGTGTCATGTACGGGAATTATGAAAATTTATTCCCTAAGGGAGAATCTTCTGAAGAGAATCAGTATGGTTTTATGGGTAGAAATTATGTTGATGATGTTAAAAAGACTACAAATGATATATGAGATGTAATAATTGTTGAGGAATAAAATGATGAATCTCGGTCAATTGTTTATGAACTCAGTGTAATGATTACTTTTTTATAAAGAGTAATGTTGTATAAATAATTTATTGCTAATGTAGAATAATGAAACTACTACGTATTGTTAAAATATAGTTTTTTTAAGTATTTGAATGTATATGTTGAATGGTACCGGTAACCATGCGATGTTATTCAGATATTTTTGGAGAACACATGATATGCACATAATGACTGGATAAGGAGATAATGAGATGTTTGATTGTATTAATTATATCATGACTAATATAAAGACTAAGTGATATCATGGGTTTAGTATATTGGGGTTTTTGTATGAGGTAAGAGTTATCTTTTGAAAACATTCTTGGTTTCACAAAGGTTCTATAGAAATTCATGTTTCGAGAAAATACATGATTAAGGTATTCACATGTTTGAAATGTTATAACCAAGAACTTACTTGTGTGATATGTGAGATAAAAGATAATTAAACTTAGTTAACCCCTTTTTAATGTTTTATATTATTATTATTTTGAAGGATTATAATGATATCTATTTCTAGATAGTATAAGTTATTTTATGTTTTAAAATTGTTATATTAATCTATTATCTCACTATAGGTAGACTTATACATATTTAATAATATTTTATAACCTTTTTGTTGAGATAGATGGAATGACCTATCATTCTATCGTATGATCTAGTAACACATCATGAATGAAAAATTCAACTACATTTCTCTAAATAAGAGATGAAGTCGAAATTGTTCAGGGAACGACCATCAATGATATTACACAGAAATCAAGTATGTATTTTCCTTAAATAAAAATTCATCAACTTTAGGGAAATGATCGGGAAACCAATATTGTTATCCTAGTACCATCTTTTTTGATGAATCTGATTGTCCCTTAAATTATCTCATATTCATGGCATTTGGGTAGTTAATGTTTTCCAAACCTTATTCTTTATAACTATCCATGAGAACATGATGGTTTGATTTCTCTTCCATTTTCATGTATTCAATTCCCACCTATGTTATATTATTTGGAAACCCCATTATAAGTTACATTGGGTAACCATTACATTTCTAACATTACTTTCTAAAATTATGTCTTAGTATACATTTTTAAAATGTGGGTTTCCATGAATAAACATTCACATAGAAAACCAATTATTACATCGATGAATTTTTAGGGAAAAATTCATTTTATTGAGGTAGAATGTAACAATAAAAATTTTATGAGGTAGATTATTCTTAATTACATTGTTGTATTTTGTTATATATTACACAATGATTATCTTGTGCTATACGCGACACCGTATTGGCTTGCATTACATGCCAAAATATACATGGCTTCTGCGGCACATAATTTCATGATCTTTTGATAGAATTAATTTTATGAAACACTGAGAATAGGTTTTGTTCAATTTACAAATAAACTACATTTTTATAATGTTATAATCACCACAAAATGAATCTTTCACAACATGAAACATTGACTTTTCATTCATTACTAGTAAGAGTGACCTTCCTCGACACTTTACGTTTTACGTAATACCATGTTTCATTAAACGAAAATATATTTTTAAAATTTTATATAAACTAGCTGTTATGAATAGTATTAAAAAACTTTTGAATTTTATATAACATTTTTATTCATATTACTCATTTTCTAGAACATGATCTGAGAACAAAATCAATTTTTCAGATAAAAATATTTTTAACAAATGCATTTTTACTGCCTTTTGATTGTGAACCCATTTGAAATCAGGTTTTTGACACTTTTATAAGAGAAATTTGAAAATATAAACTTATTATATGGAATAGAGACATGAAAATTTACTTTTGTTGAATTTTTGATATTTTTCTAAAAAAATTAAAATTTTAATGAATAGTGAAAAATTATGCATTTTAGTTTGAAACTGTCCTTTGACATTATTTATTTATATAGATATATTCTAGATTTAATTTGTTTTAAAGTGTAACTGGATTATATTTTTTCATTTAATCCCCTGTTTTTCATTTTATGCAATTTCACAATCAAATTGAACATAATTAGGTGTCAAAATTTTGATAATCATTACTTCTTAAAAACACGCTTTTTGGTTTTGACAGCGGGAATTAATTTTAAATAAATTTATAAAAATTAAGTGTTTTTAATTTTCAAAAATAGATTCCATGTTTGGAATAAGGTTTTTAAAATTGTGTAAATACGTACCATTCATTTTTAGACATTGTGAATAGAAACTCCAACAATTATTTTATTTTCCATTTTTAAAGGGTAAATCTGGTAAATAAGGGAAAAAATAATATTATAATAGTATTTAACTTCAATAAAACATGTCCTAACCCCATTAGATGAGATATTTCTGACCATAGCCATAATTGTATTGTTTTTGGGACCCCATGGATTCACTTGGATGAGATAATGATATATTATAATAATTAATTTAAAGTAAAGATAATTATAAGCTAAACGTATATCTTTTGCTAAATCCATTTTAGTATAGGTTTATATAAAATACATATATGACTATAAGTATTCATTATAAATCAAAAACTATATTCTTTATAATTGTATTTTATTGATAATTTTTAGACATTAGATACTTATATTTATTTATGACAGAATTATTTTGTAATGATTACCTCATTACTGATGGATTAAAATAAAGGAAATTACAAATTTAAAAATAAATTTATATGAATATTTTGTTTTCATACAATAAATTTTTGGATGAAATTGACATATTAAATATTATTTAATTCCTTTTTTTCAAAGTAAAAAGGTTGTTATGATTTTTTAAAAAGGTCATGTATTAATAGTATACAAAATTGACATAATTCATAACATAAAACACAAAATAGTTTAATAAATGATATTAAACTAATAAAAATATAAGAATCATAAAAATGGTTAATATAAGTCCCAATATGTCATAAATATATTTTTTTGTCACATTATATGATATATTACTTTCATTATCCCACAATTTGTAAAAAATAGGATATCACAGTAAGATTAAAAAAGGAAAAACAAGGGTAAAACCAAAAATCTTAGGATAAACAATATATTAAAAACATGTCAAAAATGTATTGGATGATTGTTATTAGAACCAATATCATCTTATAAAATAATTAAATATGTTTGAGACCATTTTACATTGAAATTAAATTTATAATAAATTAATATATTAATATATCCCTAATGGTCCCATCTCCTCTCTTATAAAGGGATCCTCCTACCATTCATTTTAACTCCATTTTGAGCCTTTAAGCTCTAAAAACTCTTCCCATTACTCTTATGAACATATCTAGTTACATTATATAGGGTAGGACTTCTCAAAAGACCAACACTAGTTCTCTGAGAGGAAATGTAATAGAGGAATGTCGAGGAAGAGGTAATTTCGTCTACCGATTCATTCAAATATATTTCTTCCTCTTCTTCCTATTCTTTAGTTGTTTCATTATAAAGTAATAACATCAGTATCTCTAATATAATGACATGTTATTATAAATATTAAACAACCCTATTTCAAATTCTATCCATCCAATGAAAAAACAAAATCACAGCGCGTTCGTACATACGGATTATCATCACCATGTTGTGGTGTAATCTATTTTTCACCACCACCATACATGGATGGGTATAATGGTGTAAATAATAAATAAATATTATTATTAAAATTTGATACTAATTATTAGATATTAGATACCATCCCCATAAATACTGTTCAAAAACTATGGTATTGTTATTATCGCTTTTTCGTACGTACATCTTACCGTCTCCACAACGCAAAAAGATTCATTATTCATGTTAACCATTGAAAAATGATAATAAACTATATATAATAACTACCCATGAAATATATGAGATAACAATTTTATTGGATTAATATATATATATATATATCATTTACTTACATCCATTCAATTTAATAAGGAAATAAAAACAGTGTTCAAGCATACATATGAACTACCGTCTCCATGAACGGTGTATTCCATTCCATTTATCTATATATTATATACATTTATATATTTAATATATAAGATATATAAATAACTTATTACATTCTGGATGTAATTAAATAATTTTCTATGAAATAATATCACAAATAAAAATTCCCGACACATACGATAAATAAAATGATTATTACCCAAAATGTTGCTTTAACATGGAATTGACAAATGAACGGGTAATATAAAGTTGTAAGTGAATGATTAATGATATCTTAAATATTATTATGGTTCTTTTACTAGTTAATAATATGTCTAAACAAACTATACATGATTTTCATACACATAAAAAAATCGGACTTATGGTATGGGATAATTTTGCAATCTCATTTTTATCTCATATTGTTTATACGTAACTATTTTCTGGGGATATATTTATCATCAATGTACATGTTTTATAAAAGTTATTTCTTAAAATTCTTACTATTATTTGATTTTAGTTTAAATTCATTTTACTCATTTTTACTTTTACTACATGGTATGTAAGGAATCTTTCTTTTGTTTACCATACGAGGTACATTTTTACTTTTTCTGTAGAAGAATGAGAAGAATGTTTTTTTAACTTATACGAAATGTAAAAAAATTTATATATTCATGATGCATTATTTCTATGAATATTCCTCTAAAATATTTCAAGTTTATTTTCAGATAAATTATTTCTTTTTAAAATGTCACATCATTTTGAGAAAAGAAAACATTTTTTAAGAAGAAAGGATATGTTCCTCATGAATTAAGTTCATGTCTTGTAACAACATTATTTTTTCATCTAAGATGACATAGGGTTACACTTATGTCACGATTTTTACATTGATTTTATTATTTTCATGAGGGAATTATTTTTATGAGGTCCATTAATCTTATATGAATTATTTTATGATTAAATGATGTTTAAGAATCCTATTTTATTTCATGGGTTATGCTATGATGAGTGATTTATGTTTTTGTGGCACACGTATGAATAATTTCATTATGAGATTGGTGGAGCCTATATATACCTACAATGCATTGGGTAATGATTTATATCTCATGATATATACATGACTATAATGGAAGGTAAATCCAGTTCAGTAATACATAGGGGAACGACAAGTAAACTCAGTTCATTAATGGACTTCATCCACACTAATGGTCTTGGTAGTAATGCCTTGGATACTGTGGGAATCATATTATGTGCTTATTAGTTTTCCACAAATCCATTTTTCCCCCCATGCTATTTTCTCATGATTAATATTCCTTTATGATATATTCCTTATATACTGCCAAGATTTATTTAATCACTCAATATTTTGATGTTTAAATAGTATGTTCAGGTTTTCATGTTCTAATGTATATGATTTGTTTCATTTAATCTATTTTTACCCTTACTGAGCATTTGATCTCACCCTATTTATGTTTTAATTTCCAAAAGATATTAATAATGGTATTAGGTTGGGAAACAAAAAGGTGAAGATCATTATTGGTGATGTTGAAGATCATTCACCATGATTAAATGATTATGTTTTATGTTTAAAAGACACTAAACTAATACAGTTTTTGGGTGTCTGTTTTTTTAATGTATTCAGTAATCTGAAAAGGTAATGTAATATTAATTTATGTCAATCTAGGGTATCTGCAGTAGATAATACCTTTCATAGACTAGGATTGGTGACTAACAACCTATCAAGGCCCCTAAGGGGAGATAGAGTATTCATAGATACGACAACCTTCCTACGAGAACACACTGTTTAATATAGTCATTTCATATTTAAATATATCATAACGTAGGATGTACTCTTGTGTCATAATCCTTTATTCCTTTATTATTTATTGATCTGACTATATAATTTAACCCAGAACTACAATGTTCATGGATTTGTTATGGTAATTACATCCTAATCCACCTAGCCTAAGATAATACTTCTTAATCTCATAAGTGAAAAAAATTATCTTGACCATTAAACCAATGCCATACAACCAATGAAAAACCCAACACAAGTTACCATACCCTGACATAATTATCAAAATGTTTTACTTGCATCAATGTACCAAATCCAATGGAATACATTGATAATGATCGCAGTTCAAGAGACAAAAAAACATATTCCAAGATAGTAACAACTAATGAAAACCAAAAAATGTGGTGTTCCTATTAATAGGTATTTCCCCTTTATCTCAACTACTATATATCACCAATTATAAACTTCATGAGAAGAAATATCAATTATTATGATTCCCCATCACCTGATAGTGAGATATCAACTGTTTCAATTCAGTATGATTCATCTAGAACATAACAAAAATGATTCTGATTAATTTCATAATTTATATAGGTTCTCAGTATTTCATGTGGTCTTATATAACCTTTTGATATGAAAATTAATCTATGTCAATTACCATTAAATATTGTTCTAGGAAATGTCTAACATATAATGGTATGAAAACATCATGCATATCTCATGATACACACGAAATTGAAATTGAAAAGTACAAATAATTTTGGTTATGGGATGCTGACATTTAAAAAAATATAAACTATTCTATGCTGAAAAAATGATATTATTTCAAAAAACTATGGGGTATCATAGATATTCATGCTTTGATAAAAAAATAAATATAAAGAATGAAATAATTTTCATAATTCAAAAATGAAACAAATTGAATAGTAAAACCTACCTCAAAGAGAAGAAGACCAAGATGAAAAATCCCAAAATGAGATCTATTTGATGATGGCCAATTCCTACTTACATGAATATACACCACTATATTTACATACACCACTTAGTTTAATGTACATATGTACCTCCCCAATAGGTAATATGTTGAAGGATTGTATATATATACACACATTCTTATTAATATGTGTGCAAGACTTCATGGACAAACAAAACATCCTAAACAACCATGAAAAGGATAAAAATCACCAAAATACGAAAATTAGAATTGGTGCAAATGGAAGGTCAATGAAATCCTACTTCAAATGGTGGTGGGATAACTGAAATAGAAAAAATGATTCATCTTTACCAGTGAATGCTGAAACAGATATGATGATATCACGAGAGGCCCTTCAAAATCCCTAATACTTGATAAAAATTAAAAAATTCATGTAAACCACCACCATAGGGTTTGATCAATAAAATATGGGTAATATGGATAAGAAAACCATTATAACAATGAGGAAGGAGGGAGGCAGTGTCCATACCTCAAGGTTTCAACTGATAATCCCAAATAAAATGGGTGGAATCACTATGGGGAGGGAGATTACTATATAGGGGGTGGCCTACACATTAATGGAGAAATAGGGGATGGGGAGTCATGTGATACTAAGGAAATAGGGGGTAAAATTAGGTAAGAAGAATGTAAAAAAATAACAAATAAAAATATATTTTTTGAAATAAGATGCAAGGTTTATTTATAAAATTTACAAAAAATGCTCCTACCATGTTGTCTCCACTAGGAAATCATGGGGAACCTACACTATTTCTCCTCTGTGGATGATCATTTTATAAAAACCAATCCCCTCACTCCATTCAAAACCAAGAGTAGGCATAACTTATTGGGAGTTGTGAATGGTTGGATGAGCTATGTGAGGTCTGTTTATAATGGGTATACCCAAAGGGAAAACCCTCGCACACGAGCATTGCAAGTATTATCATACCATGCAGGTTAACCATGAACTACCAATATTCTTCTAAAAACTGGAATTCAATCCCTTCAACTACTAAAACCCAACCCCACCCAAGAAAATTGTAAAATCCAACCAAAATAAAAATTCAATGGAACAATGGAACTCACAAACTCTCCAACATTGCAGATTTGACATCCAAGAAGTCTTAGTAAAAAATAAGTACAGCAGAGAGAATAAATATGTAAAAATGACCTATCCATCGAAAGAACTCAATCCAACTCATCCTCAAGTCCATCATTCTAAATCCTAAAAATTATAAAACTAGTCAAACACAAGGTATCAACGTCTCCAAGTCCATCCAAAACTGAACAATGAACTAGAATCCCTATGAGTCATGATAGATCATGAATATTAAATCCACAATTTAGAGGTCCTCTATAATGGTCTCTCCTCCATTTATAGTTACCTTAAAATTTTTCCATAGATGAAATCTAATGTGATACATATAAACCAACAATAGATAAAACATGATAGGAGAAACAACCACATGTATCCTCAAGGAACGGAATGAGCTCCCACCTTGGGTCACGACACATTAAGATAACCTAGGGCTATGAATTGGTTCAACCTCACTTCTTTGACAAAAAAATCCATGTATCTGAACACCATCTAGTCAACTAAACTCAACCAGTAAACTAAGACCCATAGTTACCTAACCATGTACCTAAGGCCCATATCATTTCTAAACAATGAGAAACAAATGTATAAAAAAGGGTAGGATATTATGAAAAAATCCTTGATGATCCACCCAAACAATGAGTTTCATTACAATGGATCTAATATACAACAATAGAAAATGTGGAACTATAACAAAAACCTAAAAAACTACCCATTAGGGAGGAAGGGTATCAATCTATAAGAACAACTAGGAACACCAGAATTGTATATGTGTCAATCAAAATAAAACATACCAAATGGGAACCTTGCAAAATATAACATCAATTAAAATATACAAAACTCAAAAACATAGATAAAAACCATGAAAAGACTGAACCCTATTGAAACAACACTAATTTCAACGAAACAAAAAAAACTAGACATCATGCTCTCAACAAATCTCATATGGATGTTTCCATGTATACCACTCCATTCAGGGTCTTGATTGGAAACAAAACTATGGAAATATTTCCAAAAATTCTTGGGGATAAGCAATATAAGGACAGGACATATACATCATCAATCCATTCATCAAAAATAATATCAAATTAATCCTCCTTGAACAAAGAATTAAAACAAAAATATTAGTCACATTAATGAACCCCTCAAACACTAAAATTCATCAAAACAATTTCAGAAAAATAACATTTATTTTGATACCAATGTTTTTTACCAATTGATTTTTTATGTTAACCTCTACAACGAACTTTCCCAAAAACCAATTCATCCCAAACTTTTCTTAAAAAACACCATTGGTCGAACATGTGCTACCTAAAGAAAAACCACAAAATACCTTTCAAAATTAGACTTCATTTTCTTGAAAACAAACACACAAGAATTCTCATAAAATAAAATTCTATTTTTGAAATCCACTCACAAGGGAAAACAACCCTTTTAGAATAAATTTCATAAAACAAAGTGAATTCCCCATTATTAAATATCTATAAAACAATTTTTAAAAATAATTATTTTTTCCAAAAATTATTCATTTTCCAAAACATGTTTTTAAAATCAATCAATTAAAGACAGGAAAAAAATCTAGACAATTTTAAGAAGAACCACACCTAAAATTCTTTAACACACTCCTCAATCCACTAGTAACAAGTGGAAACTAGTTTTATAGAATTTAGATTCAAGCGGTGTCTAAATTGTATAATCAATGGAATGATAGTTTCATACATGATTTTTGTACAGTACTCAAGATATCAAAAGTGAACCATGAAACACCCTCTACTGAAGAGGTTGAGTCAACCACATGAGAAACACATGGTTTCCAAATTCATCTATTCGAACCATACAGCTCAATTTCACCTCTCTTACCACCACAAAAACCAATGAGTGACCCCAAATATCACAATCATGGTCAAAGGGGATAAAAAAATAAATCAACATAAAAAATCATAAAAGACCTATAAAAAAGATCAAAAATTCAAATTTTGAAACCCAACATCCCCTATAATTTTTAGCCCTTGAGTGGAAAAGATATATCTAGAATCTTTAGACATGTACCACTAATGATCTTATAACATTTATCCCCCTTATATTGAGACATACCCAAATTAAATGGTATTCCAAAGGAGCTTATGATCCATATAACGAAAATCTAAACTCCATTGATACCATTTTCTAATGAACCCTCATGTTTTATTGTCCAATCCAACACCCAACATGGTCTTCCATAGGGCCTGATGGTCACTCCCAATCACCACAGGTTATAAAATAGTGTCAAAGAATCACATAAATATTATTGGGAATTATTTCACCAAAAAAATAGATAAACAATATTGGAATAAATTAATTCAATAACTATAATAAAATAAACAAGCATAGCAGAAATGATGATAACTATGAAGGAATGTCTACATTTTAAAATAAATCTAGTCCAAACTCCACATGACCTCATGGGTCACCACCTCCCAAATCACCCCACTCTTGTAGAGAAAAAAACCAATAGTAAACCAAAAAACTAGATATGACGTATCCATGAGCTAAAAAATATTAATAGGTCACCATAACCCATCGAAACAATGAAATTAGTTTCATTAAGAAATCCATCTATGATAGTTATAAAATAAAAAAAATGTTTTATTTTAAAATATAAAATATTATAAAAACACAAAATGTATAAGATAACTACCTAAACCATTTAACTGTGTTTGTAACAAACTAGATGCACACATTTTGAAAACAAATATTCATACCAAATCCATCACACAACCATGCACACCCATTCACATTTCATCAAATGGAAACAATTAGTTTTATACAAGTTAAATGGATACCGTGTTTAAATATTTAATAAGACTAATCTCATTATAAATCAAAACAACCATTTTGAAACCCTTTTTGATTCATTCATACATAAGAGCTTTTAGAGTTCAAAAACATGTTTCCAAAAATATCATTAAAAGCTCATTTTCAAAGGTAAATAACTAAATTACTAAATGAGTCAACATAGATGATTGAAACCAAACATCACAAGACATTTTAAAATTATAAACAATATAAGGTTCTAAATAAATGAAATAAGGTGAACGTATACAATGAACAATGATAAAAAACTCCCTTCAACCACTAACACATCAAGAAAACGAATGCTTTAATGTGTCATTGGCTATAACAAGGATCCCTATTGTTCTATGAAATTAATTATATATTTTTATATCCTCCCAAACTATATACAAGTATATTATACTTCTATAAAATCATCCGCGTAGCCTAAACAATCCTCATTGGAATGAAAAATCCCACCTAGACATAGTTCATGGTAAGGGGCCACTATCATTGTGTGAACTATTTAGAGGAACAAGCTAGGTCTTCCACTTAGTACTCAGACCTCCAAGACCACAGGTTAACTAAAACATCACTTAGAAGATATCATATACAATTATATTATAATTCAAGTTTTTTATTTATGTGTTTCTTCAAAACAATATCATTATGATTATCAGAACATTGATAAAATTTTTTATGGGGTTTAATACTACAATTAGTTTGGTTTATTTTTGGTTTGGTGTTTTTCTATTCTAGATGGAAATTATATAATTGTGATTTTAAGGGATACATATTTATTTTTTACCTTTATTAATTTTAATATCTTATTTTTGTATGGAATAAATTTGTTTTCATATATTTCATTTCATTAAAAAAATCAACCATTTTACTTAATTTATTAAGGGTTTTCAATTTAATTTTAATGATTTTATATTTTTGAAAATCATACGGGAATTATATTTCTATTTTAACAATTTTGGTTATTTTCATGTTTAATTTTTTTATCATTGAAATTTTAATTTGTATAGGAAGTCAAGATTTATATACGTGAAATGATTTCATATTTATACATAAAAACATGAAGATACCATTTTAATATAAAAATCATGATTCATTAAATAAATCCTTGTAGTTCGTAAGGCATAAATCATAAGTAAACAAGAACATGATAACATAACATTGACATAAAACATAGAATTATTGAAAAAAATAAGAACATTATATGATTTCTATTGTATCCAAGGAATTTCTTCCAAAACCATCATTGTGGACAAAGTAAATTACTTAGTTGAGTTTACTTATTGTTCCAGCCATGTATTACTAAACCAGATTTACTTGTCGTTCCAGCCCTATATTACTGAACTTGATTTACATTTCATTTCAACCATATTTATCTTGTGAGATGTATATAATTACCAAAATCATTGGTGGGAGATATATGTCTCACTAATATCATAATTAAATAATTCTTACATGGACCATGAAAAGATAAATCATTCATTATAGTAGAACCTGTGAAATAAAATGGGTTTCCTAAACATCATTCCATCATTACATTATCTATATAAAATAAATGGATTTATTAAATAAACTCCATCATAAAAAATAAAATAAAATAAATAATAGGTATATAAACAAAACAATATGTTATCTAATATGGATAAAATTTGGTAAAACACTTGTAGTTAATTCCTGATGAAAATATCATTTCTTCTTTAAAAGCATTTTCCTTTCTCCAAATGCCATGCAATTTAATATGAAAACAATTTAGTTGAAGATACTCTTGAAAACATTTAGAGGAATCTTAATGTAAATAAGGTGTTATAAATATGTAAAAAAACTTTTCATTCAGTATAAGTTAAAAAAA
This sequence comes from Viscum album, assembly GCA_963277665.1. Taxonomy (NCBI): domain Eukaryota; kingdom Viridiplantae; phylum Streptophyta; class Magnoliopsida; order Santalales; family Viscaceae; genus Viscum; species Viscum album. The sequence goes on along the minus strand of OY728155.1, from coordinate 1,432,153,957 downwards.
CAAACATTATCCTCGTACTTATACCAGAAATGTCAAAAAGTACCTCATTTGGTAAAAAAGAATGATTCCATCCATACCATGTAGTAAAAGTACAAAATGGTTAAAAAAATATTTAAACCTTCATTGAATAGTATTATACATTTTATAAAATCGTTTTTATATAACATGGACATGGATCATAAATATACTCTTATTAAATACTTACATATATACAATCTTAGATAAAAAGAAGATTGAAAAGTTGTCACATACCAATTTATAATCAGTAGTATCATATGAAATAAATAATGTCAAATTCATGTGTAAATATCATAACCTTAATAATAATAATAATAATACAAACATTCATGGGTAACATAAACACCACACAAAAAATTAAATGGAGTATAAATCATATGTCCAACAGAAATCAAAGTGATAAAAATAATCCCTTACGTTAGTTCTGATATGTTTCGTATATACCCTAACCTCCTATATAATTACTTGAGTAATGTTATTGACTTTTTTAAAATTCATATTAATTTTTTTGATATCATATATGATCACATTATAATCATTTTTTATTAACATTTCATTGTTACTTGTTATTTTGGTGTTAACTAGTTTATGTTCATATGGATGTTTTTTTGAATAAGTTACAGTTATCCTTCATAAGTAATAGTTATATAATTAGAATATGATATTAACATAATATATACCATTTTTATTCATCTGTAAATTTAAATAATCATTCTTTAATTAAGATCATGTAGAATGAATCACATCGCATCGTGAGGACGGTAGGTTGTACGTACGCATTAGTGATGATATCATTAGAATAATTGTTGGGTGGTTCTAAAGTGCATATTGTATAAAATTTCAGAATTGATATAATGATATAATAATAATATATAGTTATTAATTCCATCGTTATACTCATCCATGTATGGTGGTGGAGAAAAATAGAGTACCCCACGATGTGGAGATGGTAAGTCAAACGTACGCACCCATGGTGATTTTGTATTTCGTAGGATGGATAGAAAGTTAAATATAGTTATTTCATAATTATAATAAAATCTCCTTATATAATTTCTACTTGAGTTATTATTATATAAAGAAACAAATCATGAATTATATGTAGAAATAGAAAGAAATATGAATGAATCGGTAGAGGAGATTATCTCTTCTTTGACTTTCTCTCTTTAGATCTCCTATTAATGGAACTAGAGTTTGTCTTTTGAGAAGATCAGAACCTATATAATGTAAGAATGGAAGTTGTGAAGAAAAATATAATAGTTATGGATTAACATTAAGGATTAATGTGTTGTGGAGAAATGAGGGAGGGGGTTTCCTTTTGTAATTTGGGTGAGGGACACTTTTGGAATTTCTTAAAATATAAAATTATATAAATTTAAAAACATCAATCCGAATAGATCCAAAATGAGATATATTCGATGTTAATATATAATAATATTTAAATATAATACTTCAATTGATTTTAGACATGTTTTTATGTCAATTAAAAAAGTATCATTTTAATTAAAAATTGGTTATTTTATTTAATTTTAATTAAGAGAAATAATTTTTCAATATTAAAAGAGTGAAATATTTAATTTATTTTTCCAATTATACCATTAAATACTAATTTAGACCATATAATTTTTATTATATATTTTTGAAATTGTTTTATTATTTTTATATAATTTTATAAGACATTATTTTAAAAAAATATCATTTGTATAAATTTGGACACTACTCATTTCGTGGATTTTTATAAATGTAAATATAAGGTTTTATCCTCAAAACATTTTTTTTGTAATATCCATTAGAGTTATAGTGAATATATAAAATTCATTATAAAAATTTATTATCCCAAATTATCTTTATATTAATATTATTATTACCATTTATTTGATATTTCCAGTGATAAAATAATATCTAAATAAATAATTAATTCGTTATTTTCTATTCTTTATAAATGAGTAAAAATTAAAAATAGTATAATATTTTGTAGATAAAATTACTATATTTCATACTATTATATTTAGTCTAATTTAAGTAATTGATAACCCATCATAAAAATTTTTATACTTGTTAAAGTATGAATGTGAAAATTATAACATTACTTCAAATAATATAATATAATTTTCCTAATCAAATATATACAGCTCAAAAAGATCCATAATTAGACCATTGTATTTTTATGGTCTATATATACTTGAACAATAAAATTTGGTCATGTGTTTGGAAATTTGTATTGTTATTAGTAATTTAATAAAAACTATTTCATTGATTTCTCATCAATTAATTAATTTTTACATCATCAAAGAATAATAAATTAACATAAATATTTATTTAGAAAAAAAATTACCATGATTTAAGTAATTGTTTTATATTTACAAGGACTATTTAGTTTTAAATATATCACCAAGTAATCCCAATATTAAAATTATTATACTTATCAGAAATGTGAGTTTGACATTTTGTCACGTTCATTGGTTTTATTAATATCTATTTTATTTTTATTGTCATGTGGACATTAAATGACTATTTTTCAGACCAATAATGTTAAGGGTATAATTTTATTCTTAAAATATGATTTTTTAGGTTTCAAAATAATTTTATTTTTCTTTAAATGTTATCAGTTACCCAAATTTACTCGATTTACCATTACCTTTGGTATATAAAAAATTATCGTAGTTATTATTCCTAATAACCAAAAATTAAAGTAACCTATTAAAAAATATGGACCCACTAAATAAAAATATGGAATCATTTTTTTATAATTAAAAATAGTGAAATGGAAGAAATTAATTTAAAAATAATTATCGTTGTCATAACCAAAATGATGGGTTTTAATAAGTAAAAATCATATAAAAGATTGTTAATGTTTATGTCCAACTTAAATGTGAAATTACATAAAATTACCAACATGGGATTAAATTATAAATACATAATATAATTACACATTCAAAGAAATTAAAAAGATAATTTTACTATATAAATAAATAAGATTAAAAGACTTTTTTAAATTAAAATGCAGTATTTATCACTATTTATTAAATTTTAAATTTTCTCATAAAAATACCAAAAATTCAAAAAAGTAAATTTTTATGTCCCATTTCAAAATAAGAGGTTTTTTTGTCAAATTTAACTTCTAAAAGGGTCAAAAATTTATTTAAAATGGGTGTGATATCAAAAGGCAGTAAAACTACATTTTCATGAAAAAAATACATCTTTTATCCAAAAAATTGATTTTATTATAATATAATGTTCTAGAAAATATATAATATAGATTTTAATGTTATATAATGTTAAAAATATGTTTAATTATATTCATAATTGCTAGTTTATATCCCATTAAATTGTATTTTATTAATATATCATTGATTACAGAAACTCGGTATTGCATACAATGCAAGCTATCGAGGAAAGTCACTCTTACATGCAATTCACACCAAGTTAGTGTTACATTTAGTGTAATATTCCTTTGGTGTTGAATGTAACATAATACAAACATCATTCTTTTATAAATTGAACAAAATCTATAATTAGTGTTGCGTGAAATGAATTCTATCAAAAGAACCTAAAATATTTGTAACACAAGCGAATAATGGTGTTTCATATACAGCAATCTCATATGGTGTTGCATATAAAGAAAGATAATCATGGTGTATCATACAACAAAAGGCATAAATGAAATTAAAAAATACATATCTCATTAACTCACAGGGTGTTACATTATACCCCCTTAAAAATAATTTCACCCTCTAAATTCTTCATGGTTATAAAAGGTTTACTACTTGAACTTTTATTTCATTGAAACCCACATCGTCAAAAGGAACATTAAAACATCATTTTTAAAAGGAAATTTTGAAACATAATGTTTATCTAGCATAACCTAGCACTGGGATTCCACATAGGAGAACATAGGTTGTATGTGAAAACATGGGTTTGAACGAGAAATCTAACAATCATGTTCTGATGGATAATGATAGAGAAAAAGGTTTGGGGAATGTTAACTACCAGAAATCCATAAATCTACGATGGTTTAAGGGACCATCTAATTCATCGGATAAGAAGTTACTAGGATAAAATATTTCGTTTTCACGATCCTTTTCCTATATATAAATAAATTTTCAGGAGAATAAATACATACTTGATATTGGTATAATCTCATCAATGTTTGTGCAATTAACAATTTACACTTCTTCACTTATTTAAAGAAAAAAAGTTGAATTTTTCATTATTGAAGTTTTAGAAGATCATGTGATAGAATGATAAGTCATTCCATGTGTCTCAACAAAAATGTTATCATAGGTAATCAAATATACATAAGGCCGCCTATAGTGAGATAATACAAACATCAACAGAAATATAACTTTTAGTATCCATAAATTTATTTCATTACAATTTTTTTAAAGACTAATAATATAAAACATTAGAAAGAGGTTAAATTAATAAAATTAAAATATGTCTCCCATATATCATTTGGTAGTTCTCATCTTTCCCAGTCGAAACATGTGAATACCTTAATCATGTATTCTTTTGAAACATGATAATAACTTGAATTACAATATAACATTAGTGAAAAGATACATTCTATCAAAATTAACTCTTTAAACAAACCAAAAATAAAAAAAATATTATACACTCAATCCATGATATCACATTTTTCTTATATCTTTCATGAGGTCATTAATACTATCAAATAAATCCTTATCTCCTTATCCAATAATTATTCACATATCATGTATCTTCCAAAAATATCTGAATAAATTTTCATGGTTACTTGTATCATTCAACATTTACATTTAAATACTTGTCGAAAACAATAGTGTAACAATCCTGAGAAGATTCTTTATTCCATAGTAACATACAATATTCTAGATAAACATGTAATAATTCCACTATCTTCTTAAACCATTGACTATTCTTCATCATTTTATTCATCAAAACTTCTTTCATCTCATATGTCTTTTGTATTCTATTAATCATGGTTAATATAAATACTACCCATAAGACCATACTGATTCTTTTCGTGAGATTTGTCCTTAGGGAATCGATTTGTATAATGCCTATATATGTCACATTTAAAACATTTAACCAATGTTGATGTCTTATTAATACAGTTATATTTCTCCATTATTTAATCAAAATTGTTTAATAATCCACTTCTAGCTTTGTTTCCTTTTCCACACCCAAAGCATCTTCAAGTTCCTCTGACAAATTCTGCATGATGCATCTTCCCATGTGATTAACATCAAGAAAATTGAACAATATTTACTCTATGATCACCATAAAACAAGAACATTCTCTTATTATCAAGGATATGAATCTCACAAAGGTTAAGATTATTGATCATATTTTGAGATTTTTGATTTGGCATTATAATGATGTCTAACCTTCCAATTCCAATTTCATTTGGTTGTTCATGAATAATATCATTCCAATGTCCATCATATTATCCATTAACATGAATAATATTATTTCCAAACATTTTCTGAAACCCCAAAAGAATTTTGTGGGAGGAAAATCAAACAAGGAGAATGGGTGAGCTACAACACTTAGAAAGGTTAAACATTGATAACATAAAACAACCCATAAATATTAGAATGTAAAAACATGAACATAATGTTTAAATATTAATATCATGAGTACTGAAATAAATATTTGCAGTTTGTAGGGAATAAATCATAAGTTAACATGACTATGATAACATAACATTGACATAAAACATGGAATTTTGGAAAAAAAAAGATAAGCACATATTATGATTTCCATTGTAAGAATGGAATTACTAAAAATAACATCATAGTTGACAATTCCCTTTACATAATTGGGTTTACTTTTTTCAGCCACGTATTACTAAAATGGATTTATGTGTCATTCCAGCCCTGTATTACTGAACTATATTTACTTTTCATTCCATACATGTTTATTTCATGAGATATTAATCATTACCCAATTAATTTGAGGGAGACATGGGTCTTACCTATCACATAATGAAATCAATCTTACAGGTGCCACAAAAACATAAATCATTCATCATAGCATAACATATGAAATAAAATTAATTTATTTAACATCATTCTGTAATAACATAATTCATATAAACATAATGGTTTTCATAAATATAATTCCATCAAAAACAAAATAAATTAAAAGTACTAATCGGTATATAAATATAACCCTAGATCATATTATAAGGAAAATAATTTTGATAAAACACTTGAACTTAATTCCCGAGGAAAATATCATTTCTTCTTAAAAAACGTTTTCTTTCTAAAAATGTCACACAATTTTAGATGAAAATAATTTATCTGCAAATAAAATTGAAAACGTGTAGAGAAATATTTATGTAAAAAAATTTTTATAAATATCCGAAAATTTGTTATTGTCGTATAAGTTAAAAAACATTATCCTTGTACTTTTACCAAAATAGTCAAAATGTACCTCCTATTGTAAACAAAAGAAAGATTCCTTACATACCAAGTGATAAAGTGAAAAATGGGTAAAAATGACTTTAAACATTCAATAAATAATATTATACATTTTATGAAAATATTCTTAGAAATCATGGACACTAATGATAAATATACCTCTAGTAAATACGTACATATAAATAATCTTAGATAAAATTGAGATTGAAAAAGTATTCATTACCAATTTATAATCATTTGAATCGTATAAAATAAATAAAGATATATGCATATGAAAATATCATAACCTTCCTTATAAAAATAATAAAAACATTCATGGGTAACATAAATGCCACACAAAATAATTAGATAGTGTATACGACATATTTCCCACCTAAATAAAAGTGAGAAAAAATAATCTCTTATCATAGGTACAATATGATTTGTATGTATCCGAACCTTCTATATAATTATTTAAATAATGTTATTGACTTATTACACAATAATTTTTTTTATGATATCATATATGATCATATCATCATCATTCATTAGTAATATTTAATTTTTACTCATTATTCGAATGTTAACCACTTTAAGTTCTCATGCATGTTTTCTCGAAAAAGATCCAATTATCCTTATTAGGTCATGTTTATATAATTATAAAATTATATTAACATAATATATACCATGTTCATAAATTTTTTACATTTATATAATCATTATTTAATGAAGATCATGTAGAGTGAATCACATCGCATCATGGAGATGGTAGGCTGTACGTACGCACGACCGACGATATAATTCGAATAGTTATTGATTATTTTTAATTGGGTGCGGTATAAAATTTCCATATAAATTTTATTTTATAATATTAATATATAATTATTACATCCATAATTATACCCATCCATGTATGGTGGAGGTGAAAAACGTCGTAAACCATGGTGCGGAAATGGTAAGTTGTGCATACGCACGTGTGGTTATTTCCTTTTTCGATCGATGGATAGAAAATTGAATATGGTTTATTAATAATTAAAATAAAATCTCATTATATAATTTCTAATGATTTTATTATTAAATAATGAATCAAATCATGAATTTTAAGTAGAAATAGAATAAAATATGAATGAATTGGTATAGGAGGTTATCTCTTATTTGATATGCTCTCTTAGATCACCTCTTAAGGGAACTTAAGTTGGTCTTTATAAAATACCATAACCACTATAATGTAACTAGATAATTTTAGAAGTTAAATGGTATGGTTATGGATGAACTTGATGGATTAATGAATTTTGGATAAATGAGGGAGGAGTTGTCCTTTTATAATTATAATGAGAGACACTTGAAATTTCTGAACTTATTAATTTTTTATAATTTAATAAATCAATCCAAATACATAAAAAATGAGATAGAATATAATCTAAGGTATTATAAAATTTAAATATCATTGTCTAATTGAATTAATACACGTTTTGATGTTAATTTAAGCATTATCATTTTAATTAACACCTAAGTATTTTATTTAATTTTAATTGAGATAAAAAATGTTCGAATGTTAAAATGCCGTGATATTTATTTATTTCATTTTAATTATAAAATAAATGAATAATTATGAATATTTTAGACCATTTCATAATTATTATTATTTTATTTAAAAATATCTATTAAATTTAAATAATTTTATAAAACATTATTTTAACAAAATATCAATTTTTTTAATTTTGACATTATTCATTTCATGGATTTTTAGAAATATTAACATATTGTTTTCCCTAGAAAAAATGTTTTATTATATCCCTATGGTGTCAATGTAATCAATAAAATTAACTGGAAGAATTAATAAGTCTAAATTATCATTATTTTAATACTTTTTATAAGATTTATTTGATATTTACCTTAATAAAATAATTACTTCATCGCTATTTTTTATTATTTAATATACATATTTTATGAAGACAAATTAAAAATTAAAAAAAATTATTTAGATAAATTTTATATAAATTAGAATAATATATGTAGTCGAATTTATCTACTTGATAATCCAACATTAAAAATTTTAAACTTAATAATGTATGAATTTTACGAATTTAACATTTCCTAAAATAAAATAATATAATTGTCATAATCAATTACATATGGCTCTATATGGTCCCTAATTCGACCATGAGATTTCGATGGAAGATATATACTCTAAAATAAATTTCCATGTTTTTAGACTTTTTATGTTTATTAGGATTTTAATAAATATTGTTTCATTGATTTTTCATCAATTAATTAATTTTTACGTAATCATAGAATAACATGTTAAGGTAATTTTTTATTTCCTAAAAATTAAAAATAAATCAAAATGATATAGGTAATTATTTTTTATTTCCATAGAAGATTTATTTTTGAAAATATAACCTAGTTATCCCTTTATTAAAATTATTATAATTATATGAAGTATGAGTTTGACAAAATTGTCACTTCCATGGGTTTTATTAATATCTATATCATTTTAATTTTCAATTAGACATTATAATACTATATTTCGAACCAAATTTGTTAAGGGTACATTTTTATTCATCTAATGGGATCTTGGTAGGATTTAGGGTAATATTTGGGTCTATATCATATTTTTAGTTACTATAATTTACCTGATATTCCATTAAATATGGTAAATAAAAAATAACTACAGTAACTATACATAATATACAAAAATAATAGTGAACTATTTACATAATTTAGACCCACCAATTCCAAGTATAGAATCCATTTTTCAAAATTAAAAACATATAAGTTGCAGTAATAAATTTATAATTAATCTCATTGTTGATTTGAGAAAATGGGTTCTAAAAGTTAAAATATTACAAATGATTCAAATGTTTTAACATGTAATTTAATGTAAAATTAAATCCAATGACTTAAATAATTTTAAATGATAAAAATATATTCTAATTATACTTTGAAAACATTCAATGACATAATTTAACCACATTAATTATTTCAATGAAAAATTATATTTTGAATTAGCATTTACTGTATTTTTACTATTCATCAAAACCTGAATGTTGTCAGAAAAATAAAAAAACTCATCCAAAGTAAATTTTTATATCCTTCTTAAAAATAAGATGTTTATCTTGTTTTATGCAAATTATTAATGTGTCAAAATCTTAATTTAAAAAATGCTCAGCATTCTAAGGCCTAAAATTAATATTTTTAAAAAAAATAGGTTTTTATACATAAAATAGGGTTTTATTAATACCCTATGACTAAAATATACATTGGGTTAATATCAAAAAAAATTAATGAATAGTGAAAAATAACGCATTTTACGTCAAAACTGTCTTCTAATCTAATATATATATATATATATATATATATATATATATATATATGTTGTACTTTTCATTAGATTTTAAGTGTAATTGAATTAATTTTTTATCAATTAATCCAATTATGGTCATTAGAAGTAATTTCACATTTAAATTGGATATAAACACATGTCAATCATTTGATAGATATTACTTTTTATAAACTCGCTTTTTGTTTTTGACAACTGGAATTACTTTTAAATTATTTTTTTCAAATTATATGTTTTTAATTTTGAAAAGTTTATTCCATATTTGGAATCATAAGGAAAAAATTTTGTGAATGGGAACCATTTATTTTTGGACATTATGAATAGTAACTTCATTAATTATTTTTATTTACCATGGTTAAAGGGTAAATCTGGTAAATATGTGTATAAATATAATAATTTAATAACATAAAACTACACAAAAACATGTCCTAATCCTATTGAATGATATATTTCTGACCATGGGAATCCATGGGTAGATTTGGGGTCCCCGTGAATCCACATGGGTGTGGAAGTGACATTTTATAAGAATTAATATAATGTAAAGAGAAATATAACATAAAAATGTATGTTTAACTAAATCAATTTTAATATGGGATTATATAATTGATCTATTTGAATATAAATAGCCATTAGAAAACTAATGTTTTTCCCCTTATTAGGGTATTTTATTTATTATTTTTAGACATTAGATAATTAATTTTAACTATGGCACATTGATGATGCAGTGATTTCTTCATTAATAAAGGATTCAAATAAATGATATTATAAATATCAAAATAAATGTAATTATATTATTTTATTCCATGCACAAGTTTTTTTGGATTATATTGAAATATTATCTTTGATTTATTTTTTTGTTTTGAAGTAATCATGTTGTTATGAATTTGTAAAAATGTCAGGTACGAATTGTGTCCTAAATTAACATAATTCATAACATAATACATAAAAGAATTTATTAAATGATATCAAATTCGTAAAAATAAAAGATTCAGAAAAATTGATAAGAAAAGTAAAAATATTTCATAAATTAATTGTTTTATATGACATGGTATGATAATTACATTAACCCATAATATGTCAATAACATTATATCATTGTATGATTAAAACAATAAGGGTTAAAAAAAAGTTGAGGATACAAAAATATTCAAAACATGCCTATAAATTATTGGATGAAGGGTATTTGAGCCAACATCATCTTATATTCGAATTAAATTAATTTTTTCCATTACTAATCGAAACTGAATTTATAATATATTAATATTTCTAGACATTCCTAAAATGCTCCTCCTCCCACTTTTAAAAGGCCACCACCTATACCCACATAAAACACACCTCTAAATACCCTTGTCTCATCCAGATTCTACCCAAATAATCTCCCAACATACTTCCATTACTCTTAGAATCCATACCATGGTATAAGGAAATTCAATAAAGCCTTTCCCCTCAAATCAAAAGAAGTAACCCGATTATAGGTAACGTCTTCTCTTAAGTTATTTTATTTTAAGTTATTTATCCCCTTTCTATGGTCTTCTTATTCTTGTATTACATAACAAAACCAATATCTCAAATATACTAGGATGCTTTATAATATGTATTCGAATGACACTTACAAACACCCTCATATAATTGATACAATCATATATTTTTTTGTGTGCGGTGAACTATGGCCTCATGAAATGATGATTATTCAATTTTCACATTCATACTATAATTATTCGAATTATGATGTCACTATACTTATATATGATATGTATTATATTTATATTAACTCTATTATTATGTATTTTTATTTACATCATACTTTTATGCTTTACATAATGTGTAAATACGATAATTTCATTTTAGGAAATGCGGACAACTGCCCCCTCAAAGTGATATGACTCGTTCATGACATGAATTGAACTTATAAATGATTGAATTAATTAAATTATGTAACATATAAAACATATATATTATACTAGAATTATAATATACAAATGTATCATTCATTTTTCATTCCATTAATATGAAAAAGAAATGAAAGTATAATTATTTTGTACGTACAAAAAACCTTCTCCATAAATGGTGAATTTCATTTCTAATCTCCAAATATTATGTGCTGTTATAAATAAATATATATAGTGGATATATAAAATATTTATATCATGATTACTATTATGGTGGTAATGGACATTTGACCAAATGTAATACTTGTAACTGCAAAAAGTTCATTTTTGACTATAGTACCAAACAACAACAAAAATATTGATATGAACATGAATAATTATATGATTTTTATATAAAGGTAATGTGTGATATAAATGAAATAATAAAATTTAAAGAGGTTCTGAATCAACTATAAATTAACTTAGTCTAATTATTCAGGGATATAAATATTGAACAAGACAATTTAGACATAATGTAATGGAACTTCTTAACCCAATTTCCATTCATTGTGTTGATCTTCTACTACATGACTATTTCTTCAGTAAATGGGAATGGCCATGATTGTTTATAGTTAAAAAATTCCAATCGGTTTCTAACATGTTTATCAGTAGAACCGGAAACATCCAATGATTCTATATTCATTTGTACCTACTTTCCAGAGGTAGGTGCTCATTAGTTGTGGACTAATGAGGCTTAAGAATTTTCATTGGTCAAGAGGATGGGATGTCAAACACACCATACCTTTTGGGAGGGAATTATTGTCTACTTTAAATCTCCCTTATAGATTTAAATTATGTTCATGAATCCTTATTAATTTACCAAGAAAGAAAATCTGTTTTCCTTTAGATTTTCAATCAATGATTGATATGTATGGGATTTTGAGAATCTTTTATATGTATTTAAGGTTCTTCATCAATATAGAATCATCCATATGAATTAGAGATTATTAGTCAATGGTATCCCTCAACACATTATATTGAAATATCTTGGTCATTATGATGACCGTACTAGTTTTAAAGCCACTCAGTGGGGCACTTGAAGATTATTTTCATTCAGAAAGACATGGATTATTTTAGAGTTGGGATAGTACCCGCAGATGGTCTACCTATGTATCCTCATTAAAAAAGGAATCTGAACCCATTTAGTTCGATAAGAAAGATATATTTTAATGTCATATGGAACGGAGAAGAATTAATGAAAGATATGATTGAACCTTAAAATGGATTCATACATACTATACATTTAAGGAAGAGATCAAAGTACACATAGTTTCGGTGAAGAAGTATGAGGTTTATGTATGATTAGTGGTCTAATGAGAGATTTTATAATTAATTTTACATGTTTAGATCACATGATTCATGATCGGTGTGAGAAACAAGAGGTATTAGTAAACTAGATGATTGTTCCATGAAATATGTTGTCATAAGAAATGATGCGGGGTTTACGTATGTATGACTGCACAAGTAAATGAAGTCAAAGACTTTCCGGAATGAAGCCCAAGACCAGGGTCCAGAAATGTATTGGTAATTTTTTTAGATTTGGGATTTTAACCCGGGACATGCTCCTAAAAAGGATGCCCAATTTTAATAGGGAATTATGATTGGGTTTTATTCTTGAGAATGGAATCCCAAATCAAAATAAATTAAAATTGGGGCTTACTCTGGAGGAGGATTCCCAAATCAAAAGATCTTCTCATCTCAAAAGATGAGGTTATATATGAAACCCCTAACTGTGGTGACATAAAGATTGTAAAGACATGAGGTTTTGGGTGAGGTTCTCACATAATTCCTTTCAGATAAAAAAACCAAAAAAGGAACCATGCTATTAATGGTTTTGAAGAGGGTTTTGAAGGCTATGTCATTGAATGGGTGAGGTGGATTTGAGGAAAGGAGGTGACTAGGAAAGAGGCACGCAAGTATTTTTCTAGCGCGTAAGCCCTGGTCACGCATGTAGACGTGCACGACATGAGTCACCTTATGAGACAATGAATCAATAGGGTTATACTTGGGAGATTTTGAACTCAAGCCCTTAGTATCATCCATAGAGGCTTCTAGAAGGGTGGCGCGCACGTTCCATTGAGAGGGAAAGGTGGTGCGCAAGTGTTTTAACTTCCCATAATGGCTAGACACTTAGGCGCACAACTATAAATGAGATCTAATACTTAGGTCTTATTCTTCCTCTTTATAGCTTCCATTCTAGCTAAAGAATCACCGTAGAAGTTTTTGGAAGAAGTCAGAAAATGACATGGGCGACCAGAGCTTGAATCTGAGTTTTGGAAAATTCATCCATGGAATGGGGGCCCACAGGGCTATTTATAGGCCACTGGGCACCTTGGTCGAAAACAAGAATAGGGATCACAAGTGACTTGCATGACGCATATGTGGCACACATGTGACATTTGCATCCAGGAAGAAACTTGTGTGCCTCCTTCTTAAAGGGTTCCTAGTTCATGTATTTGTCAATTTTTTATTTTCTTCAAATGATGACTCTCTTTGTGCTTAAGGTATTCCCCTTTTCCATTTTTTAGACTCTGTGACGGAAATGAGCATCAAAAAAAGTCCCCCTCAGAGTTGGATCTGAAAAAAGGAATGATGATTTAACTCTGAGGGAAAAAAAAGAGAAACCAGGGTTCAGCGGCGTGAAAGTGGTAGGCGAATAGGTTCTACTGTGGAGGTTCTGGTGCACATGCTTGCAAGATCACATATATATATATGGGTGTCACTTCGTGCAAACCATCCTGCCTTAAATATTTTTGAGCTCTCTCCATGAAAGTGGCTTCATCTCCTTGGTTGATCACTCTTTTATTGTGTTGCGCTTCTCCAGTAAGGTTTTGACTTGCACGAGATTACTTGCGTGGAAATACTTGTGCAGCCAAACATGCGCGACCAAAATTGTGCACCATAATGCCTTAGCCATTTTGTTTGTTTTCATCACAAATATTTCATAAAAAATAGACTTACTTAAAAGTTAACTTTCAGATCTTTGTGCAGATTCAATGGCTCCCAAATGAATTGATCGGCTGATTAGTTGGCATGCAGGAGAATAAATGATATGATGAACATAGTTGGCCATGACTATTACGATATCTGTGAAAACACTCTCCTAGATTTGGCTATGTACTTGAAGAAATATCATGTTAATTTCCCACATATCATTTACTTGACTTTATTTGGACATGGTCATCTGCATGGAGTTAACGTTCCAGAGGCAAAGAATTATATTCCTCATTCCTGGTTTCAGACTTACACCAATTTTACTTCAGCAAATGGCTCAGTTGCAGGATCATTTTTCAATGATGGAATAGTGGAGAAGGAATTCATAATGCATCATAGACCATGTTCTTCAGATCTAAAGACTCACAAGCCTGATCTGTAGCCGCATTTCTATCCATATATTTTCCAAAATTCCCAAATGGATCAATCCAAGGGATCAAAATAGTGTTGGGATTTCCGTCTCGGAGGAGGTGTAAATCCAACTTTGATGTGGGAATATTGGGTGTGAAAAACCTGTATCGAGTTTTTTGAGGATCTTAAGGGAGCTGCAATATATGAAGTCATCTGGTCTGGCAGACATCTGTCTATAGGAATGATAATTTTTTACTGGTGAAAATCAATCTCTGGATCCCAGAAACCAATTATTTCCCTCTAACTTGTGGAGAAGTAGGCATCAACTTGTGGGATTCCTATAAGATCTCAAATGATCCAATTTCGGTATATATGTATGATTAATTCAATCCCCTTAGGTGACCTGGAATGATTCGGAGAAGGCTCTTGCTTTGGCTTGAGAGTTATTGAAAATTTTCAACAAGATCAAGAATTCAAAGTCCTCAAAAACTAATTCTACAAAAGGATATTCATCCAAGGGTGTGGGTGGTTATGATTCTCATCAAGAGGAAGGAGAAGAGTCACACCTGTACTCGTCATACTAGCTTTCCCAGAACAGATAATAGGGGTGCTCTTGGATCATTCTGGCCGACACTTGAAGCTAGAGATTTTGAAAAGTGGGGGTATAAAGTGGATCAAACAATCCCAGAGAAGACCCATTTGGTAGGATTCTTAGCCTTGTGGCTCAGCATTTATCTTCTTCCAGTTAGAGATTTGAAGGGAGGCATCAGGCCAAGGACCTTCATTGTTACAGCCAAGTTGGATGAGAGAAAAATGGTTGGGTTGGACACCCTAATTTTGGCGAAGATTCATAGGTTCTTACTCAATGTCTATATGGGTAAGTCTCTTTTGAGAATAGTGGGACCGTTCCAAGGTTTTTGGGGATCGATCACCACTCACATCAGTACATACACTGTACAGAGTGGAGTACAAGTTTCTGGAAGTTCTTTTAGGCCATCGGTGTAGTCATTTTGAGGAATTCCTCCATTGTCCCTCAATTCCTATGATCTAAAGGTGAGGCTGAGCATGTTCAAGGAATTTCATTTCATTCCTTATGGAAACCCACTAACCAGGTGGTTTATTGATGATGGAACAACTTTCATTGAATTAAGGTCATATAAGATGGATTGCAGACATGGTTTATTGGCCACCATAATTGACGGAGAGATTATATGTGGGGCCTATGCTCCAGATAGATTTTCACGCTTTTTAAGTGTCTGCACAAGAATGTTGTATCCCCTCCTATGCACGTCAGTTCAGTGCAGCATCCAATGGTTGCCCGAAAAATATGGTTTCTGATAGCTATTGAGAAGACTGGGTCCGTGATGATCTACCAGTTACTGGAGCGGAGAGTCACTTGACTACATGGCATGCCGAGAACTAGGTAGCATCAAACCCTAAAGGGGTACTGAATCATCCAGTTCCTCGGGTGGGGATAAGTAAATGAACCATCAGGAAAGAAACCCTTCATCTGGAAGGTGAATCTTCCTCAGCCAGAGCTAATTCACCGGCTTCCTCACCCGGGGTTGATTCACTGGATTCTGAGGATGGGGATGATGAGGCATGACATGTGTCAAAGATACCTCGTTCCAAATATAATCCTCCTGCCAATGTCAATATATCTACTCCATAAACTCTTGGTGAGTTATATAATTGTGAAAGTTTAGTCTCCATTATTTTATAGAGCAACAAGTTTCATTTTCCTATCCTTTATCTATGGTTGCAGGAGCCGGGAAGAAGTTGATGTCCCAGATTGTAGGACCCTCCTCATGGCCTTCTGGTGAACATGATGATTATTTATGACCAGAGGCCATCCAGATATGGAAGAGTTTATATTTTGATGTTGAAACCGCAAGTATGGACTTATGGGAAGTGCTACATATCCCTGGAGTGTGGAATCTCTAGGATTTTTCTGATATCTGCTTCAAGGATAACCCCGAAGAAGTGCGGGCTTTCATCAGAGAGCTGGAAATTCTCATATATGGCTCTACTGATTCCATTCCTATCACCACACGGGTGAAGGAAATGATAGATCATGGAACCACTGAGGGGATTTGTGCTTCAGTAGACGAGGAGTGGCATGATTATGTGGCTCCTGATTATGTAAGTCTCTTTCCTTATTTTCTTTTCAACTTGATTTCAGTCAAAGAATTGTTACTCAAGAAAATTAATTTCTTTATCTTCTATCTTGTAAAGAAAGGAACTACTGAGGTCCCTTCACCACGGTATAGCCTTGGTGGAACTACACTTAGAGCCCCTGAATTTCCCTGTGAACCGGGCGAAGTATCTCCAGGCCAGCAATCCATGGACAAGGAATTGGAAAAGGATTTTCACTCTCCAATACCTGTATTTGGAGGTGAAGATGTCAACACACACAAAAAGTAATAGAATAAAAGGCATTGAAGGAAGAATTCCGTAGCTAGACGCTTCATCAGTAGTAGCATGTCCTTTGGATAATCATGAATCTTAAATCCGGAAAATATTGCTCATACATCGTGGGATTACAGGGGCTTCTTTAATTTCTCTTTTGAGGGAGAGGATTGACCCTCCTCTGAGGACAATGGAGGGTGCTGGTGAACTGTCACAAATTCATGCTGACTAGGCTGCTGCTAAAGAAACAATGAAAGAAGAAGAGCCAACGTCTATTCCCAGGACTTCTCTTATTGCTGAAAATCATTTTGCGGCCACTATAACTGACTCTGCAATTTTCTCTAAGGATGCTCTCTGGGGTTAGAGGTCGCAGGATGAGGGTCGCCAAGAAGTCATGTCACATGCTCCCACAGGTGAGACAAACCAAGAATCTGGGATATCACTGGATGAAATGATGAAACATGGCATGTATTTTGAAGAAATTTTAGATCATGTTAAATTACCATGTGACCTTGAAGATTTTGGACATGATTTTTATCCTTCGTACTATTATTTTTTTTATTAAATCTCTGACCACTATTGGTTGAAAGGTACAGTTCCGTCTAAGCAAGTTGCTGCTCCGCCGATTCCTAAATGGGGTAGAGACAACCATATCATTGAAGAGACGCTAGCTCAAGTGGAGCATAACCAGGCAGGGCTTCTTGAAACCCATTCTGAAAATCATATTGAAGCATGGAAAGACGGAGAGGATCCTTCTCATACTACTGATCTACCTTTGGGTAAAAGATGATAATATTTGTGGCTGTAATTAATTTTCAAAACATCTAATCGTATTTGGTTATATTTTGAAGCTATCCAAAGATTTCAATTTATTATACAGGGTCGTCAACATTAGTTGCTAAATCTAGAGGTGAAGCCCCAGCCTTAGCACCACCGAGAGTAGAAAGTAAAGTACCAAGGGTTAGGGGGGAGGAAAGAGAATAGGGCACTTCATTTAGTGCATTAATCATAGACTATATTCCCACCTGTGATAGTGATGCTGATTCAAACCCATAGGTAAAAAAGGCACTCCAATTCTCACATCGTAAGGAATGGAAGAATATATGGAAGATCATATCAGATGTTCCTCTTGAAGATTTGTCTTCGAAGATCCCGTGACTTTCATCCTTGTTCATCATGTTGGTACATGGAGGTTTTGGATATCAAGAGATCCATGCCGCAGTGAAACAAGTCAACTTAAGGAGGGATCAGGAGCAAAAGTGTTGTCAAGATCTGACCAGAGTGAGGCTATTTACCATTATTGGTGAATTAGAGGCTATGGTGTCTCAAGGTGAGGATGATCATGTTGCAAAGCTGAATGAGCGGAAGCATATGATCAAGGAGAAATTTGTCCAGCATATGCATCTTCTGCAACAATTAGATGTCGTTACTGGGGAACATGACTAGCTAAAAAATTCATTGGAAGGAGTCAAAATGAATAGTATCAAAGCCATCGTAGATTCCAAGAGATCACTTCATCAAGATGAAAATAGTGAAGCTGGTCGAGTGAATGAACTTCAAGTGGCTGCTGGTGAAGCTCGGGATGCTGTAAATCAAATGAAATGTTACGTTGAAAGCCTCTTGTAATTATTGAAAAGGATAAGATAATCCAATCTATGGATGTTTCTTCTAATCTTTTGCCTCAATGAATAATACATTTCATCTTCAATCATTTGTACCTGCATTCTCTTGATAATTACTCATATATTATTTTTACCTATGGCAATGGGCCTAGTAATTTTATTTTAATATTTTCTAGGATTATACATATAACCCCCCCCCCTTCCCACAAAAGTTTCATCTTTTTGTTGCTCAATATTTTTTAAATCACACAAAATGTATGTTAAGCGAGCCAGGAATCGACTTTTACTCAGAGTTCCTTGTATATGTTCCCAATTTAATGATTACCCTATCTCTTGTTGGCAGTATAAAGTCATGCATTTCGTACATAAAAAGGCTAATTCTTATGGTCGAATATCTTTGACAAAATGGTTTAAAATTGACTAAATTCATTCATAATTTGTTTCAAAACATATCACCACATTCAAGTATGGGGTAAAACATGTAAACTATGACATAAGAAATTTTGAATCTGAGGGATGAGATGAAAAAAGGGCTAAAAGGAATTAGAGGAAGTATTTCCTAAGAGTGAAGTTACAACTATTTAACAAACCGGTTAGGGGGTTGAATTTTTCAGAGCCACTAAAGGGAATTGGATGCATAGTCAAATAATAGCATCTTTTGGCTTATAGGTTCATTATCTAGACTACTAATGCAAGGCCACCTAGGGGCACGTGCTGTATAGTCAGGAAAAAGAACCCTCGGAAATTTTACTTTTTTATTGATAAAAGCCAATGAAATTTTGTGGAAATTAAAATTTTCCAATGCATAGAGTCAATTTTATGGAGAGAGGTACTTGAATATGGAAAGAATATTTCCAATCAAGATTGTCAAAGAATTGGATGAATGTCTCTCATATGAAGCTCTGACCCAAATATAGGGAAGGGAAATATAAACCATAGACTTAAATACTTTTAGATCTTGAAAAATAGTATGGGAAAAATATGCTAAAGATGGCTATTTTTGCGGAACCCTAAATATCATCATTAAGACAAATAAAGACAAAAGCAGCTTTCCCCCTAAGAATGAAGTTACCACTTTTTGACAAACCCGTTAGGGGGGGATGAATTATGTAGGGCCATTTAAGGGAATTTTCTACATAGTCAAATAATATCATCTTTTAGCTGAGTGGTGCGTTATATAGACTTCTAATGCAAGGCCACCTAGGGGAACGTTTTACATAGTCAGGCAAAAGAATTCCCAGGTAATAGACATTTTGTGACCAAAAGTCAAGAAAAGGGTTATGGAGATCTGGAAGTATTTACGGTTAGGAGTATGACAAATCAAAATGATTATTTTCCAATGCTTGAAGGAGATACATAGGCCAATGCTAACCATAATCATGTTGTGGATGGGTCCTGAATTGAGATGCTGGACTTCACTACATATCTCATTATGACGAGAATCAAGCCATACGTAGTTCTTCAAATATAGTTGGACTTCATGTGGGATGAGAGCGTAAGATATCTTAGTTTAGGGTCATAGATCTCAGACCTTAATGAGGGAGACACATTGTGTGTTTGTTATAATCCAAATGTTAATGAAAACTAGGGTTTTCATACCACATTAATGTTTTCACAGGGGGAATTTTCATCCATGGGACGGAAAGTGGAATTTGTGGTTAGGCCTAAAGACTTGGGGCTGGATTCGAGGGATGATAGAACATTCCTACGTATCCTATAAGTATGGGAATCAAGACATGTGTAGTTCTTGAAATACCCCTTATATATATTTGGTTTGTACAAGTGAAGGGTGAAAGGGGAATTTTGTGCCATGATGGTTTGACCCAAGATTAAAGATTCGTGCATTGCCATGTATAGACGTAGTCCTTGGAATATGGCATAGTTAGATATCAGTGTCAATAATTATTCCCTCTCAGGAGAAGGTTTCAAATACTATGGTAGTTTATTGTCATACAGAAAAAAAGTATGAATAGTTTAATGTCATATGCATGGACCAGTGCTACACAGTTTAGCGTCATGTAGCTAAGACGTATTGTTATGCAGTTTATTGTCTTCCATTGAGGACAATGGGGGACTGTATAGTTTAAAATCATATAGCAAGGATTATGGTGAACCCATGTGAATATATTGGTTTTGGGGGGTTTTCATGGATCAACATCTTATGAGATGGAGGTGAACCGATGTGACGATATTGGTTTTGGGGTTGAACCTTGGGTGGTTGCCTATGTACCCATCCTAGATGTCAAGGATCAATGTCCGCATAGTTTGATTGAGAATGAATTTGTGATAGAGTTTTAAATGAGGACAATGACCCAAATATGGTGTTCGGACATACGCATGGTGAGCGGCCCATAGAGAGTGTTATGGTTGAATTTCACTCTAAGCTCGCGTGATTCATGCTCGGTGTGAGAAACAAGAGGTAGAAACAACCCTAACGATGCACAATTAAACATCATGCTGGACATATAAGGGACTAGAAACAGTTTAACGACATGTTGGACAATAGAGGGATCTATACAGTTTAATGTCCTACAGCAAGGACAATGGTGCATTTGTGTTACACAAAATACTTCTTCAGGAATATGGAATTGGTTGGAGTCGTGATGAGTTCTCCATCCATTTAGATTAAATAATAAGCTCCATTAGAGTAGACCTTGTGTATTGAGTAAGGACCTTACCACTTTGACTAAAGCTTTGGAGGTTTCCTTCCTGGTATCATTGGTGTTCTGAGGACCAATACCCATTCTTCTTGAATAAATGAATGAATATGAAATTTTTTATTGAAATACAATGCTATTCAATTCTGATAGTCTTCCAAGTGGTGTAGGGTGCACAATATTTTTTAACATAATAATTCCAATTCATGCAATCACTTCTGAGTTTGTTCATCTATAGACGACTGATCAAAATGGCTACTCTGAGCGAAGGTAATTGAACCTCAATGGGAAAGACTACTTCTGTTCCATATACCAATGAATATGGAGTTGACCACGTAGCAGTGTGGGTGGTGGTATGATTATCCCATAAAGTATGAAAAATTTTATTAGGCCATGATTTCTTATCTTTATCCACTATCTTTTCAGTATGTTTGAAAGAGGATTATTGAAGGATTCTATTTGGCCATTGGGTGCTTCATGATACCGAGATGAATTGTTGGATTTGATGTTGTTTTCATGATACAACTTTCTTAACTCAGATGAACATAAGCTGGTGACATTGTCCGTCAATATGGTATGAGGGACACCAAATCTGGTAATGATGTTAGACTTGAGGAAGCTAACAATGCCTTTATAACTAACTTCTTTGAGATGTATTGCCTCTTCCCATTTGGAAAAGAAGTCAGTAGCAGTACAAATATAATTAAACTGCTTGGATGTAGGTGAAGGGTAAGGTCCTACTACATCCATTCCCCATGTGTAAAATGCCTATGAGTATTTAGCTATATGGAGAAACTTTGGGGGTTGATGAATGAAGTTGGTAGATACTTTGCAGGAATGAAATTTCTTAGTGAAATCAACACAATCTTGTATCATTGAAGGCTAGAAGTATCCAAGCCTTTGAATTTGACTAGATAGTCTATGTCTAGACTATTGGGCACCACAAACTCCTACATGTACTTCATTCATGGTAGCCATTATCTATTCACCATCAATACATCTAAAGATAATTCTATAAAAACCTTTCTTATAGAGAATTGTTTGGTGAACATGGCTATTATAAAGAGTAAAACTGACCACACCTCACTGGACTTGTTCTTTCCCATATCTATCAGGTTGGAGTGTTCCATTTTGAAGGTATTCTATGATAGGTGTCATCTATCCTGTAGTATGACCATATGGTTCAGAAATGGGATTGAATTCATTGACTTCCTCTCTTCTAATTTGAACTTAAGGTGAAATTGTACGATGGTGGGAAATACTGATGATTGTTTCCTCCCGATTTGGATCTGCCAGAGCTGTGGCTACATTAGCCAGTGCATCATCATGGGCATTTTTTTATCGTGGGACATATGAAAATGTCAGTTATGAAGGAAATTCTTCTATTAACTCTCTGAAATAATCATACAAAAGGGATTAACTCTTCTTTTCATGATGGCATAGTCCCCATTGATTTGTTTGATTACCAAAACGGAATAAACTTTTACCTTTAAGTGATTCACATATGCCTGAATCACCAACTCCAATCCTGCGATGAGAGCTTGAAATTCTACATCATTGTTTATACCACCTTCCAACAATAAGAAGAAATAGGGTAGCATTGCCTTTTATGGAGAAATAAGTACAATTCCAAACCCAACATTGTTGAATTTCAGTTCTTCCGTTTTCTCCCCTATTGGAATTCTGGAGGCACCATCAAATTACATGTTCCATGATTGAGGATTATCTCAAATATAGAAGACTTACTTATCAGGATGTTCAATATTTAAATATTTATCTTATACTAATGGGTGTTTAGCAAGGAAATCAGCCAGATCATGGCCCTTTATTGCCTTTTGAGACACATACTGGATATCAAACTGCTGCAAAATAACTTCTCACCTTTCCTGAAATCCTGTAAGCATTGGACGACTAAGGATATATTTGAGCTAGCTATTGCGATATAGCAATTGGACTTTGTGCTGTTGCAGGTCATGTCTCAATTTCTAAACAATAAATATTAATGCTAGGAAGCACTTTTCAATACTTGAATATCGAGTATCTACCTCAAGTATAGTCCGACTGAGATAGTAAAGGTTGTTTTCATTCCCAGCATCATTATTTTGGGAAAAGAAGGAACCCAATGATCACTCCAAAGCAGTCACATAGAGAATAAGTGGTCTTCCTTCAACTGGTGGCATTAACACCAATGGAATCAAGAGATATTTCTTGAGAATATTGAATGATTCTTCACATTCTTCATCCCACTGGTAAGTGATTCCCTTCTTCATTAATTTAGTGAAGGGTAAACATTTGCCTACCAGATTGGCGATAAAACATTGAATATAGGCCAATTTTCCTCGAAGTATACTTAATTCCTTCAAATTTCTAGGAGGTGAGATACCAAGGATTGATTTTGACTTATCATGATCAACATCGATACCATGATGGTGTACAACAAAGCCAAGAAATTATCCTGAGGATGCCCCGAAAGCACATTTCAAGGGGTTCATCTTCGAATTGTGATGTTGAAGTTTGATGAATATGATTTCCAAATCAGCCATATGATTAGAGCATTATCAGGATTTAACCACCAAATCATCCACATAACATTCAACCAATTTCCCTCAAAAGGGTTTGAAGATATGGTGCATGGAACGTTGATATGTTGCACCTGCATTTTTCATGCCAAAGGGCAATACCTTAGAGCAAATCACACCTTGAGTGGATCTGAAGGTTGTAGATTCTTCATTTTCTGGAGCCATTTTGATTTGATTATACCCATAATATTCATTCATGAAGGAATGTTCTTCATAGCCTGGTGTGGCATCAATTAAGAGTTCTGTGATCTGAACTGGAAAATCATCCTTGGGACAACGTTGATTAACATCTCTGAATTCAATGCAAACCCTAATTTTTCCATTCATCATTTTCACAGGAAAAATATTAGCCAGCCATTTGAGATATTGAACTTCTCTAACGAAGATAGCGTTGATAAGCTTATCCATTCCAGCTTTAATTTTGGAGGAATAAGTTGGGTGTGTTCTTCTTGCGGCTTCCTTGAATCCTTGATGTTCTTCTGGCCAACCCATATGAAGAGTAGAAACATCAGGATCTAGACCTAAAATTTCTGTATAATTCCATGAAAATACATCTCTATTTTTCTTTAGAAATGAAGTATACATTTCCTACTCTTCAAGAGTCATGGATGCACTAATTAAAGTGGGGTGTGGAACTTCTTTTTTACCCATATTTATTTCAATGAGTTCAACAACAGTGGTAGAGATACTCTCTTCAAATGCTAGAGGAGAATCCTTGAGATCTTCCTCCTCTTCTTCAATATGTGTTAATTTATTTGTTTCTACTTTCATAGTAGATGATGAAGATGAATTTCCATGATCATGGGAGAAGTTAAAATTTTAGCATCTTAAAGAAGAGGCTACCATTTCTGAACCTATTGATGATGAAGGGTCTTCCATGGGTAATAAGGAGGAGATGATGGGTTGAGAATTGACATCTTCATTCTCCTCTAACATTGAAATAACTTCTTCTGGACTGGTAGATGAATTATAGAGTTTCTAGATTTCAGCGGATGAAATGAAGACATCTCCATTTAAGCTTTCATCATTGCTTCATGAATCAACAATTTCTCCCATGTTGTCTAGCTTGGTTGTTGTAATTTACATTATGAAAGTTTCCATAAGAGTGTTTGGATTTGGGTCTATTCTGTCAATTTGACAGATAGGAAACACATAATCTGTACTCACATGTATGAATTGTTTTATATAAATCTTTTCCAAACAATTTGGAGCTTTAATTTTTGTAACTTGTATTGTCTAGGATTTCTCTTTTCCCTCCATGTGATAGAATTATGCCTCAATGTATTGACATTCGCATGTTTTTAGTGGGGATTTATCACCATACAATGTCTCAATTTGACCATTGAAATGATATTTGAGACATTGATGGTATGATGAAGGTATAGCCTCATGTTGATGTATCCAAGGTCATCCACGCAAAATTTTGAAGGCTGTGTCACGACGAAAAACCATGAAATCTGAATCAGACACAAGGTCTTTAAACTTAGTTCTATGGGTAATCTTGCCTAAAGGTTCATGTTCATTTTTATCATATCCTTTCTACATCAAAGTAGAAGTAGATAAATCAGATTCGGTGAGGCCTAATCGACGAAGTGTACGAATAGGGATGAGGTTGACTCCAGAACCATTATCAATGAAAGATCATCGGATTTCTATATCATTGACCTTTCTAGATAAATACAAAGGTCTAATATATCCATGTACAACATAATCTTCATATTCATCTGTAAAAGATATCTCTGCCTGGAACTCTGCAGGATCATTCTCTATATGGTAGACTTCCGCCGCAGCAATTTCAATTTCGAATTCATGAGGACTTGACAAATCCAAAATGAGTGCCTCGTGAAGAACTTTTGATAGATTCAAGGAATCCTTAATTGATAACATGGATGGTAATTGGGAAAAATGTTTCAAGACATCATATTTTTAGTCCAAAGGTCTGCATTTCCCATCATAAAAATGTAGTTTTACAGGTGTTTTAGAAGTTGATGCTTTGGAAGTAGATGCATTTCGTATCAGGGTAGGAGTTGGAAATACTCCTGGCTTCAGTAGATTAGACCGACTAGGTATATTTATTTAAAGAGAGGAAGAAGGTGTAACCTCTAACCGATCGTCCAAAATAACTGTGCCAGAACTGAATCTTCCATGTGTGGAAGAACTTTCATGTTCCTATTGAGCCCGCTGAAGGGATTTTCCATGGGTTTATGCCGCATATAAAGTTCTTGCAGGGGTAGGATTAAAATAGTGGCTTTTGAAATATCCATGTCTTCCCCAATATCCTAGACCTCTTTCTCTTCCTCTAATTTCTCTATTTGATATAGAGAACTCATGATCATCATGATTGAAACTATGACTGTCAAAGGATTCGTTAAGTGAATCATGTTAACAGAACCAAAGACCAACTCTTCTTCTAATGAAGATTCTGCTTGATCAGACCAGTTCAGCCTGTGTCGTTTAGTGGGGCGATGTCTGTTCTTTTGAAGTAGATGTCATAAAATCATCTAGAGTCAAAGAGAACATTGTCATTGACATGAGCTCTCCTTCTTATGACTACACTTCTTTCTTCGAATTATGCCACCTCTTTGAGGATTTTCCTTCTGACAAAGGGAGTTTTTCTGTTGCAGAAATAGCAGAAGACACCATTGTTTGCTTCTATTATGTTTGTAAAATGTCTTGACTTCCATTCATCATTTTCCTTACCATCCAATCCTCTTATTTTTGCACATTTTTTATATTGATTTTGTGCCACTAGCCTTCTTCCTCTTGATCTGTAGCAATAACACATGACACATGGGCTGAAGAACCATTCAATTTTACTTGTCCAGAGTCCATCATCTTTTGCAGAAGGTATTTGAAGACAAAACACTCTTTAATTGGATTCCTCAACATCTTATTAAATGTGAAATAGTTGGTAAGTTCTTCATCTCCATCCCTATTCGGCCTTTTAGGCCTTGGAATCTAAACCAAATTGTTTTCCAGAGCTGAAATGAAGTGACCTTGAACTTTTTCATTTCAGAAAGAATAAGCATTGTTCTTTTAATCCTCAAAATGTTTCAATCTTTGTCCTCTTTGATCATATTGAAAAGATGGACTTTTGTAATGCTCGGGAGGTGGAGCCCTTTGATATAGAGAAGTTCTAGAAGTGGAAGCAGGTACAGGTGCTTGTTTATGTGTAACTATAGCAGTCTCTGCTCTCCCCATTCTCCTTCCTAGAGATGATGGAATTACACGAGTTGTATCCTTAGTCCCTATAAGAGAGTCTTTGATGTTTTTCGTGATAGATGTAAGGTCTAGAAACACTCCGGTGTATTTCACAAGGATGAATGGTGGGCGTAATTCATCATGAAAATGTTTCACATAGATTTCCAAAAACTCTTCATGAGGGAG
Organism: Viscum album; assembly: GCA_963277665.1. Lineage (NCBI taxonomy): Eukaryota > Viridiplantae > Streptophyta > Magnoliopsida > Santalales > Viscaceae > Viscum > Viscum album. The sequence continues at coordinate 1,432,126,287 of OY728155.1, read as the reverse complement.
TTCTAAGTTTAAGGAATATGTTAATCCCTTCCAGCGAGCAATGAAATATGAAACTCTTCCATTTTCCCTTTGATTACAATTTTTAGGATCATAAATTGTCGCATTTGGTAATGTTGAGCTAAATTAAAGAAGGAATCATTGAAGGAGATCTTCCCACCAAGTAATTGATCGAGACGGCAATCTTGTATACCAGACAAAAGCAGACCCTTGTAATGACTGCACAAATTACATGAGCACAACTACTTCATGTTGTTGAGGAGATCCCATCTTAGGATCACAATGAGAAAAACAATGTGTTAAGTGTTGTTCTGGATCTCCGAAACCATTAAAAATTGGAAATGTGGTATTTGAAAAATTTTATGGGGGAGTAATTGCATCCACTTATTTAGGGTAAGCTTTCTTTTCTGGTTGAACTTGTGCATGTTTTCCTTCCAGAGCTTCCAACCGAGATGTTAATGACTCAATGGTAGTTATTAATTTTTAAGAACCATATGGTTGACCTTGGACTTGATCAGTTGCAATAACTGGAGTTTGGACGGGTGTTGTGACTGGTACTGCAACTGATGGTAGTACTACCAGTTGTTGTCGCACAAGACCCATCGGATTGGATCTGTGAGGGTGTACTTGTAAAGTTGGATATTCTTGATCCATCCCAGTAGCTACAATGAATTCCCTTGACTGACTAACTCCAGCACACTTAGGTGGAAGACTTCTTTGATATAGCTCTGTATTTAACCTCCTTAACTCCTTCATTTATTCATCTTGTTGTGCAAACCATTCCTCTAATGAGAGTGATTGGACTTCTACAGAAGTAGGGTGGGATGTAACCTAACATTTACACTTTTCCTACGCATGTTCATTTTTGGAGTATGGAAGGGCATTACCCGAAGGAATATCTATCCTCTAGGAAGTCCTCTAGCTTTTTGTACGCAAACCTTCATCATTTATATTTGTGTGTGCAGCCTCTTGAATAGAAACATATTCATTTAATTCCTCTGAGTGAACCTCGTGTTATGCTAGATTAATGACAAAGGCATTGATGAAATTTATTGATTCATAACACATTGCATCCCTTCTTTCGGAATTTCTTTTATACAGTCTTCTTCCATGTCTTTTATGAGACTTTGCCTTTTGTTTATTTGATCCATTAGGAACTTCTTGATAAACCGTAATTTGGAGGGAATCTCCTGATAATTAGACTCTGTATTCCTCTTGTGGCTTCTTCCCTAATCAAGAGATGACTAACTTTCACTATGGAAGAGATTGAGAATTTGAAAAAGTCCCCAGTTTGGTGGACTGGGGTTGTTCCTGCTTTTCCTGCACAACTCTTGGAATCGAATATTTTGATCCCAAGGGATGGGCAAAAAGAATCCCTAGCCTAGAAAGCTAAGGTGTCTCATGAGCTGCTACATATGAATATTTCATAAAAGATCTCATGATTTTGTGGATTTTTGTCTAAAAATTGGCTGGATGCATCATCTGACATCCACTCAATTTACATAGCTCAGATGACGGTTTGATTATTTCTGACACCTCTGTCACAAGATGATGCACATGCTCTAAACAAAAAACATGTTCGATATTGTCATTTGCCTAATGCAAGATTAATTCGACAACTTTTTCTTTATATGCCTGACAATGGGAATAACTAGTTATGGAATGTTCCTGATCAAGACATTGATTACACATAAAACCAATTGTCTGTGGCCGGCTATGGGAAATAAAATTTCATGAGACCACTTTTGGAGGGCTTTGTTGACTAGAGAGCATGGTTAAATGCAATTCTCCATGAACACCCCATCCCCTAATATGGTTACCAGATGGGGCATTGGTAATTAACTAGTGCAACCATTTTAATGTGCCACGGCATGCATGATGAAGGGATCTCTAATGCTTTTCATCCTTTGGATATCAGGAAACTGAGAGATATTCCAAGTCAATTTTGCATTGCAACCCTTTTATTATATTAACATGATTTTGATATTCATCATAAGGTAATAATCTATCTTTTAAGTGACAAAGAGTTTTCCACATGTTGAGATGAATATCATGAATACAATCATCTATCAATGTTTCTGGAATATCATACTGAGAGTCCGCCAAAGGCCAAAACATGACTGGTATTTCACCTTTTTCCTGTTGCTTTCTCATATTCAGCACTTCCTCCTTATCATTTGATGAATATTCTTCTACTTGATTGAACCAAATATGGTTATTCTTTGATGCATCATCAGATTCAACAAGATTGGTAGAGAATTAATTTGTTAAATTAGAAGATGAATGATCCAGGGGTGGTTCGGAGAATGAACTACTCCCCGTGCTATCTTCTAATTGAGAAATTATTTCACCTGCTAGAGGTAAAGCATAAAAAATGACTGGATTTTCATTTGCAAGTTCCTCAAGATAAGAGGACATTATCGTTACTGCATTTTCCATTGAAAAGTTTTCTAGGCAATGCAAATTACTGCTGCGAAGAGTAATTTCATAACTAAATTCATAATCATGGGGAGAACCGCCATAGTGGGTTATAGAAAAAGATGAAACCTTTATCTCCTTGATATTATGGCCACACAGAGGGTTTTCATGGCTCTCATGTGAAGATGATACTTCGAGATCGACCAAACTTTCATGAAGCAAGCCTTCATGATGAAATGTCTGATGAAGACCTTTGGAATTGTGGTTGTTACTTCCGGAATTTTAAAATGAAAGAGTAGAATTATGATTTGTAATAGATAATTGTTTTAGGTCTTCAAGAACTCTAGCATCGTGAAAGGCCTTATTGTATATTTGCAGTTGATTTCTCGACTGTGTGGGATGGGTATTTTTCTTAGACACCTTATTACTCACATTGTAAACCACTTGTTGACAAAATTGATTATTATGGGAAGGTGTATGTGCCTTTTTAAAAGAAGTGGTCTAGTTAGACTGATTATCTCCATTCAAATCGAGTGTATGTTCTCGACTTGATTTTTCATATGGCATTGGGTAGTATTCCCCACAACCCTACTGGACTGAAACAGAGGTGTGTATCTACTCCGGAGTGATATGTTGATGAGTCACTACACTAATAGGGATAGATTTATGATTCTTTCCTTATGATGCTGCTAAAGTTGTTATAATATTCTGATAGGTATCCAGAATATAATAAGGGATTTGCTTCTTCTCATTCACCATTGTCAAAATGCGTTTGGTGACTTCAACTTCCAGAATGGGAATATACGTCCATTTCGTGCTTGGAGTAGGTGTGTATTTCTTCTCTTGTCCTCCTTTTCCTATTAGTGAATTCTGACAATACTCATATGTGGGGGAAGAAAATTGTGTTTGCGTCCTGCTTGTCATTGGATCTTTCCAATTGACATCTTCGGGTGCTACCAAATGAGACTATTGGTTTGCCTGATGAAGTGCAGGTGTATGTGCCTGTTGATTGTTCTCCACCACATTTAATTGGTGAGTTTCATTATTTGTAATTAGACGATCATTCTAAATAGCTGATGAATAATAAATAGGTATATGTGCCTACCTTTAATAATCCGTTGGTATTTCCTGGCAGGGTTGGTGTGTTACTACCAGACAAGTCTGTTGGGCAGTAAAATCAAGATAGACGGGTGTATATTCCCCCTCATTATTTTCCATCGGGTTAGCTTGATGGACTTTTTTGGAGGGGACAGAGGTAAGACTCTTCTCCCTGTTGAACGAATTTCACCTCCAACTATTCAACCTTCGTGCTCGGGTCAGAGTAACTTGAGTTGAACCCCTAAAGGCGATACCCTTATCATGTTGAGAGTGCACTACCGCTTGCGCCTGGTGGAGATTATTGATGGGATCCCTCGGGAAGGACTCATGTATTCTTAAATTGATGCCCTGAGGGACCTTTTCCTTCACCTCCCCATAATATGTGAGGTATTGGTGGTAGCATTTCAGGGATAATGACCCTAAATGGTTGGAGACGGTGTTTGGCACCACTGGCTCCTTGACCACTAGTCATCGCTGCCTGGACAACCAGGGTGATTTGTTAACTTGGGAGGCTTGTCGAGCAGCCTCTAGAGTCAGGATGGTATCGTGTTGACAGTATTCATTAACCAATGCATTTGAGACCCAACATTGAAGATGCTGAGTAGGTGATGTCATCCTCAGAGTAGATGAGGATCTAGTAGGAGTAGCGGTTTAGGCATTCATAGATGAGAACTTTAAAGAACCCAATTATGTATTTCAGAGAGATCTTGTAAAAGAGTGCATGTTTGATATAATATACCTAATCATGATAAATTTTTCTAGACTACATCTTTTGGATGAGCACATATGTTATTTATTACTTTATTGGCCCTTACATTGAGTTAAATAGGGGCCTAACAAATAAGTAAAATGTCATTTAACTTGGTTAAGGATTCACGTCAGGTTCACCATTTTTGTTTGTTCTAGAAATGGGAATGACCATGTTTGTTTAAGGTTAAAAATTTCCAATTGTTTTCTAATAGGCTTATTCATAGAACCAGAACAATCCAATTATTCTATATCCATTTGGACCTACTTTCCAAAGAAAGGTTGTCATTAGTTGTGGAATAATGAGGCTTAAAAAATTGCATTGGTCAAGAGGATGGGAGGTCAGACTCATCACACCATTTTTGGGGGAATTATTTTCGACTTCGGGACTCTCTTATAGATTTAAATTATGTTCACAAATCCTTATTAATTTACCAAGCATGAAAATGTGTTTTTCCTTTAGATTTTGTAATCAATGATTGATATGTATGTGATTTATAGAATCTATTATATGTATTTGAGGTTCTTTATCAATAGATAATCATCCATATGAATTAGATATTCTTAGTCAATGGTATCCTTCAACACATTATATTGAAATCTCTTGGTCATTGTGATGACCATACTAGTTTTAAAGCCACTCAGTGGGGCACTTGATGTTTATTGTCATTCAGAAAGATAGGGATTATTTTAGAGTTGGGATAGTACCCACAGATGGGAAACTTATGTATCCTCTTTAGAAAAGTAATCTGAACCCACATATTTTGATAAGAAGGATATATTTTAACGTTATATTGGATGGAAAATAATTAATAAGGGATGGTGTTGAACTTTAAAAAGGATTCCTTCATACTCTACTTTTAAGGGATAGATCAAATTCCACATAGTTAGAGTGAGGAAGTATTAGGTTTATGCATGATTAATGGCCTAAAAAGATATGTCATAATTACTTTTACACTCTAAAATCACGTGAGTCATGCTCAGTGTGAGAAAAAATAGGTATCCGTAAACCTGGAGATTGTGCCAGGAAAGATGAAGTCATAATAAATTATGCGTGGCTTACATATGTATGACTTCCCATGTAACTAAAGACAAACAATTTTATGACAGAAGCCCAAGAGAAGGGTCCATAAAGCTATTAGTACATTCTGGAGATTTTAGATTTTAACCGGGGGCGTACCCCTGAAAAGGAAGCCCAAATTTAAGAGGGACTTATGATTGGGTTTCATTCCTGAGAAGGAAGCCCAAATCAAAATAAATTAAGACTAGAGCTTACTCCTGAGGAAGATTCCCAAATCAAAAGATCTTCACATCTCAAAATATGAGGTTATATATGAAACCCCTAACCATGGTGACATAAAGATTGTAAAACCATGAAGTGTTGGGAGATTTTCTCACAGATTTCCATTCAGATAAAGAATCCAAAAAAGGAACCATGCCACAAATGGCATTGAAAAGGGTTTTGAAGGCTATGTCTTTGAAGAGGTTAGGTGGGTTTGAGGGAAAAAGGTGACTAGGAAGAAGGCGCACATGTATTTTTATGGTGCACAAGTCCTTGTCATGCAAGTCTACTTCTGCGACATGAGTAACCTTGGAGATGAGGAATCCATAGGGTAATACACGGGTGATGTTGAACTCAATCCCAGAGTATCATCCATAGAGGCTTCCATAAGGGTGGAGTGCATGTTCCCTTGAGATGGAAAGGTGGCACGTAAGTGTCTTCACTTCCCTTAAGGGATGGAAACTTAAGCGTGCAAGCATTAATGAGTTCTAATACTTAGGACTTATTCTTCCTCTTTAGATCTTCCATTCTAGGTAAAGAATTACCTTATAAGTGTTCAGAAAATTTCAGAAAAATACTTGGGAGACCAGAGAATGAATCATAGTTTTGGAAAATTTGTCGTTGGAATGGGGGCTCATATGGGCTATTTATAGGCCACTAGGCGCCTTGAGAAAAAGAGAAATGAGGACTGCAAGTGACGTGCGTGACCCATATGTGGCACACAAGTGACTTGCATGGCCAGCAGGAAACTTGTGCACCTCCTTCTTAAAGGGTTCCTTGTTCATGTGTTTCTCAATGTTTTATGTTCTACAAAGGATGACTCTCTTTGAGCTTATGGTATTCCCCTTTTCCATTCGTTAAAATCTGTGACAGAAAGGAGCATCAACAATGACTATGTAATGCTATGATTATTTGAGAAATGAATTTTTATATATTATCTTTTATTTATAGTTGATTTATGGGTATTTATGGTGAATACACATAACCCATATATTTTATTAAAAAACATTTATTGTAAGGGAATCTAGAACCTGTCCCTTTTCAAGAAGTCCTTTAAACTTATTCATAATCAATTTCTATTTTATTATTTTTTGATTTTTCATTACATATCTCTTTATTATACATATTATTTAAAAATTATTATATTCCACTTTTACTCTCAATCAACTCATTTTATGAATATTTATGTGATGTTGTTAGGCTACTGAAATTTTGTAATGTTACTTCTTAACCCAATTTCAATTTATTGGTCTAATCTTCTACTTCATGATTATGTTGTGTAATGATTATGTGAGAAATAAATTTTTATATTATATCTTTTATTTATACTTTATTAATGTGTATTTATATTTAATAGACATAATAGATCTATTTTATTAACAAAATGGTCTTTGTAATGGATTTTCGGAGCTCAATATCCACTCATTGGGTTTTACTCATACATCATTGATTATATTATTCCTAGATTATATATGAAATAAATTTTTTTATTTAGGTTTTATTTTCAACTTATCTTTGTTTGGATATATCTTTTATACATATAATCACCCCATTGATAAATTTTTACGTCAATTATATTAACATTGAAAGTGAAATCGTAACTCAATCTCAATTCATTGAGGTAAATATCCATGTCATTGATTTTATTTTTCCAAGAATATGTGTGAATTAAAATTGATTTTTTACACTAAATATCCACTTATTTTTTTAGTGTTTATATTTATCAAAAATTACTATGTAATTTATTTATCCTTAATCAAAGGATAAAATCATATTAAATGATTTCATCTCAAAATACATTCCATTGATAATTATGTGTTATTATGCACCAAGTCACTTTTTGGTGTATATATACCCCATTAACTTATTATATCATTAATCTATTAATTCTCAATATATTATATGTTTTGTTTATTTTTATCCTTAAATTTATTTTATACATGTATTTTCTCATGTTTTAATGGACTCTTTATGAAAAACATCATTTTAAATGAATTACAGATTTATTCTTCTAAATAATTTTCATTAATGTCCATGTTTTCAAAATTGTTTTAAGGGTTTATTTATATGGAAATAAATGATTTAAAATGATAATTCCTTTAAAATTTTCAATGTGGTATAGGAAAGTTTGATTTGAAAGTCTCATTATTAAATTTTTTACATGGCTTTAGAAATAGAATGAATAATTTAATATCTTGAATTTATTTCATGTGATTGATGTGTTAAATGTTGATAATTTCAATAATTTAGGTGTTATAATTATGTAATGGTACATGAAAAATTTACTCGTGGTTATAGGATAAACCAAATAAGGGTTGTTTCATGATAAACCAAGGGCAGGTAAGGCCCTGATAGATCTCTAATGCATTAGGAAACATGATGGATTTAATGAAAATGCTTCTCCTAAGAGATTTAGAGAATATATTGTGAAGGTTATTTCAAATGATACCATGATGGTTACTCCCTATGTTTTTTTGAAATCTACAATGTAAGTATGCTATAGATGCCACAAGATTCCATTGTCATTTTTTATTTCTACAACATATTCGTTAATCTTATGATTTCAAGAGGTATGATAAAGAGATTATGTTTTATGAGAAAAAAGTATGATTTCATTTATTTTTATGTATCCATGAGAAAATGTTTTCATTATTTATTTTATATCCCTCACTTATATTTTAATTCTCATCCCATGTTTTTGAAATTTTTCTCTTGAGGTATAACGAAGGGTAATAGAAAGTAACAATTAAAGTATATTTTTGTCATTAAAAGAATGATTTTTTATTTGAGGATTATTATTGTTGTAGAAAAAATGAATTGAGTAGAAGTGTCTACATTGTAATATTTAAGATGTAATTTTATAGTTATGGCATAATTTTCTAAAAAACTAAACAAAAAAGGGGATTCATTGACTCCCATTGAAATTCATATGTGAATTATATTTCTATTTTAAGGACTTCGGTTACTTTCATATTTAATTTTCTATCTTTTATATTTATTATATATGTTTTATCTCATTTACATATAGTGGTCCATGATTTTTGTACATGGAAATAACATTTATTTTTCATAATACTTAATAAAATTCACAAATAGATTCCCAAATATGGTATTAGTTTTAGTGTCATTGAAAACGGGGCACACATTCTTCTAACATGGTGAAAGGTCTTAAACATCTCCCATAAAGATCTTCCCCATTTATTTTCCTACCTAAAAAAATTCTTTATATCCTGGGGAAAATAAAACATAAAAAGGGTGATCTCAAACTCTAGGTACTGGTAAAAATTGAGAACATAAAAAACCATAGACATTAGAATTTAAAAACATGAACATAATGTTTAAATATCAAAATCGTTAGTCATAAAATAAATCTTAGCAGTTCATAATGCATAAATCAAAAGTGAAAACGACCATAATAAATTATCATTGACATAAAAATGGAATCTTGGAAATTAAATAATCATATAATATTATTTCCATAGTATCCAAGGCATTTTTTTCAAGACTATCATATTGGACGGTGTACTTTTCTAAACCAGGTTTACATTCTATTCTAGCCATGTATCACTAAACCAGATTTACTTATTCTTCAAGCCCTGTATTACTGAACCTAATTTACTTGTCATTCCAGCCGTGTTTTTCTCATTAGATATAAATATATCCCCAATTAATTGGATGGATATATACATACCACCCATCTCATAATGAAATGATTCTTACATGATACACAAAAACATAAATCTTTCATCATACCATAGCCCAAGAAATGAAATAGGTTTGTTAAGCATAATTCCATCATAACAAAATCCATATAAAATATCATTCCATCAATTGAATAATACAATTTTAGTATTAATATGGATATAAACATAACCCATTTTAAATAGTGTCATCATAGATGGAAAATAATTTTGATAAAACACATGAACTTAATTACTGAGAAAAATATCATTTTTTCTTCAAAAACATTTTGTTCTCTCAAAATTCCAAACAAATTTAAATAAAATAATTGAGTTGAAATTAAACTATAAATAGTTTATAGATTGATTTATATAATTAATGCATCTTGAAATTGTAAAAGTCTATTCATACTGTATTGTTTAAAAAAACCTTATCCTCGTACTTTTTTCGAAGAAGTCAAAAAAAGTACCTTTTTTGGTGAACTAAATAATGATCACTTCCATACCACGTAGTAAACATAAAAAATATGTAAAAATGGATTTAAATATACATATAATAATAGTTAAAATTTTATGAATATTCCCCATGTAAACAGTTACATATAAATAATCTCAGATAAAAATGAGATTGTAAAATTATACCCTGCCAATTTATAAAAAGTGTAATAAAAAACCTCATTAAAAATACATATATATATATATATATATTAATATTTAAATATTATTACCTTAATAATAAGAATAATAAAATAATTAATGGGTAACATAAACACCCCACAAAAAAATATATGGTGTATAAGGCATATGTCCTGCAGAAATAAAAGTGAGACAAAATAGTTCCTTACCATAGGTCTGGTATGCTTTTTATGTATTTGAAACTAATTTATATTGTTTTATTAATTTTATTGAATTATTATATAAGTATATTCATATTTAAAATATCATATATGGTCATATTATCAGCGTTTTTTAGTAACATTTTATTTTTACTTGTTATTTGGGTGTTATCTGATATATGATCTTACGCATGTTTTGTCGAATAAGTTCTAGTTATGATTATTAGGTAATGTTTATATCATTGTAAAATTATATTAACATAATATATATCAAGATTATTAATTCTATACATTTATATAATCATTCTTTAAAAAAGATCATATTTAATGAATTGCATCGCATCGTGGAGGCGGTAGGGCATACATATGAACGGGGGACAATATCAATTGAATAGTTGTTTAATGGTTCTGAAGTGGATGGTTTATAAAATTTAGGTTTCAATATAATTTAATAATAATCATATATAGTTATTAATTCTATCATTATACCCATCCATGTATGGTGTTGGTGAAAACCCAAGTACACCATACCATGGAGACGATAAGTTGTATGTACAAAAACATGGTGATTTTATTTTTACTAGGATGGATAGAAAGTTGAATATTGTTGTTTAATAATTCAAATAACATACAAATATATAATTTATAAAGTATTTATTATTAAACAACAAAACAAATCATGAATTATAATTAGAAATAAAATGAATTATGAAAGAATCGATGGAGGATATTACATCTTCTTTGATGTGATCTCACTAGATCTCTTCAAAATAGAACTAGATTTGTTATTTTGTGAGGACAAGAACCTCTAGAATGTAACTATGGAATTTTATAATGGATGTGGGTAGGTTATGGAAGAACATTAAGGCATAATGTGTTTTAGATAAATGATGGAGGAGGTGTCCTTTTATAATTGGGGTGAGGTACAATTTTAAAATTTCTCAAACTACTATTTTATAATAATTTAAAAATTAAATCCAAGTACCTCCAAAATGAGATATAATAAATGATAAAATATTATAATATTGAAATATCGTCTAAAAATTGATTTTTTACAAGTTTGGATGTTAATTTAAACATTATAATTTTAATTAACAATTAGTATTTCTTTTTAATTTTAATTAAGAGAACAATTGTTTCAATAATAAAAGGGAAAAATATTTTATGATTTAATTTAAATTGTAACATAAATGAAAATATAGATAATTTTATACCACATAATATTTATTATATATTTTTGAAATTTTTTTATTATTTTTATATAAATTTATGAAACAATATTTTAACAAAATATCAATTGTGTCAATTTTTACACTATCCATTTCATGGATTTCTAGAAATAACAAGATAAGGGGATATTTTCCAAAACAAAATTTTATTATATCCCTATGGGGTCAAGGGAATATATCAAATTAATTATAAAAATTAATTTTCCCAAATTATATTTATTTTAATATTTTTATGAAAATATATTTGATATTTCCCATAATAAAAATATTACGACATAAATATTTTTTAATAATATAATATAATAATTTAAAGAATCAAAATTAAAAATACAATTCAATTATGAATATAGATTTACAATATTTCTGTTTAATATATTTATTCAAATCTATATGCTTGAGAACCCAGTATTATAGTTTTATACTTATTAAAGTATGAATATGAAAAGTTTAACATTACATCAAATAAAATAATTTAATTGTTCTAATCAACTTTGTATTGATCCAAATTGTTAATAATTAGACCTTTTTATGATTATGGTCGATATATAATTGAACAATAAAATTTGGTCAGGTGTTTGGAAATAATTATGGTTATTATGATTTTAATAGAAATTATTTCATTGATTTATCATCAAATAAAATCACCACTTACCTCCCTTCCTCATATAATCCTCTGTATTTGCTTTAATATTACCATTGAATAATTGTTTCACTAACCAAAAAGAGTTACCTGATTAAGAGGTTGTTTGAACAAGTGTGCTGAGAGTCAAGACACAAGGTAAGGGGATTTCATCTCACATTTAATTTACATGGGTTACATGTTATGTTAACCAATATTACCTTTTTTGTGTTGTATTTGCTGAACATGATTGTATTATTTGTATCTTATAATAAAAAAAATTGATCTAATGCCTGTATTTTTATCCTTTTTTCATGGGGTTTATGTTTCAGAACATTCCAAATCGGTAAAATAGTTTTGTCTAATTTTCCTTATTTGAGACTCATGTTTTTTTTATGAAGCTAAAACCTTTTTTTCAAGGTTAATATACTTCAATTTCAGATTTTTTATCATGAATCTCAATATTTTCATGATATTTGATGGTTTATTTAATTCCTGTTTTTCTAAATGGAGAGTATGATCCCAAGTTACCAGGTAAAAAGGGATTATTGATAAAATCTAATAACTTTTAGAGGTTGATTATCTTTATGTATCCTTCAATGAAATATTATGATCCATCTCTATAGAAAATTCATGAGGTTCTTTATACTTTTTTTGTACAAGATTTACTCATATTTTAGTACCGTTTTTTCATTCTTTGGTACTTAAGCTAATGTTTTTTAAGAAACATCTTATCAACTTTCTCTTCAGAAAAAAAATATTGCATTCAAGAAAAGAAATTTCAGAATTATATTTGTTTTTTCCCAAAATATCCTTGAAGATAATTTTCATGGAAACTTATTTTAAAAATTATTTTTTCATTTCAAAGATTTATTTATAATGTTTCAAATCTATTTTCAAATGATTAGTTTTTCAAAAGGTTCTATATTATAAAAATTAGTTTTCAATGAATAAATGATATTTTTATACAGAAATGTTTTAGAAAGATTTTTAAAAATTATTTTCCATATAAGATGAAATCCATTTATTTTAATAGTCCCATTATAGGAAATAACCTAAAGGTTCCATTCATATCTTTTCTTTAAATGGGTTATGTGTAATGTCATTTTCATCATGAAGTCCATTTCTCTTCCACGCTTTATATGTTTAAGTAATTTTTTTTCATGGGTTTCATGTTTATGAAACCTTCTTATTTTAAGAGGTTACTTTTTTATTAAATGGTAATAAAATTTATCTCTTTTTCATAGAATATTGTGTGATTAAATGTTATTGATTCCCATTTCATTTAATGGGTTATTATTTGGTGTGTATAGAACCTATGTATTTTTATGTGTCATGATATGATGAAAATTTTATTTTCTTCTGGAACATCTATGAATTAATTTACTATAAGATGGGGGAGACCTATATCTCCCTCCAATTCATTGGGTAATTATGGATCACTCATGATTATAAATTTTATGTTTGATCTTGATTACATGTTTACAATGTTATGCTTGAACCCGATTACATGTTCACAATGTAATGAGTCAACCTTATTACGTGTTCACAATGGTATGCATAGACTAGGTTTCATGTCAATTATTTTATACATTAACCTTTTTAAATGATTATAAGGTTATGTGTGAACTTGATTACCTCTTCACAATGTTATGTGAATACCTGGTTTCATATCCATTAGGAAATGTGTGAACATGATTACATGTTCACAATGTTATGAATGGACCTTGTTTCATGTCGTATGAACATGATTTCATGTTCAAAATGTTACGTGTAAACATAATTACATGTTCACAATGTTATGAATGAACCTGGATTAAATTCCAAATGTTGATTATGTCTCTTGATTTCATGTCCTTAATTTAATGACTGAACTTGTTTCTACATGTACATATTCACAATATTTTAAACCAATGTGTATTCCACAAATTCCATATCTTATTCCAATGTCATGATTTCATGACTTATTCACTTAATTATCTTATGATCTATGTCTTATAAACTACAAATAATTATTATGTTCTCTAATATGTAGGTAATTATCATCAAATGTTATGATCAAGTACTATAGCCTACTTATTCATGTTATACTAACACATTTATTTTCTTTACACTTACTGAGAATCAAAGCTCATCCCTTCATTATGGTTCAATTATAAAGGTTAAGAAGAATTGTGTTAGGTAAAAGTGTTAAGGGTGTACATATTTATGGGATATGCTGAATATATTTCATCAGGATGGAGGATTTTGTTTCCATGTTTCCAAATACATTAAACTATTATGCCCCCCTGGAATGTAGTTTTTCAAAGAATAAAATATTCATCTAAAATGATATATTATACATGTACGATAAGCATGGGTTGTTATAGTTAGTATCATATGGATGGTTTAATGGAAATTTGGAAACCAAGATTTTAAAAAAAATTAGTTATATCCCAACTTATATTTCTAAGGATACGTCTAGGTATATATCTGTGGATAAGTATACGGATGAGTTAACATTTAGAAAAATGTCCTGGAATTTCGGTAAAGAATGGAGTGAGTGGATTTCGTGAAATACATCATCTTTTGGATAATTCATGTGAATGTGTCTCTGGAATAGATGTAGCAAGGGGTAACAACACCTATATGATTTTTCATTTTTGACATGCAGTAATCTGGTACATGACAACGGGCCTTACTGCACACCTGGTGTGACACTCCTGGTAGATATTATTTGGGAATTAACAAACACTTCATGAACCATAATTAAGGATTTAAATATAATTTTTCTATGAATAAACATGGATAAACCTGGTGTTTTATTGATTAATGATTTGTTTCATTATTTAGACATCATATGTGAAATTTTTTTCGATTATGTGGTTTTCTTATTTTATATGTGTTTCTCACCCTGTGCTTTAAGGTTTTTCTCAATGGATAGTACTATAATGAACATGCTGAACGTTGAATGTTTCAAATGGGTATAGTATGGAAATTATAAAAAATTAATTTCCTAAGAGGAAATCTGATAAACAGAATAAAGATGGTGGAATTAGTATCGGTTATACTTCTAATGATACATAGATAACAAACAACATGTGAATGGTATGTGATATTTATCCAGTATTGATTACATTGATCTTAAGAATATTTATTTGATTGAAGTTGGGGAACCATAAGACATTATTCATATATTAATATTCTATGAAATAGGTATTAATTAATAATTTGACGAAACTCGAGTAATGGTTTAAAAATTAAGTTCGATTAATGAAGTATTTTGGAATTCAAAGATTATGTTATATGAATCCTAAGATATGTAATTATTTTCATTATAATTTTTCATTAATATTGAAAAGTAAATGATTTATGGTGTTGAAGACATAGAAATATGATTTCATGGAAATTATATATTTCAATTAATATATGGTAACCCTTAATTTGTTCTTGGTGTTGAGATAATGATGGTTGGATAATGATATGCTGGTTATGAATAAGTTAATTGGATGGTACGTATTACCCGAGAAATGATTATTGACAAAGTGTTATATTTCATAAAGGATCAAGTTTAAAATTACTTGGATTAATATAATATATCCACTAAGAATTGGAATAAGTAAGCATACATTTTATGCAAAAGTATTCATGGAAATTTTCAATGTTTCAAGGGAATATATGATGAGGTTATTGATATATTTGTAATGTGAAAGCCATGTGGTACATGGTCATATATGGGGGATAAAATTTAATCCATTTTCGAGAAATTCATTCTAAGTCTATGATTTTTTATATTTCACAGGGTTATAAGGTTAAATATTTATTGAATTATTAATTTAAACATTAGACGAAGTCATTATGATTAAATTTTTATCTCTCCATATGAGGATTTATTCATATTATATAGCCTATTCAAACTATCATGTATTGATGGTATCTAAGGAAAATGGGATGGAGAATAATGGGTCTTATGATTTGTTACTCCCCCCTGAATTGAAATGTAACCTCCAATTTTAGAGAAATTTAAAAAGAGGAAAAATTAAATCCAAATCCTAACATTGTCCTGAAATCATGAATGTTTTTATTTTTATGATAATTTGTTAGCTTTATGAAAAGAATCTTCAGACAAAAAAATGTTTTCCAAGTACTTTAATTTCTATAGAATCATAAGTTCCGATAGTTGATTGAGAATTTAAGTATTTCTAATTGTTAAATTTATACTGATATTTTTCTCTATAACTCTCCAAAAGAATATGATAGTATGATTTCTATTCCATTTCCATGTTTTCTCTTCCCACCAATGTTCTCCAAAACAAGAATTTCATTATGAGTTACTTTAGGCAACCATTATTGTTGTGACATTCTAATTTTAATGGATGTTTTATTATTCATTTTTACAATGTAGGTTTCTATGAAATGAAGTTTCAAGTATTAAAACTTTTATAATGCATAAGAATTTCAATGGATAAATTCATTTTAAGGGGTTTAGAATGTAACAATGCAATCTTTTGTGATTTTTTTAAAAATTAATTAATCTTTTGGATATTTTTAATTTCATGTTACATTAAAAATATATTATATTAAGTTTTTCTTGATATTTATGAAATATCAAGATGATCTTTCACTACACGCACAACTTGCTTAGCTTGGGGTATATGCAACACTTAGTGAACTTGCGGTACCGATAAGACTGAGTTTCAACATCTTTTAATGATGAACCTTTTTCAGAACACAATTTTGACACTTTTATGAATTTTATATTATAAAATAATCATAATTTTTGAATTTATTACCTTAAAATTATACTAGGCTAAATTGTTGGGATTTTTCTAAGAGATATCATTTTTATAAATAGTGAATGATGTTGCCTTTTAGATAAAAACTCCCTTTTCATTTAAATAAAAATTAAATGCTAGATTATATTTTCATTTTTTATAATCAAATTAGTTATATTATACATCTATTTTTACAATTCTGATAATTGTAATCAATTTTACATTGAAAATTTAATAAAAAAATATAACAAATATTTGAACAATTATCTACATTATAACTTCGTTATTTTTCCATGTCTACGAGATTCGTATTAATCTTAATTTTCCCACATACATGAATTTAATTTTAAAAATCCAACATAAACAGTTTTAATAATTATGATATTTTTCCACTAATAAGATTGAAAAAATGTTCAACGAAAAAGTTTAGTAAATGTGATTAAAATTATTTACGGTAATTAAGGTATCATTAAGCTTAATATGGGACTATACCTTAATCAAAAGGACAAAAATTCCCTAGAAACTTATAGAAAATACATTGGAATCCAAATAATGAAATTATGGGAATTCATTACATGTAGTAACAAATGTATTTGAAATTTTTAAAAGAACTACCCAAGAATGAAACTGTGTTTTTAGAAATTTATCGAGAATTACTCAAAAATCTAAGAGTGATACAAATAATGTTATCATAATTCCTTTTTTTAGCTGATGGACATTCAAATCATAAAATTTTTATGACTTTGATGCTCTCAAAATTTCATTGATCATTCAATTATTTCTTATTGATGACATAAATCACTCCTTATAAATGATTAATATTTTCTTCCATGTTTAATCTTCACACCCAACATATGTTCTCCTATTTGGGAACCTACTTATATGTTATATTGGGAAATAGTTATGGTTCCAAATTTCCCTTTTAACAGAAATTTTCAGTATCCATTTTTATGATGTGGGTTTCTATGAATGAAAAGTTCATGTATTAAACCTTATATAACCATGAAATATTTCGAGGTCCAAATATATTTTTAGGGGGTATATTATAACACCCTGATATTTTGTGAATTATTTTTTTCAATTTTATTTATCTTTCAAATATTTTTCAATTATCATGACACGAGAAATAGTTTATTATATATATATATATTAAAACACTAATTCATGCATTCCTTTCACAAGTAATACCAAATTGGCTTGCACTACATGCAATACCAACTTCGCATACACTACAAGGAACGCTAACTTGTTGCGTGATGCACACAATACTGAGTTTATATGAAACATATTTATAAATATATATAATTAATTGAATGAGGAAAATATTAAATAAAAATAAAACATATTTATTTTAATTATAATTAATACTTTCCGAATATTGTTTATAATTGTTTTATATAAATAAAATATATTTATAATGAAAGATAGGTTTTTTTGTAAAGCCTATTTATTTTAAAACAACTGTTTTCTTGAATGAAAACCTTTTTAAAAAATTAATTTTAAACCTGTTTAGAAATTTAATTTTTTTATTAAACTTAATTTTTGAATTTATAAAATTGAAATTAACCTACGGTGAATTTTTGGGATTTTTCTGAGAAACATCATTTTTGATGAATAGTGAAAAATGTTATTTTCTAGTTAAAAATACCATTTGATTTTTTAATTAGTAATGTTAAATGATTTTATAAATATGATATATGTTCCCAATGGATAAATTTTATATCTATTAATAAAATTTAATTCAATAGAATCAATTTCGGTTTGAAACAGAATATAAAATCTTAACACAATTTTGAACTTTTGCCTACATTAAAACCTAATTATTTCATCTCGTCTGTGAGATTAGCACTAGTCTTAATTTTTATGCTTCAATGGATTTTTTTTAAATATGTCATAAAACTTTGTATCTTGTCTCATATTTATATTCTAATAAGTCCAATTTTATTTTTGACCAAAATTTTTAGTAAAAGTGACTAAAATTAATCATTGTGGTTTAGGCCAAATTAAGCTTAATTAGGAACTAAACCATAGAATTTATTGACTAAATGACCAAAACACTAGTAAAAGATGCAATTTTTGTCCATATTTAGACGCTAAAAATTCCATTTTTTAGTTTGGTTGGTTTGTTCTGATTATTGTTAGATTTGAACATGTGCACACCTAACTTGTCTCTAAAAATTCCATATGATTCAGTTTCCATCCCTATAAAAGCCCACCACCTCTCCCCATTCCTCACACCTCACAATATTTTTATCTGAGGCCAATAATTATTGAACTATTGTCCAAAAATTCCTTATTTTGACCTCAAAGTGTATGTTTGGGATAAATGCCTCTCAAGGAATCCTTTGGCACAAACCATATAGAGTTACCTGATTTAGAGGTAATGTTTTCTCTTAAGATCATTTCCTTTATTTTTCATCTCCACCCCTCCACCATTTTTAAAACATTATTTTGTGAAAACAATAGTATCCTACTTATACAAGGATTTAGTTATACAATGTTTCTGACCTACACTTACACACACCTCAATCTAATGTATATTGAACAGACTATTTCTATGTATGGTGAACTACTGCCTCCCGAAACGATGATTGTTCAATTCTCCTTTACCACCAATAATGGTTACCATTATAATGAAAAATATATTTATATTTATCAAATATTATATTTAATATTTATTTATGCCTCTGTATTCCTTTTTCAACACACATCACATTACATTCAATTTCGTGTCAATACGATAATCACGTTTGGGGAATATGGGCTACCACCCCTCGAAGCAATTTGATTCGTGAAAAAATCACATGTAATGTATTAAGGATGGGTTTAATGAAGTTATATTATATATATTATATATTAATTATTCTATAATGAAGATATATTTATATATACATATTTCATTTACAAGCTTTCATTCAATACTACAATAAAGAGAGAAACAGCGTTCCTATGTACATATGGCTTATCATCTCCATGAACGGTGTATTACATTTAGTAATCCTATATTATATAGATTATTATAATAAAAATATAATATATATAAATTATATTTATATCATGGTTTAATTTCTAGAACCACGATATATTTATCAGTACAAAAGAATAATAAATTAAGTAACATGCGAAGAAAAAAGTGAATTTTACCCGAAGTGAAACATTAACGTAGGATCGTTAACAAGTTGGTAATATAAAGTCATAATAAAAATATATTTGGTATTTTGTATAATAATATTATTATATAAAATATGTATATTAATATTATATTTATTATACAGGACTCTTGTACGAGTACGGAGAGAGTCATGACTAAGGTAAGTGGATTTCATCTCACATTTAATTTCAATGAGATTCATGGTATGTTTTCCAATATTTAATTTTGTGTGGTGTATGTACTGAACAATATTTTCTTCTATTTAACATACACTTAAACTTATGGGTATTCAAATTCCCATTTTATCATCCGTGTTTCATGGGGTTTAACTTTGAAAAGATACCAAATTGGTAAAATGTTTTGTCTCAGTTTGTCTTCTTTAAGACTCATGTTTTGTTACTCCCCTAAACTCATTTTCAAGGATTATATATTTCCATTTTTCCTGAAATATCATGAATATAAATATTTTCATGATATTTTTTTACTTCATTTTATTTTCATTCCTTACATGTAGTGTATTAACTCAAAATACCAAGATACAAGTGTTTATTGAGACAATATCATTTCTTTTCAAGATTGATTAGGTTTATGATTCCTTTTATTGAATCTTAGGATATATCTATAAATAATATTCATAAGTTACTTGATACTATGTTATTTCATGATATACTCATGTATTGGTACCATATTTTACTCTTTGTTACATAACAGTGTTAATAATGTGTATTTGGGAAAGACATAATTTACCCTTTCTTCAGTCAAAAATCATTGTTTTCAAAAAATGGATTCCAAAAATAATATACCATTATCCTATAAGATCTAAATATATATTTTTAACCTTTTTTATTTTAAAAATCTATTTAAGGTATTCTTATTTTCTTTTCCAAATCATGTAACCCTTTTAATGTCATTACCATGAAAAAGTAGTGTTCTTCTGAACTCTTATGACATGTATGAATTTACCTGTAGTCATTTCATCAAAAATTACTTTTTATTTAAAAAGGGTTAATCTTTTAGAAAATGCATTAAAAAGTTATTTTCAATTAAATGTGATTAAAAAAAACTCAAACTTCTTTTGTAATTTTTCATGAATTTTTTTTTTCAAAATGTTTTGAAAATTATTTTATATGTTATCAAGTACAATTATTTTCAAAACATTTTTAAGCCCTATTCATATTCATTCACTATGTTTTCAAAAAAAATGGTCTATAAAATTTTTTGAACATTATTTTATTAGATTTCAAGGAAAAATGTTTTTAAAATTATTTAATGCCTGCTTAGTTAGTTTTAATGGTATTTTATAAGAAAATTTTTTCCAAATTTTTTTATGTATTAAAAATCATTTTTCAAACAAGAAAATATATTTTCCACAAAAAAGGTTTTTGAAATATGTGTCAAAATTATTTTTCATCTAAGATGAAATCTTTTTGTGTTATTCAATACATCCAAGGAAATGATCTAATTGTTCTATTCATATGCATTATATGAATGGGTTATGCTTATATCCATTGACTTTTGAAAATATGTTTCACTTCCACGGGTTATATATTTATGAAATCCATTTCTTTTCCACAGGTTCTATGTTTGTAAATCCTGGTTCTTTTCATAGGTTATGAATTGATTTCATGTTTATGAAACCTATAACATTTCCATAGGTTATGATGTGATTAAATATAAATGATTTACAATTAATTTCATGGGCTATGATTTGGTGTTTATAAAACCTATGTCCTTTTAGGTGTTATGATATGATGAATTCATTATTATATAGTCACTCCTGTATGAAGGTTTTTATTATGAGATGGGTAGGACCTATATCTCCCTCAAATTTATGGGTAATGATAAATTTATTATGACCTCAAAGGGTACACGGAAGGACATCCCAAGATCAAAATAAGTGGGAATATGGGATAACATCCCAATCCCAAAATAATAGGGAAACGAGAGAACATCCCAATCCTGAAACAAGAGTGAAATGGGGATAACATACAAATCATAAAACAAGAGGGAATAAGTGATAAAATACCAATACCTAAAAAAGAGGGAAAACCGTAGGACATCCCAATCCCAAAAGAAGAGAGTACATGGTAGGATATCACAATCCCAAAACAAGAGGGTACACAAAAAGAAATTCCAATCCCGAAACAAGATGGTACATGGGAGGATATCCAAATCCAGAATCAAGTGGGTACACGAGAAGTCATCTCATTAATAAAGTTGGTACACAGGTGATTAAGCACAGATTAACATGTTACAAAGGTCTTGGTAGGCCACCTTGGCTAATAATTTTTATGTGTATTTTCCAAAATACCTTGTTTTATTCTTATGTCATACTCTAATGCCTTTAATTAATTATTTCCTTATGACTCAGGTCTTATAAATATTAAATATTTATTATGATCTCTAATATGAAAGTAGTGACCATCAAATGTTATCATCATGTTCCATACCCCTTCTTTTTTGTATTGTTATGCTTATGCATTTTCTTTATTTACCCTTAATGAGAATCTCTACACACACATTTTTTATTTTTCCTCTCCCAAGGTTACAATGAATGGTTTTATGTAGAAGTACTAATGGTGTAGATATTTATGGGATATTTTTAAGATCATTCAATAGGATATAATATTGGTTTCCATGTTTTGAAAGACACTAAAAAATTATGCTCCTTAGTTTTTTTTAGTGTACTAAATATTCATCTAAAATGATGTATTATGCATTTATGTTAAGCATGATTATTGAGGGAGTTCCACTATTTTCACCACAGAGAGGTCGTGAAGCTTGGGGTCAAAACCAGGCCGCTATGTTTTTAAATGTTTCCTATGATCATTTCGAACTCATGTGGGCTTTAAGCACTGGTGAAATCAGTCTTCATTTTCTTGAATATTAAGAATAATAAGGTACTTGTGGTGTCTATTCTCAAATAAAATCATAGTCCTTATAAGATTCTGGACTTCTGCCGCCTGCTCAAAATTTAAGGTGTCATGCATCTGGATTTGATTAAAAGTTACACCTACATATTTTTGAATAGAGAGATTTCAGTGTAATTAGATTCTTCCAGTTACTGGATTCATTCTACAAGGGTGTCATGGGGAATAGTGTGTTGGTGTCATTTGTGTATGGGAGCTGTGATGCTCGATGTAGAGACCAGTTGTAGCAGGACATGAGTGATTTTGATCTAAAGGACTCCCCTTGGATTGTGGGGGTGACATGAATGTTATTGCTGATCCTGAGGACAGGAATGGTCATGGTGGTTTTGTGAGAAGAGCCAACTTGGATTTTCCCCCTTCACTATAGAGAACGGGTTGATAGAGTTGGGGTTCTCTGGAGATCCCTTTACATGGTGTAATAACCAGGGTGGCCGAAGTTTGTGCTGGAGTAGGATAGATCAGTGTCTTGCAAATGTGAATTCTTTATCCAAGTTTCTGGATGCCAATGTCAAGAATATAATATCTATAGTATCTAGCCACTATATTCTAATTATTTCCATATCTCTTCAGTAAGAACTCTCAGAAGGATTCAAGTACTACCACCATTAGACCAGCGCCCCGGTTATAAATAGGTAATTGATGAGCTGTGGAGTGGATAGGTTTAGAGACACTAGTGGGTTGTGGTCCATAACAAACTGAGGCGACTGAAGTTGGGGCTGAAGGCATGGTAAACAGATCTTCCTCACTCAGGTCAGGACATGGTGGCTATGGAATAGAGTATATAGAGCATGAAAGAAAGTTAAGAGGTGAACTGGAATGACTCAGTGTTTGATGAGCTATCGGGTAGGAAGAGATCTTGTGTGGAGATTATTCTTAAGTATGAACGTGTGGATTGTGAAATATCTAGTGCAAAGTTGTTCCATGGGGGTGATAGGAACTCATCATACTTCCTTTCCTACTTCAAAGAAAAAAGGTGAATTAGTAAGCTGAATATCATACTTGATGATGGTACGTACTCAGATGACAGAGAATCTTGGGGGAGCATGGCTCATTATTTTTTTAGGGATCTCCTAGATGGTCCTAATCCGAGGATGGCCATGGGATACGCAAGTGCCAATGCGGCATTATGGGAGGTAGTGCATGCATCTATGTCTATCAGAGACAAAAAAATACTTTGAGATGATTTCTAATGGGGAGGAGATTCGTTCATCCATGATTAATCTTAATCCGAAGAGTGCTCCTATCCGTGATGGTTTACCTAGATCATTGTTCGAGGATTCATGGGAGGTGGTTAGAGATTATATCACTGTTTTAGTTCAATAATTATTCCATGGTGGCTTTCTTCCAAGGGTTTATAGTGCCACCACATTAGTGATTATTCCAAAAGTTAAATATCCTTCTTCTCTCTTGCATTACAGACCGATGTGTATGTGAAATTTGTCCTAAAAAATTCATGTAAGTATCATCAACTTGAACAACATGGGTTTTTTAAGGGGAGGTATATTCAGCAGGCTATCATACTAGATTAGGAGCTTCTGATGTCTATCAACACCAATTCCCAGGGCTCGAACATGGAAATCAATGTGGATATGATTAAGGCCTATGATAGGATTGAGTGGGGTTTTATTAAAAGAGTTCTTATTGCTATGGGGTTTTCTCACAGGGTTGCCGACATCATCATCAGATGCATCAGCTCCTCGTGGATGTATGCCTCCTTTCTGGGGAATAATCATGGATTTTTCAAGTCAACCCAAAGGCTCCAGTAGGGATACCCAATTTTTCCCCGCAATTTCACCCTTGCGCCGGATGCTCTTCGCTGCCTCAACAAAAAAGGTCTCTCCAACGGTGATTTACTTCTTTATTATAGGAAATGGAACCATCCTTCAATTTCCTATTTGATTTTTGTGGATGATTAAATTATATTCATTAACGGTGTAAGGAGATCAGTTAGAGGCTTCAATAAAATCCTGGAGGAATAATTTTACTGGAGTGGGGAGGTTATTAATAATGCCAAATGTAATCTCTATATCTCTAATAATTTTTTACTAGCACGATTTCTTCTCATTGTAGTAGAATGCGAATAAAACGCGGGACCTTCCCCATGGAGTATTCCGGGACCCCCATATCTTCAGGGAGACTAATGGTTCAGTAGTTTGATCATATCATGTGAAAAATCATCGGTCTATTTCTCAACTAGAAGAACCACTACCACTCTTTTAAGGGGAGGATTTATTTTGTGAATAGTTTCCATTAACCCATACCCATCCATGCATTGTCTTCCACCAATGTTCCCAAAGGTGTTATGAGTGCTATTGATAAGATTCTAGCATGTTTCATGTGGGATGCATATTCAGAAGGGAAACGACATTGCGTCTTGTGGGAGAAAATGGATAATATAATACAAAATGGGGGGTTAATGTGAGGGGTCTAAATTCAACCCATCACTGCATTCATGCCATGATTTCTTGGGATGTGATCGAAAGTAAAACTCTTTGGGGGAACCCTATGTCCTACAGTTGGGTGGCTGATGATGTGGATGATGATGGTCATTCATCCCCTTTCTGGTCCAAAATCCCCCCAAATATCAACACCTTCAAATAGAATTCTCATTGGATAGCTGGGGAAGATGAAATTCATTTCTGGTACCATAACTGCTTAGGCATAGTTATTGGATTCCCTGGTTGACCATCTCCTTTGATCTTGTTCAAGGAACCCAACCACCTCCCCATGTTTATCAAGGAAGTTCTAGTCCTTGAATAGTAGGAGATCGAGGAATCTATTGTCATCAACTCAGACCCCAACTAATGCATATTAATTGTGTTCTTCTAGGGAATATTCTCTTCAATGGAATATTTTATGCTCTTGGCTCTGCAAGATCTTCCCGATAAATGGGTTGACACGGTTTGGTGCAAGGAAATTACCTCAAAATATAATTTTTTAACGTCGAGAATCCGAAAACAAGAAATGGCCATATATGAATAGATGGAGAAGGTGTGTATCAGTATGGTATTCAAATGACTTTATTGTGATCGACAGGAGGTGGAGAGTATTGCAAAACCTATTTTTTGTGAGCAATTGGACCCACATGATATGGTCCTTCTTTGGGGTGTTATGTCTTTAACCTTTGGTATTCATCGTGATGCATCCTTTCTAGATAGATTGTTCTATGGAACAGCTAGATCGGGAACGAAAATGATGGAGAGGTCAGTTTTCCTTAGAACGGGGTGTTGGTGCCTATGGCATGCGAAGAACCAAGCCCGTTTTGAAGGGATGATACCTACGCTGAGGTCCATTGATGTGAACATGCGGAATCTTCTGGTGAATCTAGACATGTTCATCTCCAACTGGCATAGGGCTCCTTCACTCAGGCTATTGTAGTCTAGTTCCCCTATGGTGAATCCTATCAGTCGAAGAATTCAGGGGAAATGGATCTGTTGGCACCCTCCGTCTTCCGGTTACAAGCGCAATTTGGATTTTTCCTATGTGCTTGAAGAAATGAGAGGAGAGTGTGTGTTTTGGGACTAGAGTGGAACTGTGGTGTTGTACTTTACTGTATTTTCTGGTTATGTAACTTCACTTCAAGTTGAGGCAATAGCAATGGTCACAAGGTTATTTCTTTTCCATTAGAGGGATATTTTTGATTTCTCATGCTAAGATGGATTCATTGATCCTTCATGAGCCTTTTCATGGTAAAGGATGAGTTCCTTGGTTAATATCCAACACGGTTAGAAAATGTCGCACCCTGGTTTACAAATTTAGTGTGATGCACACTTGGCATGAGGGGAACAAATTTTTAGATTACCTTGCTTCTATGGCACTATTGGGCTCCAACATCACTTGCCTCCCTACGATCAACTTCTTGATGCCTGAGTGTGTTAACATAATCAGAGGTGATGCTATGGGTCTCCACTACATTAGGACTCCCAAGGTCCGGAGTTCCCCTATTCATCTTTTTTTCTGGTGTATTTTTTTCATGTTTATAATTTTCTATCTCCTTGAATTTCTTTTGAATTATAATTTGATGTTTGATGGATTATGCATGGGTCATTATATTTCATATCAAAGAAACATTTTAGTGAACATTCGAAAACTATGATGAAAAATATTTGGTGATATCCCTATTTTTATATCTATATATATTTCTAGGGGTGGCTCTAAGTATAATTATAAGGATGAGTTAATGCTTTGGGAAATGTCCTAGAATTTTTGTAAATGATACAGTGAGTTTTTTCAAAGAAATACATCATTGTCTTGATACTACAAGGGGATGTGGATTCGGAACTAATGTACCAAGTGGTAATAACTCAAAAATGTTCTTTAGGCTTAACTCATGGTAATCTAGTACACAATAATGGGCCTTACTGCACATCTGGTTTGACATGCCCGTGGGGATATAATTTGGGAATTCACAAACTCTTCATGAACCATCATGAAAGATTTAAATATAAGTTGTCTATTAATAACCTATGATGAACCTATTTTTTCATAGATTAATTATTGTTTCATTATTTATGCATAATATATGTAACTATTTATGATTATGTGGGTTTGTTCTGTGATATGTGTTTCTTACACCATGCTTTCTAGTTTTTTAAATGGAGTGAACTATCAGGAATATTCTTCACATTGAATTCCTTAGATGTGTCAAGTTTGGGAATTTTGAAAAAAATATTTCCCAAGTGAAAATTTCATAGGGATAATCATGAAGGTGTCATGAGTTTTGGTTATACTTATATATATAAATAGACCATAGAAAAAATGTGAAAGGAATGTGATATTCTTCTAGTATTGATTACATTGACCAAAAGAAGCATTATTATATTGAGGTTAAGGAGCATTAAGGCATGATTCATATTTTCATGTTCTATGAAATTGTTTTTAAGGAATATGTTGATGAATACTGAGTAATGGTTTAAGAATAATGTTGTATTAATGAAGTACTTTGGAATTCAATGATAATGTTATATGAATCAAGAGATGTGTACGTATTTTCAGAACATGTTTTCATTATGGATTCAAAAGGACATGTTTAATGGTGTTGATGACATATAATGTTTATTTCAAGAAAATTATATATTTATAATAAGGGATGGTAACACTTTAATTAATTCCTGATGTTGAGATAATTATGTTTTGATAATGATATTTTGGTTATGAATAGGTTAATTATATGGTATGGATTTCCTGGGAACATATTATTAGCAAAGTGTGATATGTCATCAAGGATGGTGTTTACAACATCTGGATTAATATAATATTTCCAGTAACCTTAATAGTACTTGTTTTCCAAAATTATTTGTGATAATTACTATGTTTTAATGGAATATATGATGAGGTTACTCACATGTTTGGAAGGTGACAACCAAGTGGTCCATCCTCATATATATGGGATAACGCTTAAGACCAATTCATGAAATTATTTCTAAATCAATAATGTTTAATCATTAGAAGATTTTATTATTAACCATTTAAAGGACTATTAAGTTAAACTTTAGAAAATGTTAGTAAGATTAATTTTTTATCTCTCCATATGTGGTTTTTGGCATATTGGATAGCCAATTCAATCTACCTTGTATTGATGGTAACCATGGAAAAATGGGATGTTGTATCATTGGTCTCAGGATATGTCATTACATCATGAATGAAAAGGAAAATGTTAATTTTAGATAAATAGATGATGTGGGTCAATGAAAAAAATTATCTGAGGTTTTCGTAAAATCATGTTGGTATATCTTTTTATGAGAATTCATTAACCTTAGAAAAAAGTATCTTCATGCCCAAAATATTTTCCTAGTACATTCATTTCCAATTAATCATAAGTAGTCAAATCATATTGATGATTTAAGTATTTATGATTATTAAAATTCTCTTGAACTTTTTCTCTTTCTCTAAATCAAAACATGACAGTAATAGTTATCTTTCATGACCATGTTTTTTCTTACCACCTATGTTCTCTTATGCGGGAATCTAATTATGGGTTACATTAAGTAACTGTTGTGGTTATGACAATCCCTTTTTAATGAAATTTTTAGTGTTCATTTTTATGATGTTGATTTCTATGAAGGAAACATTCTTGTATTATACCTTTGAAAATGTAGAGGAATTTTGACTGTGAAATACATTTTAAGGGGGCTAGAAAGAAACATCCTGAGATTTTGTAAATATTTTTTAAATTAATTAATATTTTTGATATATTCTATTTCAAAAAATATTGAAAATAAGTTATTTTATGTTTTTCATATGACATACAGAACACCATGATTATCTATCACTACATGAAACACTTAAAATAGCTTATTGTACAAGTAACACTGACTTAACTTGCAGTACATGCATGACCATGTTTTAGAGTATTTTAATAGATATAATTTTTTAAAACACTATTTTAAATGTATTATTACTTATATATTGTAAAATAATCATCATTTTTGAATTCATAACATCAATATTATCCTACGGTGAATTTTAGGGATTTTTCTAAGAAACGTCATTTTTTGAAGAATAGTGAAAACTACTGCATTTTAGCTAAAAACCACCATTATTTTAAATAATAATTAATGATAAATTAGGTTTTATATTTTTATACCAACACATTTGATAAATAATACATCTATTTATACAATTATGTTCATTATAATCAATTTTACTCTGAAACTGAATATCAAATCTTAATAAACTTTTAATCATTTTCTACATTATAACCATGTTGTTTCGCCAGATCTGCAAGATTACCATTAATCTTAATTTTCCAACATACATGTATTGAATTTTGAAATTTTGAAATAAACGATTATAAATAGTTTAATTTATTTGGTCTAATAACTTCAACATAATGTTTTACTAAAAAAATAGTGAATGTGATTAAAATTAACTACGGTAATTAAGGTATGATTAAACATAATAAGGGACTAAAACTTAATAAAAAAGACCAAAATTGATTTTTAAATTTTCCAAAATCCATTGGATTCTAATATTTACACCATATACCCATATTGTTAGAAATTTATGGGTTATTGGGATATTATTAAATGGATGTTTCCTGTATAAAAGGTAATATAAGGAAAAAGACAATAATTAATCGTTCATTGCCTTTAACATTTATAACACTTTGGGATATGTAAAAACATCATTTGTTTCCATATAAATATCCCTTTGAAAGATAAATGGATTATTTTTATCATAATAATTTTTCAAATATATATATATATATATATATATATTAGTTACATAAAATTTATAGGAAACACCAATGTAGTTATTATTTAGTTTATAATTAACTAAAATAAATGACACTATAAATATTAAAAAAGATGTTTATTGATTGAGTTATGATTTTTATTTATTTTTTGAGATGAATTTCTCATTTTACACATATTTTAACTTAATATATTTTACTTAAAATATTATATTGATATTTTAAAATTAACATTAAATAAATAATTTCAAAATTCACATTATTCTTATTTTATTATAAATAAAATTTTATTAAATGATATAAAATTATTAAAAATCATATATCCTGAAAAGTGATTTTTAAGTGTTAATAAATATTATATATTTTATATTAAATTATAAATTTATCTTTTATAATAAACATATTGACCCATATACTATAAAAAAGATGATATCACGGTCTGGGTTTTAACAGTGTTTACGTGTGTCATGTTCGGTTGTTTTAAAATGAATTTCCAAAACCCATGGGAATTTTATTTTATAAATTAGTTATAATTTTAATAATTCAGTGGATCTATATTCTATAATTAATATCACTTTAGTTTAGTATTTATGGTAACATTAATTAGATTATAAATCAAAATGCCTTACTAAAAACCAAAAGGACAAAATGGAAGAATCATAGAAGTTAAGGAGCCAAATTACTAAAATTCTCATATTTTTCTGTGGTGAATGATTTAATCTACCATCATTCCTCTCTAACACATTATTTTTTAAATTTTTAGGTAATTTAGGTATGTTAGAAATCCCAATAGTGAATAATTTTTGGTATTGACACGAGTGTCACTCCCTCTCCACCGTAAAAATGAAAGCACTCTATCACTTCATCAGACCTCTAAACCCCATTGGCTTACCCAACCACTACTAAAACAATCTCCTCACTTACATACCCTCAACATATTGTACTAAATTTTTGAATAAATCCTCTCAAGTAATCATTTTTTAAGAACCCAATATTTTTTACCCGATTAATAGGTTGTTTGAACGAGTAAGATGAGAGTCGGGACACAATGTAAGGGGATTTCATCTCACTTTTAATTTTCATAAGGCACATTTTATGTTCAGAACTCTTTAATTTGGTGTGTTGTATGTAAATCCCATTATTTTATTCTATTTATATTATAGATAAATTTTTTGGTATCCACATGTCCATTTTATGATCCTTCTTTTATGGGGTTTAATATTCAAATGCTACCAAATCATAAATACAGTTTTGTCTCAATTTTCATTCATTGAGACTCATGTTTTGTTATCCACCTAAAATATATTTTTCAAATTGTATATACTTCCATTTTACATTTATTATCAAGAATATTAATATTTTCATGATATTTAATTATTTTTTTAATTCCAATTTCTTACATGGAGAGTATGATCCCACGTAACCAAGTAATAAGAGTTTATTGAGACAATCTCATCACTTTTCGATGTTTTTATGTTTGTGTTCCTATAATGATATATTATAATCCATATCTTGATAGAATTCAAGATTTTACTTCTCATATTTTTTTTGAAGATATCATCTTGTGATAGTTCCATTTTTTCACTCATCAGTACTTATGAAAATGATGATAAGTGAAATTTGACATTCTCCCTCTTGTGTAGTAAATCTATTTTATTCAAAAACCATGTTTTAGAAAAAAAATAAAAATTATTTCAAAAGATCCATGAAGATAATTTTCACAGAAAAAGGATTTTAATTTTTTATTATTATTTTCAAATAATCCAATTTGTGTTTTAGAATATATTTTCAATGGAAAAGGCTTTCAAATGGTTCTACGCTAATCAAAGGATTTTTTAAAGAAGAACAGATATTTTTCACAAGAAATGTTTTTAAAAGATAATTCATAATTATTTTCCATCTATAATGACATACATTTATGTTTATCATGAACTTCTAGAAAATTTACATAATTTTCCATTCATATTCTTTCTATGAATTGTTTATTCATAATATCATGTTTTTCATGAAACCCATTTATCTACAATGGATATTTAGTTTATAAAATCCATTTCTTTTCCAATATTTTCTTCATTATGAATCCAACTTCATTTCATGGGTTATAACTTGAAAGAATAGTTATGAAACCTATATTTTTTCTATAAGATATGATGTGATGAAATTTTATAGAAACCCATTTCATATCATTGGTTATGATTTGACTTTTATAAAACTTATGTCTTTTTATGGGTCATGATATGATGACAGTTTTATTATCTTGTGGAACATGTATGAATAATTTTATTTTGAGATAGGTGGGACCTATATCTCCCACCAATGAATTGGGTAATGATGGATGAATCATGATTATAAATGTTATGGAGGAACCTGATTACATGATCACAATGTTATGCGTGAATCTAATTATAGGCTCAAAATGTTATGAGTGAACCTCATTACATGTTCATAATGTTTTTCATAGAACTGCATGCATGTCAGTATGTTTATGTGTCATCCTAATTACATGTTCATAATACTATGCATGGACCCAGTTTGACATCCATAAGTTTATGCATGAACCATATTACATATCCACAATGTTAAACATGGACATGGTAGCATGTCGATAAGTTTATTCATGAACCATATTACATGTTTAAAATGTTATGTGTGGACATGATTAAATTTTCAAAATATAATGCATGGACCTGGTTTCATGTCCACAAGTTAATTATGGTTTCTGATTTCATTCTATTTACTTAATTAGTGAACATGTATCTAATTATACATGTTCACAATGTTATAAACCAATGTGTATACCCAGAGTTCCATGTCTTAATCCTATATTATGATTTCATTACTTCTTATCTTAATTAAATTCTGATAGATTTATTATAATATTCCAATAATTGTTATTATTTATAATATACAAGTAATGATCAGAAAATTTTATTCTGATGTTCCATACCCTACTTATTCATGTTATACTTACACATTTCCATTATTTACCCTTATTGGAAATCTGAGCTCAACCCTTTCTTATGTTTCCTTTATCAAGGTCATAAATAAAGCATTTAGGTAGAAGAAATAAAGGTGTTAATAATTATGGGTGATGTTGAAGATCATTCACCAGGATTTAAGATTTCGTTTCCATGTTTCTAAAGACACTAAACTATTATTGTCCCCAGGAATGTATTTTTCCAATTTAATAAATATTCATCTAAAATGATGTAATATCTATGTATCACAAGCATGGTTCATTATATGTAGGTTCTAAAAACATGTAAAATTATATTCTAAAACTCCTCATCCACAAATTATATGTTTTTTATTCTTAAAAAACCATTTCAAGGTTCCTTATGAAATGATATATAAGAGGTATCCTAAAGAAGAGGTAATTTTTTTACCCGAGATCTTACAATTTATTTCTTCTTCAACCACCTTTGTATATTTTTAATTCATCATAAATTAATATGTTAATAATCCTAAATAAAAAAATTATATTATGATCATGAATCCACTATTATCCTCCCCCATTTCTATGAATTTTGAATTGAATGTATCACACATGCGTATGTGTGGACTACCATTTCCACATAGAGATGAAAATTATTTTTCTTCACCATATTTCATGGAAAGTTATTATGATGGGATTAATGTTTACCAATGATATTTCAAAATTAATTAATATTCTAGAATAATATTATCATGTACAAATTTTTATCTTCAAATACTTTGTAATATTATAACGTCGCTTAGGCGTATATGTGGACTATCACCTCCAGAAAGTGATGTGATTTGATTTTCATATCCATTTTACATTATTGGTAAAAAGGATAGTTTTAATGAATATATATGTTATATATGAATTAATAATTTTTTATAATATTATTTTATTAGTTAACATTATTTCATTCCATCCATCAAAAACATAAAAGAGGGTTTTGAATACATGTAGCCTACCTTCTCCATGAACTGGGTAATTCATTCTCATATTTGTACAATTTATTGATGACTAGAAATATTTAAGTAATTATTATATATTATATTTCTTTCTTACGTAAAATTACGGATATTATTTAACCATGATCAATGAACAAGGGCCAAAACTAATGAACAAACTTTCTCATGAAAAATGAAATAGTGACCACCATGATACAATGATTTTAATAAAAAATTATTAATAAATGGGTTATAAAAAGTTATATTTGGATCATATATGATATTATATGTATGTTAATTACTATTTTATATAATAATATTTAAATTAAATTCATTATAAATGAGGTTATAGTTCTTTTTGGAATGATTATATTGAGGCAGGGGCTAGTGTTATGATCGCATTGTTTATCAGGATCGTTTATGAATATGTTTTGGAGGATGAAATTTTATGATCCAAAAAGAAACAAATCATGAATTTTATTATAATATGTTTTTTTTGGATATTACATGTTCCCCTTCTAATTTATTTTTTCTATGTAATCAAGAGGCCGAGAGAATGTGTTTTAAGAAAAACTATCATTATTTTCCTCTTCAGAAAAAAAATCATTTTTATTTTATATAGATATTTTATTCAAAAAAATAAATAATTTTTTTAGTTTTAAACTATGATTTTTCATATAAAATTTTAACCATAATTTAACTTTTAGAAAACTATTTAAAATCAGTCTCCTTGTTATTTTTTTAAAGAGGAACTTTTTGGTTTCTTGAAAAAATGTCAAAAGAATAATATATTTAATCTAGATGACATGAATAAAATTTACTACTATTATGAATGTTTTATACATTGAATATTATTTAAAAATTTTCTATATTTCTTTTCAAAGAATCATTTCCCATAATATCTAGGAATGTTTATTATTTTAAATATACAATTTCAATGTAAAAATGATATTTTCATCCTGAAATGACCTAAGAGACCATTTAAATGAATTTTTATTATATGAGAACATATTATGATGCTAAATATTTTTTACTAGGGATAATATCCAATCATACCAGCCAATTTAGTTTTTTATGGATTATGACAATGATGGTTTATAAATGATTCTGTGAAACTCATTTCTTTAACACATGATAATTCGGTTATGATGAGACTTCAATGAAAACTATTAATTTCCCATGAGTTATTATATAATGAAATACTATAATATTTATGAATCTTTATTACTTTACATTTTATATGATATGGTGAATTATTTATGATCTTCTAGAACACATATGTATGATTCTCCTTAAATGATGGGTGTGACCAAAATTATATATCCCTCCCATTCATTGGTTAAATATTAATTTTCTATGAGATAAAAGGGTAAATGAAAGTTTATCCCAAGCCCAGAAAAGAGGGTATGTGGGTAGTTATCCAAATCCAAACAAATAGGGTACACATTATGTTTTCCCAAGCCCAAAATAGGGTACATATGAGGTTATCCAAATATTGAATCAGGCACATTGGCAGTTATCCTAAGCCTACAATTTTATGAATGTCTTGGTGGGTATCCTTGATATTATATTACTATGATTATGATTATTAAACTTTTTTTTAATTTTATTTACATAATATTATTCTAATGTTATATTTCTCAATATCATGTTCTTAAATCCAATTATGATTCATATCATATAAACTACTATGATTTATTCCATGATATTATTTTTTTGATCTATGAATCTATGGGTATGATTATCAATCATTAAGATCATTTTCCCACAACCATTATGTTCATTTCATGTTTACATAATCATTGAAATCATAGTAATTTACTCTAAACAAGCATCTTAGCTCACCCTCTATTTTGTTTTCTTCCCCCAAATTATGAAGAATTATTTTTTGTAAGATATGCCTATGAAGGGTTATAGTTATGAATATTTAAGTGAGATGTGATAATGATCTTAATGAGAATATTATTTTCGTTTCCATGATTCCTAAGATAATAGATCTATAAAATTTAGGCATGGATCATAATGTTATGTAATCAATTTTCTTTTAATGGGATGTAATATTTCTATAAAAAACATTTGGGTCACTATAAAATCCATGAAATTATTCAATGAAATTACTAACATAATATATCACTCAAACATTTTGTGGAGACTCCCTACGGAATTCATAGGGATGAATCAATAAAGAATCCAAGGTATCTCATGAAATTATATAGCTTTGTAAATTATTGAATCTAATAATGAATCGTCCCATGGTATTCATGAAAGTCCACTAATTCAATCCACACTAACTCAGGGAATTCTATCAATATAAAATCATGAATAGAATCAAAGGGATGAAACCAAAGGCATTTCACCCATGACAACCGTTACGAAAATAAAACCACTATTAAAAATTCCTCATCTACCAAGAAATCATTTCTTAACAAGGAACATACTTACTAGATCCTGAATCCATTTTTCAAAATCACTTTTCATTTCCCAAAATTCCTTTCCATTTTTAGTGTCATAGTTAAATAGGATGTCATTCAAACTCTATAAAACAAAAACAAATTATAGTTTATTTAATAAAACTCTGTTTAAAAAAATAAATTATTTAAAAAATTCACTTTATTTCACAATTTATGAAATAACTTTATAAAATTCAGTACCACCTTAATACCCACAAATCACCATTTGGGAAAAAATATATTTCAAAAACAATTCCTCATTCTCATCAACAAAACTTTCCATTACCTTAGATATGTCTTAATAGTCATGTCCATTTCACAATTAAAACCCCATAATTGAATAGGTCACATTCATTATATAATACCATTATCTTAATTATTGTTGGTTGGTAAATTGATTTTCTCTACTATCAATAATTATTATAACTTCTAATTCAACCCTTAGACATAAAAAACAAAATATTGTCGCGATTCCATACCTGGTCAACACAGCCATGCTCATCCATCAAGGAAATTATATTTTTTAATGGTATAAGGAATTCTAAACGAGACATAAAACCATTAAAAACATAATTTAATTCATTAAATTTTTCTATGGGAGTATATCGTGATGTTTCTATCATGAGTGAATCGTGTATATACTTAGAAAAATGATCATACTATAAGTTAGTTTTTAAGGAAAACATTAATTTTACATAGATAATCCAAACATCAAGTATTAGCTATCAGTTTATTATGATTTAGAATAAATAATGAAACAAAAAAAAATACTATAAAATAGAGAATATTAGAGTAAACCATAGTTATAACACTTGATAGAGAAAGAAATAATTACTCGAAGAAAGGAGATGTATATCCTTTTCTCTAGATTCATATCATAAGTGATGACACTCCAAATGGGCAAGAACCATGGGACATCCATAGGGGGTAGGAGTGGTGGATGAGGTAAATATGGGGTGCTCATCAACCCCCATGGGTCTGAAATCCCAAATAGTATGAGAATGGGGTTTGTTTGGGTGAAATAATGGGAATTCGCCACATTTAAAACCCCTCATAAGGGCCACCATCTAGACAATCACCTTCATTAGCTGGCTGATGATAGGAACACCAATTAGATAATGAGAATAGCATTTTTCACATCTAAAACAAAGGCTTATATATATAATATGTCTCAATACCATTTAGATATTGGTACTGCACCTTCCAATTATACCCTGAATCATTTTTCGAGAGCCTATTTCAGTCCCCCCAACTCCTTCGTATACCATTGTGGACTTATAACACAAGTAATTACACATGATTAATGAATTGCAACCTTCTAATTCCCCTTGATTCCTGGTTTTAAATCCCACTCCTACTAATTCAAAATATAAGAACCTCCTCCAAACATTAAACAACTCTCACAGAAAATGGAATTAAAAACTCCCCACTGTTGAACTTATCATCATAGATAGTTCTAGTTTAAAATCCAACAACATCACCCGAACAATGTTAGTAGTCAATTTGTTTCAATTTCCAATGTTCCACTTCCAAACACCCCACTCCCATTAAAATCAAA
Source organism: Viscum album (assembly GCA_963277665.1). NCBI lineage: Eukaryota > Viridiplantae > Streptophyta > Magnoliopsida > Santalales > Viscaceae > Viscum > Viscum album. The sequence continues at coordinate 1,432,088,422 of OY728155.1, read as the reverse complement.
ACTACCAAAAACCAAATGGTCTGTTATCAAAACCTAAGGCACTAATGTCAAAAAATTAAAATAACCCATAATGTTATCACATAATCCAATCTACAATAATAAATTATCATTTCTCCTTATTGTTTCTCATCGAGAAAATGGTACCTTCCAATATTTCTCTTATATTATTAATAAAATTTTTATTCATGGTGCCAACAACCAAAAATATTTCTTTCTGAAACACTAATATTGAGTTAAACAATGCACTTTCATCCATATTTAATGATCAACCCCTATAAATTCATCATAGATCCATTCTATCACTTGTCCATGTATCCATTTCCAAAACCAAAACCCAAATATATGTGCCACCATTGTCCCAGAATAACATGAGCATGCTGTATTTTCATTGAAATCACTAGAAAAGTCTAGTAATTTTATATCACATTCAATATTACATTCCTAATCCTTTTTTAAACTCACTATATCAAATCATTCATGAGATAAATAGTCATACCTCTATAGATGACATATTTGAAGGATATTCTGGTTCTTCCAACATCACATTATCACTTGCCTAATTGTATTCCTTAATAACCAAATGCATCTCATTGGGAATCCAAAGAACACTTTGATGTCTAGCCTTAACCTACTTTTGTAATTCTACAATTGAATCACCATCTACCCACACTATACACACTGACACCACCCAAAGAACAACATGACCCCACACCAATCCATGCTTGGACTACTCCATTCATCTAGTTCCCAAAACAATTGCTCTGATCCCATATAACATAATAAGGGTATTCTCCAACAGAATTACCTACGGAATACATGTTATATAAAAATCACACATGCATTGAAATAAAATTCTGTCATGACAATACAAATATTAGACACCTTCATTAAGAACCCTTCTCACTTGAGGGTCACAGGACCATAACCAAGGTGATGTGCCCCACAATAGGAGTGTCCTTTTCTTTATTCCACTTGGATAGAACTAAAATTTAATCATACCAAATCACATTCTAGATCAAAAATAATAACCATATATGGAAAATTAACTCACTACATATAATTATTCTGACTTCATAACACTATACACTTTCAACTCACATGAAATCCTCTATGATACTTTCCAAAAATTCAAAAATGTTAGGGTTACAACCTCCACAACATATGGTAAGGTCACCTCTATATGGTTTTCCTTAATCTTATCCTCAAGAACTACCCGCAAAACGTCCTTCAATCAGTACATTGGTGTCACTCAAAATGAGTCACACCTACCATGTTTTCAACAACTAATTAATATGGATTCCTTATAATGAACATTTCAAAACACTCTAATTAAAAAAGAAATAACCCCTCTCAACTGAGTGTGTTTTCCCTTTCCATCCAAATCCCAATAAATTATGCCTGCAATGCCTCATCACGTTCATCGACCACCATCTCATACATGGAATGTCACCTATCTCAAATTTTGAATTCATAAAACATACCATCACACAATTCATTGATAAATTAAATTAATATATTCATGCACCCCCACACTGATTGATCACACATCCCAGATGATGTTCCAATGAGTCTCGTCACATCCAAACTAGGATTGAATGCCTGAACCACTGGCCAAGCTAACATGTAAGACAGCCTTGATTAACTAGGATTAAGCATTATACTACTCATGAAAATAAAACATGTCACGTGTTCTAAAGTCTATCATAAATTTACCTTCCAAAAAACAATACTAAATTTTTTCAAGAATCTATCGCCTCTCACCCCAAGATACTTGAATCAGATTTGAATCTCGACAGGGCTAGATTCTCAACCAATAATTCCATATTCACTAAAATATGATATTTAGAACATTACCCCACATGTTTTTTAACATTTAAAACCATCAGAGGAATCACTACAACAATGCTACACACATAGTCATACATTGTATACATGGAATAAAACATAAGAATACCATCTCAAAACCGATCATGAAAGCAGTCGATCACTCTCGCATGGAATAATCATATTGATACCCACGAGTCACATACTAAAATAAAACCAATTTAATGAAAATTAATCATCATATTATTAGTCCAGAATCATTGATCCTAGAATTATACACCCAACCTTGCAATAAACCATGCTCCTAACATGTTACATCCCCTAACCAGATGCATCTCAAATTCTCCCTTATAACAGGAATGACACTTTACATGTATCATGGCTAAGTGAATGAAAATTAATTATTTTGAGTTACATTTCATGAATCTGAAAACATTTATATATATGAACAGTATGTACTAGAAGAACATACACAACTAAAATTTCCAAGAATTTCAAAAATTCTGCCTTTGAAAACCATTCCAGACATAATGAACTATGTTTATGGGAGCTACACTAAAGCTATATAAAAACTAAAAACCAGAGAACATTCACCAATTTTAGAAACACAATAATCCACTCACACCTCACATATCTAATGAATTTATAGAATTAGGTAGAACCCTACCAGGGATTACCCCCACATATTCCATGTCACAGACTCAATACCCTTCATTCACATACATGGGGAACTAGTCATACTCAACTTACAAAAAGGTCAACACTAAAATAGTTCCAAACTAATAAAAATACCCAACTATTAATGTTTTATAATAGATGACACATTAAATTCCATAACCTCATGGACTTAAATTTACATGACACCACCTTCCAAAACACATGACTATAATTATTTAACAAACATCGGATGAAATGTTCCACACCACCCATAAAGGGTCCATCTCAATGAATAAAATAGAAATATCATAACCTGGGTGCTCACAATATCCCCCGAATACCAATTAACCTTGTCAATAAAAGCTCACTAATCCTTTAATTTTCCACATCCATTTGATGTTTACCACTTTTAAAATTTAAAATTCTATGAATTTATCATTTCCCAAAGTTCACATTCATTTAAATCTATGATTATTTTTCTTGTTTCTATTAAAATGTAGACTTGATTAAATAATTTTCCATTCATAGGTTATAAATTAAAATCCATTATAATATTCTTATTGAGACTTTTTTTTAAAATTCCTTCATTTATGGATTTATATCTACTTATATATCCTGAAAAATCATCCCAATAATTGGACAGAAAATATCCCACCATATCCTTATGTGGAGAACACAATTTAAGAAGATTTAGATACATAAAATAACCAACCACCTTTTACCAATAAGAAATATAATCCATGGGAAGATATAAATAAAATAGTTAAAATCATACGCTATTAATAAATCCAAAGAAACAAATATATAATCATGAAAAACATAGAAAAGACACACAAATCCTTTATGTTTCCATAATTCATGAAAACTCACACACACAGACTATATTTTCAATGTGGTTCAAGATAAAAAAATATTATAATATAATAGCATCATAAAACCAATGAATCACATAATTTTAAAGTAAAATACAATTATAATACTTGAAATTTGATAATAATAAAAAGTAAAATCCCCTAGAAAATTATGGTTTCCCCATTCAGGGGTTGATCTCTACTACGAATGATATCAATAAAAAGTACTTATAAAACATATATTCAATGATATAATAATCAAAATTAGTAACAAAAAATAAAAATAGGCTCTAATACCACTTTGTAACTCACCTCCTTGGAAGCAATTAAACGAGTGGCCCAGTCTAGTGCACCACATGGCCTCAGCTTTTCGACCATTAACCAAAGAGGCTAACAATAAGTACATAGGTTCTAAAAGGATAGCCTAGGTTTGATATACACTCAAGTAAGAGTATACAAAATATAATAAATAAATAAAATATATTAACAATAAAAATGAACATGAATGATAAAGAAGGAAAGTGAAAATTAATAAATACAACATTAGATTCTATGAAAAAATGGGGATTCTATACATGAGAATGATCCCCTAAGGTAGGATCATATAAAAATTTGAAAAAATAAAATAAACTGAGAAATAAACTTATCTTAAAAATGTACTTGAGTGCTTCCTACCCCATCATCTATATACCCCTTTAGCATTCTAAAAAACATAATGAAATAGGCCCCATCCATAAACATATTTCCTTATATAAGATAATTGTCTTTTCATGAACCCATATGAAATGGAAGATAGAGAATGTTTTGAGTATAATATAGTATTCCAACACCATTGAAATCTAAAAAATAACTACTCAATTATAAATGATCATATATAAGTGATATAGTTATTGGATTACTATATAACTAGAAAATAAAGAATATAAATAAAAAACATGTCCACTGATACGAGGATCTATGGTAACACATGAGGTTTGACCTACACATTATAGTCAGTGTCGGTGTATCTCTAATATGGGTGATGGATATGATAAGTCATACGAGTTACAAACTCTATAACAAAGGAAATCACAACCATGTAAATTTAGTGGAATCCTCATGGGATACACCAAGAATTTTTCTCTTTCTAAGTCAATCTAGAAGTTAGTAAGTAATCCATGATGCTCATTGATATTTCATATAGAATAATACAAAGAATATAACCATTTTAAATCTATATATTAAATCCATGGAACCATCAGTCCAAGGAATTCAAAGTATCTGGTTTTACGGGATTCCTATCGCACACCCATGGAGTTACGTCTCATAAAATCTAGACAAATTAGGGGTGATCATCACTTGACATTCATGAGGGTTACCTGAGGTAATAAATGAAATTAATATGAGTAATTAAAAACATAACACATAACCCATGTCCATATGGAAGATGCCTAATTGGCATTCACAATGATGAATCGGTAAGGAATCCATGGAAGAACATATTATTCATTATCATTGGACATCCTTTAACTAAAGGTGGCATCCTCTATTAGAATTAAAGAAATTACCCTAATGGAATCCAAAATCACATAAGTAATTATATGAAATTCATATTTAGAATATAATAGAAGGTATGACACCAATGCAATTCCACATATAATAATAGTATACATAAGAAAACTCCAATTGACAAATATTTATTTATCAAGAATTGATTTCATATCATTTATAATCATTATAATATTTCAAATCCATTTTGAAACCAAAAAATTATTATTTCATTAATGTATTATCATTTTTTCAAGGCTTGATTAAATTGGATTCCATTCATAGGGTATAAAGGGAAAACGTTATTGATTTCTTATTTGAACTCTATTGAATTTACACCATCATTAACACATTCATTTCATTTCAAATGTTTACAACTATGATTCTAGAATTTGGAACCCATTCTCTACCAATAGTTCACTATTTATAAAAATAAAATTTCAAACACATAACTTAATTTTTAGAAAAAAAACACTTTTCATTCCCTTAGAATCATCTTAATAGACTAATCTATTTTAAATTTACAAACTCATAATTGAATAAGTATAATTTAAAATCCAATCAAATCATATAATTTATCAAATTCTGGGAAATTCAATATCACAACCATAGATTTCAATTATAAATTCTCATTTAATTGTTAGACATAAACATTCATCATTCTTTCTATGCCCATACTTGGTAAAACCAATCAAACCAATCCCTCGTGTAACTATCATTTTTCAATTGTTCAAGGCATGTTAAATGGTACATGAAACTAAGAATTGATTAGTTTAAAACATTAAATTTAACCAAGTTTAATGAATTATATGGAATACTTGACCCCATCAAGAATACAATAAAAAATTCCAAGAAATGTGTTAGGATTTAAGGACCACATATATAATTCCATGTGAATCCTACTCCTTCAGAATCAGCCATCAGTTTAGCCTTATTTTGATAAAATTTAGAATACAGAAAAATTACACAAAAATATATAATATTAGACTAAACTATTGAGATATCCATTGATAGAGAACAAAAGTGTGATTAAAAATGAATAAGATATGTATCCTTAATATGTGATCAAAATAACAAGTTATGACACTCTAAATGGTAAAAATATTTTTTGATCCACCTTAGGGATGTAGACAGAGGAGGTTCATATGACTGTTTTCCTATAACACCACATTTCTAAAATCCCAAATCAGAAGATAAGGGGAAAACATAGGTGAAATGATTGGATTTAAACCATTTAAAAACCATATTAAAATCCACTGATATGATACTGGAGTCCATCGAATGTCTGATGGTCCAAAAACTAGTTGACACTGGGTTTTTAAACTAGATTTTAAACCTAGAAACCTTCACTGGTTACTAAAATGGATACTAGATATCCAATGGCCTTGTATCAGATATCCTATTGTTCTTGAGCTTCATATTATATCCCTGACTCGAGTTCTAGGAAACTGGATTGATCCTATGACTCCTTAAAACACTATTCAAGGTTCATTACATATGTATTTACCCATGTTCAATGTATTCCAACCCTATAATTGTCACATAAATCCTAGTTTAAAAATTGGGACCCTACCAACTTAAAATTCAAGCAGCCCCCCTCTATAAATACATTTTCCCACAATGAAATTGGAATTAAAAAATATGTAGGAAGATGATATTATTTAGAAACATTAAGGATTTACACTTTAGAGTGATGGATTGTTCTGTGTATGTTAATTGAACCATTTATGTGTTAATGTAGGCCACTCGAGCCTCGTACTGGAAACTATATATTTTCATGAAAAATTTTAAATTTTATAAAATAAAATATGAAATCAACTTATATATGATTGATTTGATAATCCGTTAACTTATTTTCAATATACTTGTAAATGAGATAATTTTTATATGTGGTAGATAAAATTGATGTGATGAGTTTTCGAAAAAAAATTATCAGGAAATTTGGTTATAAAAATGCTCAATGATTTGAATTTCATTTTGGGGTTACAATTTTTATAAAAATTAATTTACATATTCTTATCACATGAATGTTAAGATGAAAAATTATTGAAGTGGTTTAGATATGAGTACTTATAGGATGTATCCAAACAAATTAACATTTGTGTCATGTTGAGCAAAATGAAGTGTGGAAAAGTGTGAATAATAAATAATCTATAATGTTAATCTGAAGTCTTATTAGTCTCATGCAATAAGCACTATACATTTTGTATGAAAAATATTTATCCTCTTGATATCCAATATATATAAATGAATCTCACAAGTTAGATGTAAAATAATTCTAATGTAGATAAATGGAACATCATGTTATGGTTTGATATATAGAATAAGTAAAGTGGTGAACATTTTGGGATTCATAATTATAACTGTTCGAGATATTTAAATGAATATAAATCAACATAAGGATGAAATTTTCTTTTAGGATATTTTTGTGTATGGTAGAATTGTAAGAAACATTGTTATCTAAATTGAGTATAGATGAAACTTAGTTTGTTTCTTTAACATAAGATTGTACTATAATGTTATAGATAAAAAAAATCTAAAATATTTTATGAAAAATATAGATAAACCATTAAAATTTTCATGTTATAGTTAAATTAAAATTGACCTCTTTGAAAATCAATTATCTGAGTCCAGATCCAAGACATTATTTTTATGTATTATTTCATCAAGATTATTGTTTCTAATGGAGATTTTATGTTAGATTATATCTCAAAAAAATTATAATATATTCACCAAAATTATTTCAAGAGACATATATTTGGAATTAAAGCTGAGAGGTCATGTTTATCCTTACCTTAACACTTAATGAAGTTATGGTCATACTGCAATTTTCATTAGATTGTATTGTAGGATGGGTATATCGGTAAAATATAATTAACATTACATTTTTTGACTCAAAATATGTTTTTATAATCAAATTTCGATGAAATTTTTAGTGTGTTGTTTGAGGGGGAGGACATCAGTATCACAGACAAAAAATGTCTAGTAACAACTATAAGAGTCAAGAAATTTATTCCACAAACTTTTATTTAGAATATAAAACATTATACTTACTGAATAGAATAAAATTCATGTTTGAGAAAAAAATTATTCCAAATCCCAAATACTAATCTAATTGGATTTTCATGATCCACATGATATTTCACACACTGAGGGATAGATATTACTAAATATTATTTTCTAAATTAGTTAATGTGGTGATGAGAATATCCCTCTATGGTTAAACTATGGAATTAAAAAATTTCAAAAACAAAAATCAAAGCCTTATTACCCATTTTAAGTGTCATGTGGGGCCCTTTTTTCCCCATAAAAAACATTCTAGGGTCTGTACACAATATTTAGGGGTGTAGTACATTTTTTAAAATTCAATTTGACTATACATGATCCAAAAATAGACTTGTTGATTTACATGTTCCACATAAAATTTCACACACTGAGGTAGAGAGATTACTAAATTTTATTTTTCAAATCTGGTGATGTGGTGATAAGTACCTCCTTCCATGATTAGGCAATAGAATTCATGAATTACTAACAAAAGGGTGTAAATGAATTAATACCAATTTTTAGGGTCATATGGGTACCTTTTGACAACATAAAACAACATTATAGGGTGCATAAACCATATTTAGTGGTGAATTACATTTTACAAGCTTCAATTTCACTGGACATGTTGTGGAAATTGACATATGAATCAAATGATAATGTCTTTTTATGTTTGGAATCATATAAGAATATAGAAAATATGTGAATAAAAATTCCTTCATTATGTTTGTGAGGAATTCATGGTTTCTTAAAGGACCACTTGATACCCATTTCATTCATGTATTTGAGTTGATTCATCTAGACTACCACGATTTTCCCTCACCTTATATGGAATTCTTATGTGGCCGCTGGATTCACACCTCTTATACAGCTAGTCAATGGAACCCTTACATTGACGTGAGATGGGTCCCCCTTTACACTACATAGGAGGAGATTTATAAATATCATGATATGATAATATTTCTTAACTCAGTTATATATTTCCCACAAAACAACAGGACACTATCCTTTCATTCTGAAAACATGCAGCATAATGGTTACTTATTGGCTACCTAATCTGTATCATCATTATTTCTTATAAATATTGCAGTTCACATTTCAATAATGTGTAAAAAATATGGAGGCTGAGGGGATGTGAAAATGAATAATTATGGTATTTTCATCAATTTATGTAAACATCAACATGATTCATAGGTAAAATTAGATCCAAAAAATAACTCCATTTAATGGAAATTCTATAAGAGTATTCTGTGTTATAAAATTACACAGTAGACAATATTTTGAAAAAATATACTTTATAATTTTTCCTTAAAAAACATGAATTATAATCATGAAGTCTGTTACCAAGAGTTTCATTCATTGAAAGAAGGTAGACACCTCACATGGTCGTGTGATCCCATCATCTGAAGGTTGCATGATACCCATCACACACAGTTGTATCATCCCAACATCACATGAGGGTATGATAAACACATCATGTAGTAATGTTATATTATACTCTTTTAGTTTCTTTTAGAAGATTTATAAATATATATTAAACATATTTGTGAGGGGTTTTCACTGGAATTACGGTTTCCCCAAAATGGTGTTCCTCCTCCCACACTGATTCTTCAATGCATTCAAATTCAAAACAATGAGAGAGGATATGGATGTACCATCTCCGGAGAAATATACTCAAGAAATTCCAATCTAGAATATGTATATAGAATCCTTTCACTAAATTCAAAACCCAAAATAAATATTCTTCAAACCTTCTTTAAATACATGAGATTTGAACAATTGTGGATTGTTCACTAGCATATAACACTTCAATTGTGTATCCCTTGATGAAATGAGGATCCAAGTTTTCAACTTAGATATGTAAAACCCAAAAATAAATTACAAACATGGATTACATTTATAAAAAGGTTCTTGACTAGGATGTCACTATAACAAATTTCAACTGGCTCATATAGAAATCCTTAGTTGAACCTGGACTTATCCTGATCGACCTAGTTTTTTGGTTAATGCATAGGTTAACCTCTGATAACTATATCTAATTTCCATTCCCATAATAGGATTAGGCCTGCTTCGTTTATTATCTTAAAAATATTTAGGAATATGATAGTAAAGGAATCCATTTACGATCTAGTACCGAGACTTTCTTGAAGAATGTTATACTCCTACCTTCAAACCACACACTAGCCTACAAATAGTTTGGAAGATGGAAGGATGATATTCTCCTTTGTAAATGAGACCCAAGATGGTTCCTGTTAGAAATACAATTTATAATCCATAGATATACAACTTGGGACTCCTCTTAATTTTTACTCCCCAAAGACTTTCAGTATGGGTTTCCTTTTTTTAGGTTTAATCCCCACCCATATATTCTCTTTCAAAAAAATCATATTTCCTGATGAGATGCCAAATGTATAATCTCATGTAAGCCTTATATACATAAGCACACGATTAATTCTCAGTTATTATATAATTCATGAAAAATATGTTCCTATATAATTACATTAAACTACATAGACAATTTAGTAGCCATATTATGTTAAACTACATTACAATATCCTTACCAGAAATTGTTAAAATGAATTGTATAGTCATATCATATTATCTTAAACAATGATACTCGAAATACTTGGGATCTAATTCCTATATCTTATATGATATGTAGGATTACTTTATAAGGAATTAACCAAATATTACCTTGTATTATAGGTTTTATAATTTCCCCGACAGGGCTAAACACTCAAATAAAATTGTATTCCTTCATTGATATTTATCCACGATGACATCATACCCCTTCTTTAAAGACCATATTCCCTATAAAACATACCATTTTATTCTCTAGTCCCATATTCACTGAGAATTATCCTTATTGGGATATATTCATGAATGAAAACTCCCTCACCTAAAGGGTAATACTATATCTAGGTATCATTAGACATTAATTATTATTCCATTTATCTAATAAAATCATGTGTCTTATCAATGAGATATAGTCATATTAATTCACCCCACCCATCTTAATTGGTTTATATCCCCTCCATGGTCCATCAAAAGGCTCCACGCATGCATATGTACTACATCATCTATTACACGAAAGCATTCTTTTATAAATTCAACTCTTCTTAACTTCAAATCCTTAGAATTGGACCTTTTTTATAACCTCAAAATGTATGATATGTCCCATTAAGTAGAACCATACAATTTTAGTTTTGTTTCCCATAACTAGATTATATAGAAATCATGTTTAATGGACCTGATCCCAACATCAAGAACCAACCATCTCCCTAGATGGCATTAAATTCCAGAGAGTATGATATCAACTTTAATCTTAAATATCAACCCTCAACCCGAAAACGGAGGATATGTAGAACCACTGATAAGTAAAAATATGTTCTCACTCATTAAAAACCATAATTAATCGACTATATTTAATTAGGATAACTTTTAGAGGTATCAACATCAATATTTAATATTCAAACCCATTTCTAAATTTTATAAGAGAGTCCCATAGTAGGAAATATTTCCACTAAAAATATTAAGACTATCCTAAACTCTCATCCTCTCTGCTCAATTTTCATTCATGAAGTTCCTAGTATGTCTGAGTGACTATCTAGATTTGGAATGTTGGACCGTGGAATGGAAATATGCCCTACATAGTGAAAAATAAATAAATACAACCACATAACATCAACATTAGCCACATTTATAATGGCTGTGAATGACATCTAAAATTGGATCCATGTATATTCTTTGTCAAATTTAAATACATAATTTTTTCACCATTTACCACAAGGTTGGTTTTTTCATCCCCTTGAATTCAATCCACCATCTAGTATCCATCATTTCCCATTTAATTTTCCATGTCAATGGTAATGAATTCAAGAATTGTTTTTCAAGGATCTTCCCATGATAAGATCCAAAGACTACTTCCATGAAATAATAATACTTGAACACCATTCTAGGATCATTTTGTTTATTTAAATATATTTTTATATATTTTGATATATATATATGTGTGTGTGTGTGTGTGTGTGTATGCTACTAAAATATGTTATTATATTAAATAATATATACTCTATTATAAATATATTTATATATTATTATATAAACTAAAATAAATATATCGGTATATATATAAATATATATAGAAAAACACATATTAATCAACATATTATTATATATAATTAGATAATTATATATATAATTATAATTATATAAAAATTATTTGTAAAAATATAAATGTTGTGTGTTTCATATGTTTTATAAATATATATGTGTGTCTATATTAATATATCAATTTATAAATGAATATATATTTAATAATATCAGAATGAACTTGTGTGTATATAAACATTATTTTACATATTTATAAATATAATTATTTATTAGTAATGATAAATTATTTTGTTAAAACCAACTATTTATAATTATGTTTAAACTTATTTCGGTGTGTGTGGGTTTATATGTATGTGTGTGTGTAGACACAGAAAAGTGCTTAAGTGTTGAAGAATGTTCTAAAACGACAAAGCGAAGTCATATTTATACCCGAAGACCCGGTACGGAGGGCCTGGAGTGTTGCGCGAAAAATATGGTGGAGTGCGCGAAAAAATGTGTCCCACGCGGAATGTTCTGGGATTTTCGAAGTGTCCTCAGTGTAGGAATTAAATAATTTCACGCTCGTGCCCCGTGCAGTTTACATTTTGCGCCACCGTCATCGGCGTGCAAAGCATTTCGCACCACCTCCTCTGTCGCGCATTAATTTCACGCATAACTATATTTCCTACCCCCATGAGCCTATAAATTGAAGTCGAACCCCTTCCATTTCAGGGCTGAATAATATGAACCGGCTCTCTAGCATGAAATTCAGCTTCCATGCACGCGCAATATGGCCTTCAGGTACGGTTATTTTTGCACCAAGTCACCCCGGGTCCGCCTTCGCACAAGATCCCCATGGATTAGACTGAATTCAAACCCCTTCAGGGTCCACCCCCTACATGAAATTCCATCCTTTTAACAAAGGTTGTCCATGTTGCGAGCAATCCCTCTGAGTTGCATGAAGACCCCTTCCATTCCGCGCAGGCCCCTTCAATTTTGCGGAATCCCTTTGCATTGCGTGTAAAAGCCTTGCCTCCAGTTCCTTGCCAAAACTTCCAAATTTCTCTCTGACCCGGGGTATTTAATGCAGGGCCCCTTATTTCATGCCCAATACTTAAAGGTTGCGTGCAATTGCCCAGGACCCCTCTCATTGGTGCTCCCTGGGCAACCCCTTGCACGAGCACCCGATGACCATCTTATGGATATCATTCGCTGGTGTCTCTCATGCCTTGGGCACCGGCATCTTGAACCGTTTCTCTGTGTGTCCTTGTAGACTCATAAGAAGTAACTTCAATGTCCCTTGGTTGATACCGCTCGTTGTGTTTCTTTTCCTCATGCTTTATCACATAAGAATGCTAATGGCTATTGCTTATTTTCATAGCCACGCTAATGTGGACCCCTCGATGGTTCACTCTATGACACCCCCTCTCTACGGCATTTCTGATGCCTTACCATCCACAACGTGTAGAGTGTATCAGTTATTTAAGTCCATGGGGTGCAGTGTGAACCCACCACATCCGAGCTACAAGACGTTAAACTGCCAAGCATCATCGTCCTCAGCACATGATGTTAAACTATGACTTGACCTCGTGCCCCACACGCAGGGTCCTGCCACCTTGGACATTCTCCATGACCACTTGTCTCCATGGGGATAGAATCACCCCTCACAGGGGATTATATCCTCCTTATTGGAGTGGATTTTGTCCGTAGGGAAGGGCATCCACCCTGTTGTAAGCCCCTATCTTTCCTTCCAGGGGGCAGCATCCCTGCTCCTCCATTCTTTGGTCCCCAAGTCCAGCGGGGGGCATGATAAGGAACAAGGATCCTCCTTTATTCCTGGGTGCCAAGTCCCTCTCCTGTTGGGCTTTGACTCCCTTGGGCCTCCATCCCAGAGTATGTCTTGGCTTCTTGGACCACCTCAGAGCTTAATCCCCTCTCCACATCTCACGGATGCACCTTTCGCGATGAGATTGTCAGGTGTTTGATGCCTCTTATTTCTCACACCGAGCATGACTCACGTGGGCTTAGAGCAAGCATCGACCATGGAAAACACATTGGTCAACCTTAGAGTGAAATCCCCATACTCATCCCATATGATGTTAAATTTTATGTCATCCCGCATGAAGTTAAATTGTATGTTGTCCTTCATTTGTTAAACTGTAGTCCCAAACTACGGGTACATTGATCCGTTCTAAGGCATGGTACATAGGAAGCCTCCATTAGGTTCAAGCCCCACCACCATGGGACACCTTAGAGTATAAGCCCCATACCCATCCCACATGACGTTAAACTGTAAGTCATACCACATGATGATAAATTGTATGCCATCCCGCCTGACGTTAAACTCTATTACCAAACTACGGCGACTTTGATCTGTGCTAAGGCTTGGTATGTAGGAATCCTCCACAAGGTTCAAGCCCCACCACCATGGGCCACCTTAGAGTATAATTCTCATTCCATCCAGAACTACGGGAACTTTGATCCATGTCAAGGCATGGTGCGTAGGGAGCCTCCTTGAGGTTCAAGCCCCACCACCATGGACCGCCTCAGAGTGTAACCCCATTCCATCCTGAACAATGGGGACGTTGATCCATGTCAAGGCATGGTATGTAGAATGTATCCACGAGGTTCAAGCCCCACCACCATGGGCCTCCTCAAAGTGTAATCCCCATTACATCCGGAACTATGGGGACTTTGATCAATGTCAAGGCATGGTACGTAGGAAGCCTACATGAGGTTCAAACCCACCACCCGGTTATTCCGACCACATTCACGTCAGTTCTCCAACACTATCGGCCATCTCAGAGTGTAAGCCCGTAACTCGTGCTGCATGACGTTAAACTGTATGTCATCCCGCATGATGTCAAACAGTATGTCATCTCGCATGATGTCAAACAGTATGTCATCCCGCATGATGTTAAACTGTATTCCTGAACTACGGGGTCTTTGATCCTTTCTAAGGCATGGTACGTAGGAAGCCTCCACGAGGTTCAAGACCCACCACCATGGGCATCCTCATAGTGTAAGCCCAATTCCACACCAACCTATGGGGACTTTGATCCATGTCAATGCATGGTACGTAGGAAGCCTCCACGAGGTTCAAGCCCCACCACCATGGGTCGCCTTAGAGTGTAAGCGTGATTTCATCCCGAACTACGGGAAAATTGATACATGTTAAGGCATGGTACGTAGGAAGCCTCCACGAGGTTCATGCCCCACCACATGGGTTGCCTTAGAGTGAAATCCCCATACCCATCCCACATGACATTAAACCGTATGTCGTCTCGCATGACGTTAAACTGTATGTTGTCCCACGTGACATTAAACTGTATTCCCGAACTATGAGGTCTTTGATCCATGCTAAGGAAAGGTACGTAGGAAGCCTCCACGAGGTTCAAGCCCCACCACTAGGGGATGCCTCAGAGTATAACCCCCATTTCTTCCTGATCTACGGGGACTTTGATCACTGTCAAGGAATGGTACATAGGATGCATCCACGAGGTTCTAGCCCCACCACCATGGGCCGCCCTAGAGTGTAAGCCCCATTCCATCCCGAACTATTGGGACATTGATCCATGTGAAGGCATGGAACATAGGAAGCCTCCACGAGGTTCAAGAACCACCAACACAGGCCGCATCAAAGTGTAATCCCCACACCCGTCTTGCATGACGTTAAATTTTATGTCGTCCCACACGAAATTAAACTTTATGTTGTCCCGCATGAAGTTAAAATTTATTCTTGAACTACGAGGACTTTGATTAGTGCTAAGGCATGGTACGTAAGAAGCCTCCACGTGGTTCAAGCCCCACAACCATGGGACATCTCAGAGTGTATGCCTCATATCCACCTTGGGTCACCTCAGAGCATAAGCCCCAATCCATCCCGAACTACAAGGACTTTGATCCATGTCAAGGCATGGTACGTAGGAAAACTCCACAAGGTTCAAACCCACAACCTATACATTTTGACCTCATTTGCGTCGGTTCGCCCACACCATGGGCTACCGTAAAGTGTAAGCCCCATACCTGTCCCGCATTATGTTAAACTATATTCTCCATCGGAACTACGTGTTCATTGATTCCCCACCACTGGGATACATAGGAAGCCTCCAAGAGGTTCAATCCCATCACTCATGTCACATCCTGACCATTCCCTCGAGCCTATGTGTCTCGAGAAGCTCATGCCCTAACCTGGAGGTTCAACTTCTTTCGGGTCCCATCCATGCATCCATTCTCACGGACCGCCTCTTCGGGTGTCACATCGTATCATCGAACTACGCGGACTTTGATTCCATTACACGGGGATATGTAGAAGGTCTCTTCAGGGCTCAAGCCCAAAACCATCACCCATCCATATTTTTACCTGGGCCACCATATCCTAGTGGTATCATGCCACTCCATTCCCAATCCCCCTACAATGCGTTCCGGAGGTTGGCCACATGCTGACCAAACATCAGGGTTCCCTCTAGGGGGTTCCTCAATATGATCCACTTTTGTCAGTGTTCTGATTAGTCTGATCCATCTCCGTTGGATATTAAACTTCTGACATACCATGTGTTACACATTGGAAGCTGAAAAGAACCTCAGATACATGCTTATGGCATATTTTTTCCCGCGTTCGATGTGGGATTCCCCTGGATTCAGCACCCTAGAGAAGCCCTATAATAAGGGATAGAAAATAGACACGTCAATCCCCAGCGTCCAGATACGCTAGAGATGCCCAATGTGACTACTCTTCTAACTGAAGTTTGCTTTCCTAGCCAGACCCCTTAGAAGGTCCTGACAGAAGCGACGTAATTAACTAGTGTCCATGAAGATACGGCGTCGGGAAGAGCATCACGAGATACACCTTAAATCTATGAGGGAGACCCAGACTAGGTGATGAGTTCCAAGGAGGAATACATAGAAAGAAGAACCGACATCCCATCATCCCATTTTGATCAAGGAGGAGACGTCCTTGAACAAGGAACAGATTTCACCCGCCTTTGGAAAGAATGAATGTGGGGATACAACTGCGCGTCCTCTGTGTGATGGATGTGTGGGTCCCCGGTGAAAGCGTCAAAAACAATGTGTGTGTTAATTTTATATAAATAATGAATATATTTTTTATTAATATGTAACACTAATATATATATATATATTATGAAAATATAAAATTTTAATTTATATAATTCCTAATATTTTATAAAAATATTAAGCACAAATTAAATAAAAATATTTGAATAATATGTTACACATGCGTACACACACTGTTATGTACTATGTTTTTATAGTTGGTAGAATTCAACATGAATTGGAATTTTTAGTTGTTGGATGGTCTAGCTTGGTAAATAAAAATTAGAATGAGTTTCTAAGGACTTAACAATCCATAAGTCGATTTTTCATATGAGGTTTATTTTTTATGGGAATCCAAGGGGGTTCAGGTATGTACTAGAGGAGAAACATTCTAATAAGATGCTAATAATAGCTACAACAAGAAATTCACATCATTTAATCAATACACAAAGTGAATTGGTTTCATAGGATGCAATGTAGAGGTTACAGGTTTTGAAATACTAGAGGCTAACCATTATGAATAAATGATGAGTATCAAGTACACGTCTTGAATTAGTTTAACATCGTGTAGCTAGTACACAATGTGAAACCTATGTTTTGATTTTTTAAAAGATGTATGGGCACCACCTTTTTATTCTTTATCTAGAATGATGGCACACATGGGATGCTAATGACTGAGCTCCTTTCCACTCCCTCCGTTATTCAATAATAAAGGATATCTTGGTTGTATTTTGATGACATCAGCACATAATATCATCCCCCTTCTCTCTATATTATTTTCCTTCCATCATTCGAAATTTCCAGAGATTTCATATAGGGTTCTTCATCGATTCCACCAGATCATGGTGGAATCAACCGTTTAGGATAGGGGTTTCCCTCTATAATAGGGGGACATCCTGAGGGGCCTCTTCTACTCCATTTCATGTTTTTTCATCATGTTATGTCATTGTGGTTATTTTTTAAATATATAATTATTTTAATTATTTTTTTGAGTTGTTGTTTCGACAAAATTGATTTGGGATTTTCCAATGAATGCTATTAGGGGTAGCTAGTATACCTTTGAAATATGTTTTCTTTATTTCACAATAAATGATAGGAATCCAATGAGATATCACCTATCATAACTTTTTTGATTTATTTTTATATTAATTATCTTAATGATGTAACAAATTTTTTTAGTATACTCTTAAGATTCCCAGTGTCAGGTATGATCCGGGAAGAGGGTTCATCTTTGATCAGACATCAGATATCTTGGATGGATTTTTTATGGGATTTTTATAAATGGTTTAATTCTTCATAAAGGTACATAGTATATTAAAAAATCCTTTTAGAATTTATTCATATTATGGTATTATAAGAATGCTTGCCCATGCCTCTAAGAGTGATTCCGATCAATTAAAATTCATTTTCACAATTTTTTCAATTAAATGAAATCAGTATATTTTACTAGATGAACAACCATGATCATTAAAAAATCTAGTGCATTAGCTTAATCCCCTGACTTGAGTCCATGACCATGATTGAGGATCCCATATGGGATGCATCTAATTAATCCTTATTAGGCTCCCAAGTGGGTTTCATTTCTTACGTAATAACTTAGAGGATCCCGAGTTGGATTCCTCTTTTGTTTTTGGACCTGGGGGCCTAATGGGTGCCATATGTTATATAGAACATTAGCTAGTACATTGGGTTTGGGTAGATATAGTAGTAGGAGTCACCTCTGAACTTGTGTTGAACATGTAATCCCATGGGGCCATGGAAGTAGTGGTGGGTCTTGGTGTTAGGACACTATAACTCTTTTATTTAATCATTCACATGATTTTTTTATGTAGTGAGGATTATGAGTGTTTCGTATTAGTTTTCTGATGATGATCCTAAAGTGATGAAACATTCATTATTGGGATACCCAGATGTATTTATTGGGATACAACTAGAGATGCCTTTCTTTTATATAATTTGTTTCTTGGTCAGGTTCCCTATGATCTTAATTTTTGTCCAATATTTATGAAATTTGAGGCTTGGTGTCCCTATGTTTGGGATGTTTGTAATGGTGTCCCAATGTTTATGATTTTCATGGATGGGGTTCCAGGATTATGATATTCATACATGGAGTCCCTTGATTATGACACACTAAAATGGATTCTTTATATATTGGATACTCATGCATGATAAGGATCTTCATAGAGATGGGGATGATTATACTCTCCCTGATCAACTTATTGATCTAGGTGGTGGACATGGCACTCCTCATTGTTAATTTGATTTGTACTTGTTGGATAATTATGCTCTACTAAAGTGACACCTATGAAGCTCCATATGGTTTGGTGGATGAACCATTACTACATCTATTGGAGGCACTTCTTGGGAATGTTATGACAGATATGTTTATATGAATGGGTATTGAGAAAGTACTTGGGTCCATAGAGCATTCCTTTTATAGATTACATAAGTGTCAACTCCTTATGGTCCACCCGAATTCTAATATCGCGACTTCATATGGGTTATGCCCTAGGGATAAAAAAAATCATACGTGATTTACATGGATTTAGTGGCATGATGTCCATCATAGTTAAAATTTACAGGATTCTCCATTTTATAAAAGATTCTTCATTATCGATATTGGTGGTTGGAACGGGTGAACCCAAGGATAAGACATGTAGCCCCTAATAGTGACATATATTTCTCAGAGACATTTCTTGTGTTGGACGAAGCAGGTTTCATTTGGATCACATACCCAAGGATTGACTTAATTATACATGATTAGAGTATTATGACATCAAGTTAAATTCACTTTTCATTAGATATCTGGATGATCGGGATTACAGACCCAACAATCGACTACTATTTAGTATTGATATTTTTCAACTTAATAATATATATACATGTTTTATATATATATATAAATATATTATTTTTGTGGGGTAAAATTACATTCATGACACACACTACATACATAGGCTAAAGAGACAGACCATACCCCCCCAAGGGATAGCCTATCTATCAATACATATTAATTCAGTACATGACCCATAGGGATAGAGGGAATGAATCCCATTACATAGACCATAGTTCTAGTGGGCACGAAAAACCATTACATGGACTTGAAGGCCCAAATTTTTTACATGAAATATCTCTAGTGAATAGTGATGCTACAGTATCTTGGCTTCTATAGTCCTTTCTATAATGTTACCGCTACTACCGTTCTAGTTACAGTGCCCACCACCACTATATTTCTGCCAATACTACAGTTATGCTACATGCCACCATTTCACTTAGTTACCCATGAAGATGTTTGCTTAATTTCTAGAATAGGTAGGGAAAAGGACCATGAATGATTGAATAGGATGGGTCGAAGTTGTATGTGTAGATTGGGAATGTGGTCTAGCTCAGAGTAAGGTAGAGATACCTATATATTTATTTTTTTCATTTATTTACTCTAGTATATGTGATCAACCTAGTTAGTGACTACTGTTTTATGTATGACAAAGAGGTTCATGATTTTATAATATTCCATTATTAATTATAGCAATATTATCAATTTATTTATTTCTTCCCCACTATGTTTACTTATTTCTTCGATGTTATTTGGTTAGTTTAACTATTTTATTTCTATAACATGATGTCATATACTCCCCACAATAAAACCCTAGTACCATGATGACAGTCTAATGCCTCTAGTCTATGGGTAAGAATTCTTTTATCCTTTAGAAGAACCAAATTATTGCATAAGTTTAGTGAAATTAGTGTCGGTACATTATAAAGTGGTATCTCTTGTGTTTTCTTTCATTTTGTATTACTATTTGGGATTTAGTGGACATGATTATTAAGAATGTTTTGATATAACAACCCAACATTAACATACATATACATTAGATCAATTTTATAGAATACATAAAACATTACACAAATAGGCACCCAATGACTGTATTAGTCTAGTGCCATTGGAAACATGGAAATGTATACACTAGTACATGAGTGAGATACATTATCTCCTAATAAGATATTCATGTCTAACACCATTCTTAGAAACATAAAACATTATACATATATTTATAACCTGGGGAAGGAAACCAAAAAATGGGTGGGCTTATATACTCAACATTTTTAAACAATGGAGACATGTAAGCAAAAAGGGGTGGGAACAAATAATCATGTACCCTATTACTTTCAGTCTTGGGCTACAACCTATGTAACTTATTAATTTCTTGCATTGGATTTGACCAGTACACCTTCTTTTTTTAGTATTGGGATAGAACCCATGTACCCTTTGAGATAATATACCATTTAACATTAATCAATTCGGTTGATGGAGATATAGTTTCAAACCAACACATAATAAAATCATACATGTATGTAACCTAAAAAATTCATCATATAATGACCCATTAAAAGTGATGGGTTTTATAAAAATAAAATAATAACTCATGAAATAAAATGGGTATCAATACCAATTCATCACATCATAACTATTGGAAAAGTGATAGGTTTCATATAAAATTCATTAAACCATAACCCCTGAAAAGAAGCATGTTTCAAAATAATATCACCCATGCAGGATAAACAGTTTTCATAATCATCGTTCCATTAAAACATAAAGAACTCAACAAATAAAATTAAAAGAGCCATTGGACCATTTACTATAAGGGAAAGACCAATATAAATGGATGTAATCAAAGATTTAAAATAACATAAAAAATATTTTCAATAAATTTCATGAGTAAAATATATCTTCATCATTGAAATTTATTTTTATAAGATAAAACCTTTAGAAAACCATTTAATTTTTAAATTCATTACAAACATTTAAATAATGATTTAAATAATTTTGAAAAAAAATCAGTTGAAGATATATAAAATATGCTTGAAAATATTTTTTCTTCAAAACTTGTATAATAATCCTGAAAATATTTGAAAACTATATCATCGAAAAAATTTGATGACTATTAATGAAAGCATGGAAATGTTTTAAAAACCATTTTCCTTGACAAATTTTAAAATATGCTCCAAACAATTTTGAAAAAAATTTCTTTGAAAATAAATTAAAAAATAATAAAGGGTTATCTAAAACATTTTGAAAATATTATTCATTTTAAATAAGTTGAAAAATTATTAATAATACTTTAGAAAACTTTTATAAGGCATGGTTTTGAAAGAACACATATTTCCGATCAAAAAGATAAATGAATCCTTATTTTCTTACAAACATTCTCATAGTTATATTATGTTTAAAAGAGTGTAATAATTGTATAATTACTAAAAAAAATTAACCATATAGTCAGATAATTCATGAGATTTATTGTGTTTTTTTCATAATATTTCATCAATGGAATCATAATCATATACAATCTTGATAAATGAAAATATTATTTCAATAAACTCTTAACTCATGGTAACATGGAATCATACTCCCCATGTAAGAAAATAAAATTTTTCATAGAATAAAATATCATGAAATATAATAAGAGAACATATATAACATGTATGTTATAATCCTATATTCCTTGGTAAGGACAAGAGGTTCTTAATAAAAGGTTTTTATCAATAAAGGAGAATTGAGGCAAAATTACTTTACCGATTTGGTATCTTATGAAATATAAAATCTGGGAAATAGAGATCATAATATGGATATGTAAATAACCATAAATTTAATTATAATAATCATATAAGACATCCATGTTCTGTATACACACCATATAAATTAAATGAGTTTATATTAAGGCATGTATCTCACAAAAATAAAAACTGAGATGAAATCCCATAACCTTGTGAGTTGAATATCGTCGTACTCATTCAAGGATCCTCTATAAAAAATATAAGTTTATTATACCTCTATATAAGAACCAAATTATAATATATAATATGATATTTTACTTTTTTATGGCATAATATTACCCTCTTGTTAGCAATTCTATGTTAAGGTTTCTCTTCGGGTAATATTCGCTTGGTTTTTTGCACGTGTCTTAATTTTTTTTGTCATATGTCCTTATAATTATATCATGATTTCAGGAATATAAAAAATTATATAAATTAAACTGATATTCATTATATTTTTATTATAAAAATCTAATAATATATAAGTTTTAAACGGACTACATCATTCATAGAGACGGTAGGTCGTACGTACTCATGAATGATATTTTTATTTTATTGTCATATTGAAAGAAATATAGTAAATTAAATATATTTATATAATATATATATATATATTATTACTCCATTTGAATTATTATATCATATATATCATGTATGTTTTATAAACCCATATTTAACAAATTTCATGAAAATTCGGAACAAATCGCATCGTATTGATGGAGCAGTAGTCCACCCTTCCTCAAACAAAATTATCATATTTACACCAAATGGAATGTATAAAGATAAATGTTTTGAAATAATTAAATAAGATTTAATACATACTAAAATTTAATATATATCATATATAAACAATGTTTCCATCATAATTTCTACCATTAAAGGGGGTAAAATAAATGACCATTCACTGTTTCAGGAAGCGGTAGTTTATTTTACACATAAATATTATATTTGTTACCCATTAGATGTAAGTGTTGGTAACTGTAGGTTAGAACCATATCATAAAAAAATCTCAGTATATTTTGGATACTATTTTTTGTATAATCATGGAATAGTAATATTTTAGTGTGGATAATGAAAAACAGATAAAGGAACTTTTGGAAGGATATTCCCTCCTCTTTGGTTAACTCCTCTTGGTTTTCACCAATGGAATTCCATGGATTGATTTATTCCCAAAGTTTGTCCTCAATGAGTAATGTAGGTATTTTGGTAAGTTAATTGAGTAGATATTGGATGAACCTATGTTGTTTGAGAGGTGTGATGAATTGGGATAGGTTTTGTCCTTTTATAGAGGAAGAGGAGGAGGTGTGGTACTCTTGTAAATATGAAAGATATTTAATTATAATGGGAGGTCTGCCATTCCTAATGTGCCTTAAAAATGTAAAAATGGTGGATTGAAGGTGAATAATTCTTGATAAAAATACAAACCACACAAAAATAAGTGAATTTTTATAATTTTAGTCCTTAAATTCTAATTTTTCCAAATTTTATTTTTTTGGTTTCTTTTAAAGCATATAGTATTATTACATAATTAATTTTACCATTAATGAAAATTAAATTGATATTTATTATAAAAATTATATGCAATTAAGTATAATTATAATATATGATTTACAAAATAAAATTACCAAGTGTATTGAAAATTAATTTTTAAATAAGAAAATGTAATGCACAATAACACTACTTTAACCAGGACCGTGCTAACAATGTTTTTACTATATATGGGTCAAAATGTTAATTATTGAAGATAAATTGGTCTATTAATTGACCATATAGGATATTTATTAACACTTAAAAATAACAGGGTAGAAGGTATGATTTTTATTAATTTTAAATCATTTAAAAAATATAATTTATTTTAAAATAACATTAATGTAAATTTTCACATTACATATTTAATATTAATTTAATAAGTATAATATAAATATTAGAATCCAAATATATTACTTTTAAAACTTTTTAAAATTCTATTTTAATCTAAAAAATAATTAATGGCAATAATTCAACAAATTTATTTCACTCTTAATATTTATAGTATCATTTACTTTTGTTAATTATTAACAATATAATCACCACGCTCGCATTTATTAATAATTTTATGTAAATAAATTATCTATAACAATTTTTTATAATATGTTTCAATAATGAGAACTCATATAATTTTAAAATTAATGTGAGCAACTTAAATTATGTTTCCTTTTCCATATCTCAGTGTTTTATAAATGTTAAAGGTGACGAATGTTACCATTTTGTCTTTTTCTTTACTGAACATATAAAATAGGGAACTGTTATTGAATTTTACCCCAATAATTCATAAATATAAAAACATAGTGGATATACTCTAAATATGGGTGTAAAATAAATTTTTGAAATGTTTAAATGTCATTTGGCCCTTAAGATTAAGGTTTATTCCCTAATTAATCTTAGTTTCATCTTAATCATTGTGATTAATTTTAATGGATTTCACAAATATTTTTGGTAAAAACTAATTTATTCCTATTATACTTAAAATAGCATGCTTATTACAACCATTTATGTCCACATTTTCAAATTCATATCATATAAGTGGGAAAATTATGTTTAACGCAAATCCTACACATGTGGTGAGAATGATGGTTTTTATAGTAAAATCATTCAAAATTGCAATAAGCTTTTATAACCACTCTCCATATAAAAATTATTATGATATCCAAAATTGATTTAATATATTTATTAAATTGATATATTTTTAATTTAAATAACAAATTTAAAATATAATATAATAATTATAATTATTTGAATGGATGTTAGTTCATAACTAAAATATAGTATTTTTCAATATTCATTAGAAAATGAAGTTTCTCAACAATATCCAAAAAAATCAACATAAGATAATTTCAGAATTATAAATTCATAAATAATGTCTTTTAAGAAATTAAATTTCTAAATGCGTCTAAGGTTAATATTATTATTTTTCAAAGATGGATATTAAAAGTATTTCATTTTGGAAAATAATATTTTTTAACTTATAATTACTTTTAACAATAATTATATTTTTCAAAAAATATATATTTGGAATGTAGTTATTATAATTAATATTACTCATTTTAGTGTCTTTGTTCTAACCATATATTATAAAAAATTATAATAATAAAATGATGTTTTATAGAAACTCGGTGTTGTGTGCATGTTATTTTATCCCGATGTTGTGTGTAATAGAGACCAATTAGGTTCCATGTGAATGTAATGTTTGACTTAGTTCAATGCATGCAATCTGTGAAAAGTATTTAATTTGAAGAAAAAATTTCCCAAAATCATATAGGGTTTCATTCTACCACTTTAAAATTAATTATCCCTTAAAAATCATTTATTTTTATAAATGTTTAAAAATATAATGTTACATTCATAGAAACCCGCATCATAAAAATGAATAGCAAAACAATATTTAAAAATAGAAAGATTGAAACATAGTATTTACCCCAAGTTACATATAACTTGGCTTCCACCTAGGATAACATTGGTGGGAAGAGAAAACATCGAGAAGGAAAAAAAATAACTATCTTGTTCACATGGAGAGTGATAGATTACATGATCAGTTGAAGTGGGTGACCACAAACTAATAAATCTAGGATGATTTATGTGACAATCCACTTCATCAGAAGTAATGTTTCTAGGAAAAAAATTCAAAAAAAATTTCCTTGATTTGGTGAATTATTTTACTATCTAGGAACATAAGGAAATAAACATACTGTATTTAGTTCCATTTCATATATAAAATATCATCTTCCATTTTTTCAAGATCAATTCCAACATCATCTATTACACCATGGAATGATGGTGAATTTTTCATTTCTAAAGAACCAACATATCCTAATATCCATAAATATAAAGATAATTCATTCAATCATCCATTACATAACATTTTAAAAAAAATCTAGCATAGATTATCCAACATGAAAAAATCCTCATATGGTGAGATATTACATTAACCTCAGAAACTTCATTCAATGTTTAACATAATCTTTCTATAAATAGTTAACCTTAAATCCCTTCCTAAACCTAAAATTCCAAAATATTATGAATAAGGTTAATAAATCAACTTTACATTGATCTCCTACAATGTAACTATTGGTTTTCACATTATAAACATGTGAATAACTGCATTGTATATTCCCTTAAAACCTTATCATAATATGAATTACCATAAATACTTTAATAAAAACAGTATACATAATTATTCTAATGACTACCAGATACATTCTTTAAATCCAAGATGTTTTAATCTTCAACAATGAATACATTGAAAACATTTCCAACAAATAAATTATCTGATCTAGTGTAACTATTTCTATCCAATTTACTTTATCTAAATGAATAATCTCATTATCCATGATAAACACATTTTTCACAACATCTTGATAACTTTATGGTTTACCTTCCCTTAATAAAAATATCACATTTTCATTAAGCAAATTTTCTATTTATTCATCACCATTCCATATATCATTTTCAATCCTTAATGATTACATATAATTTAAATACAAATATATTTAATGATTCATATAACATAATCTTTCAATTACTAAATAGAAATACATCATTCCTCCAACATTATTCATAATCTACTTTTCATCCTTCATCAACATATTCCATAATACGTAATTCTTATATTTTGAAATATGAATCATGTCTTATGGTTACCCAACTGCAATCTAAAAATTATTCTTATGTTTAATGTAACTATTAATAGAGTGGCATCACATAACATTCACAATTCGTTAGTGGTCACTTTATCATCAAAAGTATAAGCAATAATAATACCACATTCTTGATTATTTTTATTATATTTCAACTTTTTAAATCTATTTTCATAGTGCCTATACTTTACACATCTAAAAAAATCAATTTTAACCATGTTCCTTATAATCCTCTCCGTTTACTAAAACCAGAAATAATAATGTGAGAAAAATTTATCATAATAGGATGTAATATAATGATGAAAAATTACTTACTGGGTTCCTAAATAATGTCTCATAAATTTTTAATCAATGAAACCATAGATTTATCATAGTTATTTATCCTTCATGATGGTCCATAAAGACTTAGTTAATTCCTAATGCATATATTTTGGGGTGTCAAACTAAGTGTGTTGCAAGGCCCTTTGTCGTAAACCAGGTCACCCCAAGTCAAGCCCGACACACATTTTCAGACTTGTTACCCCTATATACATATATACCTTTAAGACCCCAGCCTTAAACATTTCTTAATCATGAGATAATTCAATAATTTCACATTAATTCACATTGAAAAACTATTATAGTTTACAGTTTTTGTTAATTAGGCCATAACTATTATATTGCGTCTCTAATATTACAATGTAGACACTTCTAATCTATCTAATTTTTTTCACAATAATAAAAAACATCAAATAAAAAGAGAATTATTTACTTGATAAAAATCTTCTTGAATTATTATTTTCTCTTACCCTTCCTTATAACCTATGAAAAACATTTCCAAAACATGGGTTGAGAATAAAATTATCACTAATGGATATACTATAAGGAAAGAAAACATTAGTAAAAAATACATAAATTCCATAAAAACATACTTTTTACTCATAAAACATAATCTATTTAACATACCCCATGAAATCATATGATTTATGAATAACTCATAGAAATCATAAATCATAATGGTAGCTTGTGTCATCTATAATATTCTTACATTGTAGATTTAAAAGCTACAATGGGAGTAACCTTCATAGTTACATTTTTAATACCCATCAAAGTATATTCCCAAAATCTATTACATGAAACTTTATTTTTTTCCTTTTTCACATTACCCAATGCATTGGAGAGCTATCATAGGCACACCCACCCTCAGTTGATCAAAAAGCCACCTTTATACACAATCAATTCCCACGAAACATAAACCAATCATTAATCATAAAATGAGATTAAAGTAAAAAATAACATTTCCACATTTTAATTCACAATATATCATTTCAAGATATTAACATAATCAATCAAATTTAAAAAAACATTTAAAATATTTAAAAAAGATGATTTTTGAATCGACGTGTCACATAAAACGTTCAAAATTTTAAGGTAATTAAAATTTTAAAATATTATTGTACATATAAATAAATCCTTAAAATCATTTGGAAAACATGGGAATTAATGATAAGTATTTAAATGAATAAATATCTAAAATATTTAAAATGATTATTTACTTAAAGAGTCTCTTACCACATAAGAAAATACATAAATACCAATAATAAAATAATAAAATTAACCAAAACTTATCATATCATGATAACAAGGATATTAATGATATAATATGTCAAAGGGTAGTATATGCACCATATACAAGTGAATTGGTGCATAACAACAAATAAATATCAAAGGAATGTAAATTTAGATGAAATACCTTACAATGATAGTATCCTTATATTAAGGATAAATAAATGGAAAAATTTTGGGTAAAATAATATAAATACACACAATGTAAGTGGATATTAAGCGTAATAGAATCAAAAGACATTCACACATATTATTGGAAAAATAAATCCAAATACATGGATATTTAACTCAATGAATGAAGATTGAGTTAAGATTTACATTACAATGTTCATATAAATGACATAGAAATTTATCCACATGGTAATTATGTGTAGAACAAGTATATACTCACAAATAGAGTTTAAAATTAATACATAAATAAATAAACGGTGATTCCACTCATAATATTATCATAATATAATCAATGAAGTGTGCAAAAAACTGAATGAGTGGAAATTTAGTTTACAAATTTCCTTAGAAAGATAATTTTCATAATAAAGTAGTTCTAGTTTGAGAATTCACTATAATTACACATAAATGAATTATAAATACAATATAGAATATACAAATTTATTTCTCACATAATCATAGTATGTAAAAATAAATATGTATATGATTGACCTAATGAATGAATGTTTGGTTATGAAGTTACCTTACCGTGAATCTGAATTGTGTTGGGGAAAAATCCCTCAAGGTATCATTGAAGCATTTTTTAGGTGATTGTGTTTGTTGACAATGTAGATATCTGTGTGGTGATTGTTGACAAAGAAAAACAATGACATACAAATTTATTGACAAAGGGGATTATATGGTGGAATGTTGAGTTCAAGAGCTGTGGTCAATGATCCTTGTTTGATTCAAGAATGTCGACAAAGGAATGGACGATCTGGAGGCGGTACGAAAAGAGAAGATACATGGTGGAACCGTTTCCGAGTGATTGCTAAATTTTTGGGCCTGAAAATAGAAAAATGGGGAAAAGTGGTTTTGGCAAAGATACATGCGTGCCGTGTACTTGAAGGAAAGGGAACTTGCACACCTAATGTTTTTCATGATCAGAAGGTCAAAATATTGAATAGGAAATAGGGTCGTGCAGGTATTGGTGAGGTCGTGCAGGTGACCAGTGCACCATGAAAGGTCCTTCTCACCAGTGCCTAGGAGGATTGGAAAGTTGTGCGCCATATGTTTTTCAAGATCAGATCATTGAAATATGGAAAAGGAAAGAGGGTCGTACAGGTGACTTGTAGGAGAAAATACCTGTGTGCTGAGACCTGCATGCCAAGCGGAGACTTGCATGTTGCCGCGTAGGTTGACCAAATGACTATAAATATAGGACCACCCCTCCTCATTTTCAATGGAGTTCAACACTTAAAAAATTAAATCTCCCATCACACTGGTGTGGTGGTCACGCCGGTGGTGTGTGGTTGCGCAGGTGGACGTGTGCACCAGTGTTTGAAGTTGCGTGTTGATTGGTAGTTGCACGCCAATATTGGCTTGGGTGAAAAAGGTATTGAGTCACGCAAGTTTGGAGTTGCAGAATATTGTATTGTGCAGGTGGTAGAGGAATACATGTGCACCCGTTGTGACCTTTGCGCTGATACTTGCGCACCTGGATAGACCTGCATGCCATGTAAGGTTGATTCCCCGGTAGTATTTTCGTGCTGTGTAGAAGCTAGATGTTTGCATGATACCTTCGGTGCAAAAGGAGATTCATCTACGGGTGAAAGTTGAACTTTAACAGAGCATCCACATGCAATAGTGGATGTATTCATTAGTGATAATGAAGACACCTACAAGTCTATAAACTGTTAGTGGATCCTTTCCAGAGAAGTGAGCAGAGGAAGAGGAATAAGGTGATCCTCTCCACTGGCAGTGATCCAGAGAGAGATAAACAGGGAGTGACCCTTGGGAAAGTAGTGATCAGACCCTAAATTTTTTATAGGCAGTGATCCTAGGAGTAGAAGTGATCAATCCCAGACTTTGTAAACAGTAGTGTTCTTTTAGTGAATTTGGTACGATCGGCAACTTATTGGCGTATGCTTCTGGACGTAGCCCAGTGAGGGTGAACCAAGTAAAAATTGATGTGTCATGTGCATGCTTTAATTTCTGTTTATATTGTGAAATGGGAAATAGAGAAAAGGGTGTTTTTATTAACAGTGAAAAAAGATCATAATGGGCTTTAAATTTTAATTAGTCATACCTTGATTCACCCCCCCTCTCAGGGTATTCACCCTTTTGGACCTAACAATTGGTATCATAGGGAAGGGTTGATATCTGTTTGTCTCTCAACAGAGATCACTAATCATAAAGAGATTTCGATATTCGAAGGATGTAATTTTCAGATATGGAAGAATCTAATGCAACACTATTTCTGATCCTTTGGAATGGATATGTTTTCAGTAGCTATGCAAGGTATCACAGCTTATATTAATAGTGGTTCATTATCAGAAGCTGAGAATTGAGAGTTGGATGCTGATTCTAAAGCAATCAATGTCATAGGGGGATCCCTTTCCAATCCCATATATACAAAGATATTGTCATTAAAAACATCACATGCCATGTGGGAAAAGATTTTGAATATATATGAATGGGATACAAAGGTCAGAGAGGAAAAATTGCAAGTGTTGTGGAACATGTATGCAGATCTGAGAATGAACCTGAATGAGTCTTTTGATGAATTCTTTGATAGGGTAAATGCCGTGGTAGAAGACATGTGAGTTCAAGGAGAAATTATTGAAGATATAAAAATTGTGAAGTGCATCTTGAGAAAACGTCCACCTCGGTTCAATCCAAAAGTTTCTATTTTGGAAGATAAAGACCTGAAATAATTGACATTAGAAAACCTACACATCTCCCTTGTTGCATATGAAATGATAAATGATGATAACGAAGCTGTGGAAAAGGGGAAATCCAAAGAGGTGGAATTTAAGGCCCTAAAGATGCTCACCATTGAAGATTCTTAGGAGGAAGAAGAGACAGATGAGGAAATGTCATTCCTCTCCTCAAACCTTCAAAGAGGAAAAGGAAAGTTCAAAGGTAAAATTCTTATTGCATAATTTAGATGCAGAAAGGTTGGACATATCGCAGCAAGATGCCCCAAAATGTTTCAAGATGAAAATGATGAATATGATTTTGAAATTCCCAAGATGAAATATTTAGCCTATGTGAAAGGGAAGAAGTAGTTCAAGAGAAATTTCTTCAAGAATAATAATCTTTTTTCACAAGAAATAGATGGTTCAGATGAGTTTAAGGTTGAAGAGGTTGAGGAGGTTGAAAACTACAAAGATTTTGGAGAAAGTTCTATGGTGGTGGTCGTCGGTAGTTCTCATGAAATGGTAGAAACTGACACTGGAGAAGAAGAAGAAGTTGAAGGAAGAGTTGATATGGAAGTCTAATTGGAAGCAGATCTTGAGGAGATAAATGTTTGGAGAGCCAAAATGAAGAAAGCCAACAAATTGGTTCATGATTCCAAACTCTATATGCAACAACGGGATAAGAAAAATATTAGTTGTTAGAAGAAATTGAAATACTATAATCCTCAACACCAGAGAGATCATAAAATATTGTTGAGTATAAGCTTAAAATTGAGGAACACAAGATGGAAATTTATGGTTTAACTAACATGGGAAAAAATAAGGTCAGACGTATCAAAGGTCTTGAAGAAGAAGTGGTTAGTCTGCGATGAAAAATGAAGGAGCATGAAAAACTCTTGACCTACAATGTGTTGTTAGGAAATAAGGTCATTCTGAAGACTAAAAAGGTGAAAGAGAAGCCTATATGTTCAGCAGGAAAGAAGCAGCAATGGAGCTTAGACGTTAAGGCTGATTTAGGGCTTGATAAGAAGAAAAAATTTGTGGCAATTGAAGTCAGACTACAAGCACTCGTCCAGAAATTGAAGGTTGATTTTTGCACTAAGCAGAATCAAAATATTGAGAGATCCCAAGGGGAAACTCGTAGTGCTGAAGTAACACGAAGTAATACACTATATATCAGGTGTTATAGTTGTGGGAATATGGGACATTCACAGTATGTGTGTTCCATAGCCAAGAGGTATCCAAGGGAATAAGAACAGAGGTGATAGTCAAACAGATAACGGTTTCCCAGAACATATTTTGAAGGAAACTGTTTTTGGTGTGGAGGATTTGGGAACATGGTTAGGTACTTCACTTCGACCATTCAGAGAAATGTGACAAAGAATAATCAACATGTTCTCATGCAGAAGATCAATAAACCGACATGTGAGTTAAAATTTCCGAATAGAATTGTGTCTTTGCAAGATGATTCTAGTCTATCATACTCTGAGAATGAACATAAATCTAAATCCATGATGAGCATGAAGGAAAACGTATTGACCATGAAGAAGAAAAATGAGAAGGTCGTGGTGGCAGAGATTTCCCATAAAGCATCATATCGTTCTGGTGTCTGGATCCTTGATAGTGGTTGTACATCTCACAAGACGGGTAATAAGGATCTTGTTACAGGCATAATATATGACAAAAAAGGAGTTGTCAAATTTGGAAATGATGAAGTCTTGAAGATTTTTGGCTCAGGGAAAGCCATGTTTGGGGGAAAAGAAATGATATGTGTTGATTTCTTGGTAGTAGAGGGTCATAGTCATAACTTGATCAGTGTCAGTCAACTTTGTGACTCTAGGCATTCTATCTGATTTACTAAGAAGATGTGTGTTTTGAAATGAAAAGATGGATAAGTTTTTCTACAGGGAAAAATGAAAAAGAGAAATCTTTAACTTGTAAGTGGGGAAGAAGATACGTGCCTTTTATCCTGAGAGGAAGAAAACCAGCTATGGAATAAGCAACTTGGTCATCTATGCCAACTATCTATGGAATATCTGGTAATGTTTGATGCCGCTACAGTCCTTCCCAAACTATCGCATGATCTCACTCATACGTGTGATGCTTGCTAGCAAGGGAAGATCATTAGAAAGACATACAGGCCAAAGGAACATAAATCAACTAGAGTGCTCGAATTGGTCCATGCGGATGTATGTGGACCTATCTCATCATGTGATATAAATAGAAAGAGGTACTATGTTTCTTTCATTGATGATTATAATATAATAGACTAGGTATTTTTCGTCACCCATAAGATAGAGGTGTTCTGTTGCATAAATCAGTATAGGAGGGAATCAGAAAGGATGCTTGGGAAGAAAATTGTAAAGTTTTGTTCTGATAACGGTTCAAAATTCACAAACAGTAAAGTTGAAAACTATCTAGAGAAACATTGGATAAGGCTTCAAGTTTCATCAGTGAGAACTCCCCCATAGAATGGAGTGGTAGAGAGGAGAAATCAGATCATCAACAACATGGCCAGAACAATGGTTATTGAAAAGGACCTACCAGAGAAATTTTCGAAGGAAGTAGTTTTGACAACGATCTATATTTTGGACAGGTCTCTGTTGTGTCCGAAGGAAGGGAAGACTCGTAATGAAATGTGGCACGGAAAGAATCCAACGCTGAAATACTTTCAAATCATTGGGATTAAGTTATGCATTATCAATTATGAAAATAATAGTATATTTGAGTAAAGAGGAGATTAGGGGATATTCCTTGGCTACTCATGGAAAAGAAAAACATATAAAAGTTTCAACAAAAGGCTTGGAAAAATTATTGAGAGCAATGATGTCACTATAGTTGAAAATGAACAGAATACTCAATGACCCAGGGAACAGTTTCTTGATGAAAATGATGATGAGGTAAGCAACATAAGAGGAGCAGAAGTGGCAGAGGTTGACTTAGAAAAAGATACTGATGATGAATATGAAAGTGTCAAGTCTGTGTCTGCAAGGAAGCCAAAGAGTTGAGCTGAAATTGATAGGAAGAATATCATTGGTCCTCAGACATCTCCAATTTAGACTCGGAGAATGAATTCATTACTGAAAACATCATTTTTTATCTTAGGTAGTTCCAAAATGTTTTTCCGATGTAGCTGAATATGAAAACTAGGTTTAGGCTATGAATGAAGAGCTTGATCAGATTGATAAGAACCAGACATGGGAGATTGTTTTAAGGCCAGCAGACAAGAATGTCATCGGGAATAAATGGGTCTATCATAGAAAGATGAATGAATATGGCACAGTGATTCAGAACAAATCCCGGCTAGTATGCAAGGGATACTCCCAGATAGAGGGAATAAATATTGATGAGAAATTTGCACTGGTTGCAAGGCTGGAGACAATCAGATTATTTGTTGCCATAGCATTGAAAATAAAGTTCAAAGTGTTCGAGATGGATGTAAAATCTTCATTCATTAATTGTGTTTTTGAAGAGGAGGTGTATATTGAGCATCTAGATGGTTTTCTCATTCATGAGGATGACAACAAAGTTTTCAGGCTGAAGAAGGCGTTGTATGGGCTGAGACAAGAACCAAGAGAATGGTACTCAAGGCCTGATAAATAATTGAAGAAGCTTGGTTTCTAGTGTGGGGGAGTTGATTACAATCTCTATTTCAGTAACAATAGTAATCAAAGGATGATGGTATTGTATTATGTTGATGATATAATTTTTTGCAGATTAGTTGAAGCTCAGTGTAGACAGTTTTCCGAATTCATGAAAAATGAGTTTGAAATGTCAATGATTGGTGAGCTAACATTTTTCCTTAGTCAACAGGTGACACAAGGAAGGAATCGAACTTTCATTTCTCAATAAAAATATGACAAGGAGGTGTTAAGATGTTTTGGAATGGAGAATTCCAAGGAGATGAAGACTCTGGTTACTACCTAGATGAAATTATAAAAAGTTGAGGATGGAAAGTCAGTTACTATCACAGAATATAGGCAAATTATTGGATTTTTATTGTACTTGATTGCAAAAAGGCCTAATATTGTATTCGCCACATGCCAAGTAGTGAGATATCAGAGAAATCCCAAGGAAAGCCACATGATTGTAGTAAAAATAATACTTCAGTATATTAAAGGCACCATGGATTTCGGTCTGATGTATAATGAAAAATCTCAATCAGTGTTATTGGGTTACACAGATGCAGATTGGGCTGGATCAGAAGATGACCGAAAATCAACGTCAGGAGGTGCATTCTATCTTGGTGGATTGTGTATTTCTTGGCTAAGCAAGAAGCAAGACTGCATTCATTGTGCACCGTATAGGATGAATATATTACAGCCACTCAAGCATGCAAACAGTTATTGTGGATGAAGCAATAGCATGAAGATAAGGGAGTTTAAGTTAAGTCTACGATAAGAATCTTGTGTGATAACTCATGAGCTATCATTCATAGCAAAAAATCACATCCATAACTCAATGACCAAGCACATTGAGATCAAATATCATTTCATCAAGGAGAATATTGAGCAAGTAATTGTGAAATTGGCATATGTGCCTACAGAACTACAAGTTGCAGACATTCTGACAAAGCCCTTACCCAAGGAAGCATTTGAAATGGATCGAATTGCTTTGGGAGTTCAGTTGACTCCCCGCACTTAAAAGAGTATGGATGTAGAACCACCCCCTATCCCTGAGGTATGATGTGTCTTTCCCTACTGTGCTGATATAATTTCTCTACTCTGTTACAGACTACAAAAGAGTGACCTTTGTGTTTGTTGACAAATAGGGAGAATATAGTGATTGTTCACGGGGAGACGGTGTGAATATTTGATAAATCATGACAGATAAGGGAAGAAGCTGACAGGTGGAGCAGGAAGATAGGGGGAGTTGAAGCTGGTTCAAAGTGCGTAGCCAGAGCTTAGCTTGGACAATAGAGGAAATAGTGCTGAAGAGGATTTGTAGCTGAAAGAAGTGCAATGAGATAGGGGTAACATTTTAAAAATGACGATGCTAGAAGTGATTGATCAAAGAATAGATATCATGACTGCTGAGGATCGTGATAAAATAATAAGAGTGGTGTTGGAATGCGGTAAGAATATTTTTAACAAATTGGTATCAGTTTGGTGTCAACAATGGGTATCGGAGATGAAGTGATTCATTGATGAACTTTTCATTTACTCTTGTTTCTCACGCAGAGAATTGCTCATGTGGGCTCAGAGTATTTGTTGAGTAAATCCTTGATAGCTATCAAAATTTCAAAAGGTGAATGGTGGTTGAAAAATTAACGATGTATCTTTTTATGGAAGAGTTTTCAACAAACCAAAAGGGGGATATTGTTGGTAAAAAATCCCTCGAGGTATCGTTGATTCATTTTTGAGGTGATTGTGTTTGTTGACAAAGAGGAAATCTGTGTGGTGATTGTTAAAAAATCAAAATAATGACATACAAATTTGATGAAAAAGGGGATTACATGGTGGAATATCGAGTTCAAGATATGTGGTCTGTGATCCATGTTTGATTCATGAACGTTGACAAAGGAATGGATGATCTGGAGGCGGTATGAAAAGAGCAGATACAAGGTGGTGCCGTTTTCCAGTGTTTGCGAAAATTTTGGGCCGAAAAATTGACAAATGGAGAAAAGTGATTTTGGCAAAGTGACAAGTGCGCCGTGTACTTGAAGTAAAGAGAACTTATGCGTCTAATGTTTTTCAAGATCAAATGGTCAAAATATGGAGAAGGAAAGAGGGTCGCGCAGGTATTGGTGAGGTTGCACAGGTGACCTGCGTGCCATGAAAGGTCTTGCGCACCAGTGCCCAGGAGGATTGGAATGTTGCGCGTCATATGTTTTTCAAGATCAGATCATCGAAATATGGAAAATGAAAGAGGGTCGCGCAGGTGACTTCTAGGGGAAGAGACCTACGTTCCGAGACCTGCGCGCCAGGGGGAGACTTGTGCACCGCCGTGTAGGTTGAACAAATTCCTATATATATAGGACCACCCCTCCTCATTTTCAATGGAGTTCAGCACATAGAAAAATAAGAGCTCCCGTCGCACTAGTGTGGTGGTCATGTAGGTGGTGTGTGGTCGCGTAGGTGGTCTTGTGCGCCAGTGTTTGATGTTACGAGTTGATTGGTAATTTTGTGCCAATATTGGCTTGGGCGTAAAAGGGATTGAGTTGCGTAGGTTTGGAGTTTCAGAAGATTGTGCCACGTATGTGGTAGAGGAAGGCCCGCGCACCCATTGTGACCTACGTGCTGATACTTGCACACCAGGATATACATGTGTGCCATGTAAGGTTGATTCCCATGCAATATTTTCGGGCTGCGTGGAAGTTGGATGTTTTCCTGATACCTTTGGTGCAAAGAGATATTCATCTACTAGTGAAATTTTAACTTCAATAGAGCATCAAAATACAACAGAGGATGTATTTATTAGTGATAATGAAGAGACCTACAAGTCTATAAACTGTTAGTGGATCCTTTCCAGAGTAGTAAGCAAAGGAAGTGGAAGAAGGTGATCCTCTCCACCGGTAATGACCTAGAGAGAGAGAAATAGGGAGTAACCTTTGGGAAAGTAGTCTACAGACCCTAAATTTTGTATAGGTAGTCATCATGGGAGTATAAGTGATCTATCCCAAACATTGTAAATATTAGTGCACTTTTAATGAATTTTGTACCACCAAAAACTTATCGGCAAATACTCCTTGGACGTAGACCAATGAGGGTGAACCAAGTAAAAATTGTTGTGTCATTTAATAATTTAATTTATGTTTATATTGTGCAACGGGAAAGTGAGGGAAGGGTTTTTTTCATAACAACGAAACAATATCAGAACAGGCTTTAATTTCTAATTAGTCATACCCTGATTCACCCCCCCCCCCTCAGCGTATTCATCCTTATGGACCTAACAACTTGTCCCATTCGTTCTTTAATTTCTAGAATAATAAACTAAGGTTAATTTTTAATAGATTTAGAAGGTTTTTAATTTTTATTATTCCTTTTATATCACTTATTACCATATTATGAAACTTATATAATTATTTATGTTAATATCAGTTATTTTGTCGATATTTGGTACTTGAGTCCAAAATGAAATTTTTTTGATTTAAATTGCCCATGTACTCAAAAGTACATCATCTCCAGAATGATATTAATTATTAAAATATCATATATATCCATTATATATGTATTTAAAATATTACATACAATTTGGATATATTAAATGAAATGCACAGTTCATGGAGACTGTAGGTTTTACGTATGCATGAATGCTACTTTCATTTATTTTTCATATTAAACGAATAATAATTAATTGATATAAATGTATATTATAAATCCATTATTATATATATTTAATTTATTTATCATATTTTTAATAAAATCATCCTTTATATGTTCCATGAAAAGCATGAATGAGTCGTATCACTTTGAGGGATAGTAGTCCACATTTCCTCAAATGAAATTATCATATTCACACATCATGGAATGTATAATGGTATGTTGTAAATAAAAATTAATGAAAAATAGAGACAATATAAGTATAATATATATCATATATAAATATAGTTCCATCAAAATGGCCACTTGGAGAGGTGGTTGGATAAAATTGTGTAATTATCATTTCATAAGGTAGTAGTCCGCCTTACACCGAAATAGTTTGTTTCTATCCATTAGAAAATGTTTTGTGTCAGTTTTGTTTGAGTAAATAACCTAAAAACATCACAGTATATTTAGTATATTTTTTTTGTTATGTAATAATATAACAATAATTTTATATATAGTGGAGAAGAAAAATAAAAGGAAATTACTTGAGAGTATTTGTTACCCCTAAATCAGGTAACTTCTTTTTATTTGAGCGAAAAGGCTTTATTAAATTCCACTCTTCTCAAGGAAAGGAATTTAAGAGGAATTTAGAGATAATAGGAGATTATTTGAGAATAATTTTGATGATCCAATGGGATTTATTGGTGTGTGTAAGTGGGTAGAGTTGGTGGCCTTTTATAAGAGGGAGGAGAGATACTGTAGTACGGTCTTTAAAATATTAATTTATTATAAATACAATTTCAATTGAAAATGATCCAAAGAAAATTTAATTATATGTTAATATGAATTTTGGTCAAATAAAAATAATCCAATAATCATTATAAAGTTTTTTAATATTTTTTATCCTTATGTTTTTTGTTTAACCCTTGTTTTACCCTATTTAATATTTCAGTGATATCATGTTATTTACACATTGTGGGTTAATTTCATTACCATCTCATGTCAAAAGACCCCAAAAAATATAATTTATGACATATTTGGACTTATATTATCAATTTTTCCTAATTTTATATATTTAAGAATTTAACATCATTTAATTAACTATTTTATATTTTAAGTTAATAATTATGTCAATTTTGGACACAATTTGTTCTTGTCTTTTTAACAAATTCATAACAACTTGATTCCTTAAATAACAGATAATCAACCCTAACATGTCATATTCACCTATATAATTTTTTTATGACATTAATTATGTCAAATACTATTTATTTCAATATTTATGATATCATTTATTTGAATCCATTATTAATGAATCAAAGACTGCATCATCATTGTGTCATAATTAAATTTATTTATTTAATATATAAATATTATAAACAAAATATCATGGTGT
Source organism: Viscum album (assembly GCA_963277665.1). NCBI lineage: Eukaryota > Viridiplantae > Streptophyta > Magnoliopsida > Santalales > Viscaceae > Viscum > Viscum album. The sequence continues at coordinate 1,432,048,012 of OY728155.1, read as the reverse complement.
AGGAAATATTTTTATTTTTATAATGACTATTTATAGTCGAACATATCACTTATATAACCCCATATTAAAAAATCAAGAAAAACAAACATGTTTCTGTTATATTTCTCCTTACTTTAAACCAATTCTTATAACATGATATTATCACACACACGTGGCTCCATGGGGTCTCAAAATCAACCCAAGGATTCCCATGTTAAGAAATATCTCAACTAATATTATTATGACACATGTTAGGGTAGTTTAATATTATTATAATATTATTTTTTACACTTATATACCATATTTACACTTTAACCATAGAAAATAAAATAATTACTCAAGTAACTATTCATAAGGTACAAAATACAAGGTACCTATTTACACAATTTTTAAAATATTATTAAAAATAGGGAATCCATTTTTCTAAATTCAGAACACATAATTTTTCCTAATTAATTTAAAATTAATTCTCTTTGACCAAATGATAAAATCGGTTTTCAAAAAGTAAATACCTTTAAATGATAGAAGTTCGTTTATATATAATTTTAGTGCAAAATTACATACAATGACCAAAATTTTATTAAATGATACAAATAAATTCCATTTATAATTTAAAACCATTAAATAATTTTATTTTACCATTTAAATTATCTCGATGAAAGAAGATGTTTTCAATTAAAATTTAGCTTGTTTTTACTATTCATCAAAACATGATAGTTATCATAAATATATCAAAAATTTATCCAAACAAAATTTAATATCCCTATTATAAAAAAATAGTTTATTTTTTCAAATAGGATATGTAAATGTTTGCAAAACCAAATTTAAAACTGGTTTTCAATCAATATGCGTTAAGATTACATTTTTTTTAAAATTTCCTTCTTTTATATGAAAAATAGAATTTGTTTATATATCACATCTAAAAAACATATAAGATGAAATTAAAAAATTAAATTTAATATATAAATATATTTTTCATTAAATAAAAATCCATAAATAGTGATATGATTTTATCAATAAAATTTTTCTCTTTTTAAATAGGTTTCCATAAAAATGCATTCTTTATAATCTATTGGTTTATTTATTTCCCTTTATAAAAAAATTTGGTAACAAATGAATCATTATTTCAATATGTGTATACCATATATTAATAATTTAGTTGATATTTTTCATTCCCAGCACTCCAACAGCAAGGCTATAGCGGTAACATAATAATATTTGTTTGTTTATTTAAGCTCGACGTAGCATATCATATAAGCTATTGAACATAGTGTTTGTCTTGTTAAACATGGAATGTTACATCAAAAACCCATTTTGTAATTTAATTCCTCAAAATTTTATAATTTTTCTTGGTAAGTTCATTAAAAATCCCAGATCATAAAAAGTTTCAATAAAACTATCACTTTAAAATAAAGAAAGAGAATTACAAAGGTCACCCAAGATAACACATTCTAGGATTCCTTGTAGAAAAACATGGATATTGAAGGAAAACTAAGTGTCATATTCTTAAGGAGACAAATATAAAACATGATTAGGAGAATATTTACAAACATAAAACCAAAAACATGTGATGGGTTAAATGGTCTTTGATTTTCTAGTAGGAAGTGTAATATTTTTCTTTTATGTTATATTTCAAAATGTTGAGGATTTATTTTTCTACTTATATAAATAACATAATTAAGAATACATAAAGTTCATGTATAGTTTCATTATTTAATAAATATTTACCACAATTTCGTTATCTCTCCAAATTATGAATATTCAAGATGACTTGGTCACAACTGAAGTTCTAGAATAAACTTCTAGAGAATCTCATAATTCAAAAAAGATGAACTATATATTTACTATGTATTTAGACATTAATCCAAAATGAAAATGGTTAGTAAAAGATCATATAACCCCCAAAAATAAAATTCTTTTATTAAAATAAATAATACCTTTAATCCCATGAATTCAATAAACAACACCCAATGTTCAACAAATAACATTCACATAACAACTACCCTCAAAGTTATTCAAAATAATACATTCTAAGATTAAATCCAGAAATTCAGAAGGATTTGATGACATTGTATTCCATGATAATTCTTAATAATTATCTCCAAATTATATTGACTAATATTAAATACTCACACATAATGTAATTATCCTAATAATATATTATCCATGATAATTTAATAATTTCCATAAATAACCCAAATCACTATATGTCCAAAATAAAAACATAGGTTCTTCCAAATTAAAATTCAAGATTTAAACTTCAAATTAAATCAATTAGTATTATTTGTTTCATAGGTATATAGTGTTTCTAAAAGTGAAAAAGTCTTTCAAAATTACATTTCTCACTTAATCAGCAAATCAATTTCCTATTATAATAAGATTCATTTGATAAAACATAAGTTCCCTAAATCAACATATTCTTGATCCATAAAATTATTGAACTAAAAATAATAATTCATATTCATAAGGGACTTGATGTAGTCCAGTGGGAGGCGATAAATCCCAATTGCAATTAGGTTATGGGTATGATTCATGCAGCTTTGTCTGACGAGATGGGTTGTCACATTGTCTGTATGTTGTATTTTTATATTCATTTATAACAATACAAAAAATGAGATAAAATATTAAAAAATAACCATAACATATTTTAACCTAAATTTGTTTCTCATATTCCACATTTTTTCATCCCAAAAATTAATGATGCATAATTTCTAAAAAGGTAGATGTCTCCAAAAAACAATGTTAATCTCCTGGAAATTTTATAACATAAACCTCAAAAGGGGTTTCTAATACATTCAACTTATGATAATCTCTAAAATTATAAGCCCATGATGATATCCCAAAATCAACCAAAACATCCTAATCTCAAAAGTTGTTTAAAAAAATTCATATGATACTAACTATAAGGCCCCATCCTAAATCATTACTTAATATTAAGATAAGCCAAAAATATGGCTTTAATTCTCATCGAGGATCTTTTTGGGTTTATAGTTTTAGAGAAATTGACCATAAATATTACATTACATTTAAAATTTTTAAAATTAGACACTTCTACTCTATCTATCATTTTTCACAATAATAAAACTCATTAAATAAAAAAAGATTTATTTTCTTGATAAAAATCTTATCAAATTCTTCAATTCTCTTACCCTTCATTATACCATGTGTAAAAAATTTTAAAAACATTGGATGAGAATTAAAATATCAAAAAATAATATATAATAAAGAAAAAAACATTAGTCCATTAATATATATGAATCCCTAAAATAATACTTTTTACAGATAAAACATAAACTATTTAACATACTTCATGAAATCATAATAATTATAAATAATACATAGAAATCATAAATCAAAATTGAAATTTTTGGAATCCATAACATAATTAAATTATACCATTCACACCTACCTAGGGAGTAACATTCATGGTTACATTTTGATTACACATCACAATATATTCCCTAAATATCTTACTATAAAATTTTTCATTTACATTTCTCATGTTACAAAATTCATTCGAGAGATATAATGGGATCACCCACCCTCCATTTATCATAGAACCACCTTTAAACTTAATCAATTCCCAATAAACATGAAACAATAATAAATCATAAAACTATATTAATGGAAAAATAACATTTACACATTTTCATTCAGAAGATATCATTTCAAGATATTGACATAATCAATCTAATTTAATTTAAAACACATTGAAAACATTTAAAGAATATTTTTGAATAAAAGTGTCCTATACCACTTTGTAAATTTTAATGTAATTCATTTTTTGAAATGTTGATTTCCATATAAATTTATCCTTAAAATATTTTTGGAAACATGAGAATTAATTATAAATATTTAGAAAATTAAATCATTAAAATATTTAAAATTATTTTTTAGTTAAATTGTATATTACCACTTGAGAAAATACATGAATCAAAATAATTAAATAATATCATTAAAGAAAACTTCTAATGTCATGATAATAAGTATATTCATGATATAATATGTCAAATGGTAGTATTTACACCATATAAAAGTTAGTAGGTGAAAAACAACAAATAAGTATCAATGGTATAAAAATTGAGATGAAATCCCTTTCAATGATCGTATCCTTAGATTAAGATAAATTAATGACTTAATTGTGTGTGAAAAATTTAAATACACCCAATAAATGTGGATATTATTTTTAAAACAAATCGAGGGCAGTCACACATATTCTTGGAAAAACAAAACCAATGACATGGATATTTATCTCATGGAATGGATATTGAGTTAAGATTTACCCTAAAATTTTAAACAAATGAAGTATGAATTTTTCAATGGAGTGATTATGTGTAGCAACTGTATATCCACACAAATGGAAGTGAAAATTAAAACATAAATAATTAAACAGTGATTCCATTCATAATCCTGGTATAATATAATTAACGAAGTATCTGTAAAACCCAATGTGTGGTAACAAAGTATGCGTAAAACCCAATGAGGGGAAATTAAATTTCGAAATTCTCTTATAAAGATCATTTAGTAAATAAAATAGGTACATTATGTGAATTCATTATATTTAAAAATAAATGAATTATAAATAAAAAATAATATGTCAAATTTTATTTCTCACATAATCAAGGCACGACATAATCAATAATTATATTATTAAACCAAAGAATTGAAATTGGGTTAAGAAGTTCCCTTACCTAAAATCTGACATTTTCCGTTCAATCTTTAATTTCATTTATATTATACATATATTAATTTTTTTTATTGAAAACCAATTTCAATTTTTTATACCTTTTATATCTCTTATTATAATGTTATAGAAATTACGTAATTATTTAAGTTAATATCGGGTGTTTTGTCTATATTTTGTACTTCAGTCGAAAATGAACATGTTTTGATATAAATTGTTCTGGTAGTCGATAGTCAATAATTTATAGAAAGATTTTCATGATATAAATATTATATATATTCTGTATATATGTATTTATAATAGTCCATACCATTTGGAAATAAGAAATTAAATTCACCGTTAATGGAGATGGTTGACTGTACATTTGAATGAACGCTAGTTACATTTATTTTTCCTACTAAAAGAATAATAATCAAATGATATAATTTTAAATTATAAAACCAGTTTGATATTTAAGTAATTTATGTATCATAGGTTTAATAAAACCATCTTTTATACTTTCAATTAGTAGAATGAATGAGTCATATCACTTTGAGGGGGTGGCATTCCACACTTCCTCTGATGAAATTATAGTATTTACACATCATGTAAAGCATAAAGTAATGTTGTAAATAAAAATTAATGAAATATAGAGACAATATAAATATGATATTTATAATATATAAATACATTTCCATCATAATGGCCACCATGAGTGGTGGTAGGAGAAAATTGAATAATCATCGTTTCGTGAGGTAGTTGTTCGTCGTACACTAAAACAGTATATTCATATCCCTTAGATGAAGGTGTGTGTAAGTGTTGTATGAATACTTCACATAAAACCATCCTAATATATATATTATACTATTTTTTTAATCATGGAATAATAATATCTTAGGGATTGGAGAAGTAAAATAATAGAAAAGAACTTGGGAAAAGACGTTACCTCCTAACGTGGTATCTTCTTTTTTATTTGAGCCAAAAGGATTTATTTAATTTCCTTATGCCCAAGGTAAGGCGTATATGAGGAATTTAGAGACTTATGGAGGTTATTAGAGACGAATTTCTACATTACAAGGGGCTTGAGAGGTTTGAGTAAGTGGGTATAGGTGGTGGCCTTTTATAAGAGCGAGGAGGATCACTTTTGGATGTCTCAAAATATTAATTTATTGTAAATTAAATTTAGGTTAATAATGGTCCAAAGCATATTTAACTAGATTATAAGATCATTTTTGTTTGAATATCCACTATTTAATAATATTTTGAAATTTTTTTAATGATTTTTTATCCTTATCTTTTTGGATTAACCATTATTTTACCCTTTTAAATCTTAAAGTCATATCATGTTATTTACACATTATGGGTTAATGTAATTACAATATAATGTAAAATGACCAAAAAATTAATTGATGACATATTTTACCCTATTATAACAATTTTTAAGAATCTTATATTTTTAGGAACTTAATATCATTTAATAAACTATTTTATATTTTATGTTTTGTATTATTTCAATTTTGGACATTATTCATTCTTGAAATTTTTAAAAATTTATAAAAACATTATTTATTATAAAAAACATTGAATCAATCCTAACAAGTCAGACTCACCAATATAATTATTTGGTGACATTAATTATGTCAATTAATAATTATTTTAATATTTATAATGTAATTTATTTGGATCATTTATTAATGAAGCAATCACGGCATCATCATTATGTAAAATTATATTTATTTATTTAATGTATAAATATTTTAAATAAAATATAATGAGTTAAGAAATTTTTTATATTTTTAATGAATATTTATAGTCAAAGATATCACTTATATAACCCCATATTATTATTTTTTTAAAAGATACGTATTTATGTTATATTTAACATTACATTAAATTAATTTATATAACATGTCATTATCACAAGAAAGTTGCTCCATGGGGTCTCCAAATCTACCCTAGGATGGTCATGGTCGGAAATATATCATCAAATAGTACTAGTACACGTGTTATGGTTGTTTAATATTATTATAATATTATTTTTTTACCCATATTTAACAGATTTACCCTTTAAACATGGTAAAAATATAATTACTGAAAAAATTGTTCATAATGTCCAAAAATAAAAGGTATCTATTTAAACAATATGTACCCTATTATTTCAAATCTGAAATAAAATTTTTATTTATTCAAAACACATAATTTATGGTAAT